>CM070780.1:40588776-41792839 GCA_036346955.1 Dipus sagitta
AAAATTCCTACATTTGAATGATAATGAAAACACAACCTAAGAAAACTTATGGGACTCAATGAAGGCAGTCACAATGGGAAAATTCATAACCCAGAATGTCTTCATTACAAGGAAAGAGATCACAAATCAATACACTGACTGCCCACATACATACCTTGGTATAACACTAACAAAAGATGTGAGGGAACTATATAATGGAAACATAAAAACTCTCAAGAAAAAACTGGAGGAAGACTTAAGAAGATGCAATGAACTCCCATGTTCCTGGATAGGTAGAAATAATATTGTGAAAATGGCAATTCTACCAAAAGCAATATACAGATTTAACTCAATACCAATAAAATACCAACTAAACTCAGAGCAGATTAATCTCCTGAACAAACCTATCACAACCATGGAGATTGAAAATGTAATAAAAAACATCCCCAAAAAGAAAAGACCAGGACCCAATGGCTTCTCAGCTGAATTCTATCAAACCTTCAATGAAGAATTGAGACAAATTTTCCCAATTTTACCAAAAGCAATATACAGATTTAACACAATACCAATAAAAATACCAGCATCATTCTTCAATGAGACTGAAAAAATGATCTCAAAATTCATATGGAATGGCACAAGGCCTCAGATATCGAAACATATCCTCAGCAAAAGAAAAACCTCTGGTGGTATCACCATACCTTATCTAAACCTATATTACAAAGCCATAGTTACATAAACAGTATGGTACTGGAATAAAAACAGAAACATAGACCAATGGAATAGAATTGAAAAACCAGACTTTAAGGCAAGTAACTACAGCTGCTTGATCTTTGACAAAGGTGCCAATAATGTAGACTGGAGAAAAGACAGCATCTTCAACAAATGGTTGGACAAATAGGATGACCATATGTAGAAAATGAAACTAGACCCACTCGTTTCACCATACACAAAAATCAAGTCCAAATGGATTAAGGACCTCAATATAACACCTGAAACACTTCAACTACTGGAAGAAAAAATAGGAAGCATGTTCCACGATGTAGAACTGGGAAAAGACTTCCTGAACGAAACTCCAGTAGCCCAGGAAATTAAACAAGCACTCAACCAATGGGATCTCATGAAGCTAAAAAGCTTTTGCATAGACAAACATACCATAAACAGAGCCAATAGATTACCCACTGAATGGTAGAAAATGTTTGCCAGCTATAACACTGACAAAAGCCTAATGTCTAGAATATACAAAGAACTCCAAAAACTAAACAATAAAAAAATCAAACAACCCAATCCATAAGTGGGGCAAAGAACTAAATAGGGAGTTTCCAGAGGAAGAATTACAAATGGCTAACACACACTTGGAAAATGTTCAACATCCCTAACCATTAGGGAAGTACAAATTAAAACAACTATGAAATTCCACCTTACCCCAGTAATGATAGCAAACATTAAAAAATCAAATGAAAACAAATGAGGCTGTGGAGAAATAGGAACCCTCCTTCAATGTTGGTGGGAATGGAAGATGGCACAACCACTGTGGAAATCAATTTGGAGACTCCTGAAAAGGATGAACATAGAGTTCCCAGCAGACCCTGTTATTCCCTTACTGGGCATTTACCCTAAAAGTTCTACATATCAGTTCAGAAATATTTGCTCAACCATTTTTATAGCTGCTGAATTCATAATAGCTAAAAACTGTAATCAACCCAGATGCCCATCATTGGATGAATGGATAACCAAGATGTGGTATAGCTACACAATGGAATTATACTCAGCTGTAAGAAAAAAAATGACACATTGAAATTTGTAGGAAAATGGTCAAACTTGGAACAGATCATTTTAAGTGAACTCACACAATCATAGAAAGACAGTCATCACATGATCTCACTCATCTGCATTTCCTAACCTGAATCAGCCCCAGTTGCTGACATATCTGAATAGCATTTGAGGCTTGTACAATAGGGAGGGCAGAGCTTGGGAGAAGGGAAAGGGTGGAGGGGGCCACAAAATCCAAACTGAAATTTAACTGGTACCATAGAATCCTATATTGTGGTAATCAGACTAAAAGATGGAACCCTCAAGCAAACCTTAGAGGGAGCATGTGAATCGAAGCAACCTGGAGAGAATGAGACAGAACCTAACTGCAAATTTTTCCTGTTTCTCGTTTGTCTCTGGATTTTGCTTGTTTCTTTTCCCTTGGCACTGCCCTGTAATTCCCTGTACCAGGATATGATCTACACCGACAATGAGCTATTGATCAGCGAGACATACTAGATCTCCCAAAACAAACAAGACAGACTTCTGTCAGAGTGCTTAATTACCCACCAGAGGTTAATGGTAAGACTCTACTGCTGAAGACACCAATCACTGTTGGCACGGACCATGGAGAGACCTAGTTGGAATCCATAGGAAAGCCAGTCCTCAGATAATTAGCCCATCTAGTGCTGGAAGGTGCTACATGAGCTACCAGGAGAAAGTGGCTAAAATCTGTCCAAGCAAGTCAAAGTCTAAGCAACTCAGAAGCAAACAATCTGACGTGATGCTAACACAACTGCAATAGTGGTACACAGCTATGGTGGGTGACCAACTGCTCTTTGATTTGCTAACAGATCCACACAGTGGAAAGAAAACCATATTTGGAACTGGGAAACAAGTCAGAATCATACACAGATAATGATTCTCCTTTCCATTGTCCAGCTCCCACTAACCATAGACTATAAAGGTGTTTAAACCTTTGTAATCCTCTCTAAATTACTAATGGTTATCCCCTTTAACTGGTGCTGACTTCACTCTCTGTTATAGAATCTGCTTCTCTTTTTCAGATGGGAACACTCCACCCCGGCCCCAGCTGAAATCACAGAAGCATTGGGGAAATGAGCAAGAATGCTGCTCTCTTAGTTAAGTGGATATCAGCACAAGGGTGATGAAGAAAGATACTGAGGAGACTTGACACCTACCAAACCAGATATCTAGATGTTCCTAAGTGTTCATCCCTGAAGTAGACTTAAAATGCTCCCAGCATGGCTCGGGGAATTTTACAGAAGAGGGGGCAGAAAGATTGTTAGAGCCACAAGTTGGGACATTTTGCAGAGACACTGCTTCTCTCCCATAACTGACTGCTGCCTCCATAATGCATGACCCACAATACCCATGGGGTTGACCTGCATCCCCAATGATGAAGACCTCTTCACAAAAGGGGCAGGGAGGAGGGAAAGGATGGTACCAACATGTGCTGTTAACATACAACACATGTCCATATCTAATAAAAGAAATCAGTTAATTAATTTTTTAAAAGTGTTATTCTAAGTCTGGTGTGCTGGCACATGACTGTAATCTCAGTACTCAGGAGGCAGAGGTAAAAGAATAGCCATGAGTTTGAGGCCACCCTGAGACTACATAGTGAATTCCAGGTCATCCTGAGCTACAGTGAAACCCTACCTCAAAAAACCTAAATAAATATAAAAGTTATTCTAATAGATAACAATTGGGCCTAATTTTATAAAATTTCACTACACTTATAAACTACTGATAATAATACATTATCAAGATTAATCAAAACATCAAGCTTTTTCAGCTTGACATACTTGCATTAGTTCTTCTAAAGTTATGACCTCTTTTGATCTCTGTACCAAGTAAGTGAAAATAACAAACCATCTATATTACTTATAAAAAAACTTTTTAATTTGATATCTAAGCATCAAAATTAGTTAATTTTCTAATTTCTGTGAAGTTTAACTTCAAAATTGTTCAAAATATTTCAATTATTGCTTCAAAACTGGTTTCTTAAACTTCCTACCTTACCTAAGCCAAATTTTCATATTTCTAGAAATTTCAACTAACTCTTTTATCCAAAACTCCCTGCTTCCTTATTTCTACAGACAACATTCCTTATTTCCTTACCTACTGCCAATGTTGCTATTTTCAATCTTAGATATAATAGTCATTATGTTGCCTGTACATGTTATGTCACATACAGAAAAAAATATATATATATGATCTGATATATATATATATATATATATATATATATATATATATATATATATATATATATCAGATCATAATGGCTAATAGATTTAATATGATCTAGGAGTTTCTTTCATACTGGCTTTAATAAGTATAATTCTCCTGAAGTGTTGCCACCTGCCTGTTCAGCATCATCTATAATAGACTCTAGGAGAAAGCCTCCTAGCCACATGGAAAAACAGTCCACCATATACACAAAGCAAAAAGTGACATTTGTCAAATGGAAAAGCAAAATCCGAAGCTCCAAGAAACCAAGCCTGTGTAACCAGGACTTCAACAATAGAGTGCAACGATTGTGGAGAAGTAAATGTTACCAATCCAGAGCCAAAATTATTTTGGACTGTATTACCTTTTTAAAATATCCAATTCGTTACCTTTTTCTGTGTGTGCCCTGACATCTCTGTGGTCAACTAAAACATCTGTTATTTAAAGTTATAGTTTGTATTACTAGTAAGCTATACCTGTACATAAAATCTTGCTCATTTCCTCTAGGTAAAACTCATTCTCTTGTGTGCCAGAGCTCCCTCACAATTACTGTTTTTCTACTTTCCATAGTCAATCTTTATTTGCCTTCTTAAACCATTTGTTTCAACAACTCCAATTCCAAATACTTTCAGAAATTCCGGTTGTTACTTAGAACTCTGGGACTGCCTCCTGGTATGATTTTGCTTCCAGAGCCACTTCTCAGGACAAGATCAAGTCCATGCTCCTGCTGCAATCCCACCGAGCCACACATCCATTTCAACTCCCATGATCAGGACCATGTGAGTGTAACCTGCTCTTGTAAAACCTGATCCTACTTAAAATACAGCTATAAAACTGGCCTTAAAAATGACCTCTAGTCCATTCACCAATTCCACTGGTTTCCTTGTTTATGCCTCTTGAGTTCTACTTTTTAAGATTTCTAACATACCTTCCAAAAACAAATCTGCCTATTATCAGTCACATGGTACCTTCTGGATTTGTAAAACCTCAATATACACATATTCTCATTAATTGGACTGTCATATACACTCTGGGTCTTCTGTCTCCTGCTGTCCCTCTCTCTTTCTCTCTCTCTCTCTCTCTCTCTCTCTCTCTCTCTCTCCCTCTCTAAAAAAATGTAATAGCACAATAAGTAAGACAAACTTACCCAACAGAAAATATACCAGAATACTTAGAGGAAAAACTGATGTATGAACCTTTCTACAGACTGCATTTAAAATGGTTTGATATGTGCACAAGGTGTAATAAAAGTGCCCCCTAAAATTTCTTTCAATTTTTAAACTGTAATTATCATAAAATATGTGGATAAAATGATACAAGAAACTCAAAAACATTTGAAATGATTGTATATTATGCCCATCACAAAATGGAATTTTTCCATTTTTTAGAAACACTTTAATATGTTTTTCATTGGAATTACACCTTTACTTGCCAGAAAATGATAGCATTAGCATTAGGGAGAAATCTCTGGCAAATACATGTTCCTTTCTAGGGCATCCCTGTTAAATTACAAAAATTTAAAACTATTTCTAAAATTTCACCTGTTATGCAACCTTTTCATTTTATCTGTGATTTTAAATCATCAGAAGGGATGATTATAATAAATCCATTGAGTGTGATGTGGTGGCATGCACCTTTATTCCCAGCACTGGCAAGGCAGATGTAGATGACTAGCTATGAGTTCGAAGCCAGCCTGAGATTTCACAGTGAGTTCCAGGTCAGCCTGGACTAGAGTGAGACCCTAAATGAAAGGATGGTCAAAACTTATTGAAGCTTTCACCTTAAATCCTGCTGCATCTCTTATACCTCCTTACTCCCCTATTCCAATTCTCATAATGGCTAATATAAAGCTTAAATAATATAAAGCTCACAATACTAACTCCCCTTACAGACATGGCCAGAGGAAAAGCTAGATTTGGAGTGTCTATACGTGAAAACCTTTCCTATCATTCTAGCTGTCAAAAAGCTTAAAAGAAATGTAAAATAAGATCACTCCATCCGAAATCATCTTGGTTCCCTGGCCCGTATAAAATTCCAAAATCATAAAAGATTTGACCTCTTAACCACCTCCAATGGGTCATGTTACTCCAGAATCAGACAAACAAAGCTTCAATAGCAACCTACATGTCTCAGGATGGTATTTTGGGTCACTTCCAACCAAGTTACTCCCCATACTTATGTTCTTCCTCCTAATAATAATCCTACTTACATTTTTTGCCTTGTCTTGTAAATTTTTTACAGAGATTTCTTCTAGAATGTCTTAATGGCATCACTTGCTCCCCTCCCTATCCAGAATTCTCACTGCAAACATGCCAGGATCAATGCAATCAGTCTGGCTCTCACCCTCTCTGGACCCTTCAAAACAGACCCCTTGTCACTGTAAGGGTCTGAAAAATCGCTGAAGAAAGACCCCAGACTCAAATAGTATGTAAAACCAAAGAGTGTTTAATCAGCCAGCATGTGGGTGGTCAATCATTCATACAAAATGGTGATCCTGAGAGGAGCACACAGGCCCCATTTAAGCACAGCTAGAGGAATTTTAGGAGGATTAGGTCATCTTCTAATGTAATTGGTTAAGCAAGCAGCAGTTACATTTGTACACCTTTGATTGACTGTAGTCCAGATTTTACCATCCTTGGACATGTTTAGACATATTTTAGAGATTTTTCAGGAAGTGACTCAGCCCTGGAGCACACTACCTCAGACAAGTCCATGCCTGTTCTGAAGGGTAACTTCGGCTAGTGAAGATAAGGAAGTCTCAAGATGTGAGACGGACTTTCCTAGCTTGGATAGATCAGCATCTATCACTAGGTTTAGGGCCTTGTAATTTTTGTCTTGGAGAATAGGGCCAAGATGCCCACTCTGGTGGCCCCAGCAACACTGAGTCTTAGCAGGGTGGGAACTAGGACTGCAGTGACTGCCACCCATTTTGATCTTCCTGTCGGGAGAGGGGAGAGTCGAGTCTCTGTGTCTTCACTTGAATAATAAAGGATCTTAGGAGTTAGCTGGACCAGCACACAGAATCCATTGGTGTGGTTGAGAGTTAAAGTATGAACACAAGGAGTCAACCCAGAAGAGTATGCCCACCAGGTTTCTCTGGAGGGATGAGGTATATCTCCTGATTTGGGACGTTTTGAGTGGTGTGGCATAGGTGTCTATAAGTATGGGGGACAGGTTTATGTCCCCCTGTAATGCAGAGTCCACTCCCTTCAACCAGTTCCAAATTTAACTTCCCAGTGCCCAGGTGATGCCAGCAGCAGGCCCCATTATCCTCAGAGGTGGTATAATTTCAAAGGATGGCTATTCCCTTATAATAGGGAGGCCTTGATTCTAAGCAGAACCAGCAGTCCCCAATATATTCAGTATTTTGTTAGTTTGTAGTTTGCATCTGCAGCCACCTGGCTAGAGGTGGTATCGCTGGGCAGATCTCAAGGTGTGATGGTGGGTTTGAGATATTAATCTAAAGATATGCAAAGTGTGCCTAGCTGGAGTTCCTGAAGTGTGTTGTGCTGTGTGGCTTTTGGTCTTTAGGCTTGTGCTTTTCTCTCTCTGCTTGGACCTCTGAAGGCAGGCCAGCTTCTGCCATTATGGACCTTCCCCTGGATCTGTAAGTGTCAACAAATCCCTTCCTCCATAACTGTGCCTGATCAGGAAGTTCATCTCAGCAAACCTGAAGCTGTCTGCTATAGCCTGCATTGTTTTGCATACACCATGGGTATCACTGGCCAACAGCTTACTGTGGGGGGGGGGGGGAGGGAGGCAACTCAATTCTAGGCCTGGGGATTTACTAGCCAGAGTTCATGATTTTAAAGTTAAGTTTTCTCCACCTTCTGTCTGGACTGTCCTGCCTCTCCTTTTATTGGTGGTTATATCTTGTAGATCTCTATCCAGAATGATGGTTTCTATGGAGATGATTCATGTTGTCTTAACTTTTGTGTAATTCCCTCTCCACCTTTGCTGCCTCCTTCCCCTCCAGACCCCCCCCACCTCCAATGTTCTGTCCCTCCCCTAACCTGTCAAGTAATTCCTCCTCTCCTCTCTCCTTATTTAATTCTCTCTCCTGGTCTCATGTTAGTTTTGTGCCCATATTCCAGTTGCTTACCACAATTTGTATTCATCTCCAATTGTTCCCAGTTAAAAACCACAGAGGAGAGAGTACATGTAGCATTTGTCTTTCTGTGCCTGCATGACCTCACTTGGAATGATATTTTTCCAATTTCATCCCTTTCTACAAATTACATTATTTTATTTTTCCTTACTGATGTGTAGAATTTCATTGTGTATATGTATCACATCTTCATTATCCATTAATTATTGTGAATAGAGCAGCAACCAACATAGTTAAGGGAGTATCTCTGTAGAGGAGTGGGGTTTTTAGGGTATATGCCTAAGAGTGGTATAGCTGGATCAAATGGTAGATCTATTTTCACCTTTTTCAAGAGTTTTAATACTTATTTGCATAGTGGTTGTACCCATTTGCACTTCTGGCAGCAGAGGGTAAGGGTTCTTCTTTCCCCATAGCCTCACCAGCATTTTTTTTTTTTTTTTGTCATCCAATTTTTGATGACAGCCATCATGACTGGTGTAAAATGAAATATCAGGGTTGTTTTAATTTGCATTTCTCTGATAGCTAAAGATGTTGAATATCTCCTTAAGTGTGTAATAGTCATTTGTATTTCTTCCTTTCAGAATTATCTACCCCATTTTTGATTGGGTTGTTTAATTTTTATTGTTTATTTTTGGAGTTCCTTATAGATTCTAGATATTAGACCTTTGCCAGAGGTATAGCTGATAAAGATTTTCTCCCATTCTGTGGGATGTATATTGACTCTATTGAAGGTTTGTTTTTCTGTACAGTATGTGATGGAGACTGAAGCATTCAGCAGGGGAAGGGGTTCAGCTTTTTAAGAGTGCTATTTGAGGAAATAGACAGCAATCAGGAGCCATCTGGTATGGGTAGACAAGTAACTGAATCACAGCAACAGTTGGTTTGTTTGGATCTTTCATAATGAGCCAGATGAGCTATCTCAGTGGTTTTCTGCAGAGCAGAATGTCCAGGGTCTTTATTCAATGATTCTCAGATACATTTGGGGGCTTGTCCACAATCACTGGAGACCCCCCAGGCTCGATAGTGGAGTGTTTCTAGGGGATCAATTGGTTCTCTGCCAACCAGTGAGTTGGGGCACCCCTCTGTACTGTGTGTCTTTGTCCTGCTCTGCTCCTTGTTTTTCTGGGAGATCTGGTGTCTGGACACAATCTGGAGGCCCACGAAGGTCAGGTGGATGCACCAATTATTACCTCGGGGCCAGGGGTTCTGAGGATGCTCTGGACCCCCATCTGTTGGAGCCAGAGGAGAACTCTAGTCTGACTCTGGTTTTGATAGATACTGATGGGTCTTGCCCATATGGTGGAGCCTGTTTACGGGATAGACCACTGTCAGCATCATTTTGGTTTCTTTTTCACTCCCCGGGAGGTTTGTTTCTGTGTATGTGTGTGCCATGTTCATCCTTTTCTACTTTCTTGTGAGACACCATGAGACAGCTGGTGAGTTCCACCCCACTGGACCTAGTCCAGTCACTTAAGGATTTTGATGCCTGGCAGACCGTCTGGGTTTAACAGTACAGCCGGGAAAACTAACCATTTTTTGCAGGAATGAATGGCTGATTTTCAATGTGGATGGCTGGAGGGAGGCACCTTCCACCTTCCCACAATTTACCAAGTTAAAGGTATTGTATATGGGAATCCTGGGCATCCTGACCAGGTCCCATACATCACTGTTTGGCAATATCTGATGGACAGGCCCCATCTTTGCTGAGACCCTTTTTGCTGCCGACTACAATGATCCTGTTGGTTAAGGAGTCAGGACCACTGAAGGACCACAAGCCAGCAGTCCTACCCCCCTCCATTCCCAAGGAGGACCTCTATTCTCCTCCCTATATACCTACCCCTACACCAGAATCCATACTGCAAGTGGTCACTGCCAATCCAGGCCCAGGGGAGGACAGAGGGAATATGATAAGTCCTTCCCATATGCGGGCCTGGACCATGAGACAGGCACACTCCACCATGATTGTGCTGCCTTTATGAGCAAATGACCCCCTGATAAGGAGGGCTGACAGTATATAGCCCACATCCCTTTTGCCACTAGTGACCTATATAACTGGAAAATGCAAAATCCCAAGTTCTCAGAGAAACCCTCTGCCCTGCTAGACCAATTAGACTCTATAATGATTACCCACCAACCCACGTGATTCTATTGCCAACAGCTTTTGCAGGTGCTCTTCATGACTGAGGAAAAAGAACAGGTGCTAGCTGCAGCCTGAAAGTCAGTTCCAGGGCCAAACATCCAGCCCATGGTGGTCCAGGCTGACATTGATGCGGCTTTTCCCTTGATTCGCCCAAACTGGGACCCTAACGACCCTGCAGGTAAGGAGAGGCTGAAGGTCTACCTCCAGATTCTAATGGGTGGTCTCTAGGAGGCTGCCAGAAGGCCTACAAATATGTCTAAAGTAGGCCAGGTCATACAAGGTAAGGAGGAAAGCCCAGAGGCCTTCTTAGAGCAACTACTGGAGGCCTACTGGATTTACACACCACTCTATCCTGAAGTGAAGGAAAATCAGTCCACTCTGAACATGACTTTTGTCAACCAGGCAGTGCCAGACATCCGCAGAGAGCTCCAACAACTGGATAGAGTCACGGGTAAGCAAATGGCAGAGCTTGTAGTCATAGCAGAAAAGGTGTACAACAATAGGGAGACTCCAGAAGATAGACAAACAAAAGGACTCACCAGAGTACTACTGGCAGCTACAGGGAGAGAAAGATCTGATTCCTGAGAACTAAGAGATATAGCCTATGGAAGGGGGAAAGACAAACCCCTAAAAAAAAGGAGGGACAACCCCATCTCCAAAAATACCAGTGTGCTTACTGCAAAGAGGACACTGGAAGCATGACTGCCCCAAAAAGCAGAGGGAGAAAGGACCAAAAGTTTTGGAGATAGAACTGAGTGACTGAGGGAATCAGGGCTCACGCCCCCTCCATGAGCCCTTGGTAACCCTAAAGGTGGAGGGAAAACCAATACAATTCCTAATCAACACAGGGATGTAACACTCCATCCTAAAACAACCTATGGGGCCCCTGTCTAACAAGAAAACATGGGTCCAGGGGGCCACTGGAACTAACCAATATCCATGAACTACCTGAAGAAAGGTGGACTTGGGAATGAGATGGGTAACCCATTCATTTACAGTCATCCCTGGGTGCCCATACCTGCTACTTAGATGAGACTTCCTGACCAAGATGGGGCACAAATCCATTTTAGCCCCGAGAGAGTACAGGTCTTTAAAGAAAATGGCCCCATACACATTCTGACTGTGTCTCTAGAGGAAGAATAAAAACTCTATGCCCCACTCCCTCCCACTGCCAACAAGGAACCATACTTGTAAAAATTATGGGAGGAAATTATGGGAATATGGGCAGAAAGAAATCAGATGGGGCTAACATCGGGTCCCAATTTTGGTACAACTAAAAGCTGATGCTAGTCTAGCCCGAGTCTGCCAGTACTCCATGTCTCAGGAAGCGAAAGTGGGAATAATACTTCACATAGATCGACTCTTGGAACCAGGGATATTAGTTCCTTGCCAGTCTGCCTGGAACACCCCCCTTCAATGACTACCGACCTGTGCAGGACTTAAGAGAAGACATTCACCTCACAGTGCCCAATCTGTACACCCTGCTGAGCAGCTTGCCACCTGAGCGGGATGTCTATACAGTGTTGGATTTTAAAGAAGCATTCTTCAGCCTGCCGCTGGCTCCAGCTAGCCAACCCTTGTTCGTCTTTGAATGGAGCAGCCTGGAGTGTGGTTTCAATGGACAACTGATCTGGACTAGGCTACCACAAGGGTTTAAGAACTCGCCCCCTCCCCCCATCTTTGATGAGGCACTCCATGAAGACCTTGGTGAGTACCAGCAGGCACGCCCCTAAATAACTCTCTTACAGTATACTGATGACATCCTTATATCTGCCCCAGCCAAAGAAACCTGTCATTTGGTAACTGGCACCTTGCTCAGAGGATTGGAGTGGATGGGATATCGAGTGTCTGCGAAAAAGGCACAGCTCTGCCAAAGGGAGGTAATGTACCTAGGGTACATAATCAAGGGTGGCCCAACACCTGCTGTCTCAGGCCTGGAAAGAGAAGATCCTCAGTATCCCACTCCCAAAACTTGATGACAAGTTTGTTAGTTCCTGGGCTCAGAAGGATTCTGTACACTCTGGGTGCCAGGATTCAAAGAAATTGCTAAGCCTCTCTATGAGGCCACAAGGGGGCAGGAGAATGCCTTGGACTGGCTTCCAGAGATGGACAGAGCCTTCCACTGGCTCAAGGAGGCACTCTTTAAGGCTCTGGCACTGGCCCTACCAGACATCTATAAACCTTTCCACCTGTATGTGGATGAAAAGAAAGGCATAACTAAGGGGGTACTGACTCAAACTCTAGGCCCTTGGGAAAGACCAGTAGCCTATCTGCCCAAAAAGCTGGACCCAGTAGTGCAAGGATAGCCAGCTTGCCTGTGCATCATGGTGGCCACCGCGTTGCTGGTTAATGATGCAGATAAGATTACTATGGGACAGGAATTGGTCATAATTACCACACATGCCACCAAAGGGATTCTCAAGAATCCCCCAGATCAATGGATCTCTAGTAACTGATTGGTGCATTACCAGTCTCTGCTTCTGAACCCACCCCACATCCAATACCACCCTACCTCAGCCCTCAATCCAGCCAGTTTACTGCTAGACCGAGACCAGGACATTATGCATGACTGCTCAGTATTGTTGAACCAAGTCCAATATGTGAGGCCAGACCTGACAGACTTCCCCTGGCTGAATGCAGAGGTGGACTATTTCACAGACGGGAGCAGTTACATGCAAGACAGAGTCAGGTATGCAGGTTCTGTGGTAGTAATTCTTGACTCTGTAGTATGGGCCTCTGCCCTACCACCTGGGACTTTGGCTCAGATGGCCAAACTAATTGCCCTGACTCAGGCCCTTAAAATGGCCAAAGACAAAATTGCAAACATCTTCACAGACAGCCAATACACCTTTGCCACTGCTCGTGTTCATGGACTCATCTATAAGGAAAGGGGGCTGCTCACAGCAGAAGGAAAAACCATCAAAAATAAAGATGAGGGGCTGGAGAGATGGCTTAGCGGTTAAGCGCTTGCCTGTGAAGCCTAAGGACCCCGGTTCAAGGCTCGATTCCCCAGGACCCACGTTAGCCAGATGCACAAGGGGGCGCACGCGTCTGGAGTTCATTTGCAGTGGCTAGAAGCCCTGGCGTGCCCACTCTCCCCTCTCTCTATCTCTGCCTCTTTCTCTCTCTGTCTGTCACTCTCAAATAAATAAAGAAAAACAAAAAAATTAAAAAAATAAAAAATAAAAAAATAAAGATGAGATCCTAGATCTATTAAAGGTGATATGGCTGCACCTTAAGATAGCCATCATCCATTGCCCAGGCCATCAAAAGGGGGAAGATAAAAGAGCAAAAGGAAACAGACTGGCCAATAAGGCCGCAAAAGAGGCTGCACTAGACTCCACAGCCACAGTCTTGGTGGCTATGGTTCCACCAGGGCTCCCTCTGACCCCCTCATTACAACTCGAAAGATAAGAAGGACCTAACCAAATGTCAAGGACACTTTCAAAAAGAACGATGCCTCCATATAGCTGAGGGCCAAATAATTCTCCCTTCAGAATATGCTAAACAGCTCATTCATCAGATTCATCAAAATACCAATCTGGGTCTTAGAAAACTTAAGGAGCTGCTGAGAAATGCTAACTACAAAATTTTTCACCTAGGGCCCTTAGTGAATGAGATCATTTCCCACCACCCTACCTGTAAGGCAGTAAATCCCTTGATGGTAGGAGAAAAGACCATGGGGAAATCAGCTACGCTGACAGAGACCAGGTGCAAACTGAAAAATAGATTACACTGAAGTCAAACCAGGTTTATATGGATACAAGTACCTTTTAGTTCTTGTAGACACCTTTTCAGGCTGGGTGGAGGCACTCCCCACCAAGAAAGAGACCATTGTGGCTAAGAAGCTGCTAGAAGAAATTATCCCCAGGTATGGACTACCTTCATTGTTGGGATCTGATAATGGACCTGCCTTCATATCTCAGGTAACACAGTTGCTTGTTAAGATTGTGGGGACAGATTGGAAACTTCATTGTGCCTACCATCCCCAAAGTTCAGGCCAGGTAGAGAGAATGAATCAGACCTTAAAGGAGACCTTAATTAAATTAACCCTAGAAGCTGGTGGTGACTGGGTAGCCTTCATTCCTTATGCCTTGTATAAGGCTAGAAACACCCTGTATACCCTAGGCCTAACTCCCTTTGAGATACTATATGGGAGGCCCCTTCCCCTTCTGCCTAACCTTCAACCTGAAGTCCTTGCAGAATTTGACCATCAGAAGTTCCTGGAATCCCTACAAGCTCTCCATAAGGTCCGGAAACAAATTTGGCCAGATATACACCAAATCTGTGAGTCAGCTCCCCCTCCTAGCCCCTATTGCTTTGAACCAGGTGATAAAGTCTGAATTAAGAGACACCATCACAAGACTCTCGAGCCATGCTGGAAAGACCCTCACATGGTAATTTTGACCACACCCACAGACATGAAGGTTGAGGGAGTCAGAACCTGGATATATCACTTCCACGTCAAACCTGCAGGACGAGAGTCCACTCAACAGTTGCAACAGCGATGGGAGAAGCCTCCTGATGACTCAACTCCAGAAGGATGGAAGATTCAGCCCCAGCCACTGGAACCACTAAAACTAAGACTTTATAAATCCTGATCTTGATCTCTGTGCAAGCTAGGGGTGTGAGTCATCAGGAACAATCTCTTGGGACCTCCCCCCCCCCCCCCGCCACAGTTAAGGATGACCTCATTATAGTTAAATGGAGCCCAGGGTCAGACTCACCAGGATGAGGATATGGACTGCAGCCCAAACTCTGCTCAAACTGGGGACCTGAGTGCTGGAATTATAGTCATTTGGCAGTTTCATACATCTCTGGCCAAGCTTATTCTTAGCAGGTTCACACTGTTCTTGTTCTTGTAAATGGAATGTTTCTCCCCAACTACAACCTTCTAAAAGTGGTTACTGTTGAATATAAGAAGGCTATTTATTTATGGATATTAATTTTATAGTCTACTAATTTACTGAATTATTTCATGTCTTGTGTTCAAGCTTTGACTGTCCTGAGTTTCACAAGATTGTCACAGACAACTAAAAATACTTATTCCTGCCAATCTAATCCCATGTCTTTATTTCACTTATCTTTAACTGAATTGGCTAAAACCTCATATGTGATAAATGGTAGAAACAATAGGCATCTTCACCTTAACTTGCATAATAGAAGCCAAAAAACTTGAAAACAACTGACAGGGGCTGGAGGGATGGCTTAGTGGTTAAGTGCTTGCTTGTGATGCCTAAGGACCCCGATTCAAGGCTTGATTCCCCAGAACCCATGTAAGCCAGATGCACAAGGTAGTGCATGCATCTGGAGTTTGTTTGCAGTGGCTAGAGGCCCTGATGTGCCCAATCTCTCTCTCTTTCTCTCTCTCTCTCTCTTTCAAATAAATAAATAAAAATAAACAAAAATTAAAAAAAAAGAAAATGACTGACAGAAATAAAGGGGAAGCAATTAGGAGGTGGGAGATAAGGAAGACTAGTTCAAATATCCAAGAGGAGGGTCCCAGGGAGACTCCCTTTGAGGATATGGATCCTATGTAGGAGAGCCAAGAGTTCAAATGTGAGACCCTATGTCCACATATGGGGTCAGAGGTGAGCTACATCAGCTAGAAAGGGTCCACATGCTTTCTCTTCTTCCTCCTTCTCTTCTTTTAAGACTTTGAAAATGTAACACTAGCCTCTGCTTTTCTTTTGCTGCCTCTTTTCTTTGTTTGCCTCTCCCCCCCACCCCCATTTTGCCTATGTACCTGTGGCCATAGCCAATCAGTGTGCTGAGCTTGAGTGACAGAGTGACATCATCCACTTGTTTTGCATAAGCACAACCAGTTACTGCTAGTAGTATAAACTAAAAGCTAAGCCCCCTTCACTGGCCACTTGACAGCACTCTATAACCACAAAGACCTTGATGCAGTGTTATAGTGTGTTACTGAGTAGCTGTGTCCTGATAAGCATCAAATAGATCCTTCAGTGCTAGATAACCCAGAATCATAGAGCTTAATTTATATTCTAAGTCAAAGCCTTACCACCAAAACCTAGTTTCTTCCCACACCTATGCAAACAAATGCATCCTGTGTTCTACTTATTCCTAAACAACAAAAGTTTCATGGGGGCAGAAGAAAAAAGGTCAAGCCACTTGTTCCCTATACCTGCCACTTTTTTCTCCAATTTCCCTAAATAGCTTGACTTCTCCCTAACCTTTTCATATTAAAGAGGCTAAATTGATAATATTATAGGCATGTTCCACTTTATAGAACCCCAAATCATGTCATTATAAGCTAATTTTTCCTTGACTCTGATTTTTAAATAATTCTAAAATGTACTTCATACTAAAAAGATTACTTTTCTTTCTTTTAAGATGTAACTTGTAAATCATTAGAAATATGTTCAGCAGATGCAAAAAGAAACAGATGGTTGAATATTATCTTTCAGGATAAATAAATGCCAAAAATATTTCTCTATAGTGCTTGATACTTACAGGAATTGCCAAAGTACAGAATGTAATATCTACACTTAATCCATATGTATGCAAAACTATCTTCTTTGCCAAATTCACTATAATATTTACATTTGATAAACTTCAACAAGCATTATTCATCATTGGGCAACTTCCTAGATACTGTATAGATTGTAAAATTATATATTGTTTGTATTTCACAGAATGAAAAATGGTTTTTTTATAAATGCTCAAAAACTGTATAAACTCAGAGAAAAATAACATTAAAATGGGTCATGGTATAGCATTGTTTGTATTTTTATTTCTTTTCCAGCCTCCTAAACTTGATACTTGTCAGCGGTTTTACCTAAAAGAAAAAAAAATTAAGAAAGTTAAAATTTGAATCCATTTATACTATAGGATTATCTATCTGTAAGGTAGCTAGCAGTACAACTAACATATGATGTTCAGGATAAGTGTGTTCATTGCATATAAAAATGTATAGGAACATTGCACAAAGTTTTCCATGGAGAACCTCTCACTGCCTAAAGATTTAAATTTCTTATTGCTCTAGGCTACCTGAAGATGTAGAAAAAAAATTGAGGGGTTATTTTGAGGTAGGATCTCACTCTAACCCAGACTGACCTGTTCACTCAGGGTGGCCTCAAACTCATTGCAATCCTCCTACCTCTTGCTCCCAAGTGCTGGGATCAAAGGCATGCACCACCACGCCCAGATTTAGAAAATTTTTCATGTTCAAATTCAGTTAGTCATAAAATTAAAAATAATCACAGATATTGGGCTGGAGAGATGGCTTAGTGGTTAAGTGCTTGCCTGTGAAGCCTAAGGACCCTGGTTCAAGGCTCGATTCCCCAGGACCCACTTTAGCCAGATGCACAAGGGGGCACACGCATCTGGAGTTCATTTGCAGTGGCTGGATGCCCTGGTGTGCCCATTCTCTCTCTCGCTCTCTCTCTCTCTCTCTGCCTCTTTCTCTCTGTCTGTCACTCTCAAATAAATTAAAAAAGAACAAAAAAATTCAAAAAATAATCACAGATATCATATAACTATGATATTTTTACTGTTTCATAAATATTATATAAATGAGGAGACTGATAAGATAGCACAACAGTTAAAGGTGTTTGCTTGCAAAGTCTGCAGACCTAGTGCAAATTCCCAAACCACCCACATAAGCTACATGCAAAAGAGTGGTATAAGTGGGCTGGAGAGATGGCCTAGCGGTTAAGCACTTGCCTGTGAAGCCTAAGGACCCCGGTTCAAGGCTCGATTCCCCAGGACCCACGTTAGCCAGATGCACAAGGGGGCGCACGCATCTGGAGTTTGTTTGCAGTGGCTGGAAGCCCTGGCGCGCCCATTCTCTCTCTCTCTCTATCTGCCTCTCTCTCTCTCTCTGTCACTCTCAAATAAATAAATAAAAATGAACAAAAAAAAATTTTTTTAAAAAAAAGAAAGAGTGGTATAAGCTTCTGGTGTTCATACACACACACACACACACACACACACACACACAACCAAATAAATAAAAATTTTAAAAAGAAATATTTCTCAAATAATATGACATATTTCAGTGTCATTATGAACACTGATATTCATTGTAAAATAACTTAGAAAATATTGAACTGCTATTAACATTTATGTTGAAAGTCACAACTTAGGAGTTTATTGTATCACCTCAGGAAAAGTCTGATTAAACACAGAAAACATTATATTTTGTTCCACTTCTACTAGTATATAAAAATCTAAAGCTATTTCCTTCCTAACAGTAGGAGAAAGCCAGATAAACTATGAAATAACTTTTCCTGAACCAGTAAGAGAGCTGGCATAGCAGGATAATGAAGCATCCTGAACTCCTAGCAGCAGGAGATGTCATCAGCACAATGTAGGCCCAAGAACAAGCTTGCCCATGGCAGTCAGGAGGAGGAAAGCAACTTGTAAAAGAAATCAGATAGAAGGGTGTGTCACACAAGGGAATTCCCTCTCATACAGCTTTGGCCTGCTTTTGTTGTTCACCTGGTGCTCCAAAGATACACTGGAGACCAGGCAGGAGACTGGAGGAGTCTATGTGACATGTTACATTCAAACCTTAAAATACACACAAAATAGTCTACCTAACAGAAACAGAATGCACATTCTTCTCAATATCCCACAGAACCTTCTCTAAAATAAACCATCTTCTAGGCCAAAAATCAGTTCCACCAAAAAGTGTTTGAAATAATCTTTGGTATTTGATCAGTGCACAGTGCAATAAAACTAGAAAGTAATAGCAAGAAAAACCACAAAGATGACACAAACATAGAGACTGAACAATATACTCTTAAATGATGAGTGAGTCAGCCAGGAAAATTATTTTCATTGATAAGAGAAGTTTGGAATATATGGTAGAGATAAAATAATATGAGTAGAGTCAGAACAGAAAGCCACCCATACTGTGTCAATCTTACCCAAGCTGGAAATTTGAAATTAATCTAACATCACCTTCTAAAATTGATGCTTCCACAATTTATGTTAATCATACTTCTAAACCTACCTCTCTTAGCTTCTCTCCATGTCCACTGTCACCAACTGAGACTCGCTCAACCCAACATCATCTCTGTCCATTTCAAAAATTTCTTAAAACATCCATTTTTGTCCCCTTCCAGCCAAATATCAGATCCAGCCCTGTTACCCTCTTGCTTAAAATCTTTCAAGTAGCCTTACAGTAAAGTTTAAAAATCTTAAAATAATCGGGGTACCATTCAACCTCCAGAATTTTCCCTTAATTTTTATATCTATTTCATATGACTTTGTCCCCAAGTGATTCTCCTTCCTGGAGTTTGACAGTCAAGTAAGAAGGCATACAGACCAGAAATAGTCAACCCCCAAAGTCTACTCAGTACAAGCCTTAGAAAAACCGCACAGTGATTCTCATGCCTAACATATGGTGACCCTGTGTATATAGCATAGTGAGCACCCACATAATACGTCAAGTAGTTTCACAGTTGTTTAGCAAGCTCACAACACATCAAGTAAAATGTACTCTGTCCTCCACTCTTCAGAATAAACTGCAAGGTCAGGTTCAAATTTAGGATTTTTGGCCTAGGAGATTGTTTCTTTTAGAGAAGGTTCTGTGGAGGTTCTGAACCAAATACCCTTTTGTTCCCATCTGCTGCCTCCATCTCACTCTCTAAGTTTCCTAGGGCTGAGTCCTGCTCATTCACTGATGAGCAGTGTATCTGGTGTGCACAATGCAGCAGGCTAGGTATTACATATCAAACCTCCTATTTCCAAACACATGGCTGTTCTGGGTGAAGTATTTACCTTTGAGAAAAAAGAGGTCATATAGAATCCCAAAAGAAGGTATGGGATTATTAGAGAAGGAAAGATTGAATCCCAAGTCCCAGAGTATGGTGTAGAGCACAGCTTCCTAAATTGCAGGTTGCAACACTCAAGAAACTAAATGTAAAAGGCCACAAAAAAATTGGCAACAATAAAAAGTCTCTGAACACAAAATGAACAAGGCCCAATTTGCAACCAAATGCATAATGAAGTCAAAGTCTCTTTGTAGCATGCACCCATGTTGCATCACACAACTTCCCCGCAGCCTCAGTTCTGAGCACACATGTCCTTTCACGTTGTGCCTGCCTGCTGTCATACCATACACCAATGGAGGCTGCCTGAAATACCTCAGCACAGATTCAACACTATTATTTCTTAAGAAATGCAATGCGTTTATTGGGCATACAAAGTTTTCTTATAAAAATATAGTGGTTTCATTAGATTAAACAAAGGTTTTTTTTAGCATGTAAGATATAATTGGCATGTAAGTATGTCTTTGGATTGTATTGTGTTCAAATGTTTGATTTTAAAAATTGTTTCAGTTGTAGGCTTGAGTTTCATTTTTAAAAATCATTAAATTGAGCTGGGTGTGGTGGTACATACCTTTAATCCCAGCACTTGGGAGGCAGAGGTAGGTGGATCTCTGAGAGTTTGAGGCCACCCTGAGACTACATAGTGAATGCCAGGACAGCATGAGCTAGAGTGAAACCCTACCTTGAAAAAAAAATCATTAAATTAGTTTAGATTTGGTATTAGGACAGAATTTCCAATAATTTCTGAAATGGCCCTAAGAGTACTTCTACCATTTTGCCCTACATATTTATAAGAAACAGTTTTCTCATAATTTATTAGAAATTGGAAATGGCGAGGGCTGAGGACTCAGCATGTAAGAGCTCCACAAGCATGGAGACCTGAGTTCAATCCCCACAACCCAGACAAAAGCCATGGCCACACTTGCCTTAAAAAAAAAAAAAAAAAAAAAAAAACCTGCACTGAGGGAGGTGGAGACTGGAGGATCACGTAGACTCACTAGTCAGGCAATGGGATTGGAAAACTGTGAGCTCCAAGTTTAGTGAGGAACTGCATTTCAGGGAAATAAGATGAAAGAGCAAGAGAAGAAGACACCCAACATCCTCCTCTGGCCTCCACAAACATGCATTTGGGGTACTTGCCCCTGCACACATATAATGAAATGACATATGTGTCAGGAGTTTGTTTGCAGTGAATAGAGGTCCTCAAGAACCCATTGTCTTTCTCTTTATGTCTATCTGTCTTCTCTCTCTCTCCTTGAAAATAAATAAATAAAAATTTAAAAAATATAGGGCTGGAGAGATTGCTTAGTGAGTAAGGCACTTGCTTGCAAAGCCAAAGGACTCAGGTTTAATTCCCCAGGACCCACATAAGCTAAATGTTCAAGGTGGTGCATGCGTCTGGAGTTTGTTTGCAGTGGCTGAAGGCCCTGGTGTGCCCATTCTCTCTCTCTCTCTCTCTCTCTGCCTTCCTCTCTCTCTTTCTCTCAAATAAATAAAATTAATCAATTAATAATAATAATAAATAACTAAATTAATAAATAAATTTAAAATACTTATCAAAACTGAAAAATGTTGAAGATGTTTTATCTTATAGCATCAAATACTCATACTAAATTGAATTCTTTATGTAAAAATAAACACATCCATCTCATTTTTACACAAATTTGCTTTCATCTGTAATCAATAGTAAAATTATATACATACAAAAGAACTGTTTTAAAATAAATTCCTCTGTGTGGTATTACCAGTAACTTTTTATTGGCATAACTGTTTTATATATCTATATGCTAGGGTCATATGTGAAAAAAGTTTAAGAAGCCCTTGTTTAGAGTGTGTGTAAGCTTTGGATGGATGCATACTGTTGCCCCTAGGACTCACTCTCATGAGCTGGGCATATCTGGAGCAGGCCAAAGCAGGACTGAGAAAGGAAAGAGCCTGACGTAGGGATAGCTTTGGTTCAGATTTTTTTATTGGCTTTTGGGGGGGCTTTGTTTTGTTTTAGGTGTTTTTTTTTTCTTTGGGTTTGCATTTTTGGATAGTTGGTTGGTTGGTTGGTTGGCTTCTTGCTGGGGATTGAACAGAAGACCCTGCAGATACTGCCAAGGGCTCTACCACTGATCTGAATGCCCATCTCCCTTACTCAAGCTCAAAGACAGTTTTATCTGTATTTTGTTTTTCTGTATTCTACTCCTAGGATCCACGTGCTACCCCATGCTTGTCTTGCACAGTGTTTGGTTGTTCAACTTCCTTCTATCTATCAAGCAACCCAATATCAGATTTCCAATAACTTTAATTTTAATTTTTCCTTTTAAGCTAGCCAAAAATGTCTTCCATTGCTTACAAGTAAAAGAAACCATGAAATCTTGAGTAAGGATTATACGGCTCTGCATAATCTGGCTTCCACTCATTTTTCTAGCTGCACCCCATTCGCTCAGTTAATTTTTGGTAGGGAAATCGGCAATAAAGGGATAAAGCCAAAGAGCACTAAAAATGTCACCTTTGACATTTCCATTACAAGACATGAGTGTAATAAAGCCTCTTCAAACTCACATACGTGAGAAAGCCCATTACTCTATGGCCTAAGGGATTCTATCTGTCTGCCACAAGAACAAGTTCTATCCTCCTACATCTCCTTGCAAACAGTGCAAACAGTGCCCAGCCTAAGCAGATCTCCCTTCTCTTCACTTAGCCACTGTTTGCTTCAAGAAGCAGATGAATATCCCTGCATGCTCTATTCCCATGCCATTCACACTGCCAAATGCCCATTGTACCATGTCATCCAAACAGAGAGGCAGTGTTACCAAGGAAACTTCATTTACATTGTTTATGCCTCTGGCCCAAATGCCTAGTGCACCGCATCATACAGGATGAATATTCAAGAAATATCTGTTGAATGAATTTAATAGTATAAAGTGTGCAGATCTTCACCACTCATCAACCAGAGCATTGTTTGCCTTGAACACTGTGTCACCTCTAAGTCCTTCATTTATATCCATTTTCCCAGTAAACTGTGTCACATGTGTCCGAAGAACCTTCTTTTCTCAATTAATGGAAATCTACTCAGTATCTTTATGCATCACAGAGAATGTTAGGGATATCACAGAAACAAACTACACCTGCCCTTGCTTTTAAGGAGTCTGTAGCTCTTACAATGACTATACTTTTTCTTCTTACCTCGGTTCCATGCCAGTGTGTTCCCCACTTGCAGCTATTGCAGCCTCTTGGCCCATACTACCTGCACATTCATTCCCACTAACACAAGGTACATGAGCAATATTCATGTGCTCCAAACAAGTATGAGAATAGCACAGCACAGTGCACTGGAACTTCTAGATGGGCAAATCTCATTACTTTCAAATCTGTATTCATCATACCAAAGAACACTGATGCAGTTACAGTGACTGGACCCTGAAAGTAAAGACAGGAATGTCCTTACGATGGCCCTTTCAGTCTACTTTGCTAGAAGAATCTGGTTTCTCCTTATCACTTGACTAAAGGAGTTACTTAGACCTTTTTTTGGGGGGGTGGGGGGTTTCAAGATAGGGTCTCACTCTAGCTCAGGCTGACCTGGAATTCACTATGTGGTCTCAGGGTGGTCTTGAACTGTCAGTGATCCTCCTCCCAAGTGCTGTGATTAAAGGCATGTGCCACCACGCCCAGCTCTAGACCTTTTTTTTTATTAACAACCTGAACCCCTTCCTGGGAGGGAGGTCCCCTTTCCTGGACTTTAAATCTGATCATGACATTATATTTGGTAAATCCCAGCCCCTAGCCCAGACCCATCAGCCCTCACTCTGGCTTACCAGAGTCAGAAGGTAGGGCCCACCACAATGAGGTTATAAATAGACCCTTACCAGGGTCAAGGGCTCTCTTGGCTGCCCATTCATTACTCCTGAGCCTCTAAGTTCTGGTGAGTCTCCCCTCGTATATGGCCCAGCTGAGCTTAGAGAGGGGAGAAACCCTCTTGGCACCCCCCTGCCCTACACATAGAAGGAGCTCTCTACACTTTCTTTTCTCTCTAAATCTCTTTTTTATGTTTCTTCCAGGACCAACAGATGGGCTCTCAGACCATGTGGGTGTAGCCATTTTCCTTCCTTTGGTTTTGTACTTCCATAAATAAATATAATAATTTAATAATTATCCTTCTCAGTTTGGTTTGCCCAATTCTTTGGTTAAATACAGACTCAAACTCAAGGTTTGGGGTTCAAGGACTCTATTCCTGAAATCCTAATACCCTATAATAACACCAGCCATTTTATGTAAATGTCTATGTTCTCTGGTTGATCTTACTCAACTACTGCCCTAGGGCAGGCTGTACCATGAAGATGGCAATTGGGGGAATGCTATATCAAATTTCTACATATATATTTTATAAAGATGATAAAATCCAGATAATCAGTTGTTTGTTATGAATAAAAATTATATTCCACATCATGTAATAACTAAAATATATCCAGAAAAAATATAATATACTTATTTGCTTTTAAAGTTTCTTTCTTCTAAAATATAGAAAAGATGTAAATTAGTTCTCAAAGAGTTTTGCTAATGTCATCGCCATCTCATACTAGATTTTTATAAAACACAATGGAAGGAGAATTTGAACTTCTGAATATATGCATGTGGTTTTGAAGATGCCTATAGCTAAAATAGACTCCGTCTTCATGACAGAAGTAGAAGCTCACACTTCAGTGCTCTCTGCTTTCATGCCTCTATATCTTATTTCCTACCAAAAATTAAATTTTCTGTTTTTAAAGGCATACTTGTAAATGTTTTTGAGAGAAAAATAAATCCTCTTAATGTTTGTATATATGTGCATACATACATATAGCATATATCAATTTAGTAACATGTACCTGTAATAATAGAGATATTTATTTTTCCTTTTTTATGATAACAAGTCCAGCCTAGGTGTGGTGGTTTAAATCAGGTGGCCCCCATAAACTTAAATGTTCTGAATGTTAGGGCCTCAGCTGATGGCAGTCTGGGAATTGTAGCCTCCTGGAGGTAGTATATTGTTGTCTGTTCATGTCATTGTTTTCCCCAGCCATCATGGAGCTTCCCTTCAAGTCTGTAAGGCAAAATAAACATTTTTTTCCCACAAGTTGCTCTTAGTTGGGTGTTATCTGCCAGCACTGTGAACCTAACTGCAACAGTAAAACTGGTACCAGAGGAGTGGGGTTGTTGGTCCTAGAAACCTGACTATGTGGCTTTTGGACTTTTGGAGCTGATTTTTGAGAGGAATGTGGAAGGATTTGAAATCTTGACCTAAGAGATACCTTGCAGTGCTGTAAGTACAGCTTGATGGTCAGAGTTGAAATACCTGAATGCAGTAGGAACTATGGACTGAGATTTTGCTTATGAGGGTGAGAAAGAGCATTGCCTGGACTGGGCTAAAGCAGTTTATATGAAATGCTTACTCTTAGGCCCATGTCCTGAGCACTTGTGCAGGGTTGCATTGTGTAGAAATTGACTGGTGTGAGCAGAGGGATATGACACACACACTCACAAAAATAACATCTTTAGACCAAAATTTCTACCTGTTCAATTGCAATTGTATGAGAGATTACAAGGGCCAACTAATCTGCATTAGGACAACAGGAGGATTACAGACTCTTTGTGAAGGGGGCTGAATGTTGAAGGAGTGTCCTATTCTTCAAGGTCTGCTTTATTCCTCCCTGGATAAACAAGTTGGTAGCCCACCTGGTATTATAGAGTAAAACAAGTGCAGGAAATACAGGGTCATTGAATTTGAAACACAATTTTGTATTTTGGAAACAGCCATGGGCAGTGTGAAGCAGGCTTGTTGAATTTCCTGCGTGGAGCCCAATGGAGCCATAAGGATGAACTATGGGTTGCAGTGGAGACCCAATGGAGATGCCAGGAGCATGGAATGGCTGCCAAGGAGAGCAACCAGCACTGGATGAAGTTTTCCAGGACTGTTACTTGGAGCTTCAGGGTTTGATGTTTGCCTTGTTTTAAATCTTGAATTGGTTAAATATTTCTTTGCTGTGCCCAATGCTGTTTTTGCAGTGTGAATATTTATTCTGTGTCATTATGGGTTTTGGGTTTGTTCGTTTGTTTGTTTGTTTGGTATTACAGCTCAATTAAAAGACCTCAGGCTATAAGGATGTTTGAACATCATTGGGATTGATAAAAACTATGGGGATGCTTAAAGTTTTATTGAATGCATGTATTTTACATAATGTATGGTTATCAGTTTGGGGGGTCAGGGGTGGAATGTAGTGGTTTGATTCAGGTGTCACCCATAAACTTAGGTGTTCTGAATGCTAGGTCCCCAGATGGTTTCAATTTTGTAATTATAGTCTCCTGGAGGCAGTGTATTATTGGGGGTGGGCTTATGGGTGTTATAGCCAACTTCCCCTTGCCAGTATTTGTCACAGTCTCCTGTTGCTGTTGTTCATCTGCTGTTGGCCAGGAGGTGCTGTCCACCCTGTCCTCTGCTCATGCCATCATTTTCCCCTGCCATCATGGAGCTTCCCATTGAGTCTATAAACCAAAACAAACCTTTTTCCCCCACCAAAAAAAACTGCTCTTGGTTTGGTGTTTTCTGCCAGCAATGTGAACCTGACTGCAACACTGTGTTAGCTTAAGGAATAAATTCCTTGGTTTATCCAGGGCATTATGAGAAATTAAGAAACTGATGAGTCTGTTCTTCAAGTTGACTATTAGTCAAGTACTTTTATTTTTACTTTATTTCTTTTTTATTTATTTGAGAGAGAGAGAGACAGACAGAGAGGCAGAATGGTAGCTCCAAGGCCTCCAGCCACTGTACACGAACTCCAGATGCATGTGCCATTTTGTGCATCTGGCTAACGTGGGTCCTGGAAAATCGAACTGAGGTCCTTTGGCTTTGCAGACAAATGCCTTAACCAATAAGCCATCTCTCCAGTCCTAGTCAAGTATTTTTAGAGACCCCCCCCCCCCCCCGTGGGGAGGCAGATAAAGAATGAGCACACCAAGGCCTCTAGCCACTGCAAGCAAACTCCAGATGCATGCGCCACCTTAGTGATTTATGTGGATAGTGGGGAACTGAACCTAGCACCCTCCAGCCCCAGTCAAGTACTTTTCAAGGAAGTTAAAACCTTCTACCCACTTACAATTAGCTGCCTTTCTCCATTTTTTCTTTTTTGTCCAGTATTTTCTAAACATGGTATATTGACATGGGTTACACTTTTTAAAAAACTTTTAAAATATTATTATTTATTTGTAAAAGAGGGAATTCTAGAACCTTGTGCCACTATACAACTAAAACCACCACAACTAAGTAAAAAACGTCATTATCTCTTTTATCTGTCAGAATTATGTAGCTTCTATTTGGCAAATTATAGCTTTACTAATGACTATGATAAAAATACAATATGTCCCTAAAATATTTAAATCATGAAAAATTATCATCTAGTATATATCTTAGAATAATTTAAAGTATATATATGCTGAAACTATGATAGAGTCAGCTATAAACCATCCTGTAAGATTGTTTATAACTTCTTGTCATTAACAGACTGAATGCTCCAGGTTGTTTTTCAGGGATTTACCATGAATTTAGCAAAGTGTTTATATACTGTTCTTCATCCACTACTATCATCATCATCATTATTATTACATATCTATTTTCAGCGAGAGAGTAAATGAGTAAATGAGTATGGGCATGCCATACCCTCCTGTCACTGCATACAAAGTCATGTGCCATTTTGTGCATCTAGCTTTATGTTGGTACTATGGATTCGAACCCAGGCCATCAGGCTTTGTAAGCAATCAATTTAACCACTGATTAGTCTCTCTAGCACCTTTTACTTATTATTTATTCACAAGAAGTTTAATGATTACCTATTTCATTAGCATACTTAAGCTATTTTGTACTAACATTTAGATGTTACTGTGGTGTATTTTGAAGCTTGGTGAGGCCTACTGAATAGAAATATTCCTATTTCCATCACTGGCCCTCACTGCTTCTCTGCACTATAAGTAAAGAATTATTTTCCTTTATGTGTTAGTTAAGGTTTTTGGCTGTAACTGACCAAAAATCCAATTACAAATGAGTTAAGTAAAAATATAAACTTTTGTCTTCTATAACTGGAAACAAGAAGAGGGCCTACCTGTCTGGTGCCTTGACAGAGGAATAAAATTAAAAAAAAAAAAAAAACTACACCAATACTCTGCTCCAGGATTGGCTCTGCTGGTGCCTATGTGAAGGCTTCCTTCTCTCACACCAATGAGATCTGGCCTAGAAGTTTAGGCTCAAGACTGCTCTTGAGAAAAAGGATAGTAACTAGGCAACCAGCGTCAAGTCCCCCAAAGGAGTTTGACTACAGGACAGAGGCACACCTCACCACACTTTACCCTAGGCACCATCTCTGACCCTGTACAGAACTTTACTGTAGGGCTCAGATCAAGTCCACTGTCCTGGGCCACCCTTGGTCAAATAAAAGTCCACTTCTGCTCAAAGCCATTTCTTTCCTTCCCACCTGGCATTTCTTTAAGACACCATCTGTTTGGCAAGCTCATCATTTAAAGTATATTTTTGAATGACCACTAATTCATCCTGATTAAATATGTCATCCTGTACTTAGAATTAATTAGAATTAGACTAGTGGTAGCCAGTGTTGGTCAGCATTCTAGAGGATGACCCATTGATTCAGTCTGGGAAAGGTATTAGCATTGAGGAATCAACTGGAAGAAAGCACCAGATCAAATGGAACCCTTAGGACTATTTCACTGAAATAAGTTGTTTTCCATACAAGATAGCCCTTTAATATCTAACTACCAACACTATCTCCAGAGAAGGAAAGAAAGAATTAAGAAAGAAAGAAAAATTAAAAAAAAAGAAAGAAACGATTCCAAAGTGTAGGCAGATGTGTTAAAGGTTTGTTGGGATACTGTGTAAAATGTTCATCTATGTAAAACATTCATCACATTTTAATACTAATATATCTTCAAATATCAAAGACCGTCCACATAGGAGGCCAGCAATAAATACTTGTGGATAGTATGAAAGTTTAAAAGCTTTCAATTTATTTTAAATTCTGTGAAGCCTGTTCATTAATATTTTTATTGACCTATTTCAGTCTTTCACTGTCTCTCCTGTGAGACATATCTCCACAGTGCTATGTGGGTTTTGTTCTTTTAAATCATTTCCATAGCTGAAAGGAATTCTTAGTAAAATAGCAAGTAATAACATGTGTGTAGACTGTACCATTCCACTCCTTCTCCATCAAGGCTATATTTAGGAAATTTTCTGTGATTATTCTGAATTTGCTAAAGAATTCCATGAGGGCTGGAGGGATGGTTCAGCAGTTAAGACATTTGCCTGCAAAGCCAAAGATCCAGGTTCGATTCCCCAGGACCCACGTTAGCCCGATGCACAAGGTGGCGCACGCATCTGGAGTTCGTTTGCTGTGGCTGGAGACCCTGGTGTGCCCATTTTCTCTCTCTCTCTCCCTCTTTCTGTCAAATAAATAAATAAATAAATAAATAATTAATTAAATAAAAAAAGAATTCCATGAATGTGTATTAACTCAGAAGTAAAATGTGTGCAAGGTCCTCGTGGTTATTCAGCCCAGAAGCCACAACAGTGGGGCAAACAAACAGGCACAAATCTGTTGCTTGGAGTCACATAACTACCATTCCTGATGATGGGAAAGCATGGGGTGTTAATAAATGTAAAAACAAGCTCCACTGCCAATTGAGGCACGGAAATTTCTAACATGTTCTGTGTCTCTTTTGAAGTCAATGAAAATGTTCACACTTTTAAAAATAGAACCATTTTCATTGAGCAGATTGGAATACACTGAAATGGGCCCAAGTACATCCAAAAAACCTTCACAAAGAATGCAGCACTCATCTGTGTTGTAAAAATAATAAATAAATCAAATCGTGTACCTGCAACCATAGTTTATAATCCCAGAGCTTGATAAACTGAGGCAAGAGATCACAAGTGGCCAGGGACCTTGCCAAAAACTACAAAATAAAAAGCCATATCCCAAGCAAACCTGTCTAAGTACAGCGGGGTTATGCTTCTTTAAGTTTATTTGTAACTGATGTGAAGAAAAACAGAAATACACATTAATGGGGCAACACATGTAAGCATAATGTTTAAATAAGGTTAAACTCGTATATCTATTTAAACAATATTTATTTATTGGAATCCTTTCAGATCTTTTCTTCCAGGTTTTGAAATGTACTGCACATTCTTGTCAGATTTACCTGGCTCTGTAACCGCACACTGGAACTTCCTATTCCTGTCTGTCCTTAGGACCAGCCTTATCCACACCTTTCCTCCTTGCATCCCCCCGGCCCACCCGCAACTTCTAGAGCCACCATTCTCCTCTCAACTTCGGAGATCCTCTTTAGATACCTCTTGTGAGTGAGATCATGGAGTTCTGTCTTTCTTGATCTGGTTTATTCTTGTAGCATCAGACTTGCAGTTCCAGCTAAGCTATCACAAATACCTGACCTCAGTATTTTCATTGCTCAGCAGTGAGCCATTGTTTCTATGTAATGCATTTTCCTCCTGTCATTTGCAAGGAACACAGAAGTGCAGGTATTTATAGCCAGCAGTGGGGTTGCTTGGTTATATTTTACTTTTTTGATGAACCTCCATACATTTTCTAACTATACTACACCTATACTAACTTACTATGCTATATATAGCTACACTATAGCCATACTAATTTGCATTCCTATCAACAGTGTGCCAACACTTCTTTCTCTTTGTGTTTTTCATAGTAGCTACATTTTAATTGTGGTAAGGTAATAGCTCATTGTGATTGGATTTGAATTTACCTTGGTGATGTTGCCCAATTGTTCATATAATTATCAGCATTTACATTTTGAACAATTGTATATTAGGTCTAGTGCTCAATTTTAATCAGGTTTACTTTCTGCTATTGGTTTAAAAAATTCATGTATTTGGTTATTTATTTATTTGCAAAGAAAGTGAGAAGAGAGAGAATATGAAGGGTGTGCCAGGGCCTCCTGCCATTATTAACAAATTCTAGATGCATGTACCACTTTGTGCATCTGGCTTTACATGAGTACTGGGAAAGTGAACCCAGGCCATCAGGCTTTGCAAGCAAGTGACTTTAGCAACTGAGCCCTCTCTCCAACCCTGCTACTGGGTCTTTTGGAATCCTTTATATATCCTAAATACTAACCTCTTGTCAGATGTATAGTGTAATGGTTAATATTGATTATCAATTTGACAGGACCTAGAATCAGTGAGGAGAAGAACTTCTGGAAATGGCACAGTTGTGACAGCTGCCTCAAGCTCCTGCCACCATGACTGTCCCATCATGATTGATGACAGCCTCAATATATGACCAAAATAAACCTTAGGTCACATTTGTCTGGTATTTGGTCACAGCATTGAGAAAAATAATGAATATCATTTGTAAATATCTCCTTACATGTTTTAAGTTGTCTCCATTCCACTGATTGTTTTCTTGGCCATGCAGGAGAGCTTTTTCTCTGGCAAAATGATTCAGTGGCTAAAGTGCTTGCTTGCAAAGCTTGCTGACCTGGGTTTAATTCCCTGGTACCCACATAAAGCCAGATGCAATGAATTTGGCATTCATTTACAGTGACAAGAGATTCTGGGGTATCCATACACACATACACAAAGTAAAATTTTTTAAAAATATATTTTACTTACCCTGTTTGCCCAATCATTTTTTTTTTTTTTGGTTGTTCTAGATAGGGTTTTGCTCTAGCCTCAACTTCATTATGTAATCTCAGGGTGGCCTCAAACTCACAGCAATCCTTCTACCTCTGCCTCCCCAGTGCTGGGATTAAAAACATGCACCATCATGCCAGGCTTTTGTTTGTCCAATCTTTCTCTGCTTTTTCTAATTATTTTCCATTTCTCCCTTTTAGGATGGGAATGTTCACTTTGTACCATTGTATATAAGAAGCATATAGCTTGTTTTTGATGTCATAAGAGCTCAGAGTTTAAACATTGCCTGAGTGTCAGAAGAGACTCTACACTTACATGTTTTAACAGCTTGGGAACTATTAAAGATTATGGAGACTTTTGAAGTTTCACTAAATGCATTTTGCATTATGAGATGGTTGTGAGTCTATAAGGATAAGGAGTGGGACATTATGGTTTAAAGTGATATATTTGGTGACACGTTGGCAAGGATTGGACCTCTTATGACAATATTATCAACTGGACATGATCTAGAATTACATAGGAGACAATCCTCTGGGCAGGTATTAATATAATTAATTAGGGAGTTTCTAGGTTGGGTTAATTGAAATAGGAAGATCGTCCCTAAATGTGGACAATACAATTCCATGACTGTGCTCCCAGACTTCATATAAAAAGAAAGCAAGCTGAGCATCAATGTCCATCTCTCTCTGCTTCCTGATTGCAAATACAATATGGCCAGCCACCTCAAGCTGCTACCAACATGATCTCTCTGCTAAGATAGACAATAACACCAAAATGTGAATTGTGTCTCTTTAAATAAATATGCTATTCATAGCCATATACATACAGACATACAGACATACTTACACACACACACACACACACACACACACACACACACACACATCTTAAGCTAACAGGTGAATTCTCACAAAATACACTTACAGAAGTCTCATGGTGGTATCCATATTAGCAGGTGACGAAATTAAATTTTAAGAACATTCCATACTCTCCCAAGGGTACATAGCTGATAAGTAAAGCATACATAAATTTGGACTACAAGGCCAATACTGTTAAAGAACAAAAATATGAATGAATGAATGAATGAATGACCATGTAAAACTACATTTTCTGGTTCAAGTCTTACTATGTTTACTTTTTTGCACTGTGATGAATATACAAATGATCTAAACATCTGAACCTCTGATTCTTTTGTGCTTCACTGCCTAAGCCTCATGACTCCTCCCTGACCCATCTGATATCCCAGCTTCCTGACCTCTTATTCTTGGCCATGTTAAACTACTCACTCCCTAGTTTTCACTCCCTTGCTCCCAAATCACTGGCTGAATTCAAATCTAGACCTCTGTCTGGCTCTCTCCTGACTCCCTGCTAGCCTAAACAATCCCACCATTGCCCACACAAGTGCATCACAGACACTCTTGAGGAAGTTTACATTTCTCACTGAAGTCATCTTGATCATTCATAAGATTTTCCAATCAGGCAACTGCTTTGATGCTAGCTTTCAGGCCACTTGAGGATTAAGCAACACATGATGTTTAGCAGGAGAGAAGCCTCTTCCTAATACTAGGCCACATGCCATCTCTTTCCTAGTATAGTAACAGCAGTTATTTTCAGTATGACCTAGTCATTTTGCTTGATTTAAGACAAAATTTGGGTGCATGGAGTGTAAAATCATCTCATTTTTTGTTCTACCCTCTGTTTTGAGGTCTCAAATCATTTTAATTAATTAAATGTTCACATCATAAAGTTATTTTATGAAGCTGCTTAAATTTCTTCAAGCAAAAGAACCAGGCAGGCTTTCTTGGGATCATTAATACAGAAGCATAAAGATTAAATCAAGATTTTTTTCAAGGTTCCCACATCTGAGAATAGTCCAACACTGACTTCTACATGCCCACAAGATACCTGGACAGTGGCTCTGTGACATCAGGATTGCAGGTTTCTGCTGTATTAGGACTTCCCACATCTGAGCAGAGGCCAAAACTGACCTCCACATGCCCATGGGATACCTGAGCTGTGTATCTGTGGCATCAGGATTGTTGTCATTGAATCCATGTATAACACAATTATTATTATTCAGCACATTTTATATGATGCTTACAATTTAAAATAAAATATAATCTAACCATAATGCCATATATATATATGAATATATATATATATATATATATATATATATATATATATATATATATAATGTTAAGCACTGAGAATAGATGTAGACTGGAACAATAAACAGGTTTCACAGAGAGACTATGCCTCAGAAAAATCAGGATGAGTGGGCATTAAACTTATTTGTCTAGATTTATTAATAAACTTGAGGACTATTATGCCATGTTAAAAATAAGTTGGCTTTATTACCACTGAATAACCATTAGTCACTTTCTCATTGCTTTGACCAAATACCTTATTAGAAGCAACTTACACAATAACAGGGCTCATTTTGGCTTGAAGTACAGAGAACTTACATTCCATCATGGCAGGGAAGACACAGCAGCAGACCCAAGTGGTGGGCTGGTCACATTGTACCCATAGTCATGAAGCAGAGGGTGAGTAGCAAGTGGGGACAGGCTATCAAACCTCAGGACCCCTACCCTGGTCACCAAGGATCCCCTTCCTCCATCAACACTCCACTTCCTAAAGGCTCCACAACCTTCCCAAACAGTGCCAACGGCTGAGCACCAAATGTCCAAACACATAGCCTTAGGGGACACTTCACATTCATAGCACAATGGCTAAAACATTTTCCTCATGTAAGGTCTACTGTTATTTTTTTTTATATTGCCCAAAGACTATCCTTAGGACCCATTAACCAAATAACTGTGAGCCCAGGAACTTTCATTTCAAACACTTGTCGCAGTTGTACTTCGAAATCACCAAACCCTAGATTTGCTGCCTTTACTAATGATGCTGACCACTGTACCATACTAAAAGAAGACTGCTGCTTTGACATTAAGAAGACTGGACAAGACAACAAAACTTCTAAAATCTCATCAAACATGCCATCAATTTGGGAGAGCAAAGAACAAAATGAAGATTTGACTGCTGACATTTTTGAGCAAAGGTCTGTTTTCTGGGACCCAGCATCTTGTACTTCTATTCAGTGCCTCCATTTCTCACCAACCTGTCAAGTTTATTTCTTAGAAGAAACAAGTTACATCTGCAGATGATGCTTCACAAGGCTTTCAACTCTACCACTAGCAGCTCCACTTCCCTTGAACCCCTGGATCAAATAGCAAGGACCACCTATCAAAACTGCCAGGAAGAGTCAGATGTGGTGGCACACTCCTTTAATCCCAGCACTTAGGAGGCAGAGGTAAGAGGATTGCTGTGAGTTTAAGGCCACCCTGAGAATACATAGTGAATTCCAGGTCAGCCCTGGCTAGAGTGAGACCCTACCTTGAAACACACACACACACACACACACACACACACACACACAAACTGCTAGGAGGTATGAAGTATGGTTCTTTTTGTGGCTCCCATGAACTGCCAGTACATCACTCCTGCTCAGTTGGACTCAGTTACAAAAAGAGACAGGCCAGGCATGGTGGCACATGCCTTTAATCCCAGCACTCAGGAGGCAGAGGTAGGAGGATCGCCAAGAGTTCGAGGCCACCCTGAGAGACTACATAGTGAATTCCAGGCCAGCCTGAGCTAGAGTCAGAGCCTACCTTGAAAAACCAAAAAGAGAGAGAGAGAGAAAGAGACTTATAATCAAGTTTCTTGCTCTGTCAGAAGGATAATGTGAGGGAGGACCATTGATAACAGACCAGAAAATCGAGCAGGTCCCTAATAGAGAATTTCACAAGTATGATCCAGGAATCCCAAACTGATTGTTGCAACTTGATATCACAAAGCTGGAGCCTAGTAACCTATCTACCAGATATTCTATCAACCAGAACATCTCTTGTTTTCAGGGTCCTTATTTGCATGTCAGTAATTATATCCAGAAATTATGTGCACAGAAGTTCACACTAACCTCCGCAAACTGTGCACTGGTCAATCTGGACTCCTTTATGTGGCACAAGTTATTGAGAATCTGTACCCAATGAAACTTACTCTTTTTTTTTAAGCTTTCTTTGTCTTTTCCTATAGGTCTCTCATTTTCTTTTTTTCTTTTCTTCTTCCTTCCTTTTTTTCTTTCTTTCTTTCTTTCTTTCTTTCTTTTTTATTAAGAACATACTTTGTATGGATACATCATGTGTTAGTACCATCTTTTCCTTCCTCCCAGTCCCCATTCCACAGGGGTCCCTTCACAGTTGGGTTGCAGGTATGCTCCATGGGGTTGTGGATTTACATAATCCACATAATTGCTGGAGTAATGGCTATTGAAGGGAGGCAACGCCTTTAGGCATAATGTCCCAACCTGTGACTCTTATAATATTTCCAAGCCCTCTTCCACAAAATTCCCCGAGCCTTGCTAGCTATGTTTTAAGTTTACTTCAGTGATGAGCTCTCAGAGGCCTCTGAATTTCTGCTTTGGTAAGTGTTGAGTATCCTCAGCATCTGTCTCCTTCACCCTGGTGCTGATTGTCAGGCTCATCATGGAAGCAGCACTCTTGTTCATCTCCCCAATTACACTGTGGTTTCATGTGGGCCTTGGTTTAGATATGAGGGGTGGTTTATTTCTTTGAGTTTCACTAACTTCTGAAAAAGGAAAACATATTCTCCAATGAAGAATGAAGTCATCATAGGTTAAACTGGGTTAATGTTATTAATTTAGAGAGATTTTGATAGGTAAAGATACTCTTTTAGCCAAAAACTAGTGGGAGCTTGACACTGGCGATCTTTGTCTCCAGGGGATTCAGATCAGGTTCTCAGGTCCTTTCCATTGAGCAGATCTCTTAGCCAATCAGAAAACCATTGGTTATCTACCAAGGCTGTGTGCCACCAATGCACTGGTGTGTACTTTTTGTCAGGCTGGCTGCTTCTGAGTAGCTTAGACCCCTGTTTGCTCACACCGTTGTTGGCTATTTCCCCCCAGTAGCTCATGTAGCACTTTCCAACACAAGACAGGCTGTCTGGGGACTGGATCTCTTCTGGATTCCAGCCAGGTCTCTTTATGTTCTGTGTCAGCTGCATAAGGCGTCTTCAGCAATAGAGTTTTAACTTTTACCTCAGACAGGTAATCAAGTGCTTTGACAGAAGCCTGTCTTGTTTTGGGAACCTCATCAGCCTCTCTGATCAACAGCTCAATGGGGGAAGCACTGATATCTGGTATTGGGAATTACAGGTCAGAGCCAAAACTTTTTAAGGTTAGGGTTCATCCCACCCTCTCCAGGGCTCTTCTTTTCAGGCACTCCTCCTATAGTCCTGTTGAGGGTTATATCTTTTAGTCTACCTTCAAAGAGAAATGTTTCTATGTTACTATTTCATTTGAGGCTTAGTTTTGTGTTTAGTCCTCCCAACCTCTCCTTTCCCTGCCCCCAAACCCTTCTATCCCTATTGTCTGGGCCTCAAGTTGCCTAAGCGGTATGCCGGTAACTCAAGCTGATTCAGGTTAGGAACTGCGGATGATTGAGAATATGTGGCATTTGTCTTTCTGTGATTGTATGTGTTCACTGAGTATGATCAGTTCCATTTTCCTACAAATTTCATTGTATCATTTTTTTTTCTTACTGCTGAGTAGAATTCCATTGTGCAAATGTACCACAACTTCATTATCTATTCATCCAGTGATGGGCACCTGGGTTGATTCCAGTCCTTAGCTATTATGAATTGAGCAGCTACAAACATAGTTGAGCAAATACCTCTGTAGTGAAGCATGGATCATTTAGGGTAAAAGTCCAGTAAGGGAATAACTGGGTCTGTTTGGTAGTTCTATATTCATCTTTCACTGTTGGTGGGAATACAAACTTGTACAACCACTATGAAACTCACTCTTAACTACACAAGTCTTTCTCCAAAATGAAGACTCCCCTCACCCCACATCCCCACTACCATGTGATTTGTTGGTCTATGCTGCTGTCCACTTCACTGCCCTGGTGAGAATAATCAATAAACTGTTTTGTTGTTGTTGTTGTTGTTGTTGTTGTTGTTGTTGTTTTGTGTTCATTTTTCTATTCTGGGATGAAGGATGAATTCATTCACTGGCCCGCCAATCCCTTGCCCACTACCAGAGCAGCCAGTTCATTACATTTTCTCCAGTGTATCTACTCACCACCCTCAAATATCTCAGCTCCTGGCTCTTATACCAAAGGGGAACTCCAGTTAAGATGATGTTAAGACAGTTAACAGCTGGTAGTTAAACAAGATAAAGTATGAGGCACTGTGTCAATAAAATATAATGTGGGTTCTTTCTCCGAAAAGGTGGCAACAAAGGTCTTGGGTCCTAGGCTCTTTTACCCACACTGGCAGCTATGCCAGGGTGGGAAGAGACACTTTTTACCTTTTACTACTGTCTTTACTTTTAATCTTTCTGGAAGCACATGTTTTAAAATCTCTTTTCATGTTTTTTTTTAAGACCCATGTTCCTTTATGTGGGCTCCCGGGCTCCACATGGCTTGTATCCCTTCTCCCCACTTTACCATCCAGTTCTTAGACCTCACTTTTCTCCCTTGCCCACATCTGTGTAATGTCTGAATAAAATGTGGTATTTTAAAAATCAAAAAAATATATAATATGCATCATAACATATAAGACTAAGAAGAATGGGTTCCAGTGTACTCAGAGTATAAGTTGTCTTTGTATGGATTAATGTATGAGTATGGGTTTTAATTATATTTCCTATATATGTATAATTATATACTTATAGAATTTTCTACTATAGATACATAAGGCTTTAAAGAATTGTAAATAAAAAGTTAATTAAGAGGATTTTAATCTTTTAAAAAAGGACACCTGATTACTCCTTAGCCATCACAACCCAGGCCAGTAATGGCCCATGCATTTTAAGAGGAAATGTATTTTCCATCTTAGATAAATCAAAAGGGTTCAGTATTTTTTCCTACAGCAAATGCAGAATCATAAAGCCAAATGTTTTACATGCTTATTTGAATCTCTGGGATTCTTTCATTCCCTAAGATGATATGGGAGATTTGTTGGTTTGATATTTCCCCAGAACCGCAGCCATAAATAAATAAATAAATAATGACACTTAGGGTTCCTTATTTATTTTAAGTTCATCTTCTGAATGTTTTTAGTTAGTTGCAATCAGCAGTTCTTCATAAAGCTTAAAAACAGAGCTTAACTGTAACCCCAATGCCAGCATCTGGGGCATTAGAATGAAGTTTTATATCATGCCTTTTATTATTCAAAAGGAATTTGATTATGAAAGGAACAGCCAGGACTATCAGAGGCAGAAAACATGTGATGTAAGGCTGAGTCTATCAATTATCTATTCATAACCATTCAGAACACTTTTTTGAAGTCCTCAGAGGCTACAAATTTCTTTTAGTTCTGTTTTACCCTTTACATCAAAACTCAGCACCAGTAGTGAAAAAGAGAGACCATGTAGTCTCGACTGTTTAAAGCCCACTTGAAACTGAGTACATGAGGCAAGACACAGGAACATTCTTACACTGGTTTGGTCTGCATAAGACAAACACCTAATGGCCTAATGTTCAGTTCAGCAGGGCTAACTGAACAGATGCTGAATGGCTGTAGTCTGAGAGCCAATAGCTTGTCACTGGACCTAAATCTCTAAAGAGACTGTAATTGTTAACTTTATGTCTTATATCACTAACACTCTGGAATAGAATTTCTCATCAATTTTTTACTGAACCTTTTTATGTCTTTTGCAATGTGTCCTGAAATTAAGATTAATTAGGCAATGCAAGCTCCTTTAAAGGAAACTATGAATCATTTGGAATAACAAGAAGTGGTTTCAACAGAATTCATTTTCATGGACATTCACACTGTGTGTCTCACTGGATGAAGCCTAGTAGCCTGAAATCATCTCCTATATAGGGCAAAGTCCCAGTGGGGAGTCGCATAGCAGCCACAAGTAGAGTTACTTCCAAGTTAAAGCCTGCTGCTCACTAGTAATGTGAAGTCTTCATTCCAAGAAATAAGTCTTCTAAATTATCAAAGGAAGACAGTTTTTACTCTGTGAAATTAGACCATCAGAAGTCCACTAAACTTCTGATTTGCAAACTGCCCTTCCAACATTTGGTGCAAGAAATTGCTCAGGACTTCAAATTAGATCTGTGCTTTCACAGTGCAGCTATTGGTGCTTTGCAGGAGGCAAGTGAGGATTCTGGTGGGATTTTTTGAAGATACTGTGTGTTATCCATGCCAAACGTGTAACAATTATGCCAAAAGATATCCAGCTAGCATGCTGCATGCGTGGAGAGCATGCTTAAGAGTCCACTATGATGGGAAACATCTCATTCTCAAATTTTTTTTTCTCTTCCTGTTATCGGTAGTCCTGAATGTTAGACATTTTTTTCCAAGGGGTCAGAAGATACCTAAGTACATGATTGTGAATGGAAAACTAGAGGACAGGAATCAGGTATTGGCAGTTTCTTCATTTTCATTTGTGTGTGGATTGTTAATATAAATGCAGGGATGTAAAGCATTAATGCAAGTCAAAATGTTTCAGTGAACAAGTTTCAACAGTTCAACTTTATAACAATTACAAATAAGCTTGTTAAATTTTTCAGGACATTGCCAGCATTTGGATTTTTTAAGTAAATTTCTTATTGATGGCAACTAAATGGTGTTTGTAGCATTTTTATCATAGAGTAGATTCCATCCATTCACTATACTTTTATAACTGAGTTATCCTACATGCAAGAGTATGTTTTTAATGTTGTCTGTCTTCTGTGCTGTTCCTATAAATTTACTATTAAAATACATTAAACTATAAAAAAACTTTTCAGATGTTATTTATATTTTATAAATCAGATTATATGAAGGTGAGATCCAAGAATATGTAAGGTCTTCTTTGAATAATTTTTATAATCAATAAGATTTGCTGACACTTGCCTAAAGTATATCGTATATTCATGGGACAAAACACTTGCTCAATAAAAACTTGATAAAAGCATTAAAGGGGCAGGGGACTGGAAAGAAGACAGATTTTAAACCAGCTTGTAATAACCCTCCCTTCTTAATCACATTCTATGCAATCCTCTCCTTGTATGTGGACTACACATGATGACAAGCTTCCAATGAATAGAATAAAGCAAATATTTTATGGTGGAGCTCTTGAGATGAGCCATAAAGTCCAGTGACTTGCATCTTGTTCTCTTTTTCTCTCTCTCTCTCTGAATCTTCTCACAGTATTCATCTTATAAAGCAGATTTTCATGGTATAAAATGCCCTGTGAAAATTCCTGAAGTATCAAATAACTTTGGATGGCCTCCTGATAACAGGATGATAATGAGTGTGAAAATGAAATGTTCAACTTAAAATCTTCAAGGAACTGAATTCTGCCAGCACCATGGGTGTCTGTGAAGCAGATCCTCTGTGAAATGCACCTCCAGCCTGTAATGGCAGTTATAGGCAACCTAGAGCAAAGGGCCTAGCTGCATTCCTAACCTACAGAAACTTTAAAACAATAAAGGTATGGAGCATAAAATGACTAAGTTTTAGAGTAATTTTTATGCAGCATATATGTCAATGGATAAGGGGAAAGCAGTGCTGATAGAGACAAAATGCCCCAACTCAACAATTTGTCTTACTTTGTTTTGTTTGTGAGCTCAGGCTGGTCTTAATTTCTAGATCCTCTTGTGTGAGCCTCTCAAGTACTAGGATTATAGGCATGGATAAGCATACTCTGCTAACCCTACATTTATAACTGCCATTTGATCTTAATTCACTTTTCAGCATCAATATCAACCTCAAAGTAATTTATAGTGAACTAAAATATAGTGAACTAAAATATACTTATAGTGAACTAAAATAAGAACCATGGGGATGAACTATGAGAACAAACTATGGGAATAAACTATGGGAAAGAACTGTGGGACTATGGACCTTTCAAATATCACTTCTGATATTATTCCTGTGAGATGCTAAATTCCTTATAACTTGCCCTAATATTAATAATACAACCCACTTAAGGCAATGTGACTAGGTTTCCTCTGCCTTGGTGTGTCTTTGGCTGGAACAGCACAGATGACCAATATTGACAAGCAACATTTAGAGATGCTGACTAATCTTTTCCTCAGTGACTAATTTTCCTCAGTGGCCTGGTTGTACTCTCTACTCAGAGCAAATGCACATGCATAAGAAGTGATGGTCATAGTTTTGAAGACAACAAGGACCCACAGATCTGTTGAAGACAACAACTGTGCTTAATGAGATTGCATCTGTAATCAGAGTGTATGTATGTTCTGGATCAGCAGAGTCCAGCAGGTCATACCCCTAAATCCCTTATTTTAACAAATGTTTAAGGATTATCCAAAGTAGAAAGTTCCTGACTCTTTGCTCATATACTGTACTACTTTTTCATGTATTGCTGGGTTTCACAGTTCAATAAAAATTCCAATGAGTACTTATATGCAGAGAAAGCTGCAGAACATCAGAGCAGCAATAACAGCAGATGCCACAGGTTTACTAATGGCTTAAACTAAACTTCTCTTCAGTTTCCTTTTTCCTCAGGCTGCTGCTAGAGGCAGCTAGCCCACTCATGGATAGAAGTTAATTCTTGGGCTCTGCTCTTGGAAGCAGTTTTCCCACTTCTGGATAAATAATTTCCAGAAGCTAGTCTTCTCTAAATTCAGAGATATTCTCCAAGTTTAGGGCAAAGAACTTAAAGCAAAGTCAATTTATAGTCATAAATAAAGTGTAACTCCATTATGACTTAATAACCAGCTTTATATGTTAAATTTTAATTTTAATTCTATGACAATGCTAAAAAATTTTATCTCCTTATGAGGCTCTTTTCTTATTATTCTCAGTCTTCAGAAACTGAAAACTAATGTCAGTATGAGTCTACACCACCAAAGGTTGGTAGTGAAACAAGCAACCATGAGCTTTACAAAAAGTAAGCACAAACTCAGCCAGAAACAAAGTACCTACAGAATACTGGATGAAAAGACTCCAATAACTCCTCACATCTATATAACAGGTGATCTGATCCATGGCCCTGAGATTGTGTAGGGTTAGGGTTAGACATGACATAACCAAGGAAACTATAGTTGTATTTGGTAACTATGCCTGTGGTCAAAATGTCCCTTTGTGGTTAAACTTTCTTAGAACTGCAATTGAGATCTTCTGGCAATCAGAAACTAAGGCAACAGGACACTATCCCAACTGTCTCCACTCACACTAATGAAGAAGAACCCTCATCCTCAAAAGACCCCAACTTCATTAAAATATTATCCACATTGTGGTTTTGAATCCCCTCCTTGTTTTATAAGATCATGAGACTAATAAGTACCCTAAAAGAAAGATCTGGTACAACATTAGGGAGGGAAAAAGGGTCAGTTACCTCATGAATATACCACCTATCTCATAAAGATTTATTTTAAAACATTTGCAAAAATAGCAAAAACAAAAATCAAAATCTCCCACTGTTATGCTCCTTTGGCTCAACTCACTCCTAAACTTTCTGGTGTTCTACATTTTTTGCTTCACTTTGCTAAATAAATTCTTACTTTAGCTATCTCTGTCTCCTGACATAATTTGTTTTTTTAAACACTATACATATACATACATCATATATATATGCAAGGGGAGAGAGACAGTGTGTGTGAGAAAGAAAAAGAGAGAGAGGCAGAATGGGTGCACCAAGGCCTCTTGTCACTGCAAATGAACTCCAGGCACATGTGCCACTTTGTACATCTGGCTTTATGTGAGTACTGGAGAATTGAACCTGGGTACAGGCAGGCTTTGCAAGCAAATACCTTTAACCACTGACTCATCTCCTGGATGAATTCTTAATCTGAAAAGCCAAGAGCTGAGAACTCCAGCAAGGTAACAACACCCTAACAAAATTTTACTTGAATAATTAATATCTTCTTCTTTAAAAAAAAAACAGTGAATTTGATGGTCGTTTGATTACACACCTGTAATACCACCACTTAGAAGACTGAGGTAGGAAGATGTCAAGATCAAGACTAGCCAGAACTACATAGAAAGACACTGCCTGACAGAGAGGGAATCCATCAGCACAGGAGTTCTGTACATAGGTACATATCTATGTGGCTGTGGTGGCTTAATAAGGAACTTTCAAAGGTTTACATAATGGTGATTACTAGAATGTGCATATGTCACCCTATTTACAAAAAAGCTATAATTAGTTAAAAATCTTGAAATGAGAAGTTTCTTAGATTCTCCAGGTGGCACCAATGATAGTAAAGACCCTGATTAAGATATTTGATGATGAAATAAAGAAATTGGAGTGAAGATGAGCATGATGGCACACACCAATAATTTTAGCACTGGGGAGGTATAAAGGCAGGAAGATCAGGAGTTCAAGGCCATCCTCAACTATGTAGTAAGTTTAAGACCAGCTTAAGCTACATGAGACTCTGTCTCAAAATAATAATAATAATAATGTCAAGCATGGTTGTGCATGCCTTTAATCCCAGTACTTGGAAGGCAGAAGTAGGAAGATTGCTGTGAGTTTGAGGCCAGCTTTGGACTACAGTGGGTTTCAGGTCAGCCTGTACTAGAGTGAGACTCTGCTTCTAAAACGCCAAATGATGATGATGATGATGATGATTATGATGGAGTGATGCTAGGAAGGGGTCATGGATTACAAAATGTGGAAAGCTTCTAGAAGCTGAAATGTCCTGGAATGGATGCTTGCCCAGAGCCTTCTTCTTTGACTCTAGCCCAATAAAACTTTATACTTCTAATTTTAGAAATGTAAGATAACAAACTAGTACCACTTTCAACCAGTAAGTAAGATGTGGTCATTTATAACAGCAGCAATAGGGAACTAACAGAGTAATCATTCATCACCTACTCTCTTTCCTCCAGGAGACAGAAGGCTGCCCTGTTTCTGGACAGTCTCCCATGATGCCGCTTACACTAATGTAGAACCATTCCCATCAAAGTTTTGTCCACATCCAGCACCAGTGTAATGGTCTCTGAGCCAGGCTGCCTGAATTGGAACCCTGGATACACCATGTGCTAGCTAGATCACAGACCATAATGTTTTCAGATCAGGAAAATCTGTCTTAAGTTACAAAACCTTAGCAGTGACTGATGGAGACAAACAGATGGTAAAGAGCTTCCTCATATGATGAAAGATTGCATTAAAAATCTACCAATTATGATAGGATCAAAGAGATTATTTAAGGAAGGGGGATTATCCTGCTCCATTTCTCAGCAGCCTACTTGATGTCTTTGGAAAGTTAATGCTACCTCAGCTAACTCCCTGTATTAGGCAAAGTTCTCTGCAAGAATATAGTCAATACAATGTCTATATATTATACAAGAGTTTACTAGAATGACTAACAATGATAGGACCCAGGAAATCCAACAATGATCTGCACACTGAAGAAGCTGAGAATCCAGTAGCTGCTTAGTCCATAAAGCTAGACACTTTAGCAGTCCCAATCTAATGCTGAAGGCCTAGAAGATTCCTAGAGAGACAGTGGTCTTCACCCCACATTAGAGTCCAAAGAAGCTGGAGTCTGATGCCCTTGGAGGATGGTAGCAGCAGAGACAGACTCACCAGTGAGAAGCAAAGGACTAATGTTTCCTTGGACCTTCTTAAAAATGGGCCCACAGGATGATACCACCCACTGTGGGGGAGGACCTCCTCCTTCTGTTAATCATTTTTGTAAAATGCCCTCAGACTCCCCAAGAGGCTTGATACCAGATCCAGATGTCAACATCAAGTTGACAATCCAAATTAACCCATAATATCCCTGTGCTGAGAAAGAGATGAACTTAAGTCTACAAAAATCTTGTATATCTTGAGCTTCTTCACATCCACTATCCTTTCTTAAATCTTGATATAGAAATGTAAACTTTATACTCTTCTTAAACAAACTGAATTCTCATTTAATGGAATTGTGTCATGTGTATTCATGATAATTATTTTTATGCAACTGTTATAATTTTTTATTATTTATTTAATCTGAGTATAAGTGTAGATGTGCCACAGTGTGAATTTGGAGGTCAAGGGCAATTTTCCAGTCAGTCCCCACTTCCACCTTTTTTGGAGTCAGGATATCTCATTGTTCACTGCCCATAGCTTCTGAGACATTTGCCTGTCTCTGCCTCACTTCTTTCTGTAGGTGCACTGCATCATATAAGCTCACTTCCCCAGCTAAAATCTGTCACATGTGGACATCTAGAACACTTATAAACCTTAGCAGCTAAAGCAGTGCTGATAGATTGGGCTTGTCAAGGATATAAATATTTCTAATGGGCTGGAGAGGTGGCTTAGCGGTTAAGCACTTGCCTGTGAAGCCTAAGGACCCCGGTTCGAGGCTCGACTCCCCAGGACCCACATTAGCCAGATGCACAAGGGGGCGCACGCGTCTGGAGTTCATTTGCAGTGGCTGGAGGCCCTGGCGCACCCATTCTCTCTCCCTCTCTCTATCTGCCTCTTTCTCTCTGTCTGTTGCTCTCAAATAAATAAATAAAAATAACAAAAAAAATTATTAAATATTTCTAATATTTGTGATAGTTTCTTATGGTAGATAGAGGCCTACTCCACCTTATATGGGATACAGCAAGATAGCTTTTTTTTTTGATAGGTACTTAGGTAGGGATGGCCCATGGACACATAGATGTCACTATAACCAGCCCTGGCAGGACTAGAACCAGCAACTGATCCAGTCTCATTGAAAATGGCATTAAGCAACAATTCCTCAGCAGCAGCTTCATGCTTCTTCCCAACTTAGCACGTATGTGGTCTGGCTCTTCCTGGCCCTTCCTGGTCAGCCTCTTGAACCCACCAACCCATCAGATCTCTCTCTTACACAGTTGAGTCTGATGATGAGGCTTATCCTAATTGGATGTTTGACTCACATGAATTGGCCTGCACACATGTGTAAGCATCTTGCTCTTTGCCCTCTTACCTCTTGTTGGCTCTTGGCCCCTTGGATAAGCTCTTGGCTCTTTCTCAGTGTGAGGGGGATCTCCTCACTTTCCCCACCCCCTTCCCAGCCTTGCTGGGAATAGGGAGAATTTCTCTTTGGACATTTTTCTGTTTTGTTTTGTACCTCCTGCTGGGGACTTAAACCCATAACTGTCTACCTCCTAAAGGCCCAACTTCTAACCCCATCACCTCTCCTCACAATACCTCCATCCTCAAGGTTAAAAAACTTAACAGGGCCTTTCATTTAGTTCAGGACCTCAGAAAATTCAATGAGGCAACTATACCCACATACCCAGTTGTCTCTAACCCTTACATTCCCCTCTTTTCTGTCCCACCTACCACAAACCACTTTACTGTTCTAGATCTTTTTTTTAACCATCCCACTATACCCAGATTCACAAGCTCTCTTTGCCTTTACTGGGAGGACCCAGACACCTTTTTAACCAAACAACTAACTTGGACAGTTTTACTACAAGGCTTTAGGGAGAGCCTCCACTACTTTGGTAAGGCCCTTCAGTGAGATCTCTCACCCCTAGGCTTCCATCCCAGTCATCTTTTACCGTATGTAAATGATCTCCTTCTATGCAGCCACTCCCAAGAAATCTGCCTGACATATATTATTGAACTCCTCAATTGCTTAGCCTACTGGGGCTACTATCAGGTCTCAGAAGAGAAAGCCCAGATCTATCACCTGGCCATAATTTACTTGGGTCTTTTTCTTTCACATCAAACTTGAGATATCTGCACAGATCGAAAACAAACCCTCCTAAACTGCCCTATGCTTCCTCCAAAAGGGAACTCTTGTAGTTATTGGTCCTCTTTAACTTTTTCCCCGGATACCTGACTTATCTCTTGTTGCCCATCTCCTCTATGAAGCCTTGAGGAACCCCTCCTTACCCCCTTTGCATTGTCCTCCTCTATCAAGGCTTTAAAACAGGCTTTAGCTAGGCTTCCACCCTAAGGCTACCTGATTCTTCTAAGCTGTTGTTCCTATTCCTTCCTACTAACCAGGGCCAGACCCTGACACTTCTCTGCCAGCAAACCAGGGACACTTATGCCCGGTGGCTTTTCTATCCAAGAAGTTATATCTAGTCACCAAGGGATGCTGGCAGCCACCACTCTAATCATCCCAGAAGCTAATAAGATTTCTCTACATAGCTCTTTAACATTTACTCTTCCCATTCCATAAAAGAACTCCTCAGCCACCAAGCCTTCCTGGCCCTGACCCCTTCTCAAGTCCAGGTCCTATACGCATAACCCTTGACCCCAACTTTTCCTTCCAACCTTGCACAACTTTCAATCCCACTACCCTGCTCCCCACATCCACAGCTACCATGCCCCAGGCTCCCTTGCACTCATGCTCTGAGATATTAGATCTCCCCCTCAGCCCTTTTACACATAATAACCAAACACCCTCACCTTGAACCCAAAACTCCTAACAGGTATATAGATGGCAGCTCCCTAAAATCATCCCCTTATGCTTCAGGTTATGCCATCATCCAAGGCCACCCCAGTTCTCCTAAGACCTACATTTTCACTGAAGCTAAACCTTGGACTCTAGGTTATCCCTAATCTCCCAACAGGCTGAACTAGCAACCCTTCCTCAAGCCCAAACTCTGGCTAGAGCTCTTTCTGTCAACATTTACACAGAATCAAAGTATTCCATTCAAATATTTTAATCTGGAGAGAAAAGAAACCCTAGACATCAACAGCTGCCTACTCTAGAACCTTCTGGATGCCACTCTTCTCCCCCTAAGGCAGCAATCATCCACTGCCACAGCCACCAAAAATGCAAACAGTACATCTCTCTCAATCAACCACACTGATAAACTGGCCCATGAGATAGCTCTAACACACTCAGGTCTCCACCCTCCCTCCTCCTCCTTCTTAACATACCAAATCCCTTCTACCCCTGTCCTGTCACTCCAGAGATTCTTTCATACCGACATTCTTTACTTCATCCCTCTAATCAAACTCTATTTTCCTTTCTACAAAACCACACCCCCTTTCAGCCCTCAAACAGACAATTCCTCAAACCCCTCACAGAATCATGCAACTTCTGTCAAAGAACACACCCTAACTCCAACATCCGATACCCTACCTCCCTACCCACCAGATGTAGGGCCTCTTACCAGGCACAGATTGGGAAGTAGACTTCATCCATATGACTCCTATCTAGACATAACTAAAACATATCTTTTAGTTATCACTGTCACCTTTTCAGGATGGGAGGAGTCTTTTCCTACATCAGACAAAAGAGCTAACACAGTAGCTCAGATACTAACCACAAAGATCAGCAGGTATGGTGGCACAGGCCTTTAATCCCAGCACTTAGGAGGCAGAGGTAGGAGGATCACCATGAGGTCAAACCCACCCTGAGACTTCGTAGTGAATTCCAGGTCAGCCAGGGCTAGAGCAAGACCCTACCTCGGAAAAACAAAACTAACCACAAAAATCATCCCCCAATTTAGCCTGACATCCTCAAAACAATCAGATAATTGCCCAGAATTTGTGTTCTCTTCCTCCCAAAACATTGCCAGATACCTACAGATTCCCTGGAAGTTTCACATTCCCTACCACCCCTAATCCTCTAGCAAAGTTGTAAAGACCAATCATACCATCAAAGAAACCCTCACAAAACTAACTCTAAAATTGAAATGCAGTTGGATTAGACATTAACCCATAGCACAACTTAAACTCGGAGTTCTGCCAAAGAAACCCTCTATGACCAGTCCCTTTCAACTCATGTAGGGAGGCCCATGGTTCTGCAACACCTCCCCCATAACTCTCTCCTAAGACTCCTTTACTCTCTCCCTTCTTATCTACTAGTCTCCTCTCATTCCTCAGGACGTAACTTTGGAAATACACTAACACCACCCTCCCCTCCCCCAATCCAGATGCTCCTGTCCCTAACTTATAAATAGAAGATATGGTCTATATCTCTGATCCTACCCATCAATCCTAGGCCCTGAAATAGAACTGTCATGCTAAATACCTCCCACTGCTGTTCAGAACTTCCCATCCTAAGTTCATCTCTCCTATCTAGAATGGGTCCCTTCCCCTTCCTTCCCAGTAACACCCACAGACCCCACCTCCTTGAGGATAACCAAACTTTCCTCTATACCTGAATAGGAGCACTCTGTTAAAGATCTGTCAGATGACATTCACTCTCCAACAATTACATCTGTTCCTTGCCCACATACAGGAGGACCTGTGGTTGATGATAAACTCATAGATTCCATAGATGAACTCTTGCTGCAAGGAACCTTCATTCCCTTTATACCAGAACATATATAGTTCTTTTCTATCTTTACTATTGCTCCTTTTTTTCTTATTCCCCCCCGCCAAGGGAATGATCTTATCCTGCAACCCCTTCTTACTAATGTTGATCATCTTCAGTGCTATTCAAACGGTGGGATTAATGACTATAGCACCTACAGGGTGGACATTCACAGAGAAGGCTCTTTTAACTCTTCTACTCTATCTTCCTCACAATAATATTCCTATAGTGCCACCCATACTTCAACCCCTCTCAAGGACAATAACCCTTAACAAACCCACCCAGACCATTTTAGCCCTATGCCCTATCATCCTGCTAACTGGGAACCAACCTACAATAACTACATCCCTAATAATGTTTGTTCTCCCTCATGTCCACACTACACATAAGTATTCTTTCTGTGGCCCAGATAGGATCTGCCACTGTAGGATACTAAACTGTACCTTTTCACATCCTGAGATAGTGATGGGCCCTATTAGGTGGTATAAGGATACCCAAGAAATATTTAGTCAGGTCAATATAAAAGGGTCATGGAAAAATATCACTGATCAGTCTAAAAGAAATAATATAAACATCAGAATTTATAAAACCTTGGTCCACTTTCAATACTCAGAGCAATATACATGCACAAAACTTGAAAAGGAAATCCCCAAGGATATTATCTATTCAAACACTAGTTTAAATATAAGTGTCTCTACAGGCCCCTTGGAATCTGTGAGTACTCAAAATTTCTGGGTTAGGGCTAAAGAAATTGCTTAGTGGTTAAGGCACTTGCCTGTGAAAACTAAGGAACCATGTTCTACTCTCCAGATCCCATGTCAACCAGATGCACGAGGTGATGCAAGCACGGAAGGTTGTACACGCACACAAGGTGGCACATGTGTTTGGAGTTCAATTACAATGGCTAGAGGCCCTGGCACATTAATTTTCTCTCTATCTATCTATATCTCTCTCTCTCATGCTCTCTCTCGCTCATAAAAAAAATAATTCTGGGTTCAACTGGCAGTATGAACAAATGCTCCTTCTGTGTTCAAGGGGGAAATTCAGCCCATCAGCTCTTAAGTATTAACCTTGTGGGCTTGTTCTTAAAGTATAACAGATGTGTTAATGTTACTGGAGATGATGCCACCAGCCAAGATCAGACCATGGTCCATGCAGAGCAGGACTTATCAGTTTACCTTGTGTGGTGGTTTGAATAGAATAGATGGCCCCCAATATATTCAGTTGTTTGTTTGTAGTTTGCATCTGCAGCCACCTGGCTGGAGTTAGTGCCATGTGTGGATCTTAAGGTGTGGTGGTGGGTTTGAGATTTCAATCTGAAGATATGCAAAGTGTGCCTAGCTGGAGTTCCTGAACTGTGCTCTGCCTTTTGACCTTTAGGCTTATACTTTTCTCTCTCTGCTTGGTCCTGTGAAGGCAGGCCAGTTTCTTCTGTCATTTATGGAACTTCCCCTGGATCTGTAAGCTTCAATAAATCCCTTCCTCCATAACTGTGCCTGGTCTGGAAGTTCGTCTCAGTGAACCTGAAGCTGACTAATACACCTTGCTATCCAACAACATTGTGTATCAATTTTATCATCTCTATATCATCCTTTAATTGTTCTATCAAACACCACATCTTACTACCCACTGGCAAAAGATTTCCTGTATGATGGGTTTTGTTGTTGTTGTTGTTTTGCAACACACTGATTTCCAAGCCTTGCCTGCCAATTTCCCCTGGGATATGTTCCCTTGTACAGATCCTCCCTTTACTGCATCCATAACTCCTACTCACCAAACTACCCAAAGCCTCCCTGTGATGGCCAATTGCCCTTCATGGATATTGCCCATGTCGCAGCCATGGCAGCTTTCCCTCTGTCCATTCCAGGCCTTATAGTGGGGCTACAGAGGAAAGTTTCACAGTTGGCCTGTATCTTAAGCAAAACAGCTAATCTTACTGCACAAGTGCTGGCTGAGATTAAGAGATGAAGGAACTTAGAATTTCAATACTGCAAAACCAAGCCACTATCAACTTTTTATAACTAAACAATTCCCCAGAATGTGCTGCTTTAATATTGCACACAGTTCCAACATTATCCAACAGCAAATAGACCAGATCAAACAAGAAGTTAACAGAATCCATGAAACCAAGCTATGGTCAGGGCGGGGACAATGGTTGCCATGGATACACTCCTCATTGGGACCCTTAATCTGCATTATAAGGAGAAGACTCCTTATAACTGTTGTCTTCTGCCTGATCAATTGGATACTCCAGTTTATCAGACAATGACTTAACTCTAAAAATAATGTATTTCAGGGCTGGAGAGATGGCTTAGCAGTTAAGGCACTTGCCTGAGAAGCCTAAGGACCCAGATTCAATTCCTCAGTACCTACGTAAGCCAGATGAACAAAATGGCACATGCTTCTGGAGTTTGTTTGCAGTGAATGGAGGGTCTGGTGTACCCATTCTCTCTTTCTCCTTCTCTCTCTCTCTCTCCCTCTCTCTAATAAATAAATAAAATAAATAATGTCTTTCAGCACCCACTATGCCCCCTTGCCCACAGCATACCTTAATGTGAGCCCTCAATATTCAAACTCCAACCAACTATCTCTCTTCAGTATCTCTCACCCTCTCATGGGACAAACCAAAAGACAAAGCCACTTCGAGAAGAGGCATACCAGGTGGCCTGGCAACTCCAACTCCCTACTTTTTCTGAAAGAAATTTCTCATCATCAACTTCTTTTCTACAGGGTAAGTATAAATCTGTGCCCAGTACCTCTGGGGTCTTCAATGTGGTTTACAATAACACAATGTCCACACCTCTCCTATAAACTATGATTAGTCACTTAATCTCTTCACAAAATGAATGGCATGCTTCTTTATACTAAAAATTTAACTAATAATCATGGCAGTAGTAGCTACCTTTGTCCTACTGGTAAGAAATTTAGAGTTTTAGGTTAACACAGAAAAAATAAGTCCTTTGCATTTCTAAAGTAGAATAAGTATAGGAGATCTATATCCTGTCTAAGTCTAAAAATATATATTTTTTAACCATTGAGTTGGTTTTACCAGAACATCAAAATATAGTCTACCTTCTTTTTTCTTGTGATAATTAGACTGTTTGAAAGAAATATTTTTGAAACAAGTTGTATTTACTCCTTAGTATAAAACAGAGACAATAGGTATGGTCCCCTGATAGCCTCATATTTTAAAGGTTAAACCTCACACTTAATCCTCCCTTGGGAGGCAAAGCCTTACTACAGGAGTTGTTTCAATGGGGCAGACCTTGGGATTTTATATGTCAGCCAGTGCTAGCTAGCACACTCTCTCTACTTCTTCCCAGCTGGTGTGGAGTTGTTATGAGCTATTTGATATTGCCATGCTTTCCTCACCATAATGAAGTTTCCTCTCAAAACTAGAAGCTGAAAATAAACCCTTTCTTCCCATAAGCTGCTTTGGATCAGGTGTTTTGCCCTAGCAACAAGAAGGTAACTGCTACACTGCTAATCTTTTGTTTTCCACTTTTAAGATAAAGGAACTCACTAAAATATGAATCTTAAGACCAAGAGTGTAACTGAGGATTTTTTCAAAGATAATAGTAATCATGCCACACCTGGGACTTAAATCCACTGCGCCAATGTTATCTAGGAATTGGGCAGCCCTCAACGACATATGTGCGGAAAGTAGTACAGGAATCAGAGATGAACGCACCAGACAGCATGGCGAGTGATATCATGAATGGCATGAATCAAAGCAGTCAAATTCCTAAATAACTTCCAAAATATCTAAAGTTCCTAGATTTTTCCTGTGAATGTTGATTTAAAGGAAGGTACCTGCATTTAGTACAAGAGGAAATATAATGGTTGTGGTCCTTGCTAAAAAGTGTTAATGAAGGCTGGAGAGATGGCTTAGTGGTTACGGTGTATGCCTGTGAAACCTAAGGACCCAGGTTCAATTCTCCAGGTCCCACACAAGCCAGATGTATATGGCATATACATGCATCTGGAGTTCATTTGCAGTGGCTAGAGGCCATGGAGTGCCCATTCTCTCTCCCTCTCCCTCTCTCTCTCTCTCTCTCTCCCTGTATCTAATAAATAAATAAAAATAAATCATTGTTTTTTAAAAAGTGTTAATGAGGTTTCAGATGTAATCTAGTTTCAGACGAAACATGCCTTTCTCTCCAGGCTTGTCTGACCATGCACTTCCTTCCCACAACTGCCCCCTGCATAAACTTCTATACTGGTTTTCTCAGCATATTTTGCTTTGCAGTATCCTTGGAGACCAATTTAGATGACAGAGCCCAGTGACACAAGTGACCACAGTTAGTTCTTTTCAAATCACTGGGATCAAAAGCTACAGTTGAAGATTACCCTATTCTGTTAGAAATGACTTAAGTTCAAATCTTGACCTTCTCTATTTGGGAATTCCGAATTCATACATTTCAAACACTATTTAAGTTGAAAATTGTTTGTTAAACTACCAACCCATCTTATTTGCTTCTGAGGCCAATTTAAATTGTGATCACACAAAGAATGTCAAACAAATGAATAAATGATACTACCCCAGAGCACTAAGTTTGTCACATCTTAAGAGATGGAAATTTTGTTGTCATTTTGAACAACCTAGTGATATTGACATTGATGAGGTAGTTAAAAAAAGACCAGGTGATCATGATAGCCTAGTCATCTGAGGAAAACTACATTCAACACATAGTGAGTGCCAAGACCTATGGAGTTATACTCAGGTTATATTAGTTTGCTAAGGCTGTGGTTAAAACAAAGTGCTACCAACTAAGTGACTTAGATGACAGAAATGTATTGTGTCATAACTCTTGAGGCTAAGCGTTCAAGATCAAAGCAATGGCTATGCTACATGCTTTGGAACGTAATAAGAGGAAGGATCTGTCTCCAGTTTCTGGTAGTTTCCTGCTTTGTGATACCATAACCCCAGCGTCTACACAGTATTCTTTCTGTGTTTGCACATCTGTGTTCTAAGTTCATCTTTTTTTAAAAGGATACCAGTTATATTGAGTTAGGCACGTATTCTCCTCTGGTACAACCTTATCTTAACTGTCACATTTGTAATGATCCTATTTTCAAATGCAGTCACATTCTAAGGTACTGAGGACTAAACATTCAACATATGAATTTAGAAGATACCACAATTCAACTTATGACAAGGAACAATGAGCCAGGATAAAAAATTGATGACTTTCCCTACAAGTTATAAATGCTAAACCTTTTGCCAATGTGATATGTTGTCAAGTCTTAATATGCCACAGAAAAGACTTTGGAAAAGTAGATAACCCAGAAGAGAAGCCTGACCTGGTACCAAAACAGGTGTGGGAGATTTATCTGCAGAGAACATCTCCATGTACCTCTTTAAACTTCAGAGTTACGTAAACCTATAATTAGCCTTTGGCATGAAATTGAGTAAGACCTCAGGAGTTGGGGTAAAAAGAAGAAGAAGAACCAGCTATCTTCAAGAAATCATACAGCCACTTCATTTTTCAGATGAGATAATTGAAGTCAGAAGACCTAAGAGTACATAATTCATTAGCAGCAGAGAAGGAAATCCCACATCTGCTGGTGCCCTGTTTGTATCCTCTCTACACCACAGACACCAAAACTGCAAAATGAAACCAAGACAACCAGGCCCAAAACTTAACACATTTCTTGGCCCTGCAGGTAGAACTCCAAGACTTCAGTACTATCTACCAGGCTTCACCTCCCACAGGGCCCTGGACAGCTGACTGGTAGGCTAACATTGCCCTCTGGAGGTCATGCTTGGCCCCACTCAGTACCACTCCCACCAATGAGCAGAGCAGATCCAGTCAGGGTCGCTGGACAGCACATTCTATATCTAATTAAATACAGCTGCCAACAAGAAGAAAATGACATGTTTTCACAGCATGTGGTGAGATAGTTAACCCTCACTTCATAGAAACTTTGCATAATTCATTTAAACTCATTTATCTGACCTCATCTTTACAAACTTGACAGGGGGGAAAAGAGGCCAACTTTTAAATCCAAAGGAAACATCCATTTTTAACTATGCACAACATTCAAAAAGGGTCAGAGTATTAAACTGAGATACAAAGAACAGTAGAATAAAGAATAGTAGAGCAAGGTAATAAAGTAAAATCAGCTGAGTAAAAACCCTTTGAATATTCCGCCTCTCAGCCTCATCAGAGGTCCATGTAAAATCACCTCAGACAGCAATGCTGCAGCTCGTGTTTTTCTCATTAGTTCTAATCCTTCACAGCAGATGCAACAAGGAGACACAAACTGAGACACATAAGTCTTTAATTCTGTGACCACTTCTGCTAAAAAGATGTGTGGCCTTGGTTGCTCCTCTAACCTCCTGAGTCCCAATTCCTTCAATTTTAAAAGATGGTTCAGATTTAAATTATATCAAGAGACACTTTCAGCCTCAACCTTCTATTAACTCTGTGTAGTCAATCCTGCTGAGCACTATGTCTGAAGTCTAGCACACCTCGGTAGTCTATAACAGTCCTCCCTACACATCAGAGTCTATGTTATTAAGGGGTTGCCTAGTGGCTCAAAAAGCTAAGACAATGATATATAAAATGGCCACATGATTACTTCAAATATCAAAACATTTATTTATTTAAGAAAAAGTTATACTACTTGGAATATGAATAATTTCCCCCCAAAATCTTTTAAATGCTCAAAACCATCTTGTGAGTTTTCACCCTGTCAGTGAAGCTGTAACACTATAGCATTTCAAGGTAGCAAACTTAAACCTAGCATGGCAAGGGATGCTCATAAATCCCAGCTGAGGATGAAGTAGGAGGATCACAAGTTTGAGTCCAGCCTCAACTACCTAGGAGCCCTTATCTCACAAACAAAAAAGATAGCTGGGATGTAGCTCAGCAGGGAAAGAATTTAGGTCTCAGGCATGAAGCCCTGGGCCCTGTTCACAGCCCCACAAAAACTGCACACCTAGAATTCGAGCATGCAGGAGGTAGAAACAGACGAATCAGAACTTCATGGTCATCCTTGGCCTAAGTAACAAATTTGAGGCCAGCCTGTGAGACATGAGATTCTATCTCAGAGCAAGTTACTCAGAACTAGAAACTGAATCCTAGATAGCAGAATACTACTAGACTGTGGAAAAGAAACTGAATAAGAACCTAGCAGTATTCAGCAAGCTGAAAAACTGTTGGGAGCCAGCATCTGCAGAGAAACTCACCAAGCACCAAGCAATGCATCAGATCTTGGGAAAGGTGGTACAAGGACAGGGTGAGACCTGAGAGCAGCACTGGAGACTCCTCCTGCGGCATGTTACCAACAGAACGGGTCAGCATTCATAAACCAGTTTCCCAACAGAAGACTGAGAAGCAAGCATGGCACCACCTATCCCAGAAAAATGTTTTTAAAAGCCAGGGAAGGGATGCAGAGACTGGGTCCCAGACATGAAGCCGCACATCATCCCTCCGCCATGCAGTTTTCACTCCTCTCCACATCAGCTTTCCATTGTTTTCTGTACAATGTCAAATTAGCAGTCTAGCTCAGTGCTACCCTGCTCTTGGCCTATGGCTCTTGTTTTTTTGTTTTCTCTTTACTCTCTCTCTTTTTTTTTTTTTCTTTCCCAAAGAACATACAGTAGCCTGATTTGCAGGGCCTGCAGCTTAGCCCCTAAAAATGGGAGTGGTTCTATGTCACCTGACCACATTTCTTTACCTCTCTCTTCAGTCTACTTTTAGCCAAAAGCTTCTTCACCCCCTCCCAATTCAGGGTTCTATCATCCCCTTTCTACCTACATTCCCTCCTCTCCTTTCTCCCTGTCAACACAGTACTAATTACTATTCTTGCCTTATTTTCCCACATTTTTTCCTTTCAACTCATATCAACAGTAACTAGCTTATTATTAAACAGATATTACTATTGGTGTACCTTTAATTCTAAAATTATTGGTGTCTAAGGTGTGATTTTGAAAATATTACTGTATTTTCTTGTGTGTGTTTGTGTGCATGTGTATTGTGTGTATCTATGTCTGTTAGTTAATTTTGTTTTTTCACTAAAATATCTGACAAAAATAACATGAAGAAGGAAGGGTTTATTTTGCTCACAGTTCAGAAGTTAAGGTCTATCATGTTAGCAGGTGCTTGGTCACTGTGTCTGCAGTCAGAAGCAGAGGAAGATGAATGTTTGTGTTCAGCTCACTTTCTCTTTTGTATGCAGTCCAAGATCAGAGCCTGAAGAATGATACCACACATAGCAGGGTGAGTCTTCCTACCACAGTTAACCTAATCTAGAAAGTCTCTCACAACATGCCAGAAGTTTGTTTCCATTGTGATTTAAATCCAATCAAGTTGACAGGATTAACCAACATAAAAATTACACCCTGACAACTCTAATACTCTAACATGTCACCTTTAAAAAATTTTTACTTATTATTTATTTGCAAGCAGACACATGCACCACTTTGTGCATCTGGCTTTATGTGGGTACTAGGGAATCAAACCCTGGCTGACAGTTTTGGAAGTAAGCACCTTTAACTGCCAGACATTGTTTTAGTCCCAATAAACCACTTTTAAGCCATAACCTTTCACCCTATTTTCCTATAGGCTCAAGTTCATAGCATAATGCAAAATGCACTCAATCCAACTTCAAAGGTCCCCACAGTCTTCAGCAGTCCCAATATTGTTGAAAATAAAAGTACATAGTCTCCTTTGAGATTCATGCAATGTTTAACTATAAGTCCCTATAACATCAAAATATGAGTTACATACTGCCAATATATGGTATAGAGATAACATTACCACTTCAAAAAGGAAGAATGGGGCATTTCAAAGAGGTATCAAAAAACCAAATTGAGACTAAAACCCAACAAAGAAAATTCCAAATCTTTGACTTCCATGTCTGGTACCTGGGGACCATGTTGATGCAGGATTTGGGGGCTCAGCGGGTCCCCCATGTGTGAAACCCCAGTCTTGGGTTCTGTCCTGCTGTTAACAAAGAATTGATAAAGATGGCATCAAGAAGAATAAATTATGAAGTTTATTGAGGGGAAATCACAAATTGTGTGTTCATTTAAGGGATAAATCACAAATTGTGGGGTTTAGGAAACACTCTAATATGGAAACATTGCATAGTTTATAAGGTTCATTTAAGAGAATTGAGGCTTTTGGGGGGAACGGGAATAGAGCCACAAGTATGTGGACTTAAGAAAAACAGAGGCTTTTAAAGAGAAATTAGGGACCTGCTGGCATGTGGAAAGAATCTAGGAGCTTGTGTGGAAAATCCTGGGAATAACCCACATATGGTAGATTCAGAGAGCAGATCGAAATCATGCATGTGATCAAAGATAGAAGTTACTCCACTGCTACCATCAATTGTGGGCCTCAAACAACCCATCACACTCATGGAGATTGAAAAAGTAATAAAAAAACCTCCCCAAAAAGAAGAGTCCAGGACCAGATGGCTTCTCAGCTGAATTCTATCAAACCTTCATAGAAGAACTCAAACTGTGCCACACAATTGGTGAACAGGGGAAGCTACCCAACTCCTTTTATGAAGCTAGCATCACCCTAATTCCAAAACCAGGCAGAGATGCCACAAGAAAAGAAAACTACCGGCATATTTCCCTGATGAATATAGATGCAAAGATCCTAAACAAAATCCTTGCAAACCGAATCCAACAACACATCAAAAGCATTATCCACCTTGACCAAGTGGGATTCATTCGAGGAACACAGGGGTGGTTCAACATACGGAAATCTGTCAATGTAATACACCACATAAACAAGGCTAAACACAAAAACCACATGATCATTTTGATAGATGCAGAAAAGGCCTTTGACAAGATTCAACATCACTTCATGATCAAAACATTGGAGAGAATTGGCATGGTTGGTTCATATCTTAACCGAATAAAGACAATATACGAAGCTCTGAAGGCCCAAATAATACTTAATGGAGAGAGACTGGAGGAATTCCCATTAAGATCAGGAACAAGACAGGGTTGTCCACTCTCACCTCTGCTTTTCAATATAGTACTGGAAGTCCTAGCTCAAGCAATAAGACAGGAGAAGGAAATAAAAGGGACACAATTTGGAAAGGAAGAAGTTAAGTTAGCTTTATTCGCTGATGGCATGATTATATATGTAAGAGACCTGAGAGACTCCATCCCAAAACTCCTGAAGGTGATTAACTCCTATAGAAAAGTAGCAGGATACAAAATCAATGCACAAAAATCAGTATGCAAAGGACAGAGATACAGAAAAAGAAATAAGGGACATAGTCCCATTTTCAACTGCAACAAAAAAAAAAGAAAATACCTTGGAATAACGTTAACCAAGGAGGTAAAAGATCTATACAATGAAAACATAAAAACACTCAAAAAAGAAATTGAGGCCGATTTGAGAAAATGGAAAGACCTCCCATGTTCCTGGATAGGCAGAATTAACGTTGTGAAGATGACAATCCTACCAAAAGCAATATACAGATTTAATGCAATTCCAATTAAAATCCCTACCTTGTTCTTCACAGAGATAGAAAAAATGATCTCAAATTTCATATGCAAAGGCAGATGGCCTCGCATTTCCAAACATATCCTCAGCAAAAGAAATACCTCTGGACGCATCACCATACCTGATCTAAAGCTATATTGCAAAGCCATAGTAATAAAAACAGCATGGTACTGGCATGAAAACAGGAGTATAGACCAATGGAATAGACTTGAGGACCCGGATTTTGGGTCAAGCAACTATAGCTACTTGATATTCAATAAAGGCCCAAACAATATAGACTGGAGAAAAGAAAGCATCTTCAACAAATGGTGCTGGACAAACTGGATAACCATATGCAGGAAACTGAAACTTGACCCACACATTTCACCATGCACTACACTCAAGTCCAAATGGATCAAAGATCTCAATATAAGACGAGAAACTTGAATATTACTGGAAGAAAATTTAGGAAGTACTTTCCATGATATAGGAATGGAAAAAGACTTCCTAAACAAAACCCCAGTAGCTCATAAACTTAAACCGTCACTCAACCAATGGGATCACATGAAGCTGAAGAGTTTCTTTACAGACAAGCATACAATAAGCAAATCCAATAGATTAACCACAGAATGGGAGAAAATATTTGCGGGTTATCCAACTGATAGAGGCCTAATCTCTAGAATCTACAAAGAACTCAAAAATCTAAACAGAAAGAAGTCAAACACCCCACTCACAAAATGGGGAAAAGAGCTGAACAGGCAGTTCACAGAGGAAGAAATAGAAATGGCAAACATACACTTAAGAAATTGTTCATCATCCCTAATCATCAGTGAAATGCAAATTGAAACAACTATGAGATTCCACCTTACCCCAATAAGGATAGCAAACATCAAAAAAATCAAATAAAATTAAATGCTGGCAAGGATGTGGAGAAGTAGGAACACTCATCCACTGTTGGTGGGAATGTAGGATGGTACAACCACTTTGGAAAGCAATATGGAGACTTCAGAAAAAGCTGAGCATAGAGATACCAACAGACCCAGTTATTCCCTTACTGGGCATCTACCCTAAAACCTTCAAACCACAGACTAAAAAGATTTGCTCAAGCATGTTTATAGCGGCTCAATTTGTAATAGCTAAGAGCTGGAATCAACCCAGATGTCCATCACTAGAAGAATGGATAACTAAGATGTGGTATATCTACACAATGGAATTCTATACAGCAGTAAGAAAAAATGACACAATGAAATTTGAGGAAAAATGGTTGAACCTGGAACAGATCATTCTCAGTGAACTTACCCAATCACAGAAAAAAAATCGCCATATACTCTCACTCATCTACAGCACCTAACCTGAATCTACCCAAGATACCTTACATACCCAGCAAGCATCTCCTAGACTAGAGACTAGGATGGAAGGGGAGGGAGGGGAGGGCATCAAAGGGGTGGGAAATACAAATCTAGACACAAACAGCAATGGTATCATAATCTTCTACTTACTAAAAGACAGACTCAATGGCTGATCCTTCACCAGGCCCTTAGAGGGAACACCTGAACCACAAGACACTGGAGAGGGTAAGATTAAGACTAACCTTAATCTCCTACATCTTCGCTCCCTCACTTCCCCTCTCCCTGTCTCTCTCTCTCTTATCTCTAACTCTTGTATATTAGTTATCTTTTTCCTCATTTTCTTAGTGGGCACTGACCTGTAACTCCCAGATCCAGCATGGGGCTATCATCCACAATGAGCTTTTGATCAGAGAGACCTACAAGGTTTCCTAAAAGACAGACAGATTTCTGTCACAGTACTTGATGACCCACCAAAGGCTAGTGGTAAGACCCTACTGCTGAAGATACCTTAAGTGATTGACATGCAAATTAGAATGGCATGGCTGGAAGTTGGAAGAGAGTCAGTCCCCAGACAGTCAGCGTGTCTAGTGCCAGAAGGTGCTACATGGGCGACTGGGGGAAATTGACCAATATCTGTCGAAGCAACGCATGGTCTAACCTACTTAGCAGCAAATAACTTGGTGTGATGCCCACACAAGTGCAGTGGTGGCATACAGCCATGGTGGGGAACCAACTGCTCTCAATTTGGCTAACTGATCCCCTCACTCATATGGGACCCATAGCTGGAGCTGGGAAACAAGTCAGAACCAGATCCAAACGTAAACCCAGTCTTCAATATCAAGCTACCATCAATGTGGGCTACAAGAGGGCCTACACGTTTAAATTCTCTATTAAAAAAAAAAAAAGTAAAGGTTATCTCATTTGTCCTGGTGCTAACTTACTCTCTGTTGGAGAATCTGCTTCTCTTTTTCAGATAGATGTAGATCCTAAGGAGAGAGCCACCCCATCAAACCTCAAAAGGGCCCCGGCTGAAACTAAGAAAAATTGGAGAAACAAGCAAGGGGGCTGTTTTCCTGATGAACCAGATACCAGCACAAGGGGGAAGGAGATCAGCACAGAGAAAAATCAACTCCTACCAAATCAGAGAGCCAGAGCCTCAGAGGCCCCCAACACCTCATCACTGAAGCAGACCAGAAATGAACCCAACATGGCTCAGGGAAATTTTCGGAAGAGGGGGCGGAAAGAATGTCAGAGTTACATGTTGGGTCATAATATGCAGAGACATTTATCTTACCCATAACTGTGGGCTAACTCCACAATGCATGACCCATATACCTCAACAACGAGGGGTCAAGGGGAGGGGGAGGTCACAGATGAGCCCAATAATGGTACCAAACTGACTGTATTTGCTGAATACAGAACTGACTAATAAAGGAAAAAGAAAGAAAAAAAAAAGGAACTACAGAAAAAAAAAAAGATACAGAAAAGGCATCTGACAAAATCCAACATCACTTCATGATAAAAGTTCTAGAGAAACTGATAATAGAAGGAACATATCTCAACATAATAAAGGCTACTTATGACAAACCTACAGCCAACATAATACTAAATGCAGAAATACTTGAAACTTTTCCACTAAAATCAGGAACAGGACAAGGGTGTCAACTGCCCCCCCCCCCTTTTATTTAATATAGTACTGGAAGTCTTAGCTATAGCAATAAGGCAAGAAAATAAAAATAAAAGGGATACAAAATAGAAAGGAAGAGATCAAATTATTATTTGTAGATGATATGGTGCTATACATAAATGGCCATAAAGACTCTACCAGAAAACTGTGAGAGCTGATAAACACTTTTAGCAACATAACAGGATACAAAATAAACACAGAGAAATTAGTGGCCACCATGCTGAAGATGAAATTAGGGGATCACTCCCATTCACAATTGTCTCAAATAAAATAAAGTACCTTGGAATAAATCTAACCAAGGAATTGTAGGACCTCTACAATGAAAACTTTAAACACTCAAAACAGCAATTGCAGAAGACACTAGAAATGGAAAGAGATCTGTTATAGGCAGATTCTCATTGCTGGCAGAAAATACTCAACCAAGAACCAATTGTGGGAAAAAAGGTTTATTTTGGCTCACAGAATGGTGGATAAGCTCCATGATGGCAGAGGCAAATGATAACATAAGCATAGGGTGGACATCACTTCCTGACCAACATTAGGTGGACAAGAGCAACAGGAGAGTGTTCCAAACACTGGCAAGAGGAAATTGGCTATAACATCCATTATCCTACCCCCAACAATACACTACCTCCAGGAGAATTGAATTCCCAAATTATTGTCAGCTGGAAACCTCGCATTTATACCACCTATGTTTATGGGGGACACCTTAATTAAACCACCACAACATTCCATGATCTTAGATCGGAAGAATCACTATTGTGAAAATGTCAAATTACCAAAAGCAATCTGCACATTTAATGCAATCAATATCAAAATTTCAATGGCATTCTTCACAGAAATAGAAAAAAGCAGTCCTAAAAATTCATTTGGAAATAAAAAAAAACTTCAAATTAATTAATTAATTAATACTCAGGATATACAAAGAACTTAAAAAACTAAATAATCAGAAATCAAACAACCAAATTTTAAATATATGGCTAAAGAGCTACAGAAATGGCTTAGTGGTTAAAGGCATTTCCCTGTGAAGCCTAAGGACCCATGTTCTACTCTTTAGATCCCATGTTAGCCAGACACACAAAGGTGAGGCAAAAGCACTGTTGCACATGCCCACTAAGTGGCACAAGCATTTGGAGTTCAATTTCAGTGGCTGAGAACTTCTCTACCTCCCCTCTCTCTCTCTCTTTCTCTCTCTCTCTAAAATAAAATAAAAACTTTTCAAAAAGTGGCCTAAGGCCCTAAATAGAGAGTCTCAAAAGAAGAAATACAGATGACCTATGAACATATAAAAAATGGTCTACATCCTTAGCCATCAGGGAAATGCAAATTAAACCTACTTTGAGACTCCATCTCACTCCTGTCAGAATGGCTATCATTAAAAAATCAAATGATGGGCTAGAGAAATGGCTTAGTGGTTAAGCGCTTGCCTGTGAAGCCTAAGGACACCGGTTTGAGGCTCGATTCCCCAGGACCCACGTTATCCAGATGCACAATGGGGCGCACGCATCTGGAGTTCGTTTGCAGTGGCTGGATGCCCTGGCGTGCCCATTCTCTCTCTCTCTCTCCCTCTCTCTCTCTCTCTCTCTCTCTGTGTGTGTCTCCTTCTCTGTGTCTGCCTTTCTCTCTCTCTGTCTGTCTCTCTCAAATAAATAAAAAAATGAACAGAAAGAACATTGTTTTTGATGATGACAAATGTTGGCACAAATGAAGAAAAAGAGGAAAACTCTATACTGTTGGTGGAAATGTAATCTGGTATACTCATTGTGTAAATCAGTGTAGAAGTTCCTAGGAGAGCTATGAATAGATTTTTTTTTTTGCCTTTTTTATTGACAACCTCCATAATTGTATAAACAACCCATGGTAATTCTCTCCCTCCCCCTACTTTCCCCATTGCAACTCCCCTTTCTACCACACCCTTCTCTCCCTCTTAATCAGTCTCTCTTTTGTTTTGATGTCATCATGTTTTCCTCCTATGATGATGGTCTTGTGTAGGCAGTATCAGGCACTGTGAGATCATGGATATACAGGCCATTTTGTGTCTGGAGGAGTGCATAGTAAGGAATCCTACTCTTCCTTATTTCAGTGCAGAGCACTCCTCTGTCACTTCTTCTCAGCACCTTGGTGACTTTTATGTCATCCCAGAGGTCACCACCATCTGAAAAGAGAAGCTTCTCTAACCAAAAGTGAGAGTAGAAGTAATATATGTAACATTAAGAGAGGTACTTACTGGACATTTTGGTGAGCATAGTACATACATTTACCCAGATACCTGCAGATGTTAGACTCCTAGGGCTCATGACTACCCCTGCTGTAGGTTTTCAGAATTAAGCATATATTCCCTCCCATAGAGCAGGCCTCCATTCCAATTAGAGAGAAGTTGGCTTCCCCCATAACAGACATGCCACTATTGCACACATTGGCTCATTTGGCCTGGCTTGCAGTGTCCACTGCTGAGTATCTCCACTGGTGATTTCTCTCTTCCCATTGAACTGCATGCAGCATGATTTTTCCAGGTTTCTGTTAGTTGGTCTACACAGAGGAGGTTTTCATCTCAGCTCCAGCAGCATTTCTCAGTTACCTCACAACCCAAGTATGTGGAGTGTTCAGCAATAGGGTCTTACCATCTATTACTAGTGGGAAACCAAGAGCCTTGGCAATGGCCCATAACATTTGGGGGGCATTGGTGACCTCCCTGACCAACAACTCACAGGAGGGTATGCCAACCCTGGCACTGAAAAATTTCTACTAACAATCTATGGCTTCTGGGTGTTCCATTGTCCAAAAATGTGGGTTTCCGTATGACTTATTTATATCCTCTTAGGTTTTGATTAGCCCTCCCTCCACCTTTCCTTTACTCAATCTCTTTTCCTGACTTCACTTAGGCCTTTTTAACCCCATTAATGTGTTCTTCTACTTACATATATACAATACCATCCTATTAAGTCCCAATTCCCTCCCTTTCTATTCCATTTATATCCCCTTTCTAGCTTACTGACCTCTGCTGCTGAGTTTTATTCCTACTCACATAGAAGTCCAATCGTTTGTGGCTAGGATCCACATATGAGAGAGAACATGTGATATTTGGCTTTCTAGACCTGGGTTACCTCATTAAGTATAATCCTTTCCAGATCCATCCATTTTCCTTCAAATTTCAAAATTTCATTTTTCTTTACCACTGAGTAGATCTCCATTGTATAATTGTGCCACATCTTCATTTTTCACTCATCAGTTGAGGGACATCTAAGCTTGTTCCATTTCGTATCTGTTGTGAATAGAGTGGCAATAAACATGGTTGAGCAAGTATCTGTAAGGTAGTGAAATAAATCCTTGGTATATATGCCTTGGAGTGGTATAGCTGGGTCATAGAATAAATCTAGTTTTAGCTGTCTCAGGAACCTCTACACTGATTTCCATAATGGCTGAACCAGATTGCATTCTCACCAACAGTGCAGAAGGGTTCCTATTTTCCCACATCCTCACCAGTATTTATTGTCATTTGTTTTCATGATTGTAGCCATTCTGACAAAAGTGAGACGGAATCTCAAAATAGTTTTAGTTTTCATTTCCCTAATGGCTAGAAATGCAGATCATTTTTTAGATGTTTATGTGCCCATTTCTTAATTGTGCTGTCTGATTTCTTATTATTTAGTTTTTTGGGTTCTTTGTATCTTTTGGATATTAATCCTCTGTCAGATATATAGCTGGAAAGATTTTTTTCCCATTCTGTAGGTTGCCTCTTTGTTCTCTTCACAGTGTTAGTTGCTGTACAAAAGCTTTGTAATTTCATGAGGTCCCAGGGGTTGATACATGGTTTTATTTGTTGAACAATTGGGGTTATATTCAGAAAGTCTTTGCCAAGACCAATACGTTGAAGAGTTTCTAGGACTTCCGGCCAAGATGGCAACCACCTAACTGTGCTGCACATCCCTGGGAAAGAAAGACAAGGCATTAAGGGTTCACTGGGTCTTTTAGGGACAGGAATCTCTAATAGATTGCCAGTGGGAGGGCACAGAGGGCGGAAAAGGGAAATTGCTGATTCCCTCACTCACAGGTGGCCCACCAGTCCCCCAATCCACCCAAGCAGCCACCGTACCCACAGTCCCAGCTTCAGGATACTCCTGCACTTACTGTAGGAAAGGGGACCCAGGCCAACATAGTTCCACTTGCCTCACTGCACAGGGGCAATTGCCCTGCTACCCCCACCCATGCATGACCTTGGGCAGCCCACTGGCCCACTGGAGCTGAATCTCCATTTACCTACCACACGTGAACTGCTGATCCCTGCTTGTTCAAGCTTAGCCTGCTCTCTTTGCCTATTTGCCCACTTACTGCTCAGGTCACCGCCCACTCACGCATGAGCTCAGGCCCATTCCACCTGCCCAGGTGAGGTCAGGCTCACTCTGCCTGTCCGCCTGTGCCAGCTCAGGTGCCAGCCCCACCCTGTCTGCCACACTGTCTGCTGACCGCCACTGTCCTGTTGCAGGAGAGCTCATACAGCTTCTGGGTCCCAGTGTTCCACCACACACGAGTTTAGGCTGCTTTGGTGCTTGGTGCTTCAGCGTCCCTCCTAGCGTGAGTGCAGGCAGCCTTGGCACATCACCTCATGAGAACTCAGGCAACATTGGCACCCCTGCCATGCAGAGCTCAGCGTGCTCAGCATGTGCCTCAGGCTGCTTCAGCTACCCAATGTGCTTGAGCTCAGAATAATCCACCCACTTACTTGTTAGCTCAAGACCACTCAGCCCATCTGCTTGCCTGCTGGCTAGTTCTGGCCAGCTCCCACAAGAGGCACCACTTCCACTGCCCATGGAGACCACAGTCCTGCACTCCCTGCCCACACACGGTGATGGGCAGACCACAGTGCACAAGAAATAACATGAAAAATCAAATGCAATAAAGTCCAGTTACATCACTACAATGAACATCTCTAATCAAAACATAGAATATTGTATACATGGTAACTTGCTCAAGTAAACTTAATAAGGGTAGGCGTAATGCTTTTCAAGTTCAAAATATCAGCTTTGCAATGTCTGAGATTTCACCAAAGATTAAAAAATGAAATATTGGTAAAAAAAAAAAAAATAGAAGAGTCATTAGGATCAGAACACCAAAATGAAGCTATGAGCAATGCAACCCTGACCAAGCTACAGGTAGAACTTCCAGAAAAGCAACAAAGGACTGATAATCGTGTGGATGTTGCCATCACTAGACTAGACATAATAGATAAGAAAATGTAAGGAATTCAAAGACAATTAAAAGATATGAAGGAGAGTGAAAAAAAAGAGGACCTCAAAAATTAGCTAGCAATGCTTAATGAAGACATAAAGAAATGCAAGGATAAATTCTAAGAAGCATCAAGAAAATCAGAAAAATAATGTGAAAAGGGATCTTGACAGAGGGATGGAAACCATACATAGAAAAGTAGCAGAAAAAGCAAACCTAATTGAACAAGTCCAAAACTCTCCAGAAGCTCTCAAGAATAGAGTCAGCCATGTGGAGGATAGAAACTCCAATCGGGAAGACAAGACAGAAGAAACAGTTCAGGAGTTCAAAAGTGTCAATAAGTTCAAAAATTTCTGTGAACAGTACATGAGGGAATTGTGGGATACCCTTAAACGTCCTAATATCTGGATCATTGGAATACCAGAAGGAGAAGGAATTCATACCAAAGGCATGGGGAACTTATTTAACAAAATAAGCAAAGAAAACTTTCCCACTCTCTCAAAAGAAAGGCCCATCAAGATACAAGAAGCTCCAAACAGATTGTACCAAAGGGGAAACTCTCCAAGACATATTGTCATTAAGACTCTAAACATTGACACCAAAGAGAAAATCCTAAAAGCAGCTAGGGAAAAATAGCACATCACTTTTAAAGGTAACCCCATCAGAATTACTTCAGACTTCTCAACGAAAACCTTGAAAGCCAGAAGGGCCTGGAATGAAACACTGCAAAGCCTAAGAACCTATGGCTTCCAACCCAAACTACTTTACCCAGTAAAAATACCCCTCATAATAAATGGTGAAAGAAAAACTTTCCATGACAAAACTCAGCTTTACAAGTATATGAACACAAAACCAAACCCACAGAGAGTATTTCAGGAAATTTTCCACACAGACAAATCAAATAATCAAACTCAAATACCTACAAGAAGCAGATCACAATAACCAAATGCAGAGAACGCACAAAAATAATTCAAAGGCCATGAAAACACCAAACCACATATACCAACAAAATATGGCAGGGATCAAATCAAACCTCACATTCATTACCCTAAATATTACTGGCTGTATTGACCCAGCAAGAGACACAAGCTAACAGGATGGATCAGAAAATTAGACCCCTCAATCTGTTGTCTTCAAAAAACCCATCTCACTATTAAAGACAGCCACCTCCTCTGGGTGAAAGGGTGAAAAAAAAATATTCCAAGCAAATGGGAATAACAAACAAGCAGGCATAGCTATATTAATATCGGATAAAATAGACTTCAAACCAAAATAATCAAAAAAGACAAAGAAGGCCACTTGCTACTTATCAAGGGAACGATCCATCAAGAGGACATCACAATCATAAATTTGTACACACCAAAAACTGGGGCACCACAATTCATACAGCAAAATATACTTGACAATAAAACAGAAACAACCACCAACACCATCATAGTTCGGGACTTCAATACACCATTATCAGTAATAGACAGATCATCCAAACAGAAACTCAACAGGGAAGTAAGAGAGCTCAACAAACCATAGATCACTTAGACCTAATGGACATATACACAACATTCCATCCCAAATCCACAGATTACACATTCTTCTCAGCAGCCCATGGAACATTCCCTAAAATAGATCATATACTGGCCCACAAAGCCTGCCTCCATATATTTAGGAAGATTGACATAATACCCTGCATGATATCAGATCATAATGCTATATTGCCAGAAATTAACAAAAAAAGACCCACCAAGAATCCCATTGGCACCTGGAAACTGAACAGAACACCTTTAAACTATAAATAGATAGTGGACAAAATAAAAAATGAAATTGAGAAATTTCTAGAAATGAAAATTGATGAGAACACATCATACCAAAATTCACAGGACACAATGAAGGCAGTCCTCAGAGGAAAATTCAGAGCACTAAATGCCTTCATAACAGAGACAGAGAAATGCCAAATCAATAACCTGACCATCAACCTAAGGCACTGGAAAAGCAAGAAAAATCCAACCTAAAAAGCTCCAGAAAGAAAGAAATAATTAATATCAGAGAAGAAATTAATGAATTGGAAACTAAGAAAACTGACAAAACAAAGAGATGGTTCGTTGAAAAAATAAACAACATTGACAAACCCCTGGCCAATTTGATCAAGAAAAAAAAAAAAAGAGAGAGATGCTTCAAATTAACAAAATTCAAAATGAAAAAGGAGAGATCACAACAGACAAAAGTGAAATTGGGAGAATCATCAGGACATATTTCAAAAACCTCTACTCCACAAAACTGGATAATGTGGAGGAGATGGATAAATTCCTGGACACATACCATCTCTCAAAACTAAACTAAGAGCAGATTAATCTCCAAAACAAACCTATCACACTCATTGAGATTGAAACAGTAATAAAAAACCTCCCTAAAAAGAGGAGTCCAGGACCAGATGGCTTCTCACCTGAACTGTATCACACCTCATGGAAGAATGCAAACCAATCTTCCTCGAACTGTGCCACACAATTGGAGAACAGGGAAAGCTACCCAACTCCTTCTATGAAGCTAGTATCACCCTAATTCCAAAACCAGGCAGAGATGCCACAAGAAAAGAAAACTACCGGACTATTTCCCTGATGAACTTAGATGCAAAAATCGTGAACAAAATCCTCACAAACCAAATCCAACAACAAATCCAAAGCATTATCCACCTTGATCAAATGGGATTCATCCCAGGAACACAGGGGTGGTTCAACATAGGAAATCTGTCAATGTAATACACCACATAAACAAGGCTAAACACAAAAACCACATGATCATTTCAAGAGATGCAGAAAAGGCCTTTGACAAAATACAACATCACTTCATGATCAAAACATTGGAGAAAATTGGCATGGTTGGTTCATATCTTAACATAATAAAGGCAATATACAAAGCTGATAAGGCCCAAATAATACTTAATGCAGAGAGACTGGAGGAATTCCCATTGAGATCAGGAACAAGACAGGATTGTCCACTCTCACCTCTGTTCTTCAATATAATACTGGAAGTCCTAGCTCAAGCAATAAGACAGGAGACAGAAATAAAAAGGATACAATTTGGAAAGGAAGAAGTTAAGTTAGCTCTATTCACTGATGACATGATTGCATATGTAAGATACCTGAGAGACTCCATCCCAAAACTGCTGAAGGTGATTAACTCCTATAGCAAAGTAGCAGGATACAAAATCAATGCACAAAACTCAGTAGCCTTCCTTTATGCAAATGACAAAGATACAGAGAAAGAAATAAGGGACATGGTTCCATTTTCAATAGCAACAACAAAAAAATAAAATGCCTTGGAATAACGTTAACCAAGGAAGTGAACGGTCTATACAACGAAAACATAAAAACACTGAAAAAAGAAATTGAGGAGGACTTGAGAAAATGGAAAGACCTCCCATGTTCCTGGATAGGCAAAATTAACATTGTGAAGATGGAAATCCTACCAAAGGCAATATGCAGATTTAATGCAATTCCAATTAAAATCCCAACATTGTTCTTCACAGAGATAGAAAAAGTGATCTCAAATTTAATATGGAAAGGCAGAAGGTCTCAGATCTCCAAGCATATCCCCAGCAAAAGAAATACCTCTGGAGGCATCACCATACCTGATATAAAGCTATATTACAAAGCCATGGTAATAAAAACAGCATGGTACTGGCATAAAAACAGGAGTATAGACCAATGAAATAGAATTGAGGACCCAGAATTTGGATCAAGCAACTACAGCTACTTCATATTTAACAAAGGCCCTGACAATACAGTCTGGAAAAAAGAAAGCATCTTCAACAAACAGTGCTGGACAAACTGGATAACCATATGCTGGAAATTGAAACTTGATCCACACATCTCCCATGCACTACACTCAAGTCCAAATGGATCAAAGACCTCAATATAAGACCAGAAACTCTGCTACCACTGGATGAAAATATATAAAGAACTTTCCATAATATAAGAATGGAAAAATACTTCCTGAACAAAACCCTAGTAGCTCACGATCTTAATCAGTCACTCAACCAATGGGATTACATGAAGCTGAAGAGTTTCTTTGCAGACAAGCATACAATAAGCAAAGCCAATATATCCCACAGAATGGGAGAAAACATTTGCTGATTATCCAACTGACAGAAACCTAATCTCTAGAATCTACAAAGAACTAAAAACCCTAAACAATAAAAAGTCAAACAAACCATCACAAAATGGGGCAAATAGCTGGACAGGGAGTTCACAGAGGAAGAAATACAAATGGCAAACACAAACTTAAGAAAATATTCATCATCCCTAATCATCAGGGAAATGCAAATTAAAACAACTATGAGATTCCACCTTACCCCAATAAGGATAGCAAACATCAAAAAAATCAAATGAAAATAAATGGTGGAGAGGATGTGGAGAATTAGGAACCCTCATCCATTGTTGATGGGAATGTAAGATGGTACAATCACTGTGGAAAGTAATATGAATACTCCTGAAAGAGCTAACTATAGAGTTACCAAGAGACCCAGTTATTCTCTCACTGGGCATGTACCCTAAAACCGTTAAACCTCAGTCCAGATTGATTTGCTCAACCTTGTTTATAGCGGCTCAATTCATAATAGCTAAGAGCTGGAATCAACCCAGATGCCCATCACTAGAAGAATGGATAACTAAGATGTGCTATATCTACACAATGGAATTCTACATAGCAGTAAGAAAAACTGACACAATGAAATTTGAGGAAAAATGGTTGAACCTGGAACAGATCATACTCAGTGAACTTACAAATCACAGAAAGAAAATTGCCACATTGTCTCACTCATCTACAGCACCTAACCTGAAGATGCTGACATACCCAGCAAGCCTCTTGAGGACTAGACAATGGGGTTGCTGAGGAGGGAGGTGAGGGCAAGGGAGTAGGTGGGAGACACAAATCTAGACCCAAATGGCAATGGTACCTTAAAATTCTATATCCTAAAAGGCAGACCAAATGGTTGAACATTCACCAGGCCCTTAGAGGGAACACCTGAGCCACAAGGCACTGGAGAGGGTATGATGAAGACTGACCTTAATCTTCTACAGCTTCTCTCTCTTTCTCTCTTCTCTCTGACTCTTTTATATTAGTTATCTTTTTCTTCCTTCTCTTAGTGGGCACTGACTTGTAACTCCCAGTATCAGCAGGTGGCTATCATCCACAATGAGCTTTTGATCAGAGAGACCTACAAGGTTTCCAAAAAGAAAGACAGATTTCTGTCAGAGTACTTGATGACCCAACAAAGGCTAGTGGTAAGACCCTACTGCTGAAGAAACCTTATGTGGTTGACACGCAAAGTGGAATGGCATGGCTGGAAGCTGGGAGAGAGTCAGTCCCCAGACAGTCAGCGCATCTAGTGCCAGAAGGTGCTACATGGGCGACTGGGGGAAAATGACCAATATCTGTCCAAGCAACTCATGGTCTAATCTACTTAGCAACAAATAACCAGTTGGGATGCTCACACAAGTGCAATAGTGATGCATAGTCATGGTGGGAAACCAACTGCTCTTGATTTGGCTAACTGATCCCCTCAGTGGAACGGGACCCATAGCTGGAGCTGGGAAACAACTCATAACCATATACAAGCATGAGCCTGCTCTCCATTATCAAGCTACCACAAATGATGAGCTACAAGAGGGCCTACACCTATTAAATTCTCTATAAAAAAAAATAAGGATTGTCCCATTTGTCTGGTGCTAACTTTACTCTCTGTTGGAGAATCTGCTTCTCTTTTTCAGATAGATGCAGATCCTAAGGTGAGAACCACCCCATTATACGTCAACGGGGCCCCAGCTAAAACTAAGAATAATTGGCAAAACAAGCAAGGGTGCTGTTTTCTTGGTGAACCGGGTACCAGCACAAGGGTGAAGGAGATTGACACAGGAAACAATCAACTCTTACCACATCAGATACCCAGAGACCCCACCATGGCTGTGTGCCACCACTGCACTTGTGTGGGCATCACAACAAGTTATTTGCTGCTAAATAGGTTAGACCATGAGTTGCTTGGACAGATATTGGTCAATTTCCCCCAGTCGCCTATGTAGCACCTTCTGGCACTAGACGCGCTGACTGTCTGGGGACTGACTCTCTTCCAACTTCCAGCCATGCCATTCTAATTTGCATGTCAATCACTTAAGGTATCTTCAGCAGTAGGGTCTTACCACTAGCCTTTGGTGGGTCATCCAGTACTCTGACAGAAATCTGTCTGTCTTTTAGGAAACCTTGTAGGTCTCTCTGATCAAAAGCTCATTGTGGATGATAGCCCTATGCTGGTTCTGGGAGTTACAGGTCAGTGCCCACTAAGAAAATGAGGAAAAAGATAACTCATATACAAGAGTTAGAGATAAGAGAGAGAGGAGAGGGAGAGGGGAAGTGAAGGAGGGAAGATGTAGAATATTAAGGTTAGTCTTGATCTTACCCTCTCCAGTGTCTTGTGGTTCAGGTGTTCCCTCTAAGGGCCTGGTGAAGGATCAGCCATTTGGTCTGTCTTTTAGTAAGTAGAAACTTATGGTACTATTGCCATTTGGGTCTAGATTTGTGTTTCCCACCCCTTTGATGCCCTCCCTCCCTCCCCTTTCATCCTAGTGTCTAGTCTAGTAGATGCTTGCTGAGTAAGTAAAGTATCTTGGGTAGATTCAGGTTAGGTGCTGTAGATGAGTGAGAGTATGTGGCGATTTTTTTTTTTCTGTGATTGGTTAAGTTCACTGAGAATGATCTGTTCCAGGTTCAACCATTTTTCCTCAAATTTCATTGTGTCATTTTTTCTTACTGCTGTATAGAATTCCATTGTGTAGATATACCACATCTTAGTTATCCATTCTTCTAGTGATGGACATCTGGGTTGATTCCAGTACTTAGATATTACAAATTGAGCCGCTATAAACATGGTTGAGCAAATCTCTCTAGCCTGTGGTTTGACGGTTTTAGGGTAGATGCCCAGTAAGGGAATAACTGGGTCTGTTGGTATCTTTATGCTCAGATTTTTCTGAAGTCTCCATATTGCTTTCCAAAGTGGTTGTACCATCCTACATTCCCACCAACAGTGGATGAGTGTTCCTACTTCACCACATCCGCACCAGCATTTATTTTTATTTGATTTTTTGATGTTTGCTATCCTTATTGGCGTAAGGTGGAATCTCATAGTTGTTTTAATTTGCATTTCTCTGATGATTAGGGATGATGAACATTTTCTTAAGTGTATGATTACCATTTCTATATCTTCCTCTGTGAACTGCCTGTTCAGCTCTTTGCCCCATTATGTGAGTGGGGTGTTTGACTTCTTACTGTTTAGATTTTTGAGTTCTTTGTAGATTCTAGATATTAGGCCTCTATCAGTTTGATAACCCACAAATATTTTCTCCCATTCTGTGCATGATCAATTGACTTTGCTTATTGTATGCTTGTCTGTAAAGAAACTCTTCAGCTTCATGTGATCCCATTGGTTGAGTGACGGCTTAAGTTCATGAGCTCCTGGGGTTTTGTTCAGGAAGTCTTTTTCCATTCCTATATCATGGAAAGTACTTCCTAAATTTTCTTCCAGTAGTATACGAGTTTCATGTCTTATATTGAGATCTTTGATCCATTTGGATTTGAGTATAGTGCAAGGCGAAATGTGTGGATCAAGTTTCAGTTTCCTACATATGGTTATCCAGTTTGTCCAGCACCATTTGTTGAAGATGCTGTCTTTTCTCCAGCCTATATTGTTTGGGCCTTTATCGAATATCAAGTAGCTATAGTTGCTTGACCCAAAATCCGGGTCCTGAAGTCTATACTATTGATCTATACTCCTGTTTTTATGCCAGTACCATGCTATTTTTATTACTATGGCTTTGGAATATAGCTTTAGATCAGGTATGGTGATGCGTCCAGAGGTATTTCTTTTGCTGAGGATATGTTTGGATATGGGAGGCATTGTGCCTTTCAATATGAAATTTGAGATCATTTTTTCTATCTCTGTGAAGAACACTGTAGGGAGCTTAATTGGACTTGCATTAAATCTGCATATTGCCTTTGGTAGGATTGTCATCTTCACAACGTTAATTCTGCCTATCCAGGAAAATGGGAGGTCTTTCCATTTTCTCAAGTCAGCCTCAATTTCTTTTTTGAGTGTTTTTATACTTTCATTGTATAGATCTTTCACTTCCTTGGTTAATGTTATTCCAAGAATTTTTATTTTATTTTATTTTTTTGTTACAATTGAAAATGGGACAATGTCCCTTATTTCTTTCTCTGTATCTTTGCCGTTTGCATAAAGGAAGGCTACTGATTTTTGTGCATTGATTTTGTATCCTGCTACTTTGCTATAGGAGTTAATAACCTTCAGGAGTTTTGGGATGGAGTCTCTCAGGTCTCTTACATATATAAACATGTCATCAGCGAATAAAGCTAACTTAACTTCTTCCTTTCCAAATTGTATCCCTTTTATTTCCTTCTCCTGTTTTATTGCTTGAGCTAGGACTTCCAGTACTATATTGAAAAGCAGAGGTGAGAGTGGATAACCCTGTTCCTTGTTCCTGAGCTTAATGGGAATTACTCCAGTCTCTCTCCATTAAGTATTATTTGGGCCTTCGGAGCTTTGTATATTGCGTTTATTAGGTTGAGATATGAACCTACCATGCCAATTCTCTCCAATGTTTTGAACATGAAGTCATGTTGAATCTTTTAAAAGGCCTTTTCTGCATCTATCGAAATGTTCATGTGGTTTTTATGTTTAACCTTGTATATGTGGTGCATTACATTGACAGATTTCTATATGCTGAACCACCCCTGTGTTCCTGGAATGAATCCCACTTGGTCAAGGAGGATAATGCTTTTGATGTGTTGTTGGATTCGGTTTGCAAGGATTTTGATTACGATATTTGCATCTAAAGTCATCAGGGAAATAGGCTGGTAGTTTTCTTGTGGCATCTCTGCCGGGTTTTGGAATAAGGATGATGCTAGCTTCATAAAAGGAGTTGGGTAGCTTTCCCTGTTCATCAATTGTGTGCCACAGTTTGAGGAAGATTGGTTTGAGTTCTTCCATGAAGGTTTGATAGAATTCACCTGAAGAGCCATCTGGTCATGGACTCTACTTTTTTGGGAGGGTTTTTATTACTTTTTCAATCTCCATGAGTGTGATGGGTTGTTTGTGGTGATTAATCTGCTCTGTGTTTAGCTTTGGTAGATGATATGCGTCCAAGAATTTATCCATCTCCTCCACTTTATCCAGTTTTGTGGAGTAGAGGTTTTTGAAATAAGTCCTGATGATTCTCCCAATTTCACTTATGTCTGTTGTGATCTCTCCTTTTTCATTTTGAATTTTGTTAATTTGAAACTTCTCCTTTCTTTGCATGATCAGATTGGCCAGGGGTTTGTCAATCTTGTTTATTTTTTCAACGAACCAGCTCTTTGTTTTGTCAATTATCTTAATTGTTTCCTTCGTTTCCAGTTCATTGATTTCTGCTCTGATTTTAATTATTTCTTTCCTTCTGGAGCTCTTTGGGTTGGATTTTTCTTGTTTTTCCAGTGCCTTTAGGTGGATGGTTAGGTCATTGATTTGGGACCTTTCTGTCTTTTTTATGAAGGCATTGAGTGCTATGAATTTTCCCCCGAGATACGCCTTCACTGTGTCCCATAAGTTTTGGTACGATGTGTTCTCATTGTCGTTCAATTCCAGAAATTTTGCAATTTCATTCTTTATTTCATCCACTATCCATTTATTGTTTAAAAGTGTGCTGTTCAGTTTCCAGGTGCCGTTGGGATTCTTGGTGGGTCTTTTGTTGTTGATTTCTAGCAATATAGCATTGTGATCTGATATCATGCAGGGAATTATGTCAATCTTCCTAAATATGTGCAGGAAGTCTTTGTGACCCACTATATGGTCTATTTTAGAGAATGTTCCATGGGCTGCTGAGAAGAATGTGTAATCTGTGGATTTGGGATGGAAGGTTCTGTATATGTCCGTTAGGTCTAAGTGATCTATGGTTTTGTTGAGCTCTCTTATTTCCCTGTGGAGTTTCTGTTTGGATGATCTGTCTATTTCTGATAATGGTGTATTGAAGCCCCCAGCTAAGATGGTGTTTGTGGTTATTTGTGTTTTATTGTCAAGTAGGTTTTGTTTTAGGAACTGTGGTGCCCCTGTGTTTGGTGCATACAGATTTATGATTGTAATATCCTCTTGACGGATCATTCCCTTAATAAGTAGGAAGTGGCCTTCTTTGTCTTTTTTGATTATTTTTGGTTTGAAGTCTATTTTATCCGATATTAATATAGCTACCCCTGCTTGTTTTTTATTCCCATTTGCTTGGAATACTGTTTTCCACCCTTTCACCCTGAGGAGGTGTCTGTCTTTAATGGTGAGGTGGGTTTCTTGAAGGCAACAGATTGAGGGGTCTAATTTTTTGATCCATCCTGTTAGCTTGTGTCTCTTGATGGGTGAATTAAGGCCATTAATATTTAGGGTAATGACTGTGAGATTTGATTTGATCCTTGCCATATTATGATGGTAAATGTGGGTTGGTGTTTTCATGGACGTTGAAGTTTTTTGTGCCTACTCTGAGTTTGGTTGTTGTGATCTGCTTCTTGTAGGCAATTGTGTTTGATTATTAGTTTCTTCTCTGTGGAGAATTTCCTGAAATACTCTCTGTACGTTTGCTTTTGTGTTCATGTAATTATAAAGCTGAGTTTTGTCGTGGAATGTTTCTCTTTCACCATCTATTATGAGGGATACTTTTGCTGGGTAGAGTAGTTTGGGTTGGAAGCCATAGGTTCTTAGACTTTGCAGTGTTTCATTCCAGGCCCTTCTAGCTTTCAGGGTTTCCATTGAGAAGTCTGAAGTAATTCTGATGGGGTTACCTTTGAAGGTGGTGTGCTGTTTTTCCCTAGCTGCTTTTAGGTTTTTCTCTTTGGTGTCAATGTTTAGAGTCTCGATGAAAATATATCTTGGAGAGTTTCCCCTTTGGTCCAGTCTGTTTGGAGTTCTTTTGGCTTCTTGTATCTTGATGGGCCTTTCTTTTAAGAGACTGGGGAAGTTTTCTTCAATTATTTTGTTAAATAAGTTCTCCATGCCTTTGGTCTGAATTTCTTCTCCTTCTGGTATTCCAGTGATCCTGATATTAGGACGTTTAAGTGTATCCGACAATTCCCTCATGTTCTGTTCACCGGAGCTTCTGAACTTACTGAAACTTTTGAACTCTCTAACTGTTTCTTCCATCTTGTCTTCCAGATCAGAGTTTCTATCCTCCACTTGCCTAACTCTGTTCTTGAGAGCTTCTAGTGAGTTTTGGACTTGTTCAATTAAGTTTGCATTTTTTATTACTTTTCTATGTATAATTTGCATCCCTCTGTCCAGCTCCCTTTTCACATCATTTTCTGATTTTCTTGAAGATTGTTGGAGTTCATCCTTGCATTTATTTCTGTCTTCATTTAGCATGGCCAGCTGATATTTAAGGTCTTCTTTTTTTTCACTCTCCCTCAAATCTCTTAACTCTCTTTGAAATCCTTCCAATTTCTTATCTAATCCTTCCAATTTGTTATCTATTATTTGTAGTTTAGTGATGGCAGCATCCATACGATTATCGGCCCTTTGTTGCTTTCCTGCAAGTTCTACCAGTTGGTTGGTCAGGGTTGCATTACTCATTGCTTCAATTTGTTGTTCTGGTCCTATTGGTTCTTCTATGTTTTGGTTAGATGTATTCATTGTGGGACTGAGTGTTCTAACTGGATTTTCTTGCATTTGATTTTTCATGTTATTTCTTTTGTGCTGTGTTCTGCCTATGACAGTGTATGGGCAGGTAGGTGGGCATATCACCCTGGGCTCAAGAACAATGGGAATCTTATGCAGCCTGGGCTTTGGCTCTCACTTGCCAAAGCTGCCTATCTACTGCCTGGCAGGGGCGCCAAAGTTGCCTGAGTTCTCAAGTGGTAATGTGCCAAAGCTGCCTGCGTTCAAGCTAGGAGTGGCACTGAGGCATGAAGCACTGAAGCAGCCCGAACACTGGCTGGGAACACTGAGACCCAGAAGTAGTCTGCGCTCCCCTGCCACAGGACAATGGTGGATGGCCGGCATGGCAGACAGGTAGAGGATGGCACCTTAGCTGGCACCAACGAGAGACACTGTCTGAGCTTGCGTGGCACCTGTTGTGGGACTGGGCTCGCTCAGTAAGTGGGCGAGTGGAAGAAAGTGTGGAGAAGTGCAAGCTTCCGCACGAAGAAACAATCAGCGCACGGTGGCAGCAGTCACGTCCAGCTCAGCAGCGGCAGCAGCGGCGGTGCTGTGAACACGGCGGTTGTTTGGGGTGAGGGGTGGCTACCCGCCCACGAGGGGATCCGCGATTCCCTGTTCCCCCACCTCTTTGCCCTCCCATATTTCTCTCCCCTAAAAGCCACTATGTACTCTTAATATCTTGCCTTTTTTTCCCAGGGATTTGCAGGGCACTAGGCGGTCGCCATATTTGCCGGAAGTCCTCCTTGCCAGCTATTATGGTCATTTGTTTTCATGATGGTAGCCAATCTGACAGGAGTGAAATAGAATCTCAACATAGTTTTTATCTGCGTTTCCCTGATGACTAGGGATGTAGAACATTATTTTAGATGCATAAATGCCATCCGTATTACTTCTTTTGAGAACTCTCTATTTAGTTCCATAGCCCATTTTATAACTGGCTTATTTGGTTTGTTATTATTTAATTTTTTGAGTTCTTTTTGAATTCCTCTATCAGATGTATAGCTGGCAAAGATTTTTTTCCCATTCTGTAGGTTGACTCTTTGCTTTATTCCCAGTGCCATTTGTCATACAAGTCTTTGTAATTTTATGAGGTCCCAGTGGTTAATATGTGGTTTTATTGCCTGAGCAATTTGGGTTATATTCAGAAAGTCTTTGCCAAGACCAGTATGTTGAAGGGGTTACCCTACTTTTTCCTCTAGCAGTTTCAGAGTATCAGGTCTGATGTTAAGGGCTTGAATCCATTTGGACTTAATTCTTGTACATGAAGAGAGAGAAGAATCTATTTTCATCCTTATACAGATACATATCCAGTTGTCGCAGTACCATTTGCTGAAGAGGCTGTCTTTTCTCCAATGAATATTTTTGGCTTTTTTATCAAATATCAGGTGCCTATAACTACCTGGACTTATATCTGGGTCCTCTCTTCTGTTCCATTGATCTACATGTCTGCTTTTATGCCAGTACCATGCAGTTTTTGTTACTATGGCTCTGTAGTATAGGTTAAAATCAGGGATGGTGATACCAAGAGCCTTATTTTTGTTGCTCAGTATTGTTTTAGATATTCAAATTTTTTTGATTCCAAATGAATTTTTGGATTGTATTTTCTATTTCCATGAAGAATGCCTTTGGAATTTTGGTGGGTATTGCATTAAATGTGTAGATTGCTTTTGGTAAGATTGCCATTTTCCCAATATTGATTATTCTGATCCAAGAACAAGGGATCTTTTTGCATTTCCTAGTGTCTTTTGCAATTTCTTGCTTGAGTGTTTTAACGTTTTCATTGTAGAGATCCTTTACTACCTTGGTTAGGTTCATTCCAAGGTCATTTATTTATTTATTTATTTATTTATTTATTTATTTATTTATTGATGCAATTGTGAATGGGAGTGATAGTCTGATTTCATCCTCTGTGTGTTTGTTATTAGCATATAGGAAGGCTACTGATTTCTGTTTATTTATTTTGTATCCTGCTACATGTCTGTAGGTGTTTATTAGCTCTAACACTTTGCTGGTAGAGTCTTTAGGGTCCCTTATGTATAGAATCATGTCATCTGCAAATAATGAAAACTTGATCTTTTCCTTTTCAATTTGTATCCCTATCATGTGTGTCTCTTGCCTTATTGCTATAGCTATGACTTCCAGAACTATATTAAATAAAAGTGGGGACAGTGGACACCCTTGTCTTGTTCCTGATTTTAGTGGAAAAGCTTCAAGTATTTCTCTATTTAGTAATATGTTGGCTGTATGCTTGTCATAAATAGCCTTTATTATTTTGAGATATGTTCCTTCTATTCCCAGTCTTTGTAGAACTATCACATGAAGTGATGTTGAATTTTGTCAAATGCTTTTTCTGCATCTAATGAGATGACCATGTGATTTTTGTCTTCAGTCCATTTGAATAATGTATTACATTTATTAATTTGTGTATTTTGATCTATACCTGCATCTCTGGGATAAAGCCTCCTTGGTCGGGGTGAATGATCTTTCTGATATATTCTTATATTCTGTTTGCCAATATTTTGAGAATTTTTGTGTCTATGGTCATGAGGGAGATTGGTATATAATTTTCTTTTTTTTTTTTTTTTTTCCTATCTTTGTCTAGTTTTGGTATCAGGGTGATGCTGGCTTCGTAGGAGTTTGGTAGGATTCCCTCTTTTTCTATTTTATGGAAAAGCTTAAGAAGCATTGTTGTTAGTTCTTCCATGAAGGTGTGGTAAAATTCACCAGTCAATCCATCTGGGCCTGAACTTTTTTTAGTTGGAAGATTTTTTTTAAAACTGCTTAAGTATCTGTACTTGTTATAGGTCTATTTAAGTGGTCAATCTCATCTTGATTAAATTTACGTAGGTCATATAAATCAGGAAATCATCCATTTCTTCCAGATTTTCAAACTTAGTGGAGTATATTTTCTTATAGTGTGTCCCTATGATTTCTTAAATTTCTCTGGTATTTGTAATGGTGCCTTTTTCATCTCTAATTTTATTTCTGTCTCTTCTCTCTTTCTTTTGGTCAGATTTGCTAAGGGTTTAATCAATTTTTTTTTTTAATTTTTTCAAAGAACCAACTCTTTGCTTCATTGATTCTTTGGAGTGTTTTTGTTTCTATTTCATTATTTTCTGTCCTAATCTTTATTATTTCTTTCTGTCTCCTGATTTTTGGTTTGCCTTGTTCTCCTTTTTCCAAGGCTTTAAGGTGAAACATTAAGTTGTTCACCTGCGACCTTTCTAATTTCTTAATATAGGTACTTAAAGGTATAAATTTCCCTTTTAGGACTGCCTTCATTGTGTCCCAAAGGTTTTGGCATGTTGTGTTCTCATTATTATTTGACTCTATGAATTTTTTTATTTTCTTCTTGATTTCTTCATTGACCCATTCATCATTTAGTAGTGTATAGCTTAGTTTCCATGACTTTGTGTATGCTCTGTCTTTGTTCTTGCTATTGATTTGTAGTTTGATTCCATTGTGCTCAGATAGAATGCAAGGAATTATTTCAATTTTCCTATATTTGTTACGATTTGCTTTGCATCCCAATACATGGTCTATTTTAGAGAATGTTCCATGTACTGCTGAAAAGAATGTGTATTCTGCAGCATTTGGATGAAATATCCTGTATATATCTGTTACGTCCAATTATTCTATGACCTAATTTAATCCAGATGCCTCTCTGTTCAGTTTTTGCTGGGATGACCAGCCAATTGATGAGAGTGGGGTGTTGAAGTCACCCACTACAACTGTGTTTGGTTTTATCTGTGACCTTAGTTCTAATATCGTTTGTTTGATGAAGTTGGGAGCCCCCATGTTAGGTGCATATATGTTTAGGATTGTAATGTCCTCCTGTTGGAGTATGCCTTTAATCAACATAAAGTGACCTTCCTTATCTTTCCTAATTAATGTTGGACTGAAGTCTACCTTGTCAGATATTAGGATAACAACCCCTGGTTTTCCATTTGCTTGAAACACCGGTTTCTAACCTTTCACCCTAAGATAGTGTCTATCTCTTTCTCATGCATTTCCTCTAAATCAGTCTCACTGGAAATCATGTCTGATACATTAATACCTTTTGTTGGATTCATAGTCTTGATTTTTTTTGTTTCTTGTGTTATAATGTACATATTTTTGCATTTTTGCTTGGAATTTTAATTATCTGCAGTATTATTAGGTGTGTTAATCTATCCAATGTTATATATATGTTCAGGGTAGGAGCTTAAGGTGCTAGGTGTGGCTGTTAAGTCTCTCAGAGTATCTAGTAAAGTGACCCTACATGTTGGATATGAGAGTATTCAATTAGGCTGAGTTGAGCAAACTACAGTCAGATTCTAAAATTTAAGTAAACAATGTACAAATTCAATGAAAAACAGCATAGAGTATTTATGCAGGAGTAGGTTTTATGACAACCAGCTTCTCTAACAGAGTCATAGTCCCTTAGGATGTGTGTTGCCCCATACCCTTAATCCTATCAACTAGGTGTTAATATTTCTGGTCTATTGATGGTTCCAAGTCATCTTGTGACCAAGTGAGTCCCTTTACTAATGAACAACAGAAGATGAAACAAAGGCACTATAAATCAGGAACCAACAAATGACAAGCCCCAAATATAGCTTATTTAAAAATGGCAAATCAACCTTCCATCAGATTTAACATATAATTTATCCTGACAGGGAAGGTACTATTAGCAGTTCTGATTCAAGGCTCCAGACCAGGCTCATTTGGTGGATGCTGACCTGGTGTAATCTCAGTTACCTTTTGGGATTGTTTTGGTCTCAGTTATGCTGTGCTCCCCCTTGGGTCCCTCTTTGCTGCGCTGTGGGCTTAGTTGGCTAGCTGGGCCGCTGGATCACTGCTCTGGTCACCTGTGCCAGGTGCTGGGTGCCGGGTGATGTTCAGGTGAGCTCCCTTCCCCAGGTCTCTGGTGCTTGTTGGTGCTTGTGCTGGTGGTGGGGGAGGGGGGCTGTGGATGGTGGCTCTAGTTCTCCCGCTGGTCCACGTGATCCTCTTCCTCACTAGTTGCTCCTCCATTCTTCCCTGCAGTCCTCCCTTCATGTTTCTTAAGTTTGTGAGCAGGCCAGTATGAGTGGAGAATACCCTCACCTTGCTTTTTCTGTGGCTCAGGCGGAGCCTCATGGTTGTGGCCATGTGGACCTGGTACTGCTGCTGCTCGCCTGCTTCTGTGGGCCCTAGAAGTTCTGGATCTCTCCTACTTTTCTGCTATAGTTGGTAATTTCTTATACACCTCACTTTTCAGTAAAAGAGTGTATTTTGCTGTTATTTTTCTGTTTGTTTGTTTTTTTTTTTTTTTTTTTTTTTTTGCTCTTTTTCCCCTAGACTGCTCTGGCATGGTTCCTATGCAGTCATCTTCATCTGTTCACTTTTGATCCTTTTGCCAGCTATGTTTTCCTTCTTTTTTGTTTTAAATTTATTTTTCTTTTTATTATATTTTGAATATCCATTATTTTCATTTGTGATATTTTTGTCCTTATTTCATACTACTAATACCTCCCCTTCTCTCCTTATGCATATTTTCTGTGCTTCATTTTAATTTTTAGTTATTAATTTTAATTTTTTTCTAGTTCTAGGATTTTGATGGTTAGTGTTTTATAGAACCCTTTAAAACCCACATGAGCTTTTTTTTTTTTTTTTTTTTTTTTTTTTTTTTTTTTTTTTTTTTTTTGTAGTTCTGGGACTTGAACTTAGGACATTGTACTATGTCAGGCAAGCACATTGAGCTACATGGTATGGTTACTTAAGCAGAGTCTCATATGACCCAGCTTGTATCAAACTCATGATTCTCCTCTCTCAGCCTCCTGGGCCCTCACATTTCATGCCTGTGCAACAACCATACCTATGTTTCTTAATGCTTACTTTAAAACGTTGAATTTTCTTTTAAAAATATTTTATTTATTTATGAGAGAGAGAGAAAGAGAGAAAGAGAGAGAAAGAAAGAAAGAAAGAAAGAAAGAAAGAAAGAAAGAAAGAAAGAAAGAAAGAAACACTGCATGCACCAGGGCCTCCAGCCACTGCAAAAGCACTCAGGTGCATGCACCCTCTTGTATCCAGTGCCTTTAGGTGGATGGTTAGGTTATTGATTTGGGACCTTTCTGTCTTTTTTATGAACGCATTGAGTGCTATGAATTTTCCCGTAAGGACTGCCTTCATTGAGTCCCATAGGTTTTGGTACGATGTGTTCTCATTGTAGTTCAATTCCAGAAATTTTGCAATTTCATTCTTTATTTCATCCACTATCCATTTATTGTTTAAAAGTGTGCTGTTCAGTTTCCAGGTGCCGTTGGGATTCTTGGTGGGTCTTTTGTTGTTGATTTCTGGCAATATAGCATTGTGATCTGATATCATGCAGGGAATTATGTCAATCTTCCTAAATATGTGGAGGCAGTCTTTGTGACCCAGTATATGGTCTATTTTAGAGAATGTTCCATGGGCTGCTGAGAAGAATGTGTAATCTGTGGATTTGGGATGGAAGGTTCTGTATATGTCCGTTAGGTCTAAGTGATCTATGGTTTTGTTGAGCTCTCTTACTTCCCTGTTGAGTTTCTGTTTGGATGATCTGTCTATTACTGATAATGGTGTATTGAAGCCCCCAGCTAAGATGGTGTTTGTGGTTATTTGTGTTTTATTGTCAAGTAGGTTTTGTTTTATGAACTGTGGTGCCCCTGTGTTTGGTGCATACAGATTTATGATTGTAATATCCTCTTGACGGATCGTTCCCTTGATAAGTAGGAAGTGGCCTTCTTTGTCTTTTTTGGTTATTTTTGGATTGAAGTCTACTTTATCCGATATTAATATAGCTACACCTGCTTGTTTCTTATTCTCATTTGCTTGGAATACTGTTTTCCACCCTTTCACCCTGAGGAGGTGTCTGTCTTTAATGGTGAGGTGGGTTTCTTGAAGGCAACAGATTGAGGGGTCTAATTTTTTGATCCATCCTGTTAGCTTGTGTCTCTTGATGGGTGAATTAAGGCCATTAATATTTAGGGTAATGACTGTGAGATTTGATTTGATCCCTGCCATATTGTGATGGTAAATGTGAGTTGGTGTTTTCATGGACGTTGAACTTTTTTGTGCCTACTCTGAGTTTGGTTGTTGTGATCTGCTTCTTGTAGGCAATTGTGTTTGATTATTACTTTCTTCTCTGTGGAGAATTTCCTGAAATACTCTCTGTAGGTTTGGTTTTGTGTTCATATAATTATAAAGCTGAGTTTTGTCGTGGAATGTTTCTCTTTCACCATCTATTATGAGGGATACTTTTGCTGGGTAGAGTAGTTTGGGTTGGAAGCCATAGGTTCTTAGACTTTGCAGTGTTTCATTCCAGGCCCTTCTAGCTTTCAGGGTTTCCATTGAGAAGTCTGAAGTAATTCTGATGGGGTTACCTTTGAAGGTGGTGTGCTGTTTTTCCCTAGCTGCTTTTAGGATTTTCTCTTTGGTGTCAATGTTTGGAGTCTTAATGATAATATGTCTTGGAGAGTTTGTCCTTTGGTCCAGTCTGTTTGGAGTTCTATTAGCTTCTTATATCTTGATGGGCCTTTCTTTTAAGAGACTGGGGAAGTTTTCTTCAATTATTTTGTTAAATAAGTTCTCCATGCCTTTGGTCTGAATTTCTTCTCCTTCTGGTATTCCAATGATCCTGATATTAGGACGTTTAAGTGTATCCCACTCATGTTCTGTTCACAGGAGCTTTTGAACTTACTGAAACTTTTGAACTCTCTAACTGTTTCTTCCATCTTGTCTTCCAGATCAGAGTTTCTATCCTCCACTTGGCTGACTCTGTTCTTGAGAGCTTCTAGCGAGTTTTGGACTTGTTCAATTACGTTTGCATTTTATATTACTTTTCTATGTATAATTTCCCTCCCTCTGTTAAGCTCCCTTTTCACATCATTTTCTGATTTTCTTGATGACTCTTGGAGTTCATCCTTGCATTTATTTCTGTCTTCATTTAGCATGGCCAGCTGATTTTTAAGGTCTTCTTTTTTTTCACTCTCCTTCAAATCTCTTAACTCTCTTTGAAATCCTTCCAATTTCTAATCTAATCCTTCCAATTTCTTATCTGTTAGTTCTAGTTTAGTGATGGCAGCATCCATACGATTATCGGCCCTTTGTTGCTTTCCTGCAAGTTCTACCAGTAGGTTGGTCAGGATTGCATTGCTCATAGCTTCAATTTGGTGTTCTGGTCCTATTGGTTCTTCTATGTTTTGGTTAGATGTATTCATTGTGGGATTGGGTGATCTAACTGAATTTTCTTGCATTTGATTTTTCATGTTATTTCTTTTGCGCTGTGTTCTGCCCATGACAGTGTGTGGGCAGGTAGGTGGGCGTATCAGCCTGGGCTCAAGAACAATGGGAATCTTATGAAGCCTGGGGCAGTTGCCAAGCAGCCTGGGCTTTGGCTCTCACTTGCCAAAGCTGCCTATCTACTGCCTGGCAGGGGTGCCAAAGTTGCCTGAGTTCTCAAGTGGTAATGTGCCAAAGCTGCCTGCGTTTGAGCTAGGAGTGGCACTGAGGCACCAAGCACTGAAGCAGCCCAAACTCTGGCTGGGAACGCTGGGTACCAGAAGCAGCCTGCGCCCCCCCCCCACCACCACAGGACAATGGCAGACAGCCGGCGCAGCAGACAGGTAGGGGATGGCACCTGAGCTGGTGCAAGCAAGAAACACAGGCTGAGCTTGCGTGGCACCTGCTGTGGGACTGGGCTCCCTCAGTAAGTGGACGAGTGGACGAGAGTGCAGAGCAGTCTAAGCTTCCGCATGCAGGGAACAATCGGCACGTGGTGGCAGCAATGGTGGCTGGCACAGCAGCCGCGGCAGTGGCGGTGCTGTGAACACGGTGGTTATTTGGGGTGAGGGGTGGCTACCCGCCCACGAGGGGATCCGCGATTCCCTGTCCCCCCGCCTCTGTGCCCTCCCATATTTCTCTCCCCTAAAAGCCACTATGTACCCTTAATATCTTGCCTTTCTTTCCCCGGGATTTGCAGCTCAGCTAGGCGGTCACCATCTTGGCCGGAAGTCCCCCATCATGTCTTTTAAAGTTTCTGTTGAGTTATCTACTGTTGTCCTGATGGGCTTACCTTTTTATATGACTTGATTTTTCTCTCTAACTGCTTTCAATGTATTTTCTTTGGTTTATGTGTTCGGTACTTTAATCATAATATTACAATCAAAGATTCTGTGGTGATTTCACTCAGGTGTCCCACATAAACTTAGGTGTTGTGAATGCCATGTCCAGAGATGATGGCAATTTGGGAATTAAAGCCTCCTCAGACAGTGCATTGTTGGGGGCAGGCTTATCAGTGTTATAGCCAGCTTCCTCTTGCCAGTGTTTGGGACACTTTCTTGTTGCTGGTGTCCATCTGATGTTGGTGAGGTTATATCTACCTTCTGTTCATACCATTGTTTTCCCCTGCAATCATGGACCTTCCCCTGAGACTGTAAGCCAAAATAAACCCTTTTTCCTACAAGCTGCCTCTGGTTAGGTGTTTTCTGCCAGTTATGCAAACCTGACTGCAACAACAAGTTCATACTGAGAAGTGGTAGCATTACTGCTAGAAACCTGACCGTATGGTTTTTGCCCTTTTGGATCTGATTTTCAAGAGGAATGTGGAAGCATTTGAAGCCTTTTGCCTAAGAGATGATGTCAGTGCTGTAAGTACAGCTTGATGAACTATTCATGTTCAAGTTAAAAGACCTGAATGCAGGAAGAATTATGGACTGTGAGGTTTGGCTTATGAGAGTGAGAAAGAGCTTTGCCTGGACTGGGCTAGAAGCAGTTTGTGTGAGAGGCTTGCTGTTATGCCTGTCTCCTGAGAACTTGTGTAGGGTTGCTTTGTGAAGAAATGGACTGGTATGAATAGAGGTATGTGGCACACAAAATAAAATCTTTGGGCCAAAACTGATGCCCATTCAGTTGCAATTGTTTGAGAGATTACAACCATTGATATTAGGCCAGTTGGCCTTAATTGGGACAATAGGAAGACTGGAGAGTCTTTGGAAGTTGCCTGAATGCTGAAGGAGTGTCCTGTCCTTAAAGGTCTGCTTTATTTCCCCCTGGATTAACAAAGTGGTAGGCCACCCAGTATTATAGAATATAACATTGAATTTTCAACATGGTTTTGTATTTTGGAAATGGCCATGGGCAGCGTGAAGCAGGCTTGTTGAATTACCTGTGTAGACCCCAGTGCAGCCATGAGTATGAACAATGGGTTGTAGTGGAGACCCACTATAGATGCCAGTACAATGGGATGGCTGCCATGAAGAGCTGCTGGCACCAGATGAAGTTTTCTGGGACTATGAGCAGCCTAGCTGGAGGGGTAGAATTGGAACTCTAGACACTTGTCAGTGGTTAGAATTACCAGACTTGTACACTTATCACTGGTTAGAGTTATTGGACTTGGAGCTACAGAGTTTGATGTTTGTCCTGTCTAAATCTTGTGTTGGGTTGAATATTTCTTTTTAAATACCTAATTCCATCTTTTGTAGTGTGAGTGTTTATTCTTTTCCATTATGGGATTTTTGTTTTTATTGGTATTATGGCTCAGTTAAAAGATATTGGACTATGGAAATGTTTGAACATCATTGGGATTGATAAAAACTATGGGACTTTTAAAATTGCACTGAATGCATTGCATTTTCCATCATGGATAGTTATCAGTTTATGAGTGCCAGGGGCAGAATGTGGTGGTTTTATTCAGATGTTCCCCATAAACTTAGGTGTTCTGAATGCCAGATTCCCCAGCTGATGGCAATATGGGAATTAGAGCCTCCTGGAGGCTGTGTATTGATGGGGATGGGCTTATGGGTGTTATAACAAGCTTCTGTCTGCCAGTGTTTGGCACACTCTCCTGTTGTTGTTGTTGTTGTTCCTCTGATGTCGGCCAGGAGGTGATGTCCACCCTCTGATCATGTCATTGTTTTTTCCTGCCATCATGGAGCTTCCCCTCAAGTCTGTAAGCCAAAATAAACCTTTTTCCCACAAGCTGCTCTTGGTCAGGTATTTGCTGCCAGCAAAGTGAACCTGACTGCAATAGGTTCTTTCCTGATTTTGTGTGTTTCACTTTCTAAAGACTTCCTATATCTGCATTGGCCTCACTTTCCCTATTTGGTGGAAGTTTTCTTCTCTGATTTTGTTGACGATGCCTGCTATGCCATTGGAGTGAAATTCTTCTCCTTCTACTGTGCCCTGAATTCTTATGTTTGATCTCTTCATAATGTTCTTAATGTCTTGAAATTTCCATTCATGCCTTTGTCTTTTTCTTTGTTGGCCTGTACATCTGCCACCTGGTATTCTAGTTTAGTTGTTCTGTCCTCTCCTTGATCCATTTGGCTGATGAGAATTTCTACAGAGTTTTCTATTTGACTTACTCTGGTTTTAATTTCTAATATTTCTTATTGGTATTTTTCATTTCTATTTCCTTACTGATTTCTTATATTGACCTCCTTATTTCATTAAGTTGGTTTACTGTGTTCTCAATCAGGATTTTTTTATTCTTTGATTTCTTTCAGCATAGATATAATCATTTTTTAATTGTTGTCAGGAATTTCATCTAAAACAGCTTCTTTGAGGATCATTTCTGATGGATTTATACTTTTTAGTGAGATTGTATTGTCTTCATGTTTTGTGTTTCTTGTATCATAGTATAAATATTTCTGTATCTTCAGTTAATTTGATGCTTGGGTTTCCTAATTATCTGCAATGTTCTTAGCCATGTAAATCTGACATTAGGGTAGGAGTTTAAGGTGCCAGGTGTAGCTCTTATACTCCAAAAAAACAGCAGAAGTGACTCTATATGTTGAGCTTGCCTGCTATTCAAGTATTCTAGTGTATTGGGTGGAACAATTAACTGGCAAATTCTAAAATTCATCTGAGCAGTATACACATTCAATCCAAACCAGCACAAAGTATTTATACAGTAGTGGTAATTAAACCAACAAATAATCTAATAAAGCCAAAGTCCCTAAGGGTATGTGTTTACCCACACTCTTAATCCTGTCAACCTGAAGGTTTCTGGTCTGAAATGGGCTCCAGATCAGCCTGGGGAGAAGTCAGACCCTGCCCCCAATTATGACAGAAGAAGAAGACAAATAAGGGAACATCAAAGGCAACAATAGTCAATACCAAAATACAACTTATTTGAGAATGGTAAAGCCAACCAAGAATTTGTAACACATAACCTGCCCTCACATAGAAAGAGAGATTAGCACTTCCAGTGCAGGCCTATGTACCTGCCTTTGTGCAAGTAGACCCTGTTACCTTTGGGGATGGCTTCCAATCTCACCAATGCAGAGTGCCCACCTTGATCCCTTTGTGTTGCACTGTGGATCTAGTGTTCTGATCAGTCATGCTAGATTCCATGTGGCCAGCATTAAATGAGTTCTGCAGAGGTTCATGGCACTAATGCCTGGAGAAGATATAAGAAAAAGAGTTAGATTAGCAATTTTTAAAAGTTTTATTATATCAACTCAATTTAGAATACAAAGAAGGTATGCACTTTTTCCCAAAAGGGAAGATTTAGATATTGATGTTGTATACTCTTTAAGGGATTCTTGGAGGCTTTGAATTTTTTCCTTGGTCCTTCAAGAGTTTCACAAACTGATGGTATTAGATTGAACTCTATCTTAGACATTTCCAAAGGCCCATCTAATCATTTCATTTTGTAAGTCTTCCCATATTAGGCAAAGAAGATAAGCAGATGGAAAGTGATTTGAGGTGACTACCACAGTTACCTTTGCTATTGACCAATACAATGAACTGGTAAAGATTTTTTTTCCAGTCACAGGACACATACTTTTTCACCAAATGCCTGAGATGAGATCAGCTTCTTGGAGTTAGCAACTTACTGGCATGAGCACTGAGTGTGAAGTCTGGATATGCAAGAGTCCTGGGAATGACATGGAATGGGCTGCTTGCCATTCCCTCCCCAGTCTGTGAAAAGTCAAGTAGAAACTCCTAAGGGAACTACAGACTGCTGATATTTCCAAATTTCAGTACTAAAATAAGAAAGTCTGATGGAGCTTAGGTTTGATTCAGCTATTCCTACATCATTAACTTGGATGTCCTTTCCTCTGTGTCCTTTCACCCACATTTTTTGCTCCCAAATGGAGACCTCCTGGTCTCCATCTGTTTCTAAGTTGCCTCTGACAATGCCAAAACCTCACAGTCACTCTTTCCTCTCAGGAAAAGCAGGCATAGTTCTGATCAAAAAAAAATAATAGTAATGCTAACAATTCTAGCAAGCATTATTGAGATAACAGAATTAAATCAGCTTTATATTTAAACCTAAAACCCCAGAATAATTCCTTTGTTTAAACACAATACGATTATGTAATTTTGAAAGGTCTATTTTAAATATGAAATAGTTGACAGTAGTTATATTAGGCTTCAGGGGTATTAACTCTTAACTCTCAGCTCTGTCACTAATTCTTTCTATGATTCTAAATAACTCAATATCTCAAAGCACATTTTCAGAAAAAAAATGGTCCCTGGAATCCCCATATATGCATGTGTATATGCAAGTAAGTTTAAGAGACCCTAAAAATACTCTCATTTCCTTTTTACTTCTTAGAAGTGTTCAATATGCATGAGCTTAGGAAGGACATGAGAAATTTTATAAAGAAGACAGAGGGAGTAACATGTTTTGTTGCTAAATTTACCACTCCTAAGTGTATTCTGACTCAGAAACCATTCATTAAATTGTATTTTCACACAGTCCATGCAGCATGCTTTGAAATATATTGTTCAATGTGTGAGCAAAAATGTTTTCAAGAAAATTACTCTCAAGATTAAAAATTTCAAAAAAGAAAACAAATAAAAATTTCAGGAAAATAGTTACTAAAAATTTGACCTGACCCTTTTCACATGGTTATGGAGAGAAGCTAGTCAGCGCCTGGCAGGAGCAAGCCCTGGACTTCTTAAGAGGTTTGTGCTGTGATATCAGGGTCTCCCCTTCAAAATAGAAAGGCAAGGAACATCATCAAATTCATTCTCTGAATCCAGTATTACCCTGATACCAAAAACTGCATAATGATGTAACAACAAAAAGAAAACCACAGACTATAGTTGCAGAAGTTCTCAAGAAAATACTTGAAAAGAGAATTCAAGGACACAGTAAGAATATACATCATGACCAAGTTGGTTTCATCCTAGGGATAAAAGGTTAGTTCACCATATGGAATCAATAAGCATTGTTCACCATATAAGTAAACTTAGGGACAAAATTCAATCATCCATATAAACACAGAAAAGGCATTTGACAAAGTTCAACATATCTTCAAAATGAATGTTCTAGAGAAACTTGGAATAGATAGAACATGCCTAAAAGTAATAAAGACTTTCAATCACAAATCTATAGCCAGCATTTTTTTAATGTTGAAAATAGTTCCTCTAAAATCTGAAATGAGACAAGAGTCTTATTCAGCATAGTTTTGGAAAACTTAGAGCAATAAAACAATAGACAGATATAGGAGAGATAAAGGTAAGAAAGAAATAAAGGAAATTGTCCCTACTTACAGACAATATGATTCTATATTTAAGTTACCCTACAGACTCTACAAGAAGACTCTTTAGTCTTAATGAACACTTTCAGCAAAGTTTCAGGATATAAAATAAGCACACAAAAATAATTAGCTTTCATATATTCCAACAATGAAAATACTTAATAAAAAAGTTGGGAAAAATACCACACTCACAATAGTCAGCCCCCCCCCCCCCGCCCACCAAAAAATAAAGTAGCTAAGAATGAGCCTCACCAAAGATGTCAAGTTTTCTTCTACAAAAACAAATTTTAAGATACTGAAAAAAGAAATAAAAGAAGATATCAGACAAACCTTCCTTCCATGGTCTTGGATAGGGAGAATCAATATTGTTAAAATGGTTATGTTACTGTTGCAGTCAGGTTCACATTGCTAGTAGAAATCACCCAACCAAGAGCAGCTTGTGGGGAAAAAAAGTGGTTTACTTTGGCTTACAGGCTCGAGGGAAAACTCCACAATGGCAGGGAAAATGGTAGCATGAGCAGGGGGTGGAAATCACCCCCAGCCCACATAAAGTGGACAACAGGAACAGGAGAGTATTCCAAACACTGGCATGGGACAACTAGCTATAACACCCATAAGCCTGCCCCCAACAATACACTGCCTCCAGGAGGATTTAATTTCCAGTTGCCATCAGCTGGGGAACCTAGCCTCCAGAACACCTAAGTTTATGGAAGACACCTGAATCAAACCACCACATTCTGCCCCTGGCCCCATAAACTGATAACCATACATGATGTAAAATGAATGCATTCATCCAACTTTAAAAGTCCCTATAGTTTTTATCAAGACCAATGATATTCATACATACTCATAATCCAAGGTCTTTTAACTGAACCATAATACCAAATAAATACCCTCAAAAAAACCATAATGGCATAGAATAAACATTCACACTGCAAAAGACGGAATTGGACATAGCAAGGAAATATTCAACCAATGCAGTATTTAAAACAACCAGGGCAAATGTCAAACTGGGCAGCTTCAAGTCCAACAACTCTAGCCAGTGACAAATCTCCAAGTCTGATAATTCTAACCAGCAATAAATCTTTGAGATTACAATTCTGCCCCCCAGCTAGGCTACTCACAGTCCTGGAAAACTTCATCAGGGTCGGCAGCTTTCCTTAGCAGCCATCTCATGGTGCTGACATCTCCACTGGGTCTCCACTGAAATCCATGGTTCATCCTCATGGCCCCATTGGGTCTCCATGCAAGCAACCAGCAAACCTGCTTCACACTGCCCATGGCTGTTTCCAAAATACAAGACCATGTTGCAAATTCAATGACCCTCTCTTTCCTGCATTTCTTATACTCCAGAATACCAGGTAGGGTGCTAACTTGTTAATCTGGGGGGGGGGGGAGGTGGATAAAGTAGACTTTGAAGAACAGGACATTTCTTGAGCACTCAGTCCCCTCCAAAAGAGCCTACATTCTTCCTGTTGCCCCAGTGCAGGTCGGCTAGCCCAGTCTCAAAGGTATAATCTCTCAATTGCAGCTGAACGGGCAGGAGTTCACCCAAAGATTTTTCTTTCTGTGCCATATCTCTCTGTTCACACCAGTTCATTTCTATGCAAAGCAACCCTGCACAACTTCTCAGGGCATGGGCATAACAGCAACCATTTCACACAACTTGCCTCTAGCCCAGTCCAAGCAAAGCTCTTTCTCACCCTCATAAGCCAAACCTCACAGTCCATAGTTCTTACTGTATCCAGGCCTCTCAACTCTTACCAGAATGTTCCATCAAGCTGTACTTACAGCACTGCAAGGCATCTCTTAGGCTCTCTTCCACATTCCTCTTGAAAATCAGCTCCAAAAGACCAAAGCCACACAGCCAGGATTCTAGTAGCAACCCCACTCCTGGTACCACTTTACTGTTGCAGTCAGGTTCACATTGCTGGTAGAAATCACACAACCAAGAGCAGCTTGTGGGAAAAAAAAATAGGTTTATTTTGGCTTACATGCTTGAAGAGTAGCTCCACAATGGCAGGGGAAAACGATGGCATGACCAAAGGGTGGACATCACTCCCTGGCCCACATAAGGTGGACAACAGGAACAGGAGAGTATGCCAAACATTGGCATGGGGAAACTGGCTGTAACACCCATAAGCCCACCCCCAACAATACACCACCTCCAGGAGACTTTAATTTCCAATTGCCATCAGCTGGGGAACCTACCATCCAGAACACCTAAGTTTATGGGGGACACCTGAACCAAACCACCAGTTACCAGAGCAATTGAGAGATGCAATGCAATTTCCATCAAAGGTCCAATGACATTCTTCTCTGAGTAGAAAAAACAATCCAACAATTCATATAGAAACACAAAAGACCTAACAACAATTCCTAATCTAAAATTATACTATAGAGCCATAGTGATAAAGACACCATAGGAATGGCACAAAAATGGACATATAGACCAATGGAATAGAGAACCCAGAAATAAATCCACATGGCTATGGGCTCTTAGTTTTTGACAAAAATGAAATGAAGACCTTTATGTAAAGCCAAAAGCACTGAAAATGCTAGAGGAAAACAGAAGTAGTACTCTGGAAGTTGTAGGTCAAGGTAAGACCTTTCTGAACAGGACTCTAATAGCACAGGAAACAGTCCCAAGAATCAACAATAGGACTGCATGAAATTAAAATATTTCTGTATAGCAAAAGAAACTATCAGCAGAATAAACAGAAAGTCTGCCAAGTAGGAGAACATCTTTGTCAGCTATACCTCTGATGAGATTAATATTGAGAATAGAAAAAGAAACACTAACCCCCACACAAAACTGCCCATTGATAGTTCTTTCTTCTTCTCTTCTTCTCCTTCTTCTTCTTCTTTCTTCTTCTTTTCTTTTTTGTTATGCTTGTGTCTTTTTTAAAATTAAGTAGGAACTTTGTATGGACAACTTCATGTGTTGGTACCATCATTTTCCTCTTCCCTGCCCCCATTCCACCAAAGACCCTCCTCAGTGAGGTTGCTGGTATTCACCATGGAGTTGTGGGTTATGAGTTGTGAGAGCAGCAGTCAGTCATTGTGGGGGAGGCAATACCTCTGGATATTTCCTCCCACCCGTGGCTCTTAAAATCTTTCCATCCCCTCTTCTGCAAAATTTCCTGAGCTGGGGCGGGTGTTGAACAGACATTTCTAAAAGAAAAAACACTAATAGCCAATAGATATTTTAAAAATGTTCAACAGCCTTACCAATAGGGAAAATGCCAATTAAAACCACTTTGAGATTTCATCTCATTCTAGTCAAAATTAGTATGACCAAGAAAACCAGTAACAAATGCTGGTGAGGTTATGGAGAAAGAACACTTATTCATTGTTTATGGGTACAGATGCTATGGAAATCAGCATGGAGACTTCTCTAAGAGCTAAAAATAGAACTACCATATAACCCAGCTATACTATTCCTGGGAATAAACCCAAAGGACTCTATCCTGACACAGAGGCATTTACACAGCCATGTTCATTGCTACTCTATGTATGCACAATAACTAGGAAATGCAATCAACCCAGATGTCCTTCAGCCGACAATGACTAGACAATGAAAATGTGGTACATTTTCACAATTGATATTTAATATTTGGTTAAAATAGGAAGTTGTGGGGCTGGAGAGATGGCTTAGCGGTTAAGTGCTTGCCTGTGAAGCCTAAGGACCCCGGTTTGAGGCTCAATTCCCCAGGACCCACGTTAGCCAGATGCACAAGGGGGTGCACGCATCTGGAGTTCGTTTACAGAGGCTGGAAGCTCTGGTGCGCCCATTCTCTCTCTCTCTCTCTTTCTCTCTGTCTCTCTCTCTCTCTTTCTGCCCCCTTCTCTCTGTTGCTCTCAAATAAATAAATAAACAAAAAAAATTTTTTTAAAGGAAGTTGTGAAATTTTCAGGAAAATGGATGAAATTGAAGAAAAATTATAATAAGTAGGGTAACCCAGGCCCAGAAAGACAAAAATCACATTTTCTCTCTCATATGTGGATGCTAACTTTTATTGTGTGTAGGTAACTATAAAGTGAGAGTGAGTACAGGCTATGAATTTTGATAGGTGGTCACAAACCAGGAACAAGAGGGGACTAGAAGAAGGGAGAACACCCGCCACAGCTCAGGAAACAAATATTGGTGCTGTACAATGAGCATTTATACCATCTCTTGTTCCAGGAAATCTACCACCCAATCCTAAATCTCTAATTTTATTACTTTAGTTCAGCTTTCCACTTTCCAGAATCCAGTCTCCTTCCTCCTACCACATGCTCCAACATTCACAACACTTAGAAAATAAAGGTATGCCAACAGAGGATTCAAACCCTGTGACTCAGCCCTGCAGGGTAGACTTGGGAGCAAACACTTGCCATCAGACTGAGAAAAGGCACTGGGAGCTATAACCCATTTGTGGGAACATACCAGGTGAGAATGAAATTTTCTCATTATAGGAAAGGTCATCATACAAACAAGTGGCTTATGATTGACCAGATATATTTTTTTTATTTGAAGCACAGAAAGAGAGAGAGAGAGAAAATAGGCACACCAGGGCCACTAGCTGCTACAAATGAATTCCAGATGTATGCACCACTGAATCTGACTTCATATGGTACTGGGGAATAGAACCCAGGTTGTTTGGCTTTGTAAACAAGTGCCTTAACTGCTGAACCATCACTCCAGACCCTGAACATATATTTTCATATTAGCAATTGAATACCTAAAGTGTGGTTTTGGATCACCATTCTCATGTGCAACATTCTAAAAGAGATTTTAGAATACAGTCCCAAAACGTTCTCCCACATAAACAATACAGTTGGGCTGGAGAGATGGCTTAGTGGTTAAGGCATTTGCCTGCAAAGTCAAAGGGCCCCAGTTTGATTACCCAGGACCCAGATGCACAAGGTGGCACATGCCTCTGGAGTTCATTTGCAGTGGCTAGAGGCTCTGATGTGCTCTCTCACTTGCTCTCTCTTTCTCTCTCTCCCTCTTTCTGTCTCTTGATAAAATAAATAAATAAATATTTTTTAAAAAACCAATACTGTCTATGTGACAATGTGTTGCCTGGAAGAAAAAGTGAAAAAAATAATTTTTTGAATTTTTATTATTAGCAAAGATTTATTAGTAAAATGAAGATGAGCATTGCAGGAAACGCCTTAATTTACTATCCGACAGACTGTGTTTCATTTGGGATGTATTTGTCTCAGATAACAAAATACACACTCATGGTTACTTAAATCATAAGGATATTTACTGCTTACAAGACAGGAAATTCAGAGCTTGAGGGCTCCCAAGGTGGATTCAGTGAAATCAACATTAACTAAGATTTTTAGCCTTTTCCAAGCTTCCTGTCTGCCATTCACAAATCAATAGTGACTTCACTCCAGAGCAGAGAGCCTGCATAGCTCTTAACACACCACACATCAAGGAAAATCAGTTTCCACTGCTGTGTTGCACTCTGTTCTTCTTATCAAATGTCTTCCCCAGAGTCCTCAGCAGATGGTCTTCACATATCATCAGCCAGAAATAGCTCACTCATTTTAAATCCATCACATCACTGCAGAAATGCTGGTATGTCCACATTAATGTATTACTATATTAATGATTTAAGGATAACTCTGTTGCAAAAGGGTTAGATACCCACCCATAGCTCACTTTTCCTTCCTCTACTTGCATGGTTTTCCTCCATGCATCTTGTAAAGTAATTTCTACTCCAGGCACATGTTTTCTGTCATTTGAATGTCTCATAAATTGGGTTTTTGGTACTAGACACTAAAAGAATCATTTCATATTTTATTTTTTATTTATTTGTTTTAGTAAGAGATAAAGAGGCAGATAGAGACAGAATGGGTGAGCCAGTGCCTCTAGCCACTGAAAACAAACTCCAGACACATGAGCCACCATGTGTATCTGGCTTATGTGAGTACTGGGGAATTGAACCTGGATCCTTAAGCTTTGGAAGTCAGCGCCTTAACCACTAAGCCATCTCTCCAGCCCTAAAAGTATCTTGTTTGTTGATGATGTTGTTTGTTTTGGGATTTGGAGGTGTCTTATAGTCTCATGTAGCCCAGTTGGCCTCAAATTTGCTCTGTAGCCAAGCATGACCTTGAATTCTTGATCCTCTTGCCTCCACCAAGATCACTACTAAAAGCATCTTATTTTTAGTGTGTAGGTATGTGGTGTGTGTGTGTATACACATGTGTGTACAGATGTATGTATTCATATGCATGTGAGAAAAGGAGGTCAGAAGAGGAGACTTCCACCTTATTTTCATGGGACAAGGTCTCTCACTGAACCTGGAGCTCACCAGGTTTGTGAAGACCAGCTGAATGACTAGCTGCACAGAAATCCTCCTCTCTCTGCCCCTTTAATGCTGAGGTTACAGATGTGGCCAGCCATGTGTAGCTTTTTATGTGAGTGCTAAGAATCCAAACTCAGGGGCTCATGCATGTGAAGCAAGCACTCTTACCTGCTGCACCATCTCCCAGCCCTGCCTTAATTAATATGCCAACTAAAGGGGTCTTGAGCCATGCCAAGTATCCAGAACAAGAAAATTTACTGTGAGAGAATAAATCATGAAATGGAAACATAGTAATTATTGTGAAATATTAAAGCCTAAGTATAAGTTCCTGCACTAAAATTAAGCACAATGTACATACATGATTATACAATGTATATACATGTATATACATGTATATACATGGCAAAGAGAGGAAAATGGACTATAGCCCAAAGTATGAGTTTTGCAGAATCAGCAATAAGTAGAATTTCTCTAACCTAATATTCAAATTTCTTGTTATGAAAATAATAACTATTATTAATAGAGTGACTTTATTAATACAAATATAGATCATGTAATTATCATTAATGAGTTCTCTTATTTGAAGAAATTCTAAAAAAAAACACAAAGATATGTGATGTAAACTAACAAACAACTACTAGTAATAGAAAAATTTTAAACAAATTAAATTTATAGAGTTTATTTGAGCAAGTAATGATTCATAAATTAGGTAGCACTCAAAACCATAAGAGATTCAAAGAGAAGAACCCAACAAAGTGAGGAGTAAGCTTGGAAGCCAAATATGGGAGAATCTGATTGACCACACCTAGGCATTTTTTATTTGTCCTTTGACAGTTTCATATGTATTTCAATTTTATCATCTAGATCCCCATTACCTTTTCTTATCCTCCTGACTCTAGACAAGGCTCCTTCCTTCACATCACTGGACCCCTTCTTCTCCCCTGATATTAGCAGATACAACATTGAAAACAATGCTTCCCCGTCCCCCAGCACAACAATCGTCAACTACGAATAGCTTTTCAGGGAGGAGTGTGGTCTCATGATCTCTTCCCCCATTCATGAGGTACTAGCCCTAGCTTGCACAGTTCTTGTGCAGGTAACTACAGCTACTATGAGATCATGAGTACATGTTATGTCCAGGCATTTGCCTTATTTGGAGATCTTGCTCTAAGGCATTTGCATTGTTTGATCAACAGGCTCTTGTGATTGGCTGAGACAACTTTGTGTTACACTCCTAGTTAAGTTTAATCTTGTTTATATACTGTTAGGTTACCGTTTGGAAAGTTAAGAACTTAAAGTCAAAGACAACCTTGGGCCATTGGCTTCCTGCTTGCTGAACACTAGTCATTTTTTCACACGTGTATGTGTTGTGGTATGGATGCAGGCATGCATGTGAGTGCACATGTATGTGAATGTATGTGCATGGAGATCAAAGGTCAATTTTTTCTACAGTATTTTTATGAAACAAAGCCTCTCACTGAGCCCATAACACACCCATTTAACTAGATATAACTCATTTTAATTAGCTTAGTCAGTAAACTCTGGGAGAATCCTCCTGTCTAGGCCTCATCAGCACTGAAGCTACAAGTATGCCACAATGCCCAACTTTTACAAAGGTACTAGAGATCCAAACTCAGGTCCTCATGCTTGCAGGACAAGCACTTTACCAACTGAACCATAGTGTCAGCCCCAACACTAGTCAATATAAAGCAATTAAAGAAAAATAATCTAAGTCCTAGAAATGCTTATTTCCTATTTGATGAAAGCCTAAAGCTCTTCAGTGCTGCCCAGGTACCTACATGCTGCACATGAGGGTGGTGAGCTGGGTGCCTAGAGCATCCTCCACCCCCCAGCTCAAACTGAATGGCTTCATTTTCACCCAATTTAAACTTGTTTCCTACAAGCGACTACAGCCTGTCCTAAACCAATTTGTATGAGAGGTGGGTGGCTGAAACCCAGCAGTCAGCTTTATTACAATTCTGCTCCTGGGTTGGGGAAATGGTTCAACAGTTAGGAGCACTTGCTGCTTTAGCATAACAGCCTCCCAGATCAGAGACCACTCATGTTCAATCCCCCTCAGAACCCAAATACAAAGCTTAGTATGGCCATACACATCTGTAACCCCCCTTTGTTGGTGTGGGCAAAAACAAAATAATTACTGGGGCTCACAGTCAGCAGCTCAGTGTTGAAACAGAGGCCCCCATGTCAAGAAAACTTATGGATAAGCAGTAAGAGGACACCAAAGTTCATCTCTGTCCTACAATCACATGCTCATGGACTATGCTTACTTGCACACACATACATGTATATATATATATATATATATATATATATATATATATATATATATATATATGCCACACACACAATTCTGTTTTTTCTTCATCCCACTTTATCCTAGAAAACTCATTTCCTGACTATGTATCACAGCTTTCCATAGCAAACACCTGGGCTCCATGTGATCACACTGATAGAGAATAGGAGCATGACAGTTGTTGTTTTTTAATATTTTATTTTTATGCATTTATTTGAGAGAGAAAGGGGCAGAGAGAAAGAGAGATAGAGAATGGGTATGCCAGGGGCTCTAGCCACTGCAAGCAAACTCCAGATGCATGTGCTGCCTCGTACATCTGGCTTACATGTGTCATGGAGAATCGAATCTGGGTCCTTTGGCTTTGCAAGCAAGTACCTTAACCACTAAACCATATCTCTAGCAGTATAGTTCTTTTATAGGTTGTCAGCCAGGGACAGAGGACCAAGAACACAAATGCCCATCTGACCTGATTGGTCTAGAAAATGGCCACCCAGAGCCACTTTCTTGCTCTTGAGATTTAAAAGTTCAGCTTTCCCTAAACCTGAATTTCCACCCCCTCCCAGGTTAGTGGACCCCTTCTAAGCACCTTTTCTGAGTGTCCACCAACCAATGGAGAGCTCTGCTATGCACCTAATCCTGACCATGAGACACATCCCAACTAAGCGGCTCTTAATATACATTTCCAAGGTCATAAAGAAACTCAAATTAGACTGTTCCATGTCAACCTGCTCATGACCCCTCCAAGCTTCTCAGCTTAGAAGCTTTACCTTTCTCTTCTTACTTATATTCTTTCTTAAAATAAATCTTTAATAATTTTACCCTTTGGGTACACATTTTTTCAACTCTTTGCTAAATGTGGATAAGGATTTGGGTTGGAGTTTATCTTACTAGGAACTCAAGAATCTCATGTCATCATGGACAACATATTAGGGCAGTGCAAAATTCATCTAGGGGAATGAGTTTTGGAAAACAAAGTCACCACCCATCCTCAATTCCCCAAAGCCCAAGGCTTACAGCTTATCACCTGGGAGGCTATCTCCAATGATTCTTCTTCTCAGAGCTTCCAAGGTCAGTCCCCACCAAGACAGTAACATCAGCAAGTCACCAAGGACTCCTGAATTTCTACCTTCCCCTCCCTTTCCCTAGTTATAGACAGGTGGTGGTCTAAGATGGACATGAGCTCTCAGACTCAGTAAGAGCATCTATGAAATGTAACTTAGTTTTTAAAAAATAAACCATTGAAATCCATACAAAATTTAAAGTACAACTAGTGGAACAGACGAATCAAGATTTTTAACTTACGCATCACATGTTGTAGGAGATAAAAGACAATAAAATGAAAAATCGAGATTTTTAAAAGAAACATCCGACTGTAAATATTAGATTTAGAATAAAATCATTAAAATGAAGTAAACACAGAGGTTTGTGCTACTGGGAGGCAGATGCTTTGAAGATGAGTAATTGGGAAGCTGGGTTGAAGCACTTCCCTAAAGAGAACCTTAGAGACATAGAAGGCAGAAGGAGAAGTAACGATGCAGGCACAGTGTACATGCTTGTAATCCTAACACTCCAGAGACCAAGGTTGGGAGGAACACTTGAGCCTGGGTAACAGGGAGACCCTGTCTCAGAAGAGCAAAAAAAAAAAAAAAAAAAAAAAAAAAAAGTAAATATAGACATAGCAACATCAATATAAGAGGAGCCTTAAAGGGAAACAAAAAATAAAAATGAAAACAGAGATTAACTGTCTTAATATTAGAGAATGATAAATAATTGCATAGTGAAAGTATCAAGTCTATGACAAACAGAAGAGCCCAGAAAATCACATAGACATATGTTAAAGTGAAATTAGAATGTTGGGGTGGACAAAATTATAAAGTAAGATGTATGTGGGCTCCCTACCCATAGGCAGGAGGACCAAGCCATGTAGCACAGCCCCCAGTAAGTTTCAGATTCACTCTCCCTGGCATTCAACATGAAGATAATCCCCAGAACCAGGAGGATGAGGCCTCCTTTCACAGGACCCTGCTCCTGTCTCAAGTAGATTACCTTCAGCAATCGAGGCCCAGGCCCAGTGAGATTTTGGTAAAGACATGTGTCTATTACCGGTACAGTCCCATTCCCAACTAACCCTGTATCCCACAATGGAGACACTATTGCTATATTCTTGGAACGACAAAGAGATTACCTTCAGATAAGCAATCCCCAAAGAAAACCAAGTAATACAATAAAACAAGGCAAGGTATCCCCACTAAGAAGGCCTAGACCCATAGTTGAGAAGCCTCTAATGAGAACTACTTAGAGGAAACTCCAGACAAAGAATTCTAAAATACAATTATAATAAGCACATACAACAAACTTAAAGAATATATAAGCAAATACCTAATGAAATTCAAGAAAATGAACTAAAAGATTTCAATAGACACCTGAATGAATTCAAAGAGGACACAACAAATGCCTAAATTCCTAGAAAACACAATCAACTAAGTGTAATTAGAAAGTTAAACCAAAGAATGAAAATAGAACCAAATAAATAAACAGGGATGATGAAGAAGAAACAAACAAAAATAAAAAATGAAATAATGAAATAACTCAAATAAAAACATCCCAGGAAAGGCATACCAATAGGATAGGTCATATGAAGGAAATACGGAAAGCACTCGAGACAGTATGAAAACAAGACAGAGGAAATAGATCAGGAGCCCAAAATCAATGGCAATTCAAAAAGATGCGGGATCATAACATGATAGAAATATGGGATACCTTAAAAATCAAATTTTTAAATCATAGGTATACAGAAAGGAGAAAAACTTCAGCTAAGTGGCATAAAAAATATTTCCAATAAAATTATAGAATAAACTTTTCTAAATCTTCTGAAAGAGAAGCCCAGCCAGGAATAAGAGGCACATGGACATCAAATAAACAGAAACAGAAAAGAAATTCCCCAAAACACATTACAGTTAAAACACAGAAACCAAAGGACAAGTAATAAAAGCATGAAAAAAGAGAAATAGCTTGTCACTTACAAATGTAAGCCTATTAGATAACATCCAATTTTTCTTTTTTAAAAAATATTTACCTACTTATTATTTGAGATGGAGAGAGAAAAAATGGGGCATGCCAAGGCCTCCTGCACATGAACTCCACACACATGTGCCATTTTGTGCATCTGGCTTTATGTGGTAAGATGGTTCCATGATGCTGAGACAAACATCCAACCAAACACAGTTTATGAAAGGAATGGGATTTATTTTAGCTTACAGATCCAAGGGAAGTTCCACCAATGACAGGAGAAGCTGGTTCTTATTTATAAATCCAAGCACAGAGAGGAACCACCCCCAGCCAGCAAGTACAAAAAAGCAACAAGAATGAACCAGCAGCAAGCAGGACTCCCAGAGCTCAAACCATTCTGCACACCTTCAGGCTACAATTCAGAACCCTACACACACCTTTGAGCAAGACCCCAGGCTTTGCCCCCAGTGATACCAAATCCAGCAAAGTGACTGGAGACCTAAGTTATAACTTTTAATAAAACACCTTGCTCTATGGGAGACATATTCAAATGACAATACATGGGTACTGGGGAATCAAACCTGGGACATAAGGCTTTTCAAGCAAGTATTTTTAACCACTGAGCCATATCTCCAGCCCAACATCCAACTTGTCAATGAAAACTCTAGAGGCAAGCAGAGCTTTGAATGGAGTATTTCAAATATTGGAGATAATGGCTGCCAAGCCAAACTGCTATCCCCATAATATGCCCTCATGATAGAAGGAAAAAGAAAAGCTATCTATGAAAGCTGGCTATATGAATATGTGAGCACTAATCAAGCTCTACAGAGAATACTGGAAATAATACTTTCCACTGAAGAGAAAAAAAATAAACATTTTGAAGAGGTTATAAGAGGGAAAAATGATAATCAAAGCTGAAACAATGATGAAAACAAATGAAAACCAAGAAAAGATCAAATTTCATGAACAGATATGCCCATACTAATACCTGACAAAAGAGACTTTAAACCAGAAATAGGCAAAAGATATAAAAAGAGTTCTTTATATTCAAGGGAGCAATTCACAATATTAAATATATATGTAGTGAATTGAATGTAAAGTGTCTCCCTTAACGTCATGTGTTTTGAATACTTGGTATCCAGTTGGTGGTAATTTGGAAGGTAGGTGTGGTAGTTTGAATAAATGCCCTGCAGTAGATTAAGGAGTTTATGAAAACTTCTTGGACTTTCAGCCAACTAGCTGGAGGAGGTGTCACTGGTTGGATCTTAGGGTCCAGCCCTAAGTTGTGGTGGTGGGTTTGAAATTCCACTCTAAAGAAAGGAAAAGTGCTGAGTTCTGCCTGGAATTCCTAAGTGTGCTTGTGTGTGTGGTGTGTGGATTTTGGGTTTTATGGCTTATAGCTTCTGTCTCTCTGCTTGAGCAGGTGAAAGTAGGCCAGTTTCTTCTGCCATTATGAAACTTCCCCTGGATCGGTAAGCTTCAATAAATCCCTTCCTCTATAACTTTGTATGGTCTGGAAGTTCATCTCAGTGACCTGAAGCTGTCTACTACAGAAATTGGTACAGAATGTGGGGTGAGATGAATCTGACCATATGTATTTTGATCTTTTGGAACTTTTGTTTTGGGCATGGACTTGGTACTTGCAACTGAAGATGCTTCTGCATTGTTAAGCCACATATTATGGACTATTCTTGTGAGAGTTTGAAAATCCAAAGTACAGAGAGAATTGAAGTTGGAGGCTTGGCTTATTAATTTTCTAAGGGGAAGGAAAGATGGCACAGGACTTTGTGGGAACTGGCATAAGGGCTGGTTGTATTCTGCTGCCCATGCCCAAAGAGTTTGATCAAGGTTAAATTTGTAATGGACTGATGTGCTTGGCTAAAGATATTGCACTGAGAGATCTCAGATTTTAAGTTATAAAACTCAAGCAAGTTAAAATTACAGGCACTGAGACTGGTTTTAAGTTACTGAAGCTGCTATTGTCAAACACATTAGCAATTGTAAGGAAGATGGCCCAACTGCTTTACATTACAACAATAAAAAGGATGCCTGAGGAAAAACTATGATAGATGTGCAAACTCTTTTGGAAAGAGGTGACTGGAGAAGGAACCTGCTTTTCAAGGTTATGATTTATTTAATCCTTGAATTAAGACTATGGATGTGTCCTGCCCTGCACACCTGGTATTAGTTTTGGAAGCATAAAAAATGCATGAAACTGTCATGAGTTTCACATGGTTCCAGGAGCTACTGCTGAGATGTGGCATGAGGTAGTGAGTTATGACCCTGATAAGCTAGCAAAGTCATTGGAAGATGAACCATACTTTGCATGGAGACCTTAATATGTCTTGGATATACCAGTACTATGCAATGGCTACCATAGAGGCTGTTGGCTAGAGAAGGAAGTTTTCCCTGGATAGACAGCCAAACTGGAGAGGCAAAATTGGAAAATCTGGAGACTGTCAGTCACTGATTATGATACCTGACTTGAACTGCAGAATTTTGATGTTTGCTTGATGGTTGTTGAATTTGTATTGTTCCTGTATTGTATTGTCTCCTCCTGTTATGCCTAATAACAGTTGAAAATGTTTACTCTGTGCTTTTATATGTGAAAGTGTATAACTTGTTTGAATTTGCAAGACTCACAGCTAAAACACAATCTTAAATCTCAGAGGAAACTTGAAACTTTGGGACTATCCAAAGTTGGTAAAGATTGTGGACACCTTTAAATTTGGACTGAATACAATTTACAATATGCATTGGTCATGAATCTATTGGTGGCCAGGAGTGGAACGTGGTTGTTTAAATAAGTGCCCCCCCAAGTAAATTCAGGAGTTTATTAAAACTTCTTGGATTTCCAGCCACCTGTCTGGAGGAGGTGTCACTGGGTAGATCTTAGAATCCAGCCCTAAGGTGTGGTGGTAAATTTGAAATTCCAGTCTAAAGACATGCAAAGTACTGAGTTCTACCTGGAATTCCTAAGTGTGTGTGTTGTGGCTTTTGGGGGTGTTTGGCTTGTGGCCTCTCTCTACCTGCTTGGACCTGTGCAAGCAGGCTAACTTCTTCTGTCATTATAGAACTTCCCCTGGATCCGTAAGCTTCAATAAATCCCTTCCTCCATAACTGTGTCTGGTCTAGAAATTCATCTCAATTATCTGAAGCTGTCTACTATAGTAGGGCATTGTTGGATGAGGTGTGTTGATGGGGATAGACCTTGAGGTTTATTAGCCAGCTTCCCAATGTTAGCACATCTCAGCCTTGCTGTTTTCTGCCAGTTGTTCTGACAAGGTATATGTCTAAACTCTGTCCTATCATCCTTTCCATACCATGCTAAAACTTCCCCTTGAGACTATAAGCCAAAATAAACTATTTTCTCCTATCAGCTGGTTTTTTGGTAGGTGTTTTGTCCCAGCAAAGTGAAGGTAACTACTATAGCACCAAACAGAGTTGTACTAAATTTTATAAAGCAAATTTTACTACATATAAAGTCAGACATAATTCTAACAAAATAATAGTAGGTGACTTTATTACCACACTATCACCAATAGACAGATTATCTAAACAGAAAATAAGGAGAGAAACAATAGAGTTAAATGATACCATAGATCAAAGGTACATAACATTCATCTATGAAGCATTACAACTAAATGCTACTGAATATACTTTTTTCTTAGCAGCTCATAGAACCTTCATTAAAGTAGATTATTTTAGAACACAAAGCAAGTCTTCCCAAACTCAAGAAAACTGATATAATGCCATGCATTATATCTGACCACAGTGAAGTGAAGCTACAAATCAACAAGAGAAACAGTAAAAAATACACCAACTCATGGAGATTGAACAATACATTATTGAAAAATGATAGGTCATTGAATAAATCATAAAGTTTCTAAATCTGAATGGCAATGTAAACACAACATACCAAAACCTATGGAATATAATGAAGGCAGTCCTAAGAGGCAAATTTATATTTGTAAATGTCTATATTACAAAAATAGAGAGATCACAAATAAATAACTTAGTGATAGATCTGAAGGCACTGAGAAAACCCAAAAGTACCTGATGGAAGGATATAATAATAATCACAGCAGAAATCAAAGAATTAGAACTTAACCAAAAAGTTTATATTTTAATTTTGTTTATTTATTTATTATAGAGATGGAGAGAGAGAAAGGGTGTGCCAGGGCCTCTAGTCTCCACAAACAAACTTCAGATGCATGTGCTACCCTATGCATCTGGCTTACATGGGTTCTGGGGAACAAAACCTGGGTCCTTTGGCTTTGAAGGAAAGTGCCTTAACTAAGCCATCTCTGCAGTCCAAATAAAACAATTCTAAAAATTGATAAAGTAAAGATTTGGCCTTTGAAAAGATAAACAAGATTGGTAAACCCCTATCCAAATAAGCCATAAGAAAAGAGAAGACTTTAATTACCAATATAAGAGATGAAAAAGGAGATACTGAAACAGATACAAATGAAATTAAAAAATAATAAAGACATATTTCAAAAGCTTACATTATTCCAAGCTGGAAAATTTGGGAGAAAAAATTTCTTGATACACATGATCTACCAAAGTTAAAGTAAGAAAAGATAAATAATTTAAATTGAGATATAACAAGTAACATGATTGAAACAGTAATTTAAAATCTCCAAAACAAAAAAGTCCACACTTAGACAAATTCACTGCTGAATTCTACTAGACCTTTATAGAGGAACTGAAATGACTGCTTCTCTAGCTATTTCACAGGGAATGCTCCCTAACACTTTCTATGAAGCCAGCACCACACCAATAGCAAAACCACACAGAGATACAACAAAAAAGGAAAAGTTAGAGAATAATATCCCTAAAAGCTTAGACAGAAAAGTTCCAAATAAAACTCTTGCAAATTGAAGTAAAAAACACATAAAAACTAGTATCAACTTCAATCAAGTATGTTTCATTTCAGGGATGCAGGGATAGTTCAATATATAGAAATTGATAAACAGAATATATAATATAAATAGATTTATGGACAGAAATCACATGATCATCTCAACAGATGCAGAAAGTGCTTTCAACAAAAGACAACATCCCTTTATAATAAAAGTATTGGCAAGGATAGGGATCATATTTCAATGAAATAAAGACCAAATGTAAAGCCCATATCAAACTAAATGGGGAAAAGCTTGAAGTAATCTCACCAAGTTATGGAACAAGACAGGGGTGTACACTGACTGCTATTTAACATATTACTTGAAGTCTTAGCTTGAACAATAATATAAGAGAATGAAATAATAATAAAAATTGGAAAGGAAGAAGTTAAACTAGACTTATGTGTTGATGATGTGATTCTGAACTAAAGAGACCATAAATCCTCCATCAAAAACCTCCTAGAGGGTGGGAGAGATGGCTTAGCAGTTAAGCACTTGCCTGTGAAGCCTAAGGACCCCAGTTCGAGGCTCAATTCCCCAGGACCCACTGTAGCCAGATGCACACATCTGGAGTTTGTTTGCAATGGCTGGAGGCCCTGGTGTGCCCATGCCCCCCTCTATCTCTGCCTCTTTCTCTTTCTGTCTGTCACTCTCAAACAAACAAATAAATAATAAACAAAAATTAAAAAAAAAAAAACCTCCTAGAGGGCTGAGAGATTGCTTAGTGCTTAAGGCACTTGTCTGCAAAGTGAATGTATCTAGGTTCAGTTCCCCAGGATCCATATAAGCCAGATACACAAGGGGTCGCATGCATCTGGAGCTAGTTTGCAGTGGCTGAAGGCCCTGGTACCCCCCACCCCCCACACACACATACACACTTCTTTCTTTCAAATAAAGAAAATAAATAAACAATTTAAAATTCCTAGAGCTAATAAACACTTTCACCAGACTTGCAGTACATAAAATTAACATATAAAAATCAGTAGCTGTCTTAGATATAAATGATCAATGTACTAAGAAAGAAATCAGAAAAACAGTCTCATTTACAATAGCCAAAAATAAACATTTTGGAATATTCCTCATCAAAGAAGTGAAATACCTCTACAATGAAAATATTAAAACACCAAAGATAAAGCTGAGGAGGACAAGAGAAGATGTAACAATTTCCCATGCTTATATGGATTATAAGAATTAATATCATGAAAATTCTCATCCTACCTGTGGTAGTTTAAATGAATGGGCCCCAGTATACTCAGGATTTTATTACAGTTTGTAATTTCAATCTGCAGTTATCTGGGTGGAGGAAGTGTCACTGGGCAGATCAGAGGTTCCATCCTTAAGGTGTGGGGGTGGATTTAAAATTACAACCTAAAAATATGCAAAGTGCCTGAGTTCCTTCCTGAAGTGTGGCTTTTGGGTTTTGACTTGTGGCTTTATCTCTCTCTGTGCATGGTCCTGTGAAAGATGGCCAACTTCTTCTGCCATTATGTAAAGTCCCCTCTATCTTCAATAAATATCCCTTCCTTCATAACTGTGCCTGGTTTGAAAGTTCATCTCAGTGGCCTGAACCTATCTATTACAGAAATTGGTTCCAGAAGTTGGGTGAGATGGATCTGACCATGTGGATTTTGGTTTTTTGGATCTTGTGTTCTGGAGGAATGGGAACCTTGGTCCTGCAATTGAAGATGCCTTCTGGAGTGGTAAGCCAAGTATTATGGATTATTCTTGTGAGAGTTTGAAAATGCTAAGTGCAGAGAGAATTGAACTTGGATGCTTGGCTTATAAACTTTCTAAGGAGAAGGAAAGATGGCAGAGGAATTTGTTGGAATTGGGCTACTGGCATAAGGACTGGCCATGCCCAGAGAGTTTGATCAGGGTTAAATTTGTAATGGACTGATGGGCTTGGCTAAAAATATTCAATTGAGTGATTTAAGATTTTAAGTTGTAAAAAATCAAGGAAGTTAAAATTACAAGCACTGAGACTGAAGCTGCTATTGTCAAACATTAGCAACCTTAAGGAAGATGGACTGCTTTACACTAAAACAAGGGAGAGGATGTCTGAGGAAAGACTATGATAGAAATGCAAACTCTTTTGGAAAAAAGTTGACTGGGAAAGGAACTTGCTTTTCAAGGTCATGATTTATTTTGTCCCTGAATTGAAAATATGGCTGCTTTCTACATACCTGGTATTGGTTTCAGAAGCATCAAAAGTGTGTAAAGTGGTGATGAACTGCACACAGTTTCAGGAGCCACTACTGAGATGCAACATATAGGCAGGGCATGATGATCCTCATGAATAGGCTGAAAAGTCTTTGGAAAATGGACTGTGGTTTGCATGGAGACCTGAAGATGTTTTGTATATACCAGGACTATAAAAGGGCTATCATGGAGGTTTTTGGCAAGGGATGGAAGTTTCCCCAGGCCAAGGTGGAGGGGCAGAATTGGAAAATCCCGAGACTGTCAGTCACTGGTTATGATATCTGACTTGAACTGCAGAACTTTGATATTTGCTTGATAGTTGTTGAGTTATTATTGTTCCTGTATTGTATTGTCTCCCTGGTTATGCCTTATAGCATTGAAAATTTTTACTCTGTGCCTTTATATGTGAAAGTATATAACTTGTTCGAATTTGTAAGACTCACAACTAAAACACAATCTTAAATCTCAGAGGAAACTTTGGACTTTGGGACTACCACACATGTAAAACCAGATGTATAAAGTGGTGAATTCATCTACAGTTCACTTGTAGTGGTAGGAGGTAGTGGTGTGCCTATTCTCTCAATCTCTCTCTCTCTCAAATAAACAAAAACATTTTTTAAAAAGAAGAATGAGGTTTGGAGAGAGGAGAAGCAGGGAAAGATTAAGAAAAGAGATAGTAGACAGGCAAGTAGAAGAATAGAATACAGGAGATTGAAAAGTCTAAAGGAGGTCAGCTAAAAGAATGAAGAGAGAAGAGGGAATAGACACACAAAACTAAAGATACTTTGAATAAGTACTATAGAAACCTGTTCCTTTGTTAGCTAATTGAAAGATATAACTTTCTTTAAAAAAAAAAGGGGGGGTGTGAGTTTGTGTGGAAGTACATACAGGAAATGGGCCATCCTCCCCACCCCACCCCCACCACCCACCAGCCACTACACACACACACAGATATGGTCAGAGAGATCCATAAAGTCCCCCCAAAAAATGAAGGCCATTACCAAAGCACTGGTTACCCACCAGAACTAGATGATGGGACCCTACTGCTAAAGACACCACATGCTGCTTTGGCAGGACATTGAGAAATCAAGCTAGAACTGACATGGAAGCCACCTCCATGCTGGCTAGCTATCATAGTACTAGAAAGCACCTTGCAAGCTGCTAGGCGGAGAAATCACCAACAGTCTGAACAAGCAGTAGATCCTGAAAGCTACAAAATCAACCAGCCATGCAAGATATACACATCTATGCAATAGTGACATGGGGGCTACAGAGGTAATCAAATGTTCTCTGATTGGATATGAGGCCCACTCAGTAGGAAGAAATTCATGCCAAGTACTGAGAACTGAGTCAAAAGACTATGGCTGGGGCTGGAGAGATGGCTTAGTGGTTATGCGCTTGCCTGTGAAGCCTAAGGACTCTAGTTTGAGGCTTGATTCCCCAGGACCCACATAAACCAGATGCACAAGGTGGCACATGCATCTGGAGTTGGTTTGCAGTGGCTGGAGTTCCTGGCACACTCGCTCTCTCTCTCTGTCTCTCTCTCTCTCCCCTTTCTCTGTCTGTCTGTCTGTCACTCTCAAATAAATGAATAAAAATTAACAAAAACCACAATTTTTTTTTAAAAGAGCTTATGTCTTAGACCCTAGAGGGAAGCTTACACTGTTCCTTGGCTAGATGAAAAGATTATACACATCAAAAAGGTTTCTAACAGGGATGTGGCAGTCTGGAGTGAGTAGGCCAGACCCATTTCTGGACTCCTCCCACCACCCTGGTCTGAATTTCTTGCACAACCAGTGTGTAGGCAGGTGAGCAGTCTTGAGTGAGTAGGTGGGACCCATATTTGGGCTCCTTCAACCTCCTTCTGGGTCTGGGTCTGAGTTCCTTGCACAGACAGTGTGTGGGGAGGCACAGTGGTCTGGAGTGAATAGGCTGGACCCATTTCTGGACTCCTCCCACCTCCCAAGTCTGAGTTCCTTGCACAGACAGTGTGTGGGCAGCCATGGCAGCCTGGAGTGAGTAGGCCAGACCCCTGTATCTGGGCTTCTCCTACCTCCCCAGTCTGGGTTGCCTGAAGTAGGCCAGATCCCTGTTCCCTTGCTCCTCCTAGTCCCCCCTGGTAGGTCCCATTGTGCCTTGTTCAGGGAGGCCTGGCCCCTGTGTGAGCAGTGGAATCAGGCCTTTTGCTCTGGTATCTTGACTTGCCACTAGGTACCAATATCCCTGTTCACCTGAGTCAAAGGGTGAATGGCACAAAGGAAAAAAACATGCTCCCTCCACAATAAAGCAGAGTCTTCCTAAAATGGGTAGAAAAAAAACACAAAAAAGCCAATGAAAGTCAGGAAATTGAGAGATCTCCACCAAAGATGCCTAGTCATACTCTAGAAGGCTCCAATGAAAACCATAGAGAAATCAACAGGAATTCATTCCCAAAATGGAAACACAACAACCAAAGAGACCCTGATTTTAAAAAATCACTGAACTTGAAGCAAACTATCAAAGAACCAACAATTTTATTAATGAAATTGAACAGAATTGTCTCCTGGAGAATTCAGTCTTTGACAGTAGGCTTAACTTGATTGAATAAAATGTTAGAACCCTACAAAGAGATATGAATAAATTGAAGGTAAGTCAAGATATGGAAGACCTCAACAACCGGTTGATTAAGCTTAATGAAGATTTGATCAAATGCAAGAATGAACTCCAGGAAGCATCAAGAAAATCAAAATTCAAATTGAAATCATACCCTAAAAAAGAGATGGATATGAAATAAAATAACAGAAAACAAAAATCAAATAGAATTTATAAAGAACCACTCAACAACAAAGTTAGTCATGTGGAAGACAGAAATTCTGACCTGGAAGATAAGACAGAAGAAATTGATTGGAAGGCCAAAAACTTTGCTAAGTTCAAAACATCAAGTGAACAGAATATGAGGGAACTGTAGGACACTCTAAAACGACCAGACATCTGGATCATGGGTATGTGAGAAGGAGAGGAAATCCAGACCAGAGGCATAGAAAACATATTAAACAAAATTATTGAAGGAATATTTCCAAATCTTGAAAAAGGAGGTCTACTCAGATAAAAGAAGCCAACAAAACACCAAACAGGCAGGACCAAAGAAGAAACTCTCCAAGACACATCATAGTTAAAACTCTGAACAATGAAAACAAAGAGAGATGTTAAAAACACTTTTAAACAATGGCTGGGTCATGGAAGAAATAAAAAAAGAAATTGTAAAATTCCTAGATTTGAATGATAATGAAAACACAACTTACCAAAACTTGTAGGACTCAATGAAGATATTCATAAGGGCAAAATTCATAGCCCTAAATGCCTTCATTACAAAGACACAGAAATCACAAATCAATAACCTGACTGTCCACCTAAAGGTGCTAGAAAAGCAAGAAGAATCCAACCCAAAGAGCTCCAGACAAAAAGAAATAATAAAGATTAGAGCAGAAATTAATGAATTAGAAACTAAGAAAACAATTTTTAAAAATCAATGAAATGAAGAGCTACTTCTTTGATAAAATAAACAAGAATGACAAACCCCTGGCCAAACTGATGAAGGAAAAAAAAAAAAAAAAAAGAGGAGTCTCAAGTTAACAAAATCAGAAGTGAAAAAGGAGAGATCATTACAGACATCTGTGAAATTGGCAGAATCATCTGGGTATACTTCCAAAACCTCTAGTCCACAAAATTAAATAATCTGGAAGAAATGGATGACTTCCCAGACACATACCACCTACCTAAAATAAACTCAGAGCAGATTAATCTCCTAAACAAGCCTCACATCCAAGGAGATTGATAAGGTAATCAAAAACTTCCCCAGAAGAAAAGTCCAGGACTAGACAGCTTCTCAGCTGAATTCTATCAAACCTTCATAGAAGAACTGAAACCAATTTTTCTCAAAATATTCTGCATAGTAAGAGACCAGGGAATCATCCCAGATCCTATAATGAAGCAAGCATCACCCTTATACCAAAACCAGACAGAGATGCAACAAGGAAAGAAAATTATAGGCCTATATCCCTAATGAACTTAGATGCAAAGATCCTGAACAAAATCCTTGCAAACTAAATTCAACAACACATCAAAAGCATTATCCACCTTGATCAAGTAGGCTTCATCCCAGGGATACAGGGATGGTTTGACGTACAGAAATTGGTCAACATAATACACCACATAAACTGAACTATAATTACCACATGATTATTTCAATGCATCATCTTAATGCAGAGAAGGCCTTTGACAAAATACAACACCAATTCATGATCAAAACACTGGAAAAAATAGGCATGGAGGGTTTATATCTCAACACACTAAAGGCTACATATAAAGCTCCTAGAGCGCAAATAATACTTAATGGGCAAAAACTCAAGGAGTTCCACTGAGATAGGAAACAAGACTGGGATGTCCCCTCTCATCACTTCTCTTCAACATAGTACTAAAAGTACTAGCCCAAACAATAAGAAAGGAGAAAGAAATAAAAGGGATTCAAATTGGAAAGGAAGAAGTCAGGTTAGCCCTATTTGCAGATGACATGATCCTATATATAAGTGACCCAAATGTCTCCAAATGTCTCCAAGTGATAAATTCCTTCAGGAAAGTGGCAGGATACGAAATCAATGAACAAGGGCTGGAGAGATTGCTCAGTGGTTAAGCACTTGCCTGTGAAGCCTAAGCACTCCAGTTCAAGGCTTGATTCCCCAGGACCCACGTTAGCCAGATGCACAAGGGTGCACACATCTGGAGTTCGTTTGCAGTGGATGGAAGCCCTGGCATGCCCATCCTCTCTCTCTCTCTCTCTCTCTCTCTCTCCCTCTTTTTCTCTCTGTCTATCACTCATAAATAAATAAATAAATAAATAAATAAATAAATAAACAAAAAAATGCACAAAAATCAGTAGCTTTTCTATATATAAAGGAAAAATATACAAAGAAGGAAATCAGTGAGGCTGTCCCATTTTCAATAGCAACAAATAAATTAAATACCATTGAATAACACTAACAAAGGCTGTGAAAGAACTATATAATAAAAACATAAAAACAGTCAAGAAAGAAATAAAGGAGGGAACTTCCGGTCAAGATGGCGGCATAGGAACCATGCCTAAGCAGCCTAGGGGAGAAAAAGCCAAAGAAAACCCAGCAAAATACACACCTTTACTAAAAAGGGAGGTGTATAAGAGATTAAAACAGCAGCAGAGAAGTACGAGAGATCCAGAGCCCACACGGGCAGGCCGAAGCAGCTCCGGCAGCGGCAGCTCAGGATTCGGTAGCGGTGACTCGGGCTCCGGCAGCGGCGACTCGGGCTCTGGAAGCAGCAACTCGGGCTCCGGAAGAGGCGGCTCGGGCTCCGGAAGCAGCGTCTCGGGCTCTGGCAGCTGTGGCTCGGGCTCTGGAAGCGGCGACTCGGGCTCCGGAAGCAGCGACTCGGGCTCCGGCAGAGGCGGCTCGGGCTCCGGAAGTGGTGACTCGGGCTCTGGAAGAGGCGGCTCGGGCTCCAGAAGCGGCGTCTCGGGCTCTGGCAGCTGTGGCTCGGGCTCTGGAAGCGGCGACTCGGGCCCCGGCAGAGGCGGCTCGGGCTCCGGAAGCGGTGACTCGGGCTCCGGCAGAGGCGCCTCGGGCTCCGGAAGCGGCGACTCAGGCTCCAACAGCAGAAGCGGCAGTGGAAGCCGTGACTCCAGCTCCAAAAACAACATCAGCCGCTCCAGTACCGGCCACAGTAGCTTCAGCGGCTTCAACTGCAGAGGCGGATCCCGCAGCGGCAGCACCAGCGGATCAGAGGCGGTGGACCCAGCAGTGGCAGCTCCAGCGGATCAGCGGGGGCGGATCCAGCAGCGGCAGCTCCAGCGGATCAGCGGGGGCAGATCCAGCAGCAGTGGTCCCAGCAGCAGCAGCTCCAGTGGCAGCAGCGGGGATCCAGCAGCGGCAGCTCCAGCGGCAGCAGCGGGGATCCAGGAGCAGGGGTGCCGATCTGCAGGGCCACAGTTGCCAGGCTTGGTTTGCCCCATAGGAAAAGCCAGTACCCAGTTCCAGAAAGCAGAACAGCGGCCCAACGTCCCAGCCAGCAACTTGACTGAGACCAAAAGCATCCAAAAAGGTAACTGGGATTGAACCAGGGAAGGGTCTCACTTGGTCACAAGCTGACTTGGATCCCTCAACAGACCAGAAATCTTAACCTCCTTGTTGATAGAGGATCTGGTTCTTATAATACCTAATCTTGCATAAATGCTCGGTGCTGTTCATGATTGAATGTGTATAGGGTTTAGTTAAATTTTAGAATATACCTGTATTTTATTCGACTCAACCTATTTGAATACTCCCATAGCAGGCAAACTCAACCCCTAGGAACACGTGTCTAGATACTCTGAGAGTGGTAAGAGCCACACCTAACATCTTAATCTCCTACATTGAAGATATACAACATCAGATCAATTGATACAGCAAAGAATACCCAGATAACTGGAAAATCTAAGCAGTAACTTAATCCAAGATGCAAAAATATATACATTATAACACAAGAAACACCAAAAACCAAGGCAATATAAATCCACCAAAAAGTATCAATGCATCAGAAATGACCTCTAGTGAGAACGAGTTAGAGGAAATGCCTGAGAAAGATTTCAAAGGAATGATTGTAAATATGTTCAATGAACTCAAAGAAGAAATCAAAGGAATCAGAGAAGATACAGGACACCAATTTAACGAAATAAAGAAATCAGTACAAGACATAAATAAGGAAATAGAAATAATGAAGAAAAACCAGTCAGAATTACTAGCAATGAAGAACACAGTTAATGAAATAAAAAACTCTGTAGAAAATCTCACCAGTAGAATGGATGAAGGAGAGGACAGAATATCTAAGCTAGAAGACCAGGTGGCAGATCTAATACAATCCAACAAACAGAAAGACAAATTAATAGATAAGTATGAATGGGAATTTCAAGATATTCGGAACACTATGAAAAGATCAAATATAAGAATTCAGGGTATAGTAGAAGGAGAAGAATTTCAATCCAAAGGCATAGTAGGTGTCCTCAACAAAATCATAGAAGAAAACTTCCCCCAAATTGGGAAAGAGGTGCCAATGCAGATACAGGAAGCCGTTAGAACACCAGCCAGACAAAACCTGGAAAGAAGCTCTCCTCGCCATATTATAATCAAACTACCAAACACACAATCCAAAGAAAAAATATTGAAAGCAGTTAGAGAGAAAAATCAAGTTACCTACAAAGGCAAGCCCATCAGGATCACAGCAGATTACTCAACACAAACTTTCAAAGCCAGAAGGGCTTGGAGTGATGTATTCCAAATTCTGAAAGATAACAACTGTCAACCAAGGCTACTTTATCCTGCAAAACTATCCATTCAAATAGATGGAGAAATAAGGACATTCCATGATAAAAGCAGGCTAAAGGAGTATTTGAAGACAAAACTAGCTCTACAGAAAATACTTGAAAGAATCCTCCATGCTGAAGAGAAGGAAAAACACACATATAAGGAACTTGGAAAACAACAAGCAATACTCAAATACTAGTTAACATAAGAGGGCAAAGGTAGAACAGGAACCACAAGAAAAAAAAATGGCAAGCATAAATACACACCTTTCAATAATATCTCTTAAGCCGGGCGTGGTGGCGCACGCCTTTAATCCCAGCACTTGGGAGGCAGAGGTAGGAGGATCACCGTGAGTTCGAGGCCACCCTGAGACTACATAGTTAATTCCAGGTCAGTCTGGACTAGAGTGAAACCCTACCTCGAAAAACCAAAACCAAAAAAAAAAAAAAAAAAAAAAAAAAATCTCTTAATATCAATGGCCTCAATGCCCCAACCAAAAGACATAGGCTTGCAGACTGGGTTAAAAAGCAAGACCCTACAATTTGTTGTCTCCAAGAAACTCACCTTTCTACAAAGGATGGACATTATCATAGGGTGAAAGGTTGGAAAACAGTGTTTCAAGCAAATGGACCCAGAAAGCAAGCAGGGGTTGCTATCCTAATATCTGACAAGGCAGATTTCACTCCAACATTAGTCAAGAAAGATAAGGAAGGTCACTTTATATTGATTAAGGGCACACTCCAACAGGAGGACATTACAATCCTAAACATATATGCACCTAACATGGGGGCTCCCAAATTCATCAAACAAACACTGTTAGAACTAAGGTCACATATAACACCAAACACAGTGGTAGTGGGTGACTTTAACACCCCACTCTCATCAATTGACAGGTCATCCCGGGAAAAAATAAACAGAGAGGCATCTGGACTAAATGAGGTCATAGAAGGAATGGACCTAACAGATATATACAGGACATTTCATCCAAATGCTGCAGAATATACATTCCTTTCAGCAGCACATGCAACATTCTCTAAAACAGAACATATATTAGGACACAAAGCAAATCTTAACAAATTCAGGAAAATTGAAATAATTCCTTGCATTCTATCAGACCACAATGGAATCAAACTACAACTCAATAGCAAGAAAGGATATAGAGCATACACAAAATCATGGAAACTAAACAATACACTACTAAATGACGAATGGGTCAATGAAGAAATCAAGAAGAAAATCAAAAAATTTATAGAGTCAAACAATAATGAGAACACAACATACCAAAATCTCTGGGGCACAATGAAGGCAGTTCTAAGAGGTAAATTTATAGCTTTAAGTACCTATATTAAGAAATTAGAAAGGTCGCAAGTAAATGACCTAATGCTTCACCTTAAAGCCTTGGAAAAAGAAGAACAAGGCAAACCAAAAATCAGTAGATGGGAAGAAATAACAAAGATTAGGGCAGAAATTAATGAAATAGAAACCAAAACAACAATCCAAAGAATTAATGAAACAAAGAGCTGGTTCTTTGAAAGGATAAACAAGATTGATAAACCCTTAGCAAATCTGACCAAAAGAAAGAGAGAAGAGACACAAATTAATAAAATTAGAGATGAAAAAGGTAACATCACGACAGATGCCAGAGAAATTCAAAAAATCATAGGGACATATTATAAAAACATATACTCCACAAAGTATGAAAATCTGAAAGAAATGGATGATTTCCTTGATTTATATGACCTACCTAAATTAAATCAACATGAGATTAATCACTTAAATAGACCCTATAACAAGCATGGAGATCCAAACAGTTATCAAAAATCTCCCAACTAAAAAAAGCCCAGGCCCAGATGGATTCACTGCTGAATTTTACCAGACCTTCTAGGAAGAGCTAACACCATTGCTTCTTAAGCTTTTCCATGAAATAGAAAAAGAAGGAATTCTACCAAACTCCTTCTATGAAGCCAGCATCACTCTGATACCAAAACCAGGCAAAGATAGAACAAAAAAAGAAAATTACAGACCAATCTCCCTCATGAACATAGATGCAAAAATTCTCAACAAAATATTGGCAAACAGAATACAAGAATATATCAGAAAGATCATTCACCCTGACCAAGTAGGCTTTATCCCAGAGATGCAGGGATGGTTCAACATACACAAATCTATAAATGTTATACATTATATAAATGGGTTGAAGGACAAAAATCACATGATCATCTCATTAGATGCAGAGAAAGCATTCGACAAAATCCAACATCCCTTCATGATAAAAGTCCTACAGAGACGGGGAATAGAAGGATCATATCTCAATATAATAAAGGCTATTTATGATAAGCCTACAGCCAACATATTACTAAATGGGGAAAAACTGGAAGCTTTTCCACTAAAATCAGGAACAAGACAAGGGTGTCCACTGTCCCCACTTTTATTTAATATAGTTCTGGAAGTCTTAGCCATAGCAATAAGGCAAGAGACATGCATAAAAGGGATACAAATCGGAAAGGAAGAGGTCAAGTTATCATTATTTGCAGATGACATGATTCTATATATAAAGGACCCTAAAGACTCTACTAGCAAACTGTTAGAGTTGATAAAAACCTACAGTCATGTAGCAGGATACAAAATAAATACACAGAAACCAGTAGCTTTCATATATGCTAACAACAAACACACAGAGGATGAGATCAGAGAATCACTCCCATTCACAATTGCATCAAAAAAAAATAAAGTACCTTGGAATAAACCTAACCAAGGAAGTAAAGAATCTCTACAATGAGAACTTTAAAACACTCAAGCGAGAAATTGCAGAAGACACTAGGAAGTGGAAAAACATCCCTTGTTCCTGGATTGGAAGAATCAATATTGTGAAAATGGCAATCTTACCAAAAGCAATCTACACATTTAATGCAATCCCCATCAAAATTCCAAAGGCATGCTTCAAGGAAATAGAAAAAACAATCCAAAAATTCATTTGGAATCACAAAAAACCTCGAATATCTAAAATAATACTGAGCAACAAAAATAAGGCTGGAGGTATCACTATACCTGATTTTAACCTATACTACAGAGCCATAGTAACAAAAACAGCATGGTACTGGCACAAAAGCAGACTTGTAGATCAATGGAACAGAATAGGGGACCCAAATGTAACCCGATGTAGCTATAGCCACCTGATATTCGATAAAAATGCCAAAAATATTCAGTGGGGAAAAGACAGCCTCTTCAGCAAATGGTGTTGGGAAAACTGGATATATATCTGTAGAAGGATGAAAATAGATTCTTCTCTTTCTCCATGCACAAGAATTAAGTCTAAATGGATTAAAGACCTTAACATCAGACCTGAAACTCTGAAACTGCTAGAGGAAAAAGTAGGGGAAACCCTTCAACATATTGGTCTTGGCAAAGACTTTCTGAATACAACCCCAATTGCTCAGGCAATAAAACCACAGATTAGCCACTGGGACCTCATGAAAATACAAAGGACATGGTGAAGAAGCAAAGAGGCAACCTACAGAATGGGAAAAAATCTTCACCAGCTATATATCTGATAGAGGATTAATATCTAGGATATACAAAGAACTCAAGAAGTTAAATAATAAGGAATCAAACAAACCAATCAAAAAATGGGCAATGGAGCTAAATAGAGAATTCTCAAAGGAAGAAATACAAATGGCATATACGCATCTAAAAAAATGTTCTACATCCCTAGTCATCAGGGAAATGCAGATTAAGACTACATTGAGATTCCATCTCACTCCTGTCAGATTGGCTACCATCATGAAAACAAATGATCATAAATGTTGGTGGGGATGTGGAAAAAGAGGAACCCTTCTATACTGTTGGTGGGAATGCAATCTGGTCCAGCCATTGTGGAAATCAGTGTGCAGGTTGCTAAAGATTGATCTACCATATGACCCAGCTATAGCACTCCTAGGCATATATCCTAAGGACTCATCTTATTTCCTTAGAAGTACGTGCTCAACCATGTTTATTGCTGCTCAATTTATAATAGCTGGGAAATGGAACCAGCCTAGATGTCCCTCAACTGATGAGTGGATAATGAAGATGTGGCACATTTATACAATGGAGTTTTACTCAGCAGTAAAGAAAAATGAAGTTATGAAATTTGCAGAAAAGTGGATGGATCTGGAAAGAATTATACTAAGTGAGGTAACCCAGGCCCAGAAAGCCAAGCGCCACATGTTCTCCCTCACATGTGGATCTTAGCTACAGATGATTGGGCTTCTGTGCGAGAAGGAAAAAACTCAGTAGCAGAGGCCAGTAAGTTAAAAAAGGAGATAGAAAGGGAAGAGAAAGAAAGGGAGGAGGGCTTTTATTAGGTTGGTATTGTATATATGTAAGTAGAAAGATTGAGATGGGGAGGGGACATGATGGAGAATGGAATTTCAAAGGGGAAAGGGGGGGAAGGTAATATCATGGGATGTTTTTTATAATCATGGAAAATATTAATAAAAATTGAGAAAATAAAAAAATAAAATAAAAAATAAAACAAAAAAAAGAAATAAAGGAGGACTTGAGAAGATGGAAAGTCCCCCCATGCTCCTGGATAAGTAGAATTAATATTGTGGAAATGGCAATTCTACCAAAAGCATTATACAGATTTAATGCAATACCGATAAAAATACCTGCATCATTCTTTATTGACAAAATAATCCCAAAATTCATATGGAATGGCAGAAGGCCTCAGATATCCAAACATATCCTCAGGAAAAGAAACACCTCTGGTGGTATCACCATACTAATCTAAAGCTATATCACAAAGCCATAGTGACAGGAACAGCATGGTACTGAAATAAAAACAGAAACATAGACCAATGGAACAGAACTGAAGACCCAGACTTTAGGGCAAGCAACAACAGGTGCTTGATATTTGACAAAGGTGCCAATAATGTAGGCTGGAGAAGACAGCATCTTCAACAAATGGTGTTAGACAAATTGGATGACCATATGTAGAAAAATGAAATTAGACCCACTCATTTTGCCATACACAAAAATCAAGTCTAAATGGTTTAAAGATCTCAACATAAGACCTGAACCTCTTCAAGTACTGGGAGGAAAAAATTGGAGGCACTCTCCATGATATAGGACTGGAAAAATTCTTCCTAAACAAAACCGCAGTAGCTAAGGAAATTAATCAAGCACTCAACCAATGGGATCTCATGAAGCTAAAAAGCTTTTGCACAGACAAACATTCCATAAGCAGAGCCAATATATTATCCACTGAATGGAAGAAAATCTTTTCCAGTGATACCACTGAAGCCTTATGTCTAGAATCTACAAAGAACTCAAAAAACTAAACAATAAAAAAACAAACAACCCATTCCAAAAGTGGGGCAGAGAACTAAATAGGGAGTTCTCAGAGGAAGAAATACAAATGGCTAACACACACTTAAGAAAATGTTCAACATCCCTAACCATTAGGGAAATGCAAATTAAAACAACTATAAGATTCTGCTTTACCCCTGTAAGGATAGAAAACATTAAAAAATCAAATGAAAACAAATGTTGGCAAGGCTGTGTAGAAATAGGATCCCCCATTCACCTTTGGTAGGAATGGAAGCTGATACAACCACTGTTGAAATCAATTTGGAGACTCCTGAAAAGGATGAATACACATAACAGATTCTGTTATTCCCTTACTGAGAATTTACCCTAAAAGCTCCACAGTAATATTTCAGAAATATTTGCTCAACCATGTTTATAGCTGCTCAATTTATAATAGCTAAAAACTGAAATCAATCCGGGTACCAATCATTGGATGAATGGAAAACCAAGATGTGGTATATCTACACAATGGAATTCTACCCAGCAGGAAGAAAAAAATGACACATTGAAATTTGTAGAAAACGGGTCAAACATGGAACAGATCATTCTAAGTGAACTCACACATTCACAGAAAGACAACCATTGCATGATGTCACTTATCTACAGTTCCTAACCTGGATCAGCCCAAGTTGCTGACATAACTGAATAGCATCTTGAGACTTGGACAATAGGGAGGGTCGTACTTGGGAGAAGGGAAAGGGTGGGAGAGGACACAAAACTAAACCCAAATTGAACTGGTAACATACAACCCTATATCCTAGAAGTCAGACCTTAGAGGAAGCACCTAAATTGAAGGGCTGGAGAAAGTGAGATGAAACCTAACCTCAAATTTCTCCTGTTTTTCTTTCTTCACTGGCTTTTTCTTTTTTCGTTTCCCTTGGTGCTGGACTGTAACTCCCTGTACCCAGGATATGGTCTACATCCACAATGAGCTGCTGATCAGAGAGACCTACTAGATCTCCTAAAACAAACAAGAAAAACTTCTTTCAGGGCACTTGATTTCCCACCACAGGTTAATGGTAAGATCCTACTGGTGAAGTCACCAAATGCTGTTGGAATGTACCATGGAGAGACCATGCTGGAATCCAGAGGAGAGGCAGTCCCCAATTATCCCATCTAGTGCTGAAAGGCACTATCAAACAACTTGACGTGATGCTCACACAAGTGCAATAACGGCACACAGCCATGTTGGGTAACCAACTGCTGTTTTATTGACTAACAGATCTGCTCAGTGAAATGGAAGCATATCTGGAACTGGGAAACAAGTCATATCCAGATAATGACTCTGCTTTCCATTGTCAAGCTCCACTAACCTTATATTATAAGAGTGTCTAAAACCTTTTAATTCTCTCTAAATTAATAATGGTTATCCCATTTAACTGGCACTGACATCACTCTCCGCTGGAGAACCTGCTTCTCTTTTTCAGATGGGAACTGGACCTGAGGAGATAAATGACCCAGCACACTCCACCCCAGCCCCAGCTAAAACCACAGAGGAAATGGGGAAATGGGCATGAATGCTGTATCAGCACAAGGGTGATGGAGAAAAATACTGAGGAAACTCAACCCTTACCAAACCAGAGATCCAGATGCTCCTGTGTCCATCACTGAAGTAGACTTTAAATGCTCCCAGCATGGCTAAGGGAATTTTGTGGAAGAGGGAGCAGGAAGGTTGTTAGAGCTACAATTTGGGACATTTTGCTCAGAGACATTGCCGCTCCCCGATAACTGACTGCTGTGCCCATAATGCATGACCCACAATCCCCATGGGGTTCACCTGCATTCCAAATGAGGAAAGCCTCTTTAGAAAAGGGGCAGGGAGGAAGGAAAGGTTGGTATGAACACGTGATGTTTACATACCAAATATGTCCATATCTAATAATAAAAACTAATAAATATTTTTAAATGATAACTGTATTTGCTCAAAAATCCCTCTATTTCTTCAATAGTAAAGAGACCCAACTCTTTCCAGCTGTAAATCCATTAGCTGGACTAACATTCTACACACCTCACCATGGAATGAGTGTTTGGATAGATGAAAAGAGGGAGTAGAAATGAGTTCTCTAACTTCTCCTGACATGTAAACAGGAGAAAATGAATTACCACTTAATGGTAATAGGTCCATTAGCTTTCCCATGAGAAGTTTTGTAGAATTAACTTGAAGAAATAATGGGCAGAAACTACAGCCAAGTGTCTCTGGATATAGGAGTGGCAGATCAGTTCTATAGCCAATCATCTGCTCTCTCTTGGACAAATTCCTTAAATTTTCTGATGCTATTTTTCTTTTCCTTTACAAAAGTGGAGAATAAAAAGAATTAGTTTGGATCAGCTAGAAAAAATGACACAATGAAATTTGAGGAAAAATGGTTGAACCTGGAACAGATCATTCCCAGTGAACTTACCCAATCACAGAAAAAAAATCGCCACATAGTCTCACTCATCTACAGCACCTAACCGGAATCTACCGAAGATACCTTACATACCCAGCAAGCATCTCCTAGACTAGACACTAGGATGGAAGGGGAGGGAGGGGAGGGCATCAAAGGGGTGGGAAACACAAATCTAGACCCAAACGACAATGGTACCATAATTTTCTACTTACTAAAAGACAGACCAAATGGCTGATCCTTCACCAGGACCTTACAGGGAACACCTGAACCACAAGACACTGGAGAGGGTAAGATCAAGACTAACCTTAATCTTCTACATCTTCCCTCCCTCACTTACCCTCTCTCTCTCTCTCTCTCTCTCTCTCTCTCTCTCTCTCTCTCTCTCTTATCTCTAACTCTTGTATATTAGTTATCTTTTTCCTCATTTTCTTAGTGGGCATTGACCTGTAACTCCCAGATCCAGCATAGGGCTATCATCCACAATGAGCTTTTCATCACAGAGACCTACAAGGTTTCCAAAAAGACAGACAGATTTATGTCAGAGTACTTGATGACCCACCAAAGGCTAGTGGTAAGACCCTACTGCTGAAGACACCTTATGTGACTGACATACAAATTAGAATGGCATGGCTGGAAGTTGGAAGAGAGTCAGTCCCCAGACAGTCAGCGCGTCTAGTGCCAGAAGGTGCTACATAGGCGACTGGGGGAAAATGACCAATATCTGTTGAAGCAACGCATGGTCTAACCTACTTAGCAGCAAATAACTTGTTGTGATGCCCACACAAGTGCAGTGGTGGCACACAGCCATGGTGGGGAACCAACTGCTCTCAATTTGGCTAACTGATCCCCTCACTGGTATGGGACCCATAGCTGGAGCTGGGAAACAAGTCAGAACCATATCCAAACCTAAGCCCACTCTCCAATATAAAGCTACCATCAATTGTGGGCTACAAGAGGGCCTACACCTATTAAATTCTCTATTTAAAAAAAAAAAAAGGGTTATCTCATTTGTCCTGATGCTAACTTACTCTCTGTTGGAGAATCTGCTTCTCTTTTTCAGATAGATGTAGATCCTAAGGAGAGAGCCACCCCATCACACCTCAAAAGGGCCCCGGCTGAAACTAAGAAATATTTTCAGAAATTCCTTCTAGCTCCTATACTTTGTGTTTTTGCAAGTTGATGTCAAAAATGTAGCACTTGGGCTGGAGAGATGGCTTAGCTGTTAAGTGCTTGCCTGTGAAGCCTAAGGACCCCAGTTCTATTTCCCAGGACCCATGTTAGCCAGATGCACAAGGGGGCACACAAGTCTGGAGTTCATTTGCAGTGGCTGGAGGCCCTGGCCGGCCCATTCTCTTTCTCTCTATGTGCCTCTTTCTCTCTCTCTGCGGCTCTCAAATAAATAAATAAAACTTTTAAAAATGTTGCAATTAAGGAAACTTTCAGCACACAGAGGAGTGAAATAAAGGCCACATTCACAGGGCCAGGGTTCAGTGAGTACAATGTGGCCTTTTGTTGGAGCAGTGGGTGGAGGTTGGAGTGAGAAACTGGGAGGTATGGTTTTAGTTTTCCCCACCAAACGTCTCATATAAGCGTCTAAAACCATGATAGCAACAATGAATGTAAAAAGAGGAGTTAACATATAGTCATTGCCTCAAGGAACTTCCCTGTACCTTGCCTGGACCACCAGAAAAAGGTCTAGAGGCCACTGTAGCTGGGGAACCTCTGTTGTTATTAAAAGGAAACAAGTGAGAACCATATCAAAAAATTGAATCCACTCTTCAATATCAAGCTCCCACCAATCTTGGGCTACAAGAGAGCCTACACCTATTAAATTCCCTCTAAAATAGTAATGGTTATCCCATTTATCCTGTGTTGACTTCACTCTCTGTTGGAGAATCTGCTTCTCATTTTCAGATGGATGCAGAACCTGAGGACAGATTCAGCCCATTGCTCCTCACCAGACCCCAGCTGAAACCATAGAATAATTGGGGAAATGAACAAGAGTACAGCTTTCTTGGTGAACCTCGTACCAGCCCAAGAGTGAAGGACATAGACACTGAGAACACTCAACTCCTACCCAACCAGATATCCAGAGACACAGAGGTTCCCAAGACATCATCACTGAAGTAGACCTAAAATGAACCCAACATGGCTCAGGGAAATTCATGGAAGAGGGGGAAGAAAGATGGTTAGAGCCACAAGTTGGGACATTATGCACAGAGACATTGCCTCTTCCCCATAACTGATGATAACCCCCCAATGCATGACCCACATTCCCTAACAAGGAGGGCTCCTTTGGGGTGGGGAGGACAGGGAGGAGGCGAACAATGGTACCAACACAGCTGTTTACATACTGAGTATATACATAATGATTAAAGAAATAAAGGCTTCTCATAGTATATGTTTTTCCACTTTGATTAATACTGCTCTCACTTTTGGTTAGAACCTCCTTTTCATAGATGGTGCTCATCAGGGGAGACTCAAGACTTGTCAAAATGACAAGAAGATAAAGCCCAGTGACTTGCACTGGATGAATCACCTCTACCACACCCGTGGAAGGGGCTGTTCAGATACCAGTCCTGGTCTCTCTCTTTTTTCCAAGCAACCACGAGGTGAGCATCCTCTTGGTTCACATCCTCCTGTCACAATGCACCACCATAGCACTAGCCCAAAGCAACAGTACAAAGTGCCAGAGAATGTTGCAGAGGAAGTTGTGGATTGAGTATGAGTATTGCTCTTACTGCTAGCCAGAGAACCTTCTCTATGGAGATGGTGGCAGACACTAAAGAGACTCAAAACTCTTCAAAGCAGAAAAAACTGTCATACTGCAACACTAATGATTTCTAACACTCCCTCCAAGGCTCAGAAAAATTTACCAAAAGGGAGTGGAAATAATGTTAAGAGTTCAGGGCAGAAGACATACTGTGGAGCAGAGTCCTTTCAACATGGTGTATTTGTGACCACAGAGTGATTACCGGTATTCCTGCAAGACATGTGCCATTCTGAGCCCATAAACATTTTGGCACAGATGATGGAGAACAAAAGGAATGAGACAGAAACAGAGGAAGGACATCCTCTAAGGAGGAGAAACCAAAGTGGATGCAGAGGATGGAAAACAAGGAACAAAAGATGATGGGCACATGACCAAATGGCAGTATGTCATATTTAAGTTCCCAATTTTTTTCTATTTTGGTTTTTTGAGGGAGAGTGTTGCTGTAGCCCAGGCTGACCTGGAATTCACTATGTAGTCTCAGGGTGGCCTTGAACTCACACGATCCTCCTACCTCTGCCTCCTGAGTGCTGGAATTAAAGGCATGTATCACCATACCTGGTTCCCAATGAAAAAATTTTAAAACCATTGCAAATAAAACAAATTTCCATATTAAAATAAAAACTTATACACTCCAGCAACAAACCACAGAGCAACCACAAAGAAACAAGGACAACTGCTTCTCAACAGCAGAATTAAAGGAAAACAGGAACTTATTTCTATGGTATTCAAGCAAAACTAGAACATTTTATCCAGTCAAGTATCATCCAATATTAACAATATATTAAAACATCTCAATCATACAAGGTCTGAAAAGCATTGACACCCAAGGGAACTATTTTGGGAAAAAGGCGTTCTTAGGAAAGAGGGAAATTTTGCAAAAATTAGAGCCAAGGAGATTGCTTAGTGGGTAAGAATGCTTGCTAACAATCATGAAGACCTGACTTAAATTTCCAGCACCCATAAACATCTGTAACCCCAGCTGTGAACTTGACAAAGAAAAGAGGATGGGGGAGGGGGCTCAATGTTTAGCTAGTCTAACAACAAAAAAGCTAAAAAACAAAACAAAACAAAAAGGAATGAAATTCAAGTTCTGGGTGAGACTCTATCTTGAGGAAATGGACCAGAAGAGCAATAGAAGACGATACATGTCAGCTTCTTCAGGCCTCCATACAAATTTGTGTTCTTGTACATCCATCTGCACACAAGTAGACCACATACACACGACACATTCTACACCACAGAGAGAGAGAGAGAGAGAGAGAGAGAGAATTTCAAAACATGATAAAAGAAGTAGAAGAATATGATCCAACAAGAACAAATATAGGGCTGGACAAATGGCTTAGCAGTTAAGGCATTTGCCTATGAAGCCTAAGGACCCCAGTTTGATTCCCCAGGACACATGTAAGCCAGATACACAAAGGTCGCATGTGTCTGGAGTTAGTTTGCAATGCCAAGAGGCCCTGGGATGCCCATTCTCTCTTTCTCTCTCTCTCATGAATAAATTATATATATATAATTAGCTATGTATATAGTGTGTATACAGCCATGATGGTACCATCATTAGCCTTCTACCTGTCATCACCCCCATGAGGATTGTGGGTCTGCATTGTGGGAGTGGCCATCTGTTATGGAGGAGAGGGAATGTCTCTGTGCATAATGACCCAAATTATGTCTCTAACAATCTTCCTGCCCCCATTCCATGAATTTCCCTGAGCCATGTTGGGTTCATTTTAGGTCCATTTCAGTGACAAGGTCTTGGGAGTCTCTGTGTCTCTGAATATCTGATTTGGTAGGAGTTGAGTGTTCTCTGTGTCTATTTCACCGTTGTGCTAATACCATGTTCACTGAGAAAGCAGCTCTTGCTCATTTCCCCACTAGCTCTATGGCTTCAGCTGGTGCCCTGGTGCAATTGAGGTGCAATGGGCTGATTCTCTCCTCAGGTTCTGTGTGCATCTAAAAAAAGAAGAAAATTCTCAAATGGAGAGTGAGGTCAGTGAAAGATACATGGATACCCATTCTTATTTTAGAGAGAATTTAATAGGTATAGGCCCTCTTGCCCATTTTGTGATGGGTTGTTTGACTTTTTATTGTTTAGGTTTTTTAGTTCTTTGTAGATTCTAGAGATTAGGCCCCTGTTGGTTGGATATTCAGCAAATATTTTCTCCCATTCTGTGGGAAATCTATTGGCTTTGCTTGTTTTATGTTTGTCTGTGAAGAAACTCTTCAGCTTCATGTGATCCCATTGATTGGGGGATTGTTTAAGAACCTGTGCTACTGGGGTTTTCTTGAGGATGTCTTTTTCATTGCTATATCATGGAAAGTTTCTCCTGTATTTTCTTCCAGTAGTAGCTGAGTTTCCAGTCTTATTTGAGGTCTTTGATCCACTTGGACTTGAGTGTTGTGCATGGCAAGATGTGTGGATTAAGTGTCAATTTCCTGCATATGGTTATCCAGTTTGTCCAGCGCCATTTGTTGAAGATTCTTCCTTTTTTCCCAGCCTATACTGTTAGACCCTTTGTCAAATATCAAGTAACTATAGTTGCTTGACCCAAAGTCTAGGTTATCAATTCTATTCCATTGGTCTATACTCCTATCGTTATGCCGGTAACCATGCTGTTTTTATTACTATGGCTTTGTAATATAGCTTTAGATTAGGTATGGTGATGCTTCTAGAGGTATTTCTTTTGCTGAGGATATGATTGGGTATCCAAGGCCTTCTGCCTTTCCATATGAATTTTGAGATCATTTTTCCTATATCTGTGAAGAACAATGTTGGAATTTTAATTGGCATTGCATTAAATCTGTATATTGCCTTTGGTAGGATTGCCATCTTCACAATGTTAATTCTGCCTATCCAGGAGCATGGGAGGTCTTTCCATTTTCTCAAGTCCTCCTCAATTTCTTTTTTGAGGGTTTTTATATTTTTGTTGTATAGATCTTTCACTTCCTTGGTTAACATTATTCCAAGGAATTTTTTTGTTGTTGCTATTGAAAATGGGACCATGTCCCTTATTTCTTTCTCTGTATCTTTGTCATTTGCATATAGAAAGGCTACTGATTTTTGTGCATTGATTTTGTATCCTGCTACTTTGCTATAGGAGTTAATCACCTTCAGCAGTTTTGGGATGCAATCTCTCAGGTCTTTTACATATACAATCATGTCATCAGTGAATAGAGCTAACTTAACTTCTTCCTTTCCAAATTGTATTCCTTTTATTTATTTCTCCTGTCTTATTACTTGAGCTAGGACTTCCAGTACTATATTGAAAAGCAGAGGTGAGAGTGGACACCCCTGTCTTGTTCCTGATCTCAATGGGAATTCCTCCAGTCTCTCTCCATTAAGTATTATTTGGGCTTTAGGAGCTTTATATAGCCTTTATTATGTTAAGATATTAACTGACCATGCCAATTCTCTCCAATGTTTTGATCATGAAGTGATGTTGTATTTTGTCAAAGGCCTTTTCTGCATCTCTTTAAATGATCATGTGGTTTTTGTATTTAACCTTTTTTTATATGGTGTATTACATTGACAGATTTCTATATGTTGAACCACGCCTGTGTTCCTAGGATGAATCCCAATTGATCAAGGTGAACAATGCTTTTGATGTGTTGTTGGATTCGGTTTGTGAGGATTTTGTTGAGGATCTTTGCATCTAAGTTCATCAGGGAAATAGACCAGTAGTTTTCTTCTTTTCTTGTGGCATCTCTTCCTGGTTTTGGAATTAGGGTGACACTAGCTTCATAAAAGGAGTTGGGGAATTTTCCGTCATCTCCAATTATGTGGCACGGTTTGAGAAATTTGGTTTGAGTTCTTCTATGAAGGTTTGATAGAATTCAGCTGAGAAGCCATCTGGTCCTACACTCTTCTTTTGTGGGATGTTTTTTATCACCTTTTCAAACTTGATGAGTGTGACAGGTTTGTTTAGGAGATTAATCTGCTCTGAGTTTAGCTTTGGTAGATGGTATGTGTCTAGGAATTTATCGCTTTCCTCCATATTATCCAGTTTTGTGGAGTAGAGGTTTGTGAAATAAGTCCTGATGATTCTCCCAATTTTACTTATGTCTGTTGTGATATCTCCTTTTCATTTCGAATTTTGTTAATTTTTTTAAAATTTTTTTTAGATCTCTGTTTTTCTTTTTTTATTAATTACTTTTGTACTCAGTGAATACAGTCAAATTGGTACCATTGTTAGCCTCCTCCATGTCATACCCCCTCCCCCTGGCCCTTCATTGTTGAGGTATATGGGTCATGCGTTGTGGAGTTAGCACACAGTTATGGTTAGGAGGAAATGTCTCTGTGTATCATGACCCAACGTGTGGCTCTGACATTCTTTCCTCCCCCTCTTCTGCAAAATTTCCCTAAGCCATGTTGGATTCATTTTGGGTCTCCTTCAGTGATGGGGTGTTGGGAGCCTCTGTGTCTCTGGATATCTGATTTGGTAGGAATTAATTGTTCTCTGTGTCAATCTCCTTCACCCTTGTGCTGGTACCCGGTTCACTAAGAAAACTGCACTCTTGCTTGTTTTGCAAATTATTCTTAGTTTCAGCTGGGGCCTTTTGAGGTATTGTGGGGTGGTTCTCTCCTTTGGATCTGAGTCTATCTGACAAAGAGAAGCAGATTCTCCAACAGAGAGTAAATTTAGCACTAGATAAATGGAATCACCCCTTTTTTTAATACAGAATTTAATAGGTGTAGGCCCTCTTGTAGCCACGATTGGTGGTAGCTTGATAATGGAGAGTGGGCTCATGTTTGTATATGGTTATGAGTTGTTTCCCAGCTCCAGCTATGGGTCTTGTTCCACTGAGGGGATCAGTTAGCCAAATCAAGAGCAGTTGGTTTCCCACCATGGCGGTGCATCACTAGTGCACTTGTGTGAGCATCACAACAGGTTATTTGCTGGTAAATGGGTTAAACCATGAGTTGCTTGGACAGATATTGGTCATTTTCCCCCAGCGACCCATGTAGCTCCTTCTGGCACTAGATGTGCTGACTGTCTGGGGACTGACTCTCTTCCAGCTTCCAGCCATATCACTCCATGTTGCAAGTCAACTGCATATGGTGTCTTCATCAGTAGGGTCTTACCACTAACCTTTGGTGGGTCATCAAGTACTCTGACAGAAATCTGTCTTTCTTTTAGGAAACTCTGTAGGTCTCCCTGATCAAAAGCTCATTGTGGATGATAGCCACCTGCTGGTACTGGAAGTTACAGGTCAGTGCCCACTAAGAGAAGGAATAGAAAGATAACTAATATAAAAGAGTTAGAGAGAAGAGAGAGAGAGAGAGCGAGAGAGAGAGAAGCTGTAGAAGATTAAGGTTAGTCTTCATTTTACCCTCTCCAGTGCCTGGTGACTCAGGTGTTCCCTCTAAGGGCCTGGTGAAGGTTTAACCATTTGGTCTGCCTTTTAGAATGTAGAATTCTATGGTACCATTGTGGTTTGGGTCAAGATTTGTGTCTCCCTCCCTCTCCCTTACCCTCCCCTCCCTTCCCACCCACCCTATTGTCTAGTCCAGTTACTTGCTAGTATATTGCCTTCCAAAATGGTTGTACCGTCTTACATTCCTACCAACAGTAGATGAGGGTTCCTATTTGTCCACATCTATGGGCTGGGGAGATGGCTTAGAGGTTAAGGGTCCTTGCCTTCAAAGTCAAAGGACCTTGGTTCTATTCCCCAGGACCCACGTAAGCGAGATGCACAAGGTGGTGCATGCATCTGGAATTTTGTTAATTTTAAGTGTCTCTTTTTTTGTTTTGCTTGATCAAATTGGCCAGGAGTTTGTCAATCTTGTTTATTTTTTTCAAATAACCAGCTGTTTGTTTCATCAATTTTCTTAATTGTTTTCTTAGTTTCCAATTCATTAATTTCTGCTCTGATCTTAAGTATTTATTTCTGTCTGGAGCTTTTCAGGTTGGATTCTTCTTACTTTTCCAGTGCCTTTATTTGGATGGTTAGGTTATTGATTGGGGATCTCTCTGTCTTTGTTATGAAGGCACTTAGAGCTACAAATTTTCCCCTGAGGACCACCTTCATTGTGTCTCATAAGTTTTTGTACAATGTGTTCTCATAGTCATTTATTTCTAGAAAATTCTCTATTTCATTTTTTATTTCATGCACTACCCATTTATTGTTTAAAAGTGTGCTGTTCAGTCTCCATGAGCCAATGGGATTCTTGGTGGGTCTTTTGTTGTTAATTTCTAGCAATATAGCATTGTGATCTGGTGTCATGGAAGGAATTATGTCAATATTCATAAATATCTGGAGGCATGCTTTGTGACACAGTATATGATCTATTTTAGAGAATGTTCCATGGGCTGCTGAGAAGAATGTGTAGTCTGTGGATTTGGGATGGAATGTTCTGTAGATGTCCATTAGGTCTAAGTGATCTCTGGTTTTGTTGAGCTCTCTTACTTCCCTGTTGTGTTTCTGTTTGGATGATCTATCTATTACTATAATAGTGTATTGAAGTCACCAACTATGATGGTGTTGGTGGTTATTTCTGTTTTATTGACAAGTAGGTTTTGCTTTATGAACTGTGGTGCCCCTGTGTTTGTTGCATAAACATTTATGATTGTGATATCCTCTTGATGGATCATTCCCTTGATAAGTAGGAAGTGGCCTTCTTTGTCATTTTTAGATTATTTTTGGTTTGAAGTCTCTTTTATCTGATATTAATATAGCTATGCCTGCTTGTTTCTCATTTCCATTTACTTGGAATATTGTTTTCCACCCTTTCACCCTGAGGAGGTGTCTGTCTTTAGTGGTGAGATGGGTTTCTTTAAGACAACAGACAAAAAATAAGAGAAAGACTATGGTGGGGATACTGGCCTGCTGGCCTGGGTCCCTGTTAGGGGAGGGAGGGGACGGCAGCGAGTTTGCCAGAAATCACATGTGTGGGACTCAGAAAGGCTAGGGTTGGATCAGCAACTGGGACAGCAATCATGTGGGGTCATCAGGCTAGGGCAGGAATGGTGACTGGGACAGTGATTGCATGCATGGGGGTCAGCAAGGCTAGGGCAGGATCGGTGACTAGGAAGCACATGAGTGTCAGCAAGGCTAGGGTGGAAATGGCAATTGTGACACATGGGGTTCATCAAGGCTAGGGTGGAATCAGTGACTGGAATGGCAGGAAAGCCTAGGGTGGAGAACCTAGCCTGCTAGCTTGGCTCCACTTGGCCTGTAGTTAGTGTAGGAGCGACCTTCTGCTGGGACTGTGGCTAGGACTGCTGCTTGAGGGGATTGGGGGACTGGTGGGCTACCTGAGAGCATGGAAATTAGTGGATTCCCTATTTTGCTCCTCTGCATCCTCCCACTGGAAGCCTACTAGAATCAGCAAACCCCTAAAAAAAAAAAAAAAAAAAACCCTGAACCTTAAGGGTCTTGCCTTTCCTTCCCCATGAGGTGAGGAGAGGTTAGGCAGATGCCATCTTAACTAGAAGTCTCTCAAATAAAATAGATTTTAAAAAGAACAAATTTAAATCCAATAAAAAAGGAGAAGTATATACATAAAAGCACCAGACTAAAATCCTAGAAAATACCAACATTATGACGAAAAAACAAATAACAGTAATTGCAAAAAATGCCATATGAGGGGTGTAAAGATGGGTCATCAGTTAAGGCACTCCTGTGAAGCCTAAGGACCCAGGTTCAGTTCTCCAGAACCCACATAAGCCAATGTACAAGGTGGTTCATGCATCTAGAGTTTGTTTCCTAGAAGCCCTAGTGTACCCATTCTCTCCCCCCTCAAATAAATAAATAAATAAATTTTAAATACATATAATTAAGCAGAACCCTTAAATATTAAACAAAACTCTATATATCTAAATCTTATTATATAGATAAAAGTTCTATATAAAATAAATTTATACAGAAAATTAAAAAGGTGGGATAAGAAAACATCCAGATAAGTATGTTATAAAATAAAATTGATGGCAATCATATCTGAAAAATTAAAACATGAGATAAAATGTACCATGAGGGCTGGAGAGATGGCTTAAGGATGGATTAAGGCCCTTGTCTGGAAATTTAAGAACCCAGGATTGATTCCCCATTACCCACATACGCCAAATTCACAAGGTGGCACATGCATCTGGAGTTCATTTGCAGTGGCTGGAGGTCCTGGTGTGCCTATTCTCTCTCTCTCTCTCTCTCTCTCTCTCTCTCTCTCTCTCTCTCTTCTCTATATGCCTTTTTTCTCTATCTTTCTCTCTCAAATAAATAAACAAATAAAAGCATTTTTTAAAAAGTACCATGAGATAAAGGATGTCACAAAAACTATAACAATTGAGACCAGGCATGGTGGCATATGCCTTTAATCCTAGCACTCAGCAGGCTGAAGTTGGAGGATTGCCAGGAGTTCAAGGCCAGCCTGGAGTTACAGAGTGAGTTCCAGGTCAGCCTGGGCTAGTGTTAGACTTTGCCTTTAAAAAAATAAAATAAAATAAAAACTATGACAATTGAGAAATATATCAATCAACAAATGAGGAGAAATAAAGAGAAGTAAATAAATAATTTAAGCTGTTAATTTGGGGAGGGATTGAAGTAGGGTCTCTTTTCTAGCCCAGCATGACCTGGAATTCATTATATAGTCTCAGGTTGGCCTTGAACTCACAGGATCCTCCTACCCCTGCCACTGGAAGTCTGGGATTAAAGGCATATGTCACCATGCCCAGCTTCAACTTTTTATTTTTATACACCCTCTTGGAAGGCAGCTATGCTCCCTACTATACCACCAACACTAACATACCTTCTTTGATTTGTTTCCCACCCCTTTCCTTCTTGGAAGCTAATAAAGCAACCAGAAAAAAAAAAAAAAAAAACTGTGATGACATCCATGGTCTTAATAATGTAAATAATATGCTTCAACTACCAGATATAGAGACAACTTGCTACCTAATGAGAATATTTATCTTATATTGGCCCATAAGGGAAGAGTGTGTAATTTCAAATATTCCATAGTTTTTAAATTCTACATATTTATTCCATCCCTGGTACTTTGTACTGTTGCTTTGGACCAACAGTGAAGCAGTTCATCTTGACAGGAGGAACTGACCAAAGAAACTGCTCCCCTCATGGTATCTGGGAAGCAAGAGGGAAACAAGGGTGGGATCTGAATAGCCAGCCCATGTAAGGGCACACAAAGCTCTACATGGGATCTGAATAGCCAACTCAAGGGCACATATAGAATCACCCAACTTTCTTCCACCAGACCCCATCTTCCAGAACCATTATCACATGAGACAAACTATAGCAGTAATAAAACTAATAAAACCAAATGTTTGTTCTTTCAACATAAAATTACTGCTATAGATCAACTTCCATCAAATTTCAAGAAAAACAGAGCTGAGGGAAATAAAATGAACTATGAAAAATAATAAATAAATTTAGATGAGATAAAAATATTTTTAAATGTTATGAGTAATTACTTTTTGAAACATAGATTCAAAGGTTAAATTGCAAAAAAAGACAAAAACCTTAAATTGTTATAAAATCTTTTTACTATTCAGAACATATTTTGGAGGGGTTACAAACATCAAATTCTCTCTAAATTAATAATGCTTTTCCAATTTACACTATGCTGACTTCACTCTGCATTGGAGAATCTGTTCTTCTTTTTTCAGAAGGTAGTGAGACCAGAGGAGATAAACTACCCTTCACACTTCAGCCAAGCCACAGCTGAAACCAAACAGAAATTGGGGAGATAAGCATCAGTTCTGCTTCCATTCTGAACCTGATAATCAGTGCCATGGTATAGGAGACAGATGCTGGGGAAACTCAACCCCTACCAAAGCAGAGATCCAGAGGTTCCTAAGAGCTCATCACTGAGGTGGACTTAAAACTCACCCACTATGGCTCAGGGAACTTTGTGGAAGAGGGTGCAGAAAGATTGTAAGAGCCACAGGTTGAGACATCATACCCAGAGGCATTCCCTACCCCCCAAATAACTGAGTGCTGCTCCACAATGCATGCATACCACAACCCCATAGGGAATACCTGCAACCTTACTGAGGAGGGTCACCAGTGGAATGGGGGCAGGGATGAGGGAAAAGACAGTACCAACACATGATGTTGATAATAATAATAATAATAATGAAGAAAGAACATATTTTATGAATACATTTGTTGCTACCATTTTTTCCCTCCTTTTTGGGAAACATTGTGGGAACATCAGCCAGTTATTGGAGGAGGCAGTGCCTTTGGGAATAATATCCCAACCTGTGACTCTTACAATCTTTCTGCCCCCTCTTCTGCAAAATTCCCTCAGCCTTGGTGGGTGCCTTTTAAGTCTACTTCAATGATGAGCTCTTAGGACCCTCTGGATATCTGCTTTGTATGTGTTGAGTATCCTCAGCGTCTGTCTCGTTCACCCTGGCACTGCTTGTCAGGCTCACCATGGAAGCAGCACTCTTGCTCACCTACCCACTTGCTCTGTGGTTTTGCCTGGGCCTTGACTGAGTGTGAAGGGTGGTTTATTGCCTCAGGTCTTGCTACCTTCGGAAAAAAAAAAATTCTCCAAAGGAGAGTAAAGTTAGCATAGGTTTAATTGGATAAGCATTATAAATTTAGGGAGGCTTTGATGGATATAGACCCTCTTTTACCCAAAGACTAGTGGGAGCTTGACATTGGAGAGCATAATCCTTGTCTCCATAGGATACTGACCTGGTTCCCAGTTCCAGATAGGGGTTTCTTTCCACTGAGCAGATCTTATAGCCAATCAGAAAACCACTGGTTACCCACCAAGGCTGTGTGCCACCATTGCACTGGTGTGTACTTCTTGTCAGGTTTCTTGGTTTCTGAGTACCTTAGACCCCCTGCTTGCTCACACCATTTTTGGCCGCTTTCTCCCAGTAGCTCATGTAGCACTTTCCAGCACTTTATGAGCTAACTGCCTGGGGACTAACAATCTTCTGCATTCCAGCAAGGTTTCTCCATGTCCTCTTCTGGCAGCATATAATGTCTTCAGCAATGGGGACCTACTTTTTACCTCAGGTGGGTAATCAAGTGCTTTGACAGAAGCCTGACTTTTTTGTGGACTTCATAGGTCTCTCTTATCAACAGCTCAATGTGGGTAGCACCTATTTCTGGTACTTAGAGTTACAGGTCAGAGCCAAAGTTTTTAAGGGTCGGCTTATCCCACCCTCACCAGGGCCCTTATTTTCGGGCATTCCTCATATACTACTGTTCGAGGTTATATCTTTCAGTGTATCTTCAAGGAGAAAGGTTTCTATGGTACCAGTTCATTTTGGGTTTAGTTTTGTTTTATGCCCCCTAACCCTCTCTTCCCCACCCTCAACCCTTCCATCCCTATTGTCTGGGCCTCAAGTTGCCTATCCTGTATGTCAGAAACTCAAGCTGATCCTAGTGAGGAATCATAGATGAGTGAGAACGTGTGGTGTTCGGCTTTCTGTGATTATTTCTATTTGCTGAACATGATCTGTTCTAAGTCCATACATATTCCTGCAAATTTCATTGCATGATTTTCTTACTGCTGAGTAGAATTCCATTGTGTATATGTACCACAACATCATTATCCATTGATCCAATGATGGGCAACTGGGTGGATTCCAGTTCTTAGCTCTTAAGAATTGAGAAGCCATGCATGGTGGCACACACCTTTAATCCCAGCACTTGGGAAGCACAGGTAGGAGGATCACCATGAGTTAGAGGCCACCCTGTGACTTACATAGTTAATTCCAGGTCAGCCTGAGTCAGAGTGAGATCCTACCTCAGGAAAAAAAAAAAAAAAAAAGAATTGAGAAGCTATAAACATGGTTGAGCAAATATCTCTATAATGAAGCATTGAGCATTTAGGGTAAATGACCAGTAAGGGAATAACTGAGTCTATTGATAGTTTTATATTCATCTTTTTCAGGAATCTCCATATTGATTTCCATAGTGGTTGTACAAATTTGCATTCCCAGCAGCTGTAAATGAGGGTTCCTCTTTCCCCACATTCTCACCAACATTTGTTGTCATTTGAATTTTTTAATGATTGCCAACCTTAATGAAGTAAGGTGGGATCACTTAGTTGTTTTAATTTGCATTTCCCTGATAGTTAGGGATATTGAACACTTTCTTAAGTGTGTGTTAGCCATTTGTATTTCTTCCTCCAAGAACTCCCTATTCAGTTCTCTACCCAGTTTTTTTGTTTGTTTGTTTGTTTGTTTGTTTGTTTGTTTGTTTGTTTGTTTTGAATGGGTTATTTGATTTTTTTAACTTTAGAGACAGTGAGAAGGAGAGACAGAAATTGGCATTCCAGGGCCACAGCCACTGAAATCAAACTCCAGATGCTTGCACAACCTAGTGGGTATGTGTGAACTTGTGCTTGCCTCAACTTTGTACATATGGCTTACTTGAGATCTGGAGAGTGAAACATGCATCCTTAAGCTTCTCAGGCAAGCACCTAAACTGATAAGCCATCTCTCCAGCCCTGTTTGATTTTTTTTATTGTTTAGTTTTTTTAGTTCTTTGTAGATTCTAGATATTAGCCTCTGTCAGTGGTATAGCTGGTAAAATGTTTCTCCCATTCTGTGGGTAATCTATTGGCTCTGCTAATGATATGTTTTTCTGTGCAAAAGCTTTTAGCTTCATGAGATCCCACTGGTTTAGTTATTGTTTAATTTCCTCGGCTACTGGGGTATTGCTCAGGAAGTCCTTCCCCACTCCTATATGATTGAGAGTTCCTCCTATTTTTTCTTCCAGTAGTTAAAGAGTTTCAGGTCTTATATTGAGGTCTTTAATACATTTGGAGGTTTTTTTGTGTGTACAGTGAGATGAGTGAGTCTAGTTTCATATTTCTACATATGGCTATCAAATTTTTCTAGCAGCTTTTGTTGAAAATGTTATCTTTTCTCCAGTCCACATTATTGGCACCTTTGTCAAAGATCAAGTAGCTATAGCTACTTGACCTGAGGTTCAGGTCTTTAATTCTGTTTCATTGATCTATATTTCTATTTTTATGCAAGTTCCATGCTTTTTTGTTACTATAGCTTTGTAGTATTGCTTTAGATTGGGTATGGTGATACCTCCAGAGGTTTTGGGTTTTTTTTTTTTGTTTTTTTGTTTTTTTTTTTTGCTAAGGATATGTTTGGACATCTGAGGAGGTCTGGAGCCATTCCACATGAATTTTGAGATCATGTTTTCTACTCTGTGAAGAGTGATGCTGAACTTTTTATTTGTATTGCATTAAATATGTATATTGCTTTTGGTAGAATTGCCATTTTCACAATATTAATCCTAGTTATCCAGGAGCATGGGAGGTCTTTCCATCTTCTCAAGTCATCCTTATTTTCTTTCTTGAGTGCTTTTAGGTTTTCATTATATATGTCTTTCACATCTTTAGTTAGTGTTATTCTAGGGCATTTAATTTTTTGTGGCTATTGAACCTGGAACAGCCTCACTGATTTCTTTCTCTGTATATTTATACTTTGCATATATAAAGGTTACTGATTTTTGTGTGTTAATGTTGTATCTTATCACTTTACTAAAGAAATTAATCACCATTAGAAGTTTTGAGATGGAGACATCCAGGTCACTTATGTATAGGATCATGTCATCTGCAAGTAGTGCTAATTTGACTTCTTCCTTTCCAATTTATATCCCTTTTATTTCTCTCTCCTGTCTTTTTGCTTGGGCTAGGACTTCTACTACTATGTTGAAGAGAAGTGGTGACAGTAGGCACCCCTGTCTTCTTCCCGATCTCAATAGGAACTTCTTGATTCTTTCCCCATTAAGTACTATTTGGGCTCTAGGTACTTTATATGTAGCTTTTATTGTGTTGTGATATAAATCATCCATGCCCATTCTCTCCAATATTTTGATCATGAAGTGATATTGCATTTTGTCAAAGGCCTTCTCTGTATGTATTGGAATGATTATGTGGTTCTTGTGATTAAGTTTATTTATGTGGTGTATTTTGTTGAACAATTTTTGTATGTTGAACTGTCCTTGCATCTCAGGGATGAATCCTACTGGATCAAGGTGGATAATGCTTTTGACACATTGTTGAATTCAGTTTGCAAGGATTTTGTTCACAATCTTTGCATCTAAGTTCATGAGGGATATAGGACTATAGTTTCCTTTTCTTGTTATATCTCTGTTTGGTTTTGGCATTAGGGTGATGCTACCTTCATAAAAGGAGTTGGGGATGATTCCATGTAGTCCAATTATATGAAACAGTTTGGGAAAAAAATGGTTTCAGTTCTTCAATGGAGCTTTCATAGAATTCAGCCAAGAAGCCATCTGGTCCTGGATTTTTCTTTCTGGAGATTTTTTTTTTTTTTTTTTTTTTTTTTGGTTTTTCAAGGTATGGTCTCACTCTGGCCCAGGATGACCTGAATTCACTATGTAGTCTCAGGGTGGCCTCGAACTCACAGCAATCCTCCTGCTTCCCGAGTGCTGGGATTAAAGGCATGTGCCACCACGCCCGGCACTGGGGATTTTTTTTTCTTGTTAAATTATTATATGTACTGAGGGAATTAGAGCTAAGTAAAGGCACCCAAATGGCTAGAGATCCTACATAGAGACCTGGGGTAAAGCATAGAATAAAATGAAAGTTCAAGGAGCTTCTGCCAGGTAGGGAGCTGAGGGGATAAAGATCCCATGTGCAGAGTAAGAGCTAGTGGACCCTCCTGACTGGGCCTGGGCTAGGACCTAGCTGAGCTGCTCCTGGATGGGCCTGAGTCTGGGCTAAGCCAGCCCATGACCAGCTGAGGGGAAAACTTACCCACAGCTGGAAGTTCCTGAGTGATCAGAGAGACACCCCTCCTCTTGCAAAGGTATTTATATCCTTAAGGTGGTGGGCTGTCTTTTGGACCAAGTGAACCAGAGGGCCAGCTGGTTGGTTAGAGCTAGGGGCTATCTCAGGAAGAGATTAGCTCTGGCACCAAGTTCCAGGAGCTGTACTTGACCAACCACAATGTTTAAATCCTATGAAAGACCTACCTCCCAGGAGGGCTCCTGATTGTGGAAAAACAGCTCTCTAGGGAATTAGGCAAAAGATAAGAAGTCAGCCTGTGCTTTACACCTTCAGGAATCCAGTCACCCTAACTCTACCCCCTCTCACTTACCCCTCTCAAGACAAGACACTAACTGCTGTTAGAGGACAAGAGGTGATGATGTCAGATTGTGGACAATTTCCTGCTGAATGGGGCATGAAATTGTTTGTGGCAGTTAAAGAGTCTCGCTCTTTCTGGGGATCTTTTTAACTACATTTTCAATCTCTATGGATGTGATAGGTTTGTTTAGGAGATTGATCTGCTCTGAGTTTAGTTTTGGTAAGTGGTATTTGCCTAGGAATTCATCCATTACTTCCAGATTATCAAATGTAGTGGAGCAGAGGTTTTGGAAACATGCCCTGATGATTCTTCCAATTTCATTGATGTCTGTGGTGACCTCTCCCTTTTCATTTCTGATTTTGTTGATTTGAGACTTCTCTGTTTTTCATTTGATAAAATTGGCTAGGTGTTTATCAATCTTGTTGATTTCTTCAAAGAACCAGCTCTCCACTTTATTGATTTTCTTCATTGTTTTCTTAGTTTCTAATTCATTAATTTCTACACTAATCTAGATTATTTCTTTCTGTCTGAAGCTCTTAAGGTTGGATTATTCTTGTTTCTTCAATGCCTTTAGGTGGATGGCATTAAGTTATTAATTTGGGATCTCTTTGTCTTTGTTTTGAAAGGATTTAGTGCTGTGAATTTTCCCCCTTAGGACTGCCTTCATTGTGTCCCATAAGTTTTGGTAGGTTTGGTTTTCATTATCTTTCAATCCTAAAATTTTTTAAATTTCTTTTCTGATTTCTTTTACAAGCAATTCATTATTTAAAAGCATGCTGTTCAGTCTCCAGGAACTGGTGGAATTCCTGAACCATCTCTTGTTAATTTCTAGCTTTAAAGCATTGTGGTTTGATATGATGCAAGAAGTTACATCAATTTTCCTCAACTTATGGAGTCATGCTTTACAGCCTAATATATAATCTATTTTAGAGAAGATTCCATGGGCTGCTAAGAAGACTGTGTGTTCTGGAGAACTGGAATGGAAAGTTTGTAGATATCTGCGGTGGTTTGATTCAGGTGTCCCCCATAAACTTAGGTGTTCTGAATGCTAGGTTCCCAGCTGATGGAGATTTGGGAATTAACACATCCTGGAGGCTGTGCATATATGGGGTGGGATTATGGGTATTATAGCCAGTTTACTCTTGCCATTGTTTGGCATACTCTACTGCTATTATTGTCCATATGATGTTGACCAGGAAATGATGTTTACCCTGTGTTCATGCCATCATATTCTCCTGCCATTGTGGAGCTTCCCCTCGAGTCCCCACAAGCTACACTTGGTTGGGCAATTTCTACCAGCAATGCAAACCTGACTGCAACAGTAAAGATGGTACCAAGAGTGGGATTGCTGCTAGAAACCTGACTCTGGGGCTGGAGAGATGGCTTAGCGGTTAAGCGCTTGCCTGTGAAGCCTAAGGACCCTGGTTCAAGGCTCAATTCCCCAGGACCCACGTTATCCAGATGCACAAGGGGGCGCACGCATCTGGAGTTCGTTTACAGAGGCTGAAAGCTCTGGCGCGCCCATTCTCTCTCTCTCTCTCTCTCTCTCTCTCTCTCTCTCTCTGCCTCCTTCTCTCTGTTGCTCTCAAATAAATAAATAAACAAAAAAAATTAAAAAAAAAAAAGAAACCTGACTCTGTGACTTTTGGAGCTGATTTTCAATAGTAATGTGGAAGGATTTGAAACCTTGGTCTAAGAGACACCTTGCAGTGCTGTAAGTACAGTTTGATGGACTATTCTGGTCATAGTTGAAAGACCTGAATGCACTAAGAACTATAGACTGTGAGGTTTGGCATGTGAGGGTGAGAAAGAGCTTTGCCTGGACTGGGCTAGAAGCAGTTTGTGTGGGATGCTTGCTGTTATGCTCCTGTCCTGAGAACTTCTGCAGGGTTCTTTGCATAGAAACAAACTGATTTGAGCAGAGGGATATAGCACAGAAATGAAATATTTGGGCCAAAACTGCTGCCCATTCAGGTTCAATTGTATGAGAGATTACAATCATTAAGACTGGCCAGCTGACCTGCATTGGGACAACAGGAAGAATGTAGGCTCTTTTGAATGGGGCCTGAATGCCAAAGGAATGTCCTGTTCTTCAAAGTCTGATTTATTCCCCCCTGGATTAACAAATTGGCACCCTACACAGTATTATGGAGTATAAAAAATAAAAGAAAGAGAGGGTCTTTGAATTTGGAACAGTCTTGTGTTTTGGAAATGGCCATGGGCACTGTGGAGCAGGCTTGCCTGCATGGAGACGAAATAGAACCATGCGGATGGACTGTGGGTTGCAGTGCAAACCCAGTGGAGATGCCAGGACAATGAGATAGCTGCTGAGGAGAGCTGCCAGCCCTGGATGAAGTTTTCCAGGACTTGAGTAGCCTAGCTGAAGGGGCAGAATTGGAACTCCAGAGACTTGACACTGGTTAGAATTATTGGACTTGGAAATTTGTCACTGACTAGAGTTGTTGGACTTTGAGCTACAGAGTCTAATGTTTGCCCTGTTTAAATCTTGTACTGGTTAAATATTTCTTTGCTATGTCCAGTGCCATATTTTGAAGTGTGAATGTTTTTTCTTTGCTGTTATGGGTTTGGGGGGACATTTTTTGGCATTATGTTAACAGCTTATGGGGGCCAGGGGCAGATGTTAACAGCTTATGGGGGCCAGGGGCAGATGTGGTGGTTTGATTCAGGTGTCCCCCATAAACTTAGGTATTTTGAATGCTAGGTTCCCAGCTGATGGAGATTTGGGAATTAATGCCTCCTAAGGGCTGTACATTGTTTGAGGTGAGTATTATAGTCAGTTTCCTCTTGCCAGTGTTTGGCACACTTTCCTGCTGTTATTATCCATTTAATGTTGTCCAAGAAGTGATGTCCACCCTCTGCTCATGCCATCATTTCCCCTACCATCATCGAGTGTCTCCTTGAGTCTTTAAGCCAAAATAAGCCTTTTATTTTTTCCCACAAGATGCTTTTGGTCATTGATTTCTGCCAGCAATGTGAACCTGACTGCAACAATGTCCATTAGGTCTACTTAATCTATGGTGAGGTTAAGCTCTAATATTTCCCTTTTGATTTTCTGCCTGGTTGGTCTGTCTATTGATGACAGTGGAGTATTGAAGTCCCCAACTATGATGTTATGGGTGTTTATGTCTGTTTTTTTGTCTAGTAGGTTTTGTTCATAAACTGTGGTACACCTGTGTTTGGAGCATATGGATTTATGATTGTGATGTCCTCATGTTGGATCACTCCCTTGATGTGTAAGAAGTGGCCATCTTTGTCCTTTTTTATTACTTTTGGTTTGAAGTCTATTTTATCAGATATTAATATAGCAACACCTGCTTATTTCTTATTTCAATTTGCTACTAATATCATTTTCCATCCTTTTACCATGATGAGGTGTCTGTCTTTAGTGCTGAGCTGGGTTTCTTTTTTTAATGTTTTTATTGACAATTTCCGTAATTATAGACAATAAACCATGGTAATCCCCCACACACACACTTTCCCCTTTGCAACTCCTCTCTTCATCATACCCCACCACTTCTCAATCAGTCTCTCTTTTATTTTGATATCATCATCTTTCCCTCCTTCTATGGTGATCTTGTATAGGTAGTGTCAGGCACTGTGAGGTCTTGGATATCCAGGTAATTTTGTGTCTGGAAGAGCACATTGTAAGGAGTCCTACCCTTCCTTTGGCTCTTACACTCTTTGCACCATGAGTTGGGTTTCTTCAAGCCAGCAGTTAAAAGGGTGCAGGTTTTTGATCCACCCTTTTAACTTATATCTTTTGATGGGTGAGTTGAGATCATTAATATTTAAGGTATAAATGTGAGGTTTGATTTAATCTGTGCCCTGGTGGGGTGCTTTATGGGGTTTGGTTCTTTCTTGGACTTTGTATTTTTTGAGCCTGCTCTAGTTTTGTTTATTGTGATCTTCTTGTAGGCTCTTGAGATTGGCTGTTTAACACTTGTGTGGATTATTCTTTGAAGTATTATCTGTAGGTTTGGCTTTGTGTTCATATAATCACAGAGTTGACATTTTTCATGGAAAGTTTTCCTTTCACCATCTATTATGAGGGATACTTTCACTCAGTACAGTAGTTTGTGTTGGAAGCCATAGTTTTTTAGACTTGAAGTGTTCCATTCCAGGCCCTTCTGGCTTTCAGGGTTTCCAGTGAGGAAATCTGAGGTGATTCTGATGGGATTACCTTTGTGTGTAGTGAGTTGTTTCTCTCTTGCTGCTTTTAGCACTCTCTTTGATCTCATTGTTAAGAGTTTTAATGATGATGTGCCTTGGAGAGTTTTTTCTTTGGATCTGTCTGTTTGGTGTTCTATGAGCTTCTTATATATGAATAGGCCTCTCTTTTGCAATATTGGGAAACTTTCTTTAATAATTTTGTTGAATATGTTCTCTATGCCTCTGGCCTACATTTCTTCTCCTTGTGGTATACTTATGGTCTGGATATTTCGTCCTTTCAGGGGATCCCACAGTTCTCTCATATTTTGCTCACATGATTTTTTTGAACTTAGCAAAGTTTATGAACCACTAATCAAATTCTTCTGTCTTGTCTTCCCAGTCAGAGGTGCTGTCTTCCACATGAGTGACTCTGTTAGTGAGGCATAATAGAGAGGTTTTTGATATGCAGAGACATTTATCTTACCCATAACTGTGGGCTAACTCCACAAGGCATGACCCATATACCTCAACAAGGAGGGGCCAAGGGGAGGGTGTAGGTCATGGATGATCCTAATAATGGTACCAAACTGACTATATTTGCTGAATACAAAACTAACTAATAAAGAAAAAAAGAAAAAAATTATATTTGATTTTTGTTTTCTGTTGTGTTATTTTACAACATGTCCATCTCTTTTGTGAGATACAATTTCAGTTCAAGGGAAGATTTGCTTGATACTTTCTTGAATTCATTCAAGCATTTGATCATGTCTTAATTAAGCTTACTCAGCTGGTTATTGAGATCCTTTATTTGTTGACTCCACTTCAATTCATTTATGTCTCTTTTGAGGCTTCTCTGGTTTCCCTCAACTTAGTTAAGCCTACTATCAAAATCTTAGCACTCTAAGAAGTGATTCTGCTCAATTTCATTTGTGCAATTATTGGGTTTTTGATAGTTTGCTTTCAGTTCAGCAATTCTTTTGACCAGAGTCTCATAGCCAAGTATTTTTTGGACAATCAGAGCTATCAACTATCAACAATCTATACTCCTGTTTTTATGCCAGTACCATGCTGTTTTTATTACTATGGCTTTGTAATATAGCTTTAGAGCAGGTATGGTGATGCCTCCAGAGGTATTTCTTTTGCTGAGGATATGTATGGAAATGCGAGGCCTTCTGCCTTTCCATATGAAATTTGAGATCATTTTTTCTATCTCTGTGAAGAACACTGTAGGGAGCTTAATTGGAATTGCATTAAATCTGTAAATTGCCTTTGGTAGGATTGTCATCTTCACAATGTTAATTCTGCCTATCCAGGAGCTTAGGAGGTCTTTCCATTTTCTCAAGTCGGCCTCAATTTCTTTTTTGAGTGTTTTTATGTTTTCGTTGTATAGATCTTTCACTTCCTTGGTTAACGTTATTCCAAGGTATTTTATTTTTTTGTTGCAATTGAAAATGGGACTATGTCCCTTATTTCTTTCTCTGTATCTTTGTCCTTTGCATAAAGGAAGGCTACTGATTTTTGTGCATTGATTTGGTATCCTGCTACTTTGCTATAGGAGTTAATCACCTTCAGGAGTTTTGGGATGGAGTCTCTCAGGTCTCTTACATATATAATCATGTCATCAGTGAATAAAGCTAACTTAACTTCTTCCTTTCCAAATTGTATCCTTTTTATTTCCTTCTCCTGTCTTATTGCTTGAGCTAGGACTTCCAGTACTATATTGAAAAGCACAGGTGAGAGTGGACAACCCTGTCTTGTTCCTGATCTTAATGGGAATTCCTCCAGTCTCTCTCCATTAAGTATTATTTGGGCCTTAGGAGCTTCATGTATTGCCTTTATTAGGTTGAGATATAAACCAACCATGCCCATTCTCTCCAATGTTTTGAACATGAAGTGATGTTGAATCTTGTCAAAGGCCTTTTCTGCATCTATCGAAATGATCATGTGGTTTTTATTATAGTTTTACTCAAACACAAAAGTAAAAAGTGGTAATTGACTGATTAAGATTTCCTGTTTAGGATCTGCACCGTACAAAGTCAATTGTTTCGCATTTACTTGGGGAAAACAATCACCTTAATGATCACTAATATGTAGAAACAAAAAGAAAATGAAAAAAAAAATTTAACTTGAGAATGTAGTATGTTATAAAGAGACTGAGGAGATCTATATGTAACAAAAGGAAGTTTGAACTTCCAGAGATCTTCCTTCAAAGTTAAAGATCATTTTGTATCTGTGTATCCACAGTAAGGCAATTATACATTATTTTCCAGTGACTTCATTCATGAATCAAGCCATCCCTTCAGTTGTTAGTTTGTAATGGGTTTCAGAAAGGAAGAGGATGGTCCACATTCCTTATAATGAGCCTTGACCTTTCACTATATTCTAATTCCATTGCTTCTCTTAGCTCGCATACCAAATGTAGTTCCAAGATAACCATCAGACAGAACTACAAGCAGCAGCCTGCAGCTGGAAGAGAAGAGCAGCTAGTTATTATTTGAGTTGGAGCTTGAGTTCCCATTAAAACTAATGATTAAAAAATAACCTTCAAGTTTGGCTACAAATTTCCCAGTATGCATAGCCTAGCCAGTTTGTGTCATCAACAGGACCTAAATTAAAGGAACATTCATATATTGACTATACAGCTGTCTGTTCAACACAAAGCTATTAAAAATTATTTCCTACCTTATTTTCCTAAACTCTTGCTACAAGATTGGCCCATAATCAGTTCATCATTCTACTTGCACCACAATGGCTAAAAAGATTGTCCTATTTTCTTCTAAGCAAATGTTTGGGCATACCAATTTTTTATTTCCACTTACAAAATGAATCCAAATTAGAGAGGACTCAAGGGCTTCACTATTTCAACCCTGTCCTCTCACAGCTAAGAAGAATGAGATAAAAATCATCTCATATCATGTTATGGTGTTTGTTCTCCAATGTTATGCTGTATTTGTTTCCATCCTCACTACTAAGTAGAATATTTTGTGGTAATATCATGAATGTAATAACAATAATCATCCAAGTCATGACTTTACAAAAATTATTTCAATCCTTATCCAAATGGAACATTTGGGTTAAAAAAACAATAATAAAATTTCAACTCAACAAACTAATTGTATATCTTTTGATAGTTAATTTTGACTGCATATAATTCATTTATTCATTCTACCATCACTTTTGAAGCATCAGACAGTTCTAAGAACAAACAAAAAAGATCAGATGATAAATGTTAAAGTTTATGGTATACTAGAAAGAAGAGCAGTAAGAAAATAAATTTATTTAGAGATGGTATTATTTCAAGTAATTGCAAAAACCATACTGAAATAAATTAGCAATGAAATAGAAAATTATTGTCTCAGGTAAAGCAGAACTGAATAAACAAGAGAAACACTTCAGGACAAGAAGACAACGGAGATCAGATTTGAAGGACAAGAGGGAGACAGGAAGGGCATTTCTGCAATGGTAGCCACGCAACTTTTGGCCTGTGAAATAGGCTTCTATTTCTTCTATTTCTATCTCTCTTTTCTCCAAATAATTCTTTTCCAAATGTCTTATATAAGACAAACTCTACCTCCAGACCTGACTATCAGCAAAACTCAATGTTAGTCCTGGGAGTCTGAAGTAAGTTCATCTTCCATTTAATAATATATAAGCTTGAACCCTCACATCACCTGTCTCTTCTCCCTCTTTCACTTAGTCCTACAAAGAGGCTCTGTAAGGAGTGATTCTCAATATTGCATTGAAAGCTCTAATGCAAGAAGCAGAAACCTGAGAACATGGGAGCTTCAATCTGTGCTATAGGCTACATGGAAAATATAAATCATAGGTCAAACCCTTCAGAAATATGAAGTCCAGTTAGGAAGATTACCTGCACCAATAACCACAAACAAATCCTCAGGCAGATGCACACTCTCAATACAGCAGGGAACAGCCACATGGCTGACATACATTGAAAGGAATTCCTACAAATGCCACTACATATCTCTAAATAGCTATATCAGTCTGTCTGGTGTTTTGACCATATATTCTCCAGATTTTCCTTCCTACCTCAAAAGTGAAAATCTTGCCAAACATGTATCATTCTAAGGACTGCAGGGTAACATACTAATGTTAGCATTCATTTAGAAAGTATTTTCTTAGACTGAGCATGGTGACCAACACCTGTTATCCAGTACTTGAGAAGTTGAGGTAGGAGAGCAACCATGAATTCAAGGCTAAGCTTGAGAGTAAGTACCAAGTCAGCCTGGGCTAGAGTGAGACCCTGTCTCAACACACACACACACAGAGAGAGAGAGAGAGAGAGAGAGAGAGAGAGAGAGAGAGAGCATTTTCTGATAATTACCACATTAATCCTTATAGAAACTCTTAGTCATTATAAAGAAAAATGAGGGTCAGCAAAATCCTGCTGCCTATGATAAAGGCAAACTCCAGATATCTTGTTTTGAACAAGTTCTTTCTAGACTAAAGTATAATTTGTAGTAGTGTATCTTTCTAGAAAGAATATATTCAGGGTTGACATGACATGAGATAGCCTTACAAAACAGCTGGGCAAGCAGGATACATTATAAGGCCTGACCAAGAAGAATCAAGCTGAGATTTCAAGGCAGGGCTACCAGAAATGGTGAGCAGAGCATATGGCTCCTAATGCAACCTGAAGAGTGCTTGCAGAGTGCACTTTAAAATGTTCCAAATTTGAAAAAAAATCACATAAACTATCAGCTGTATGAACAGAAGAGTTATAAAACCTGACCAGAAAATAGTGTGAGGAGAAGCAAAATATCTGCTCCAAAAATTTTTCATTATACCCAGGTGTGGTGGCACATGCCTTTAATCCCAGCACTAGGAGGAAGAAGTAGGAGGATCACTGTGAGTTCAAGGCCACCCTGAGACTCCATAGTGAATTCCAGATCAGCCTGGGCTAGAGTAAGACCCCACCTCAAAACAACAAAAAAAAATTTTTTTCACTATAAAATGAGGAATAACAGGTACCCATAGATGGGATTCCACATATCTTTTCTTCTCTTCCTTCTTATTCTTTCTCCATAATTTTATTGATTTTCTAACTTGTGTTACATGCCCCCTGCCTGCCTGTCCTTTGGGGTGCCCAGTGGAGTCACAGCTCCAGGTGAGTTCTCTACACCTCAGTGCCCTCCCCTGACACTATGATAGCATGTCTCTCTGAGTGCCTAGTGGAGGCAGTCATGCCACTGGGAGTGAGTTCCCCACCCCTCAACACCCTCCCCAAACCATGCCTATGTCTGTGTGTGTCACTCTGGCTGCCTAGTGAGGCCATACCACTAGGGTGAATTCCCACTCCTGCAGCACACTAACAAACTGTATCTCCAGGTGTTTAGTGGATATTGACTGCAGGGGAATCCCCATCTTTAAGTGCCCTTCCCAAATCCACCTGCACCCTTTTGTCATTCCCAGCATCCTAGTCTAGCCAAGCTCCTACATGTGAGTATTACATTGCTAACACCTCACACCCTTGTACATTGCCCACTTGTCCAAGAATAATATCCCTCCCTGCTCACTACATCATCCCTCTCTTTGCTGCATAGCCTTGTGATGCAGTCACCTTCTCTTTGTTGGAACAAAGTACACAACCAAAAGCAGATTGTTGGAGGAAAGGGTTTATTTTGCTTACAGACTCAGGAAGAAACTCCATGGTGGCAAGGGAAAATTTGGCATGAGCAGAGGCTGCACATTACCTCCTGGATAATATCAAGCGGACAAGAGCAACAGGCGACTAAGCCAAACACTGGCAAGAGGAAGCTAGCTAAAACACCAATAAGCCAGCCTCCAACAGTACACTGTCTCCCAGAAGGCTCCAATTCCCAAATTGCCATCAGCTGGGGACCTAGGATTCAGAACACATGAGTTTATGGGAGAAACCTAATTCAAACAACAAACTCAACATATGAAATCCCACATTACCCACAAGTATTTCTGTGCACACTCTGGCCCTGCCACCTAAATGCACCCCTCACGTGTAAGCCCAACACTCACCCCAATTTGTGCCCTCCTAAGACTTTACTTCTACCTTGTGTGAACCCCAGCATTCCCAATGAGACCAATGGAATATCTCCAGATAGTAATTCCCAGTGCAAAATAAGAAGCACACAAAGCCAGGCATAGTGATGCACACATTTAATCCTAGCATTTGGGAGGCAGAGGCAGGAGGATCGCCAAGAGATCAAAGCCACCCTGAAACTACATATTGAATTTCAGATCAGCCTGGGCTAGAGTGAGACCCTACCTTGGAAAACAAAAATAATAATAAATAAATAAATAAATAAATAAATAACAATCACAAAAAATCAAGGCAACATATCCTCACCAAAATCCAAGTCCAGTCCCATAGTAGAGGACTCACATGAGAGCTACTTAAAGGAAATTCCAGACAAAGAATTCAAATGCTCAGTTATGATTTTTAAAAACTACAATGACCTTCAAGCATCCGTGAATAAGCACCTGAATGAAATCCAAGAGAGTACATAAAATTGAAAGAACTCAATACACACCTGAGTGAATTCAAAGTGATACAAACAAATGCATGAGTGAGCTCCAAGAGAATACAAACAAATACCTAAATTAAATGAGAAAATCAAATGACAATATGAAAATGTAACTAAATAAAGAGAAATAAATGCTGAAAAAAAGCCAAATGAAAATTAAAACTTCAATAAATCAAATCAAAAGCTTCCTAGAAAACCTCACCAATAGAATAGGCCATGTGGAGATCACAATATCAGGACTTGAGGACAACATATAAGAAATAGATCAGGGAGGACTTCTGGCCAAGATGGCGACCGCCTAGCTGCACTGCAAATCCCGGGGAAAGAAAGGCAAGATATTAAGGGGTTATTGGGCCTTTAGGGGAGAGAAATATGGGAGGGCACAGAGGTGGGGGAAACAGGGAATCACAGATCCCCTCGCGGGCGGGTAGCCAACACCTCACCCCAAATAAACGCCGTGTCCACAGGACCGCCGCTGCTGCGCCAGCGCCACCACTGCTGCTGCCACGTGCCAATTGTTCCCTGCATGCAGAAGCTTAGACTGCTCCTCACACTTGTCCACTCCCCCACTTACTGAGTGTGCCCAGTAACACAGCAACTGCCACACAAGCTCAGACTGTGACTCTCGCTTGTGCCAGCTCAGGTGCCATCCCCTACCCATCTGCCATGCTGGCTGGCCGCCATTGTCCTGTGGTGGGGGAGTGCAGACTGCTTCTGGGTCCCAGTGTACCCAGCCAGAGTTCAGGCTGTTTCAGTGCTTGGTGCCTCAGTGTCACTCCTAGTTCGAGTGCAGGCATCTTAGGCACTTTACTGCTTGAGAATTCAGGCAACATTGGCGCCCCAGCAGGCAGTAGATAGCCAGCTTTGGCAAGGGAGAGCCACAGCCAAGGCTGCTGGGCAACTGCCCCAGGCTGCCCCAGATTCCCATTGTGCTTGAGCCCAGGCTGATATGCCCACCTATGTGCCCATACACTGTCATGGGCAGACCACAGCGCAAAAGAAATAACATGAAAAATCAAATGCAAGAAAATCCAGTTAGATCACACAGTCGTACCATGAATACATCTAACCAAAACATAGAAGAAACATTAGGATCAGAACAACAAATTGAAGCTATGAGCAATGCAACCCTGACCAACCTACTGGTAGAACTTTCAGGAAAACAACAAAGGACCGATAATCGAGTGGATGCTGCCATAACTAAACTAGAACTAAAAGAAAAGAAATTGGAAGTTCAAAGAGACTTAAGAGATTTGAGGGAGAGTGAAAAAAAAGAAGACCTTAAAAATCAACTGGCCATGCTAAATGAAGACATAAAGAAATGCAAGGATGATTTCCAAGAATCATCAAGAAAATCAGAAAATGATGTGAAGAGGGAGATTGACAGAGGGATAGAAATTATACATAGAAAAGTAGTAGAAAATGCAAACTTAATTGAACAAGTCCAAAACTCTCTAGAAGCTCTCAAGAATAGAGTCAGCCAAGTGGAGGATAGCAACTATGATCAGGAAGACAAGATAGAGGAAACAGTTCAAGAGTTCAAAACTTTCAGTAAGTTCAAATGTTCCTGTGAGCAGAACATGAGGGAATTGTGGGATACACTTAAACGTCCTAATATCAGGATCATTGGATACCAGAAGGAGAAGAAATTCAGACCAAAGGCATGGAGAACTTATTTAACAAAATAATTCAAGAAAACATCCCCAGTCTCTTAAAAGGAAGGCCCATCAAGATACAAGAAGCCAACAGAACTCCAAACAGACTGGACCAAAGGAGAAACTCTCCAAGACATATTGTCATTAAGACTCCAAACATTGACACCAAAGAGAAAATCCTAAAAGCATCTAGGGAAAACCAGCACACCACTTTCAAAGGTAACCCTATCAGAATTACTTCAGACTTGTCAATGGAAACCCTGAAAGACAGAAGGGCCTGGAATGAAACACTGCAAAGTCTAATAACCTATGGCTTCCAACCCAAACTACTCTACCCAGCAAAAATATCCCTCATAATAGGTGGTGAAAGAAAAACTTTCCATGACAAAACTCAGCTTTACAATTATATGAACACAAAGCCAAACCTACAGACTATTTCAGGAAATTCTCCACAAAAAAGAAACAAATAATGAAACTCAAATGTCTACAAGAAGCAGAACACAATAACCAAACTCAGAGTAGGCACAAAAACCTTCAAAGTCTATGAAAACACCAAACCACATCTACCATCACAATATTGCAGGGATCAAATGAAATCTCACAGTCACTACCTTAAATATTAATGGCCTTAATTCACCCATCAAGAGACACAAGCTAACAGGGTGGATCAAAAATTAGGCCCCTCGGGCTGGAGAGATGGCTTAGCGGTTGCCTGTGAAGCCTAAGGACCCCGGATCGAGGCTCAATTCCCGAGGACCCACGTTATCCAGATGCATAAGGGGGCGCACGCATCTGGAGTTCGTTTGCAGAGGCTGGAGGGCCTGGCGCGCCCATTCTCTCTCTCCCTTTCTCTGTCTATCTGCCTCTTTCTCTCCCTGTCTGTCGCTCTCAAATAAATAAAATAAACAAAAAAAATAAAATAAAATAAAAAATTAGACCCCTCAATCTGTTGCCTTCAAGAAAGCCATCTCAACCACTAAAGACAAACACCTCCTAAGGGTGAAAGGGCGGAAAACAATATTCCAAAAAATATGGGAATAAGAAACAAGCAGGCATAGCTATATTAATATTGGAAAAAATAGACTTCAAACCAAAAATAATCAAAAAAGACAAAGAAGGCCACTTCCTACTTATCAAGGCAATGATCCATTAAGAGGGTATTACAATCCTAAATCTGTATGCACCAAACACAGGGGCACCACAGTTCCTAAAACAAAACCTACTTGACAATAAAGCAGAAGTAACCACCAACACCATCATAGCTGGGGACTTCAACACACCCTTATCAGTAACAGACAGATCATCCAAACAGAAACTCAACAGGGAAGTAAGAGAGCTCAACAAAACCATAGATCACTTAGACCTAACAGACATCTACAGAACTTTACATCCCAAATACACAGACTACACATTCTTCTCAGCAGCCCATGGAACATTCTCTAAAATAGACCATAAGCTGGGTCACAAAGACTGCCTCCACATATTTAGGAAGAATGACATAATTCCCTGCATGATATCAGATCACAATGCTATATTGCTAGCAATCAACAACAAAAGACCCACCAAGAATCCCAATGGCACCTGGAAACTGAACAGCACATTTTTAAACAATAAATAGATACTGGATGAAATAAAAAATGAAATTCCAAAATTTCTGGAATTGAATGACAATGAGAACACATTGTATCAGAAATTATGGAGTACAATGAAGGCAGTCTTTGGGGGAAAATTCATAGCACTCAATGCCTTCATAAAAAAGACAGAAACATCCCAAATCAATAACGTAACCATCCATGTAAAGGCACTGGAAACACAAGAAAAATCCAACCCAATGAGCTCCAGAAGGAAAGAAATAATTAAAATCAGAACAGAAATTAATGAATTGGAAACCAAGGAAACAATTAAGATAATTTACAAAACACAGAGCTGGTTCTTTGAAAAAATAAACAAGAACGACAAACTCATGGCCAATTTCATCAAGAAAAAAAAAGGAAAAGCTTCAAATTAACAAAATTCAAAATGGAAAAGGAGAGATCACAACAGACATAAGTGAAATCAGGAGAATCATCAGGACTTATTTCAAACACCTCTACTCCACAAAACTGGATAATGTGGAGAAGATGGATAAATTCCTGGATGCATACCATCTACCAAAGCTAAACTCAGAGCAGATTAATCACCTCAATGAACCCATCACACTCATGGAGATTGATAAAGTAATACAAAACCACCCCAATAAGAAGCATCCAGGACAAGATGGCTTCTCAGCTGAATGGCATCAAACCTTCATGGAAGAACTCAAACCAATGGTCCTCCAACTGTGCCACTCAATTGGAGAACAGGGAAAGCTCCCAACTACTTTTATGAAGCTAGTATCACCCTAATTCCAGAACCAGGCAGAGATGCCACAAGAAAAGAAAACTACTGGCCTATTTCCCAGATGAACTTAGATGCAAAGATCCTGAACAAAATCCCCACAAACCGAATCGAACAACACATCAAAAGCATTATCCAACTTGACCAAGTCGGATTCATCCCAGGAACACAGGGGTGGTTCAGCATAAAGAAATCTGTCAATGTAATACACCAAATAAACAAGTTTAAACATAAAAACCACATGGTCATTTCGATAGATGCAGAAAAGGCCTTTGACAAGATTCAACATCACTTCATGTTCAAAACATTGGAGAGAATTGGCATGGTTGGTTCATATCTTAACCTAATAAAGGCAATATACAAAGCTCCGAAGGCCCAAATAATACTTAATGGAGAGAGACTGGAGGAATTCCCATTAAGATCAGGAACAAGACAGGGTTGTCCACTCTCACCTCTGCTTTTCAATATAGTACTGGAAGTCCTTGCTCAAGCAATAAGACAGGAGTAAGAAATAAAAGGGATACAATTTGGAAAGGAAGAAGTTAAGTTAGTTCTATTCACTGATGACATGATTGTATATGGAAGATACCTGAGAGACTCCATCCCAAAACTCCTGAAGGTGATTAACTCCTATAGCAAAGTAGCAGGATACAGAATGAATGCACAAAAATCAGTAGCCTTTCTATATGCAAATGACAAAGATACAGAGAAAGAAATAAGGGACATAGTCCCATTTTCAGTAGCAACAAAATAATAAAATACCTTGGAATAATGTTAAGGATGTGAAAGATCTATACAATGAAAACATAAAAACCCTCAAAAAAGAAATTGAGGAGGACTTGAGAAAATGGAAAGACCTCCGAAGCTCCTGGATAGGCAAAATTAACATTGTGAAGATGACAATCCTACCAAAGGCAATATACAGATTTAATGCAATTCTAATAAAAATCCCTACATTGTTCTTCAGAGAGATAGAAAAAATGATCTCAAATTTCATCTGGAAAGGCAGAACGCCTCCCATATCCAAACATATCCTCAGCAAAAGAAATACCTCTGGAGGCATCACCATACCTGATATAAAGCTATATTACAAAGCCATAGTAATAAAAAACACCATACTACTGGCATAAAAAATAGGAGTATAGGCCAATGGAATAGACTTGAAGACTTGGAAATTATACATACAAAAGTAGTAGAAAATGCAAACTTAATTGAAGAAGTCCAAAACCCTCTAGAAGCTCTCAAGAATAGAGTAGGCCAAGGGGAGGATAGAAACTTGGATCTGGAAGACAAGATGGAAGAAAGAGTTAGAGAGTACAAAAATTTCAGTAAGTTCAAAAGTTCCTGTGAACAGAACATGAGGGAATTGTGATCCTAATATCAGGATCATTGGAATACCAGAAGGAGAAATTCAGACCAAAGGCATGGAGAACTTATTTAACAAAATAATTGAAAACTTCCCCAGTTTCTTAAAAGAAAGGCCCATCAAGATACAAGAAGCCAACAGCATTCCAAACAGACTAGATCAAAGGAGAAACTCTAAGACATATTGTCATTAAGACTCTAAACATTGACACCAAAGAGAAAATCCTAAAAGCAGCTAGGGAAAAACAGCACACCACCTTCAAAGGTAACCCCATCAGAATTGCTTCAGACTTCTCAATGGAAACCCTGAAAGCTAGAAGGGCCTGGAATGAAACACTGCAAAGTCTAAGAACCTATGGCTTCCAAACCAAACTACTCTGCCCAGCAAAAGCTTCTCTCATAATAGATGGAGAAAGAAAAACATTCCACGACAAAACTCAGCTTTACAATTATATGAACACAAAACCAAACCTACAGAGAGTATTTCAGGAAATTCTCCACAGAGAAGAAACAAATAATCAAACTCAAATGCCTACAAGAAGCAGATCACAACAACCAAACTCAGAGTAGGCACAAAGAACTTCAAAGTCCATGAAAACACCAACCCACATTTACCATCACAATATGGCAGGCATCAAATCAAATCTCACAGTCATTACCCTAAATATTAATGGCCTGAATTCACCCATCAAGAGACACAAGCTAACAGGATGGATCAAAATATTATACCCTCAATCTGTTGCCTTCAAGAAACCCATCTCACCACTGAAGACAGACACCTCCTAAGGGTGAAAGGGTGGAAAACAATATTCCAAGCAAATGGGAGTAAGAAACAAGCAGGCATAGCTATATCAATATGAGATAAAATAGACTTCAAACCAAAAATAATCAAAAAAGACAAAGAAGGCCACTTCCTACTTATCAAGGGAATGATCCATCAAGAGGATATTACCATCATAAATCTGTATGCACCAAACACAGGGGCACCACAGTTCATAGAACAAAACCTACTTGACAATAAAACAGAAATAACCACCAACACCATCATAGCTGGGGACTTCAATACACCATTATCAGTAATAGACAGATCATCCAAACAGAAACTCAAAAGGGAAGTAAGAGAGCTCAACAAAACCATAGATCAAGGGCTGGAGAGATGGCTTAGTGATTAAGCGCTTGCCTGCGAAGCCTGGTTCGAGGCTCGATTCCCCAGGACCCACGTTAGCCAGATACACAAAGGTACACACGCATCTGGAGTTTGTTTGCAGTGGCTGGAAGCCCTGGTGCGCCCATTCTCTCTCTCTCTCTCTCTCTCTCTCTCTCTCTCTCTCTCTCTCTCTCTCCCTCTTTGTCTCTCAGTCTGTTGCTCTCAAATAAATAAATATATAAATGAAATATTAAAAAAAAAAAACAGAGATCACTTAGATCTAACGGACATCTACAGAACTTTCCATCCCAAATACACAGACTACACATTCTTCTCAGCAGCCCATTAAACATTCTCTAAAATAGAATATATGCTGGGTCACAAACACTGCCTCCACATATTTAGGAAGATTGACATAATTCCCTGCATGATATCAGAACACAATGATATATTGCTAGCAATCAACAACAAAAGACCCACCAAGAATTCCAATGGCACCTGGAAACTGAACAGCACACTTTAAAACAATAAATGGATAGTGGATGAATTAAAAAATGAAATTGAAAATTTTCTCAAATTGAACGACAATGAGAACACATCGTAGCAAACTTATGGGACACAATGAAGGTGTACCTCAGGGGAAAGTTCATAGCACTCAAAGCCTTCATAAAAAAGACAGAAAGGTCCCAAATCAATAACCTAACCATCCACCTAAAGGCACTGGAAACACAAGAAAAATCCAACCCAAAGAGCTCCAGAAGGAAAGAAATAATTAAAATCAGAGCAGAAATCAATAAATTGGAAACCAAGGAAACAATTAAGATAATTGAAAACACAAAGTGCTGGTTCTTTGAAAAAATAAACAAGATTGACAAACCCGTTGCCAATCTGATCAAGCAAAAAAAGAAGATTCAAATTAACAAAATTCAAAATGAAAAAGGAGAAATCACAACATACATAAGTGAAACTGGGAGAATAATCAGGACTTATTTCAAAAACCTCTACTCCACAAAACTGTATAATGTGGAGGAGATGGATAAATTCCTGGACACATATCATTGACCAAAGCTAAACACAGAGCAGATTAATCACCTCAATCAACCCATCACACTCATGGAGATTGAAAAAGTAATAAAAAAAAAAAACCTCCCCAAAAAGAAGAGGCCATGACCAGATGGCTTCTCAGCTGAAATCTGTCAAACCTTGATGAATGAACTCAAACCAAACTTCCTCAAACTGTGCCACACAATTGGTGAACAGGGAAAGCTACCCAACTCCTATTATGAAGCTAGCATAACCCTAATTCCAAAACCACACAGAGATGCCACAAGAAGAGAAAACTACCGGCCTATTTCCATGATGAATTTAGATGCAAAGATCCTAAACAATATCCTCACAAACCGAATCCAACAACACATCGAAACCATTATCCACCTTGACCAAGTGGGATTCATCCCAGGAACACAGGGGTGCTTCAACATATGGAAATCTGCCAATGGAATACACCACATAAACAATGTTAAAAATAAAAACCACATGATCATTTTGATAGATGCAGAAAGGGCCTTTGACAAGATTCAACATCACTTCATGTTCAAAACATTGGAGAGAATTGGTATGGTTGGTTCATATCTTTTTTTTTTTTTTTCCTTTATTAGTCAGTTCTGTATTCAGCAAACACAGTCAGTTTGGTACCATTATTAGGCTCATCCGTGACCTACCCCCTCCCCTTGGCCCCTCCTTGTTGAGGTATATGGGTCATGCATTGTGGAGTTAGCCCACAGTTATGGGTAAGATAAATGTCTCTGCATATCATGACCCAACATGTGACTCTGACATTCTTTCCGCCCCCTCTTCCGCAAAATTCCCTGAGCCATGTTGGGTTCATTTTTGGTCTGCTTCAGTGATGAGGTGTTGGGGGCCTCTGAGGCTCTGGCTCTCTGATTTGGTAGGAGTTGATTTTTCTCTGTGCTGATCTCCTTCCCCCTTGTGCTGGTATCCAGTTCATCAGGAAAACAGCCCCCTTGCTTCTTTCGCCAATTTTTCTTAGTTTCAGCCAGGGCCCTTTTGAGGTATGATGGGGTGGCTCTCTCCTTTGGATCTACATCTATCTGAAAAAGAGAAGCAGATTCTCCAACGGAGAGTAAGTTAGCACCAGGACAAATGAGATAACCCTTACTTTTTTTTTTTAATAGAGAATTTAATACATGTAGGCCCTCTTGTAGCCCACAATTAATGGTAGTTTGATATTGGAGAGTGGGTTTACCTTTGGATCTGGTTCTGAATTGTTTCCCAGCTCCAGCTATGAGTCCCATACCAGTGAGGGGATCAGTTAGCCAAATTGAGAGCAGTTGGTTCCCCACCATGGCTGTGTGCCACCACTGCACTTGTGTGTGTATCACAACAAGTTATTTGCTGCTAAGTAGGTTAGACCATGCGTTGTTTCAATAGATATTGGTCAATTCCCCCAGTCGCCCATGTAGCACCTTCTGGCACTAGACACGCTGACTGTCTGGGGACTGACTCTCTTCCAACTTCCAGCCATGCCATTCTAATTTGCATGTCAATCACATAAGGTATCTTCAGCAGTAGGGTCTTACCACTAGCCTTTGGTGGGTCATCAAGTACTCTGACAGAAATCTGTCTGTATTTTAGGAAACCTTGTAGGTCTCTCTGATCAAAAGCTCATTGTGGATAATAGCCCCATGCTGGATCTGGGAGTTACAGGTCAGTGCCCACTAAGAAAATGAGGAAAAAGATAATTAATATACAAGAGTTAGAGATAAGAGAGAGAGAGACAGGGAGAGGGGAAGTGAGGGAGGGAAGATGTAGGAGATTAAGGTTAGTCTTAATCTTACTCTCTCCAGTGTCTTGTGGTTCAGGTGTTCCCTGTAAGGGCGTGGTGAAGGATCAGCCATTGGGTCTGTCTTTTAGTAAGTAGAAGATTAAGTTACCATTCCGTTTGGGTCTAGATTTGTGTTTCCCATCCCTTTGATGCCCTCCCCTCCCTCCCCTTCCATCCTAGTGTTCAGTCTAGGAGATGCTTGCTTGGTATGTAAGGTATGTTGGGTACATTCAGGTTAGGTGCTGTAGATGAGTGAGACTATGTGGCGATTTTTATTCTGTGATTGGGTAAGTTCACTATGAATGATCTGTTCCAGGTTCAACCATTTTTCCTCAAATTTCATTGTGCCATTTTTTCTTACTGCTGTATAGAATTCCATTGTGTAGATATACCACATCTTAGTTATCCATTCTTCTAGTGATGGACATCTGGGTTGATTCCAGCTCTTAGCTATTACAAATTGAGCCGCTATAAACATGGTTGAGCAAATCTCTCTAGTTTGTGGTTTGAAGATTTTAGGGTAGATGCCCAGTAACGGCATAACTGGGTCTGTTGGTATCTCTATAGTCAGCTTTTTCAGAAGTCTCCATATTGCTTTCCAAAGTGGTTGTACCATCCTACATTCCCACCAACAGTAGATGAGTGTTCCTACTTCTCCACACCCTCACCAGCATTTATTTTCATTTGATTTTTTGATGTTTGCTATCCTTATTGGGGTAAGGTGGAATCTCATAGTTGTTTTAATTTGCATTTCTCTGATGATTAGGGATGATGAACATTTTCTTAAGGGTATGTTTGCCATTTCTATTTCTTCCTCTGTAAACTGCCTGTTTAGCTCTTTGCCTCATTTTGTGAGTAGGGCGTTTGACTTCTTACTGTTTAGATTTTTGAGTTCTTTGTAGATTCTAGAGATTAGGCCTCTATCAGGTGGATAACCCACAAATATTTTCTCCCATTCTGTAAGTAATCTATTGGCTTTGCTTATTGTATGCTTGTCTGTAAAGAAACTCTTCAGCTTCATGTGGTCCCATTGGTTGAGTGATGGTTTAAGTTCATGAGCTACTGGGGTTTTATTCAGGAAGTCTTTTTCCATTCCTATATCATGGAAAGTACTTCCTAAATTTTCTTCCAGTAGTATTCGAGTTTCTGGTCTTATATTGAGATCTTTGATCCATTTGGACTTGAGTGTAGTGCATGGTGAAATGTGTGGGTCAAGTTTCAGTTTCCTGCATATGGTTATCCAGTTTCTCCAGCACCATTTGTTGAAGATGCTGTCTTTTTTCCAGCCTACATTGTTTGGGCCTTTATCGAATATCAAGTAGCTATAGTTCCTTGACCCAAAGTCCGGGTCCTCAAGTCTATTCCATTGATCTATTCTCCTGTTTTTATGCCAGTACCATGCTATTTTTATTACTATGGCTTTGTAATATAGCTTCAGATCAGGTATGGTGATGCCTCCAGAGGTATTTCTTTTGCTGAGGATATGTTTGGAAATGCAAGGCCTTCTGCCTTTCCATATGAAATTTGAGATCATTTTTTTGATCTCTGTGAAGAACAAGGTAGGGATTTTAATTGGAATTGCATTAAATGTGTATATTGCCTTTGATAGGAATGTCATCTTCACAATGTTAATTCTGCCTATCCAGGAACATGGGAGGTCTTTCCATGATATCAAGTCGGCCTCAATTTCTTTTTTGAGTGTTTTTATGTTTTCGTTGTATAGATCTTTCACTTCCTTGGTTAACGTTATTCCAAGGTATTTTATTTTTTTGTTGTTGTTGCAATTGAAAATGGGACTATGTCCCTTATTTCTTTTTCTGTATCTTTGTCCTTTGTATAAACGAAGGCTACTGATTTTTGTGCATTGATTTTGTATCCTGCTAATTTACAATAGGACTTAATCACCTTCAGGAGTTTTGGGATGGAGGCTCTCAGGTCTCTTACATATATAATCCTGTCATCAGCGAATAAAGCTAACTTAACTTCTTCCTTTCCAAATTGTGTCCCTTTTATTTCCTTCTCCTGTCTTATTGCTTGAGCTAGGACTTCCAGTACTATATTGAAAAGCACAGGTGAGAGTGGACAACCCTGTCCTGTTCCTGATCTTAATGGGAATTCCTCCAGTCTCTCTCCGTTAAGTATTATTTGGGTCTTTGGAGCTTCGTATATTGCCTTTATTATGTTAAGATATGAACCAACCATGCCAACTCTCTCCCATGTTTTGAACATGAAGTGATGATGAATCTTGTGAAAGGCCTTTTCTGTATCTATCGAAATGATCATGTGGTTTGTATGTTTAACCATGTTTATGTGGTGTATTACATTGACAGATTTCCATATGTTGAACCACCCCTGTGTTCCTGGAATGAATCCCACTTGGTCAAGGTGGATAATGCTTTTGATGTGTTGTTGGATTCGGTTTGCAAGGATTTTGTTTAGGATCTTTGCATCTAAATTCATCAGGGAAATAGGCTGGTAGTTTTTTTTTTTTTTTTTTTGCTTGTGGCATCTCTGCCTGCTTTTGGAATTAGGGTGATGCTAGCTTCATAAACGGAGATGGGTAGATTTCCCTGTTCACCAATTGTGTGGCACAGTTTGAGGAAGATTGGTTTGAGTTCTTCTATGAAGGTTTGATAGAATTCAGCTGAGAAGCCATCTTGTCCTGGACTCTTCTTTTGGGGAGGTTTTTTTATTACTTTTTCAATCTTCATGAGTGTGATGGGTTGATTGAGGTGATTAATCTGCTCTGTGTTTAGCTTTAGTAGATGGTATGCGTCCAAGAATTTATCCATCTCCACCACATTATCCAGTTTTGTGTAGTAGAGGTTTTTGAAATAAGTCCTGAAGGTTCCCCAATTTCACTTATGTCTGTTGTGATCTCTCCTTTTGATTTTGAATTTTGTTAATTTGAAGCTTCTCCTTTTTTTGCGTGATCGGATTGGCCAGGGGTTTGTCAATCTTGTTTATTTTTTCAACGAACCAGCTCTTTGTTTTGTCAATTGTCTTAATTGTTTCCTTCATTTCCAGTTTATTGATTTCTGCTCTGATTTTAATTATTTCTTTCCTTCTAGAGCCCTTTGGGTTGGATTTTTCTTGTTTTTCCAGTGCCTTCAGGTGGATGGTTAGGTCATTGATTTGGGACCTTTCTGTCTTTTTGACGAAGGCATTGAGTGCTAAGAATTTTCCCCTGAGGACCGCCTTCATTGTGTCCCATAGGTTTTGGTACGATGTGTTGTCATCGTCCTTCAATTCCAGAAATTTTGCAATTTCATTTTTTATTTCATCCACTATCAATTTATTGTTTAAGAGTGTGCTGTTCAGTTTCCAGGTGCCATTTGGATTCTTGGTGGTTCTTTTGTTGTTGATTTCTAGCAATATAGCATTGTGATCTGATATCATGCAGGGAATTATGTCAATCTTCCTAAATATGTGCAGGCAGTCTTTGTGACCCAATATATGGTCTATTTTAGAGAATGTTCCATGGGCTGCTGAGAAGAATGTGTAATCTGTGGATTTGGGTCGGAACGTTCTGTAGATGTCCGTTAGGTCTAAGTGAGCTATGGTTTTGTTGAGCTCTCTTACTTCCCTGTTGAGTTTCTGTTTGGATGATCTGTCTATTACTGATAATGGTGTATTGAAGTACCCAGCTATGATGGTGTTTCTGGTTATTTCTGTTTTACTTTCAAGTAGGTTTTGTTTTAGGAACTGTGGTGCCCCTGTGTTTGGTGCATACAGATTTATGATTGTAATATCCTCTTGATGGATCATTCCCTTGATAAGTAGGAAGTGGACTTCTTTGTTTTTTTTTTGATTATTTTTGGTTTGAAGTCTATTTTGTCCGATATTAATATAGCTACACCTGCTTGTTTCTTATTCTCACTTGCTTGGAATACTGTTTTCCACCCTTTCACCCTGAGGAGGTGTCTGTCTTTAATGGTGAGGTGGGTTTCTTGAAGGCAACAGATTGAGGGGTCTAATTTTTTGATCCATCCTGTTAGCTTGTGTCTCTTGATGGGTGAATTCAGGCCATTAATATTTAGGGTAATGACTGTGAGATTTGATTTGATTCCTGCCATATTGTGATGGTAAATATGGGTTGGAGTTTTCATGGACATTGAAGTTTTTTGTGCCTGCTCTGAGTTTGGTTGTTGTGATCAGCTTCTTGTAGGCAATTGTGTTTGATTATTAGTTTCTTCTCTGTGGAGAAATTCCTGAAATACTCTCTGTAGGTTTGGTTTTTTGTTCATATAATTGTAAAGCTGAGTTTTGTCATGGAAAGTTTTTCTTTCACCATCTATTATGAGGGATACTTTCGCTGGGTAGAGTAGTTTGGGTTGGAAGCCATAGGTTCTTAGACTTTGCCGTGTTTCATTCCAGGCCCTTCTAGCTTTCAGGGTTTCCATTGAGAAGTCTGAAGTAATTCTGATGGGGTTACCTTTGAAGGTGGTGCGCTGTTTTTCCCTAGCTGCTTTTAGGATTTTCTCTTTGGTGTCAATGTTTAGAGTCTTAATGATATATGTCTTGGAGAGTTTCTCCTTTGGTCCAGTCTGTTTGGAATTCTATTGGCTTCTTGTATCTTGATGGGCCTTTCTTTTAAGGGACTGGGGAAGTTTTCTTCAATTATTTTGTTAAATACGTTCTCCATGCCTTTGGTCTGAATTTCTTCTCCTTCTGGTATTCCAATGATCCTGATATTGGGACGTTTAAATGTATCCCACAATTCCCTCATGTTCTGTTCACACGAGCTTTTGAACTTACTGAAATTTTTGAACTCTCTGTTTCTTCCATCTTGTCTTCCAGATCAGAGTTTCTATCCTCCACTTGGCTGACTCTATTCTTGAGAGCTTCTAGAGAGTTTTGGACTTGTTCAATTAAGTTTGCATTTTCTATTACTTTTCTATGTACAATTTCCATCCCCTGTCAAGCTCCCTTTTCACATCATTTTCTGATTTTCTTGGGGATTCTTGGAGTTCATCCTTGCATTTCTTTATATCTTCAGTTAGCATGGCCAGCTGATTTTTAAGGTCTTCTTTTTTTTCACTCTCCCTCAAATCTCTTAACTCTCTTTGAAATCCTTCCAATTTCTTATCTAGTCCTTGCAATTTCTTATCTATTAGTTCTAGTTTAGTGATGGCAGCATCCACATGATTGTCGGCCCTTTGTTGCTTTCCTGAAAATTCTACCAGTAGGTTGGTCAGGGTTGCATTGCTCATAGCTTCAATTTGGTGTTCTGGTCCTATTGGTTCGTCTATGTTTTGGTTAGATGTATTCATTGTGGGACTGGGTGATCTAACTGGATTTTCTTGCATTTTATTTTTCATGTTATTTCTTTTGCGCTGTGTTCTGCCCATGCCAGTGTATGGGCAGATAGGTGGGCATATCAGCCTGGGCTCAAGAACAATGGGAATCTTATGCAGCCCGGAGGTGTTGCCAAGAGGCCTGGGCTTTGGCTGTCACTTGCCAAAGCCGCCTACCTACTGCCTGGCAGGGGCGCCAAAGTTGCCTGAGTTCTCAAGTGGTAATGTGCCAAAGCTGCCTGCGTTCGAGCTAGGAGTGGCACTGAGGCACCAAGCACTGGAGCCGCCCGAACTCTGACTGGGCACGCTGGGAACCGGAAGCAGTCTGCGCTCCCCTGCCACAGGACAATTGTGGACAGCCGCGCGGCAGACAGGTAGGGGATTTGACCTGAGCTGGTGCAAGCAAGAAACACAGGCTGAGCTTGCGTGGCACCTGCTGTGGGACTGGGCTTGCTCAGTAAGTGGGCGAGTGGATGAGAGTGCGGAGCAGACTAAGCTTCCGCACGCAGGGAGCAATCTCTCTTTGCAAAGCCGCCTATCTGCTACGTGGCAGGGGCACCAAAGTTGCCTGAGTTCTCAAGCGGTAATGTGCCAAACCTGCCTGCGTTTGAGCTACGAGTGGCACTGAGACACCAAGAACTGAAGCCGCCAAAACTTTGGCTGGGAACGCTGGTAACCGGAAGCAGTCTGCGCTCCCCCGCCACAGGACAATGGCGGCCCGCCGGTACGGCAGGCAGGTAGGGGATGGCACCTGAGCTGACGCAAGTGAGAGATACAGTCTGAGCTTGTGGGGCAGCTGCTGTGGGACTGGGCACACTCAGTAAGTGGGCGAGTGGACGAGGGTGTGGAGCAGTCTAAGCTTCTGCACGCAGGGAACAATCGGCACGCAGTGGCAGCTGGGCTCCGGAGCAGCAGCAACAACAGGGGCGGAGTTGTGAACACGGCGGTTATTTGGGGCGAGGGGTGCCTACCCGCCCGCAAGGGGATTGGCGATTCCCTGTTCGTCCGCCTCTGTGCCCTCCCAGATTTCTCTCGCCTAAAATCCACTATATACCCTTAATAGATTGCCTTTCTTTCCCCGGGATTTGTGGCGCAGCTAGGCAGTCGCCATCTTGGGCGGAAGTCCAGTTGGTTCATATCTTAACCTAATAAAGGCAATATACGAAGCTCCGAAGGCCCAAATAATACTTAATGGAGAGAGACTGGAGGAATTCCCATTAAGATCAAGAACAGGACAGGGTTGTCCACTCTCACCTGTGCTTTTCAATATAGTACTGGAAGTCCTAGCTCAAGCAATAAGACAGGAGAAGGAAATAAAAAGGATACAATTTGGAAAGGAAGAAGTTAAGTTAGCTTTATTCACTGATGACATGATTATATATGTAAGAGACCTGAGAGACTCCATCCCAAAACTCCTGAAAGTGATTAACTCCTATAGCAAAGTAGCAGGATACAAAATCAATGCACAAAAATCAGTAGCCTTCCTTTATGCAAATGACAAAGATACAGAGAAAGAAATAAGGGACATAGTCCCATTTTCAATTGCAACAAAAAAAAATAAAATACCTCGGAATAACGTTAACCAAGGAAGTGAAAGATCTATACAACGAAAACATAAAAACGCTCAAAAAAGAAATTTAGGAGGACTTGAGAAAATGGAAAGATCTCCCATGTTCCTGGATAGGCAGAATTAACATTGTGAAGATGACAATCCTATCAAAGGCAATATACAGATTTAATGCAATTCCAATTAAAATCCCTACAGTATTCTACACAGATATAGAAAAAATGATCTCAAATTTCATATGGAAAAGTGAAGGCCTCGCAGTTGCAAACATATCCTCAGCAAAAGAAATACCTCTGGAGGCATCACCATACCTGGTCTAAAGCTATATTACAAAGCCATAGTAATAAAAGCAGCATGGTACTGGCATAAAAACAGGAGTATAGACCAATGGAATAGACGTGATGATGAGGACTTTGGGTCAAGCGATTATAGCTACTTGATATTCGATAAAGGCCCAAACAATGTAGGCTGGAAAAAAGACAGCATCTTCAACAAATGGTGCTGGAGAAACTGGATAACCACATGCAGGAAACTGAAACTTGATCCACACATTTCACCATGCACTACACTCAAGTCCAAATGGATCAAAGATCTCAATATATGACAAGAAACTCTAACACTACTGGAAGAAAATTTAGGAAGTACTTTCCATAATATAGGAATGGAAAAAGACTTCCTGAACAAGACCCCAGTAGCTCATGAACTTAAACCGTCTCTGAACCAATGGGATCACATGAAGCTGAAGAGTTTCTTTACAGACAAGCAAACAATAAGCAAAGCCAATAGATTACCCACCGAACGGGAGAAAATATTTGCAGGTTATCCAACTGATAGAGACCTAATCTCTAGAATCTACACAGATCTCAAAAACCTAAACAGTAAGAAGTCAAACACCCCACTCAAAAAATGGGGCAAAGAGCTGAACAGGCAGTTCACAGAGGAAGAAATACAAATGGCAAACACACACTTAAGAAAATGTTCATCAACCCTAATCATCAGAGAAATGCAAATTAAAACAACTATGAGATTCCACCTTACCCCAATAAGGATAGCAAACATCAAAAAATCAAATGAAAATAAATGCTGGCGAGGGTGTGAAGAAGTAGGAACACTCATCTACTGTTGGTGGGAATGTAGGATGGTACAACCACTTTGGAAAGCAATATGGAGACTTCTGAAAAAGCTGAGTATAGAGATACCGACAGACCCACTTATTCCCTTACTGGGCATCTACCCTAAAACCTTCAAACCACAGACTAAAGAGATTTGCTCAACCATGTTTATAGCGGCTCAATTTGTAATAGCTAAGAGCTGGAATCAACCCAGATGTCCATCACTAGAAGAATGGATAACTAAGATGTGGTATATCTACACAATGGAATTCTATACAGCAGTACGAAAAAATGACACAATGAAATTTGAGGAAAAATGGTTGAACATGGAACAGATCATTCTCAGTGAACTTACCCAATCACAGAAAAAAAATCGCCACATAGTCTCACTCATCTACAGCACCTAACCGGAATCTACCAAAGATACCTTACATACCCAGCAAGCATCTCCTAGACTAGACACTAGGATGGAAGGGGAGGGAGGGGAGGGCATCAAAGGGGTGGGAAACACAAATCTAGACCCAAACAGCAAAAGTACCATAATCTTCTACTTACTAAAAGACAGACCCAATGGCTGATCCTTCACCAGGCCCTTACAGGGAACACCTGAACCACAAGACACTGGAGAGGGTAAGATTAAGACAAACCTTAATCTCCTACATCTTCCCTCCCTCACTTCCCCTCCCCCCCTCTCTCTCTCTCTTATCTCTAACTCTTGTATATTAGTTATCTTTTTCCTCATTTTCTTAGTGGGAACTGACCTGTAACTCCCAGATCCAGCATGGGGCTATCATCCACAATGAGCTTTTGATCAGAGAGACCTACAAGGTTTCCTAACAGACAGACAGATTTCTGTCACAGTACTTGATGACCCACCAAAGGTTAGTGGTAAGACCCTACTGCTGAAGATACCTTATGTGATTGACATGCAAATTAGAATGGCATGGCTGGAAGTTGGAAGAGAGTCAGTCCCCAGACAGTCAGTGTGTCTAGTGCGAGAGGTGCTACATGGGCGACTGGGGGAAATTGACCAATATCTATCGAAGCAACGCATGGTCTAACCTACTTAGCAGCAAATAACTTGTTGTGATGCCCACACAAGTGCAGTGGTGGCACACAGCCATGGTGGGGAACCAACTGCTCTCAATTTGGCTCACTGATCCCCTCACTGGTATGGGACTCATAGCTGGAGCTGGGAAACAAGTCAGAACCATATCCAAACATAAGCCCACTCTCCAATATCAAGCTACCATCAATTGTGGGCTACAAGAGGGCCTACACCTATTAAATTCTCTATAAAAAAAAAAGTAAGGGTTATCTCATTTGTCCTGGTGCTAACTTACTCTCCGTTGGAGAATCTGCTTCTCTTTTTCAGATAGATGTAGATCCTAAGGAGAGAGCCACCCCATCATACCTCAAAAGGGCCCCAGCTGAAACTAAGAAAAATTGGAGAAACAAGCAAGGGGGCTGTTTTCCTGATGAACTGGATACCAGCACAAGGGGGAAGGAGATCAGCACAGAGAAAAATCAACTCCTACCAAATCAGAGAGCCAGAGCCTCAGAGGCCCCCAACACCTCATCACTGAAGCAGACCAAAAATGAGCCCAACATGGCTCAGGGAAATTTTGCGGAAGAGGGGGCGGAAAGAATGTCAGAGTCACATGCTGGGTCATGATATGCAGAGACATTTAGCTTACCCATAACTGTGGGCTAACTCCACAATGCATGACCCGTATACCTCAACAAGGAGAGGCCAAGGGGAGGGGGTAGGTCACGGATGAGCCTAATAATGGTACCAAACTGACTGTATTTGCTGAATACAGAACTGACTAATAAAAATAAAAAATAAAAAAAACAAAAAAAAAAGAAAAAGAAAAGAAAAAAATAAAAAGCAATAAGAGAATCACACAAAAAAATAAATGAATAAAACAATACTGAGCAACAAAAATAAGGCTGGTGGTATCACCATACCTGATTTTAACCTGTACTACAGAGCCATAGTAACAAAAGCAACATGGTACTGGCACAAAAACAGACATATAGGCCAAAGGAACAGAATAGAGGACCCAGATGTAAGCCTGGGTAGCTATAGCCACCTGATATTTGATAAAAATGCCAAAAATATTCATTGAAGAAAAGACAGCCTCTTCAGCAATTGGTGCTGGGACAACTGGATATGTATCTGTAGAAGGATGAAAATAGATTCTTTTCTCTCTCCACGTGCAAGAATTAAGTCCAAATGGATTCAAGACCTTAACATCAGACCTTAAACTCTAAAACTGATAGAGGAAAAAGTAGGGAAAACCCTTCAACATATTGGTCTTGGCAAAGACTTTCTGAATATAACCCCAATTGCTCAGGCAATAAAACCACAGATTGACAGCTGGACCTCATGAAATTACAAAGATTTTGTATGGCAAAGGATACTGTGAATAAATCAAAGAGGCAACCTACAGAATGGGAAAAAGTCTTTGCCAGCTATATATCTGATAGAGTATTAATATCTAGTATATACAAAGAACTCAAAAAATTAAATAATAAGAAATCAAACAAGCCAATTAAAAATGGGCTATGGAACTAAATAGAGAGTTCTCAAAAGAAGAAATACAGATAGCTTATAAGCATCTAAAAAAATGTTCTACATCCCTAGTCATCAGGAAAATCCAATTAAAACTACATTGAGATTCCATCTCACTCCTGTCATATTGGCTATCATCATGAAAACAAATGACCATAAATGCTGGCAAGGATGTGGAAAAAGAGGAACCCTTCTACATGGTTGGTGGGAATGCAATCTGGTCCAGCCATTGTGGAAATCAATATGGAGGTTCCTAAGACAACTAAAAATAGATCTACCATATGACCAAGCTATGGCACTCCTAGGCATATATCCTAAGGACTCATCTATTACCTTAGAGATACTTTCTCAGCCATGTTTATTGCCACTCAATTCACAGTGGCTGGGAAATGGAACCAGCCTAGATGTCCCTCAACTGATGAGTGGATAACGAAGATATGGCACATTTATATAATGGAGTTCTACTCAGAGGTAAAGAAAAATGAAGTTATGAAATTTGCATGAAATGTATGGAACTGGAAAGTATTATACTAAGTGAGGGAACCCAGGTCCAGAAAGCCAAGCATCACATATTCTCTCTCATATGTGAATCATAGCTACAGATGATTGGACTTCTGTGTGAGTAGGAAGAAAACTCAGTAGCAAAGGCCAGTAAGCTAGAAAAGAGATATAAAGGGAAGAGAAAGGAAGGAAGGGGGGTACTTAATAGGTTGGTATTGTATATATGTAAGTAGAAGAATAGATTACTGGAGGTGAAAAGGCCCAAGTGGGGTCAGGGGAAGAGATTGAGTAAAGGAAAGGTGGAGGTAGGGCTAGTCAAAATCTAAGAGGATATAAATAAATCATATAGAAACTACTTTTTTTGACAATGGAACACTCAAGAGCTGTAGATTATTGCTAGAAATTTTTCAGTTCCAGGGATGGGATACCATCCAGTAAGTTGTTGGCCAGGGAGGTCCCTGATGCCCCCAAAACATTATAGGCTATTGCCAAGGCCCTTTGTTTTCCAGCAGGAATAGATGGTAAGACCCAATTGCTGAAGAGTCCACATACTTGGGCTGCAAGGCCACTGAGAAATCCTGCTGAAACTGAGCTGATAACCTCCTTCATGTAGACCTGCTGACAGATAGCTGGAAGAATCAATTCTGCATGCATTTCAATGAGAGAGAGAGAAATCACCAGTGAAGATACTCAACTGTGGACACTACAAGCCTTATATTTGGCCAGCCAGGCCAAATGAGCCAATGGGTGCAATAGTGGCACATCTGTCATGGTGGAAACCAACTGCTCTCTAATTGGACTGGAGGCCTGTTCCATGGGAGGGAATACATCCATGATACTGAAAACTTAAAACAGGGGTATTCATGAGCCCTAGGGGTGTAAGGTCTGCTGCTGTCTGGCAAAATGTAGATACTATGCTTATCAAACTGCCCAGTAAGCACTTCTCTTAATGTTCATACCCTTATATTAATGCTACTCTTACTTTTGGTAGAGAATCTTCTCTTTTCAGATGGCAGTGATCTTGGGATGAGTCAGAAGGCATCACCATGCTGGAAAGAAGTGACAAGAGTGCTCAGTACTGCAATATCTTTATCACACCTTCCAAGGCTCAGGATCTATTGCAGAAGAGGTGGTGGAAAGAATGTAAGCGCCAAAGGAAGGGTAGGACTCCTTACAATGTGCTCTCCCCAGACACAAAATGGCCTGGATATCCATGACCTCACAGTACCTGACACTACCTATACAAGACCATCATAATATAGGAAGAAAAGATGATGACATCAAAATAAAAGAGAGACTCATTGAGATTGGGAGAATGAGTTTCAAAGGGGGAGGTTGGGGAAGGGAGGGTACTACCACTGGATATTTTTTATAATCATGGAAGTTGTTAATAAATTTTTCTAAAAAATATATGCTACCAAATTGGGAAATCTAAAAGAAATGGATGAGTTTCTCAGCACATTTGACCTTCTGAAGACAAACTGAGAGGAGATAAATAATTTAAATAGATCCATATAACAAGAAATAAGAATCAAGCAACCATTTTAAAATCCCCCAATCATAATATCACAGATCCACACAAGTTCACTGCTAAATTCAACCAGACCTTTACAGAAGATATAAAACCACTCCTTCTCAACTTATTCCATAAAATTCAAAGTGGGGAATGCTCCTTTCATGAATCCATTGTTACACTAATAGCAAGACTGATAATGAAACAACAAAAATGAAAACTATAGCCCAATATCCCTGATAAGCATACACCCAGAAATTCTCAATAAAATACATGGAAATAGAATTAAAGAACACATTAAAAATAGCAACCACCTCAATCATGGAGGAAAACCATGATTGAGATGTAGTGATGGGTCAATATATTTAAATCAATGCACATAATACATCACATAAATAGATCCAAGGACAGAAATAACTTGATCATTCAGTAGATGCAGAAAAAGTCTGCAACAAAATCTAAAATCTCTTTATGTTAAAATCTTTGTAAAGACTAGGGATGGAGGGAACATATCTCAACATAATAAATGCTGTATGTAACAAATATATATAGTTAATATGCACAAATATGTAAGGCTAAATGTAACAAATATGTATAAAACATACTAAATAAAGAAAAACTTGAAGCATTTACAATGGAATCAGCCCAGATACCCATCAACTGATGAATGGAAAATGAAGATGTGGTACATATAAACTACAAAATTCTATCCAGTGGTAAGGAAAAATAAGTTATGAACCTTACAGAGAAATAAATGGACCTAGAAAAAATATGTCCTAGGTGACATTACCCAGTCTCAGAAAGACACACTGCTTGTTCTCTCTCATATGCAGATCCAAACATGGATAGTTTAATTTGCTAATAAATTGTTGTAAATATCAGACATACTGGTAAGGCAGCAAGAATAATGTTTGTAGACAGGAGAAGGGAGGAATAAAAGGAAGAGACAGTAAACAGGCAAGTAGAGGTGGAAGTATCTGGGAAAGACAGGGTTAAAGAAAGGAGAGGAAGGGGAGATACACAAACTAATATGATATAAATCAGTACTATAGAAACATATCTCTTTGTTAGCTAATTAAAAGATATAACTCTCTTCCAGAGAAAGAGAAAGAGAGAAGGACAGGCTGGTCAGAAGCCCCCTATGGGGGTGGAAAAACTTTACTCTAAAACCATCAGCTGTTTCTAGTAAGTGGCAGTGCAAGAATTGGGTTGCCCTCCATGACAAAGTCTTAGTGAGACCCACAAAGCCCCTAAAACAACATAGGCCATTTTCAAAGCACTTAGTTACCTCCCTCCCCACCCCAGATCTAAATGGCAAGACCTTACTGCTAAAGACATCACAGATTGTAGTTTCAAGAGATAGAGAGAAAAGCTGGAACTAAGATGACAGCCACCATTATGCCAGCTAGCTTTCACAGTGCGGGAATGCACTATGTGAACTACTAGGAGATAAGTTATCAATAGCAAGAAGCAGTCAATCCTTCAAGGTACAGAATTTACTGGCCAGACAAGATTCACACACTGGTGCAATAGGTTATGGGAATAATCAATTGCCCTATGATTGGGTACGAGGCCCATATAGTGAGAAGGAATTCATACCTGATACTGAGAACCAAGTCAGAAGCTTAGGGCTTGCAAGGTCATAGACCCTAGAAGGAAGCTTCCACTGTTTTTTGGCTGAAAGGATAGCTTATGCCCACAAAATGTCTTCTAAATGGGCTGGAGAGATGCCTTATTGGTTAAGCACTTGCCTGTGAAGCCTAAGGACCCTGGTTTGAGGCTCGATTCCCCAGGACCCACATAAGCCAGATGCAAAGGTAGCCCAAGCATTTGGCACACCCATTCTCTCTATATCTATCTGCCTTTTTCTCTGTCTCTGTCTGTCAATCTCAAATAAATATATAAATAAATAACAAACCAAAAAGTCTTCTAAATGTCTAGGTTTATCCCATTTGATCCATGCTGTTCTTACTCTTGATTAGAGAATATGCTTTTACAGATGAGTCATTTCTACCACACTTGCCAAGGTCCAGGAAATGTTAGAAAGAAAATTCCAGGTTAAATATCAGTGCTGCTCTCATGGGTACCCTGAGAACCTCCTCTAAGGAGTTGGTGATAGACACTGAAGAGAATAAAAACTCATCAAAAAAGAAAATTAGAGGCTGCTGGGAACTCAACACTAAAGGAGAATTATAATATACTCTCCATTCTACATTGCAGAATAGGGTGTAGAAAGAATGTTAGAGACACAGATTGGGAAGGTATACTGAGTGAATGGCCCACACAGAGACTGACTAGTGCATTGATGACTGAACAGTGATTATTGATAATTCCACAGAGGAGGGCCATCTGTGGAACTGAAGTTAGGGAGGGGCACATCAGTAGAACCCAATGGGAATATGACCAATTTGTAACATTTTCATATAATTAAGTTCTTACTAATAATTTGTTGTTGTTGTTGTCTAGTCCAGGTTGACCTGGAATTCACTATGTAGTCTCAGGGTGGCCTCAAACTCACAGCAATCCTCTTACCTCTGCCTCCTGAGTGCTGGGATTAAAGGTGTGTGCCACCATGCCTGGCAATTTTTTTAACTTTATAATATTCATATAGAATTACAAAAGGCCTCAAGTAACCAAAAATTTCCTCAGAACGAGAATACTTCCAGAGGTATCACACACTGCCACATTAATAAAAAATAACACAGCAGTGGCCTGAAAACAAACATGTAGATCAATGTAAAAAAAGAGTAACCAGATTTCTGTTCATGTAAGTACATACGCCTGATTTATGAACAAAGATGACAAAAATATGCATTAGAGAAGAGTCAGTATATTCAATGTGTGATAGTTAAGTTTTATTGTCAACTTGATCTGTTTAGGAATCCACAGACATTCCTCTTGAGTGGGTCTCTGATATTGATATTTCAAATGCTTTCTTTTCCATACCAGTCCATAAGGACCACCAGAAGCAATTTGCCTTCAGTTGGCAAGGTCAACAGTACAAATTTATTGTTTTGCCTCAAGGTTATATTAACTCTCCGGCCCTGTGTAATACCTTAGTTCACAGGGATATTGATCACCTGTCCCTTCCACAAGTGTCACATTGGCCAAGTCTATCGATGACCTTATGCTGGTTGTATCAAATGAGCAGGAGGTGACAACAAATGGAGTTTCTGATACAGTATATAGGCATCAGAGGATGGGAAATAAATCCATCCAAACTTCAAGGACCTTCCACCTCAGTGAAATTTCTAGGAATTCAGTGGTGTGGGGCATGCAGGTATATTCCTTCTAAGGTGAAGATAAGTTGTTACACCTGGCCCCTACTACCACTAAGACAGAAGCACAACATCTACTGGGACTATTTGGATTTTGGAGAGAGCACATTACTCATTTGGGTATGTTACTCCATTCCATATATCAAGTGACTCGGAAACCTACTAGTTTTCAGCGGGGCCCAGAATAAGAGAAGTTCTCTTCAACAGGTCGAGGCTCATGTGCAGACTGTTGTGCTACTTGGGGCCATATGATCTAGCAGATCCAATGGTACTTGAGGTTCTTGAGGTTTTGATGGCAGGTAGGCATGCCATTTGGAGCCTTTGGCAGGGCCCATGGGTCAATCACAGCAGAGGCCCTTGGGATTTTGGACCAAGGCCCTGCTGTCATCTGCAGACAATTATTTTCCCATTGAAAGACAGCTCTTTGTCTGATATTGGGCCTCAGTGGAAACTGAATGCTTGACAATGGGCCATCAATTTACTATGTGATCTGAGCTGCCCATCATGAGCAGGGTTATCTGACCCACCAGGCCATAAGTTGAATGTGCATAGCAGCAGTCAATCATCAAGCGGAAGTGGTACATACATGATCAGGTTCAAGCAGGCCCTGAAGGCGCAAGTTACATGAGATAGTTGCCCAAATGTCTATGGTTTCTACTCCTGTTACAATGCCTTCTGTCCCCAAGCATGCATCTATGGCATAGTGGGCATAGTGGGGTATGCCCTGTGATCAACTGACTGAGGAAGAGAGGACTAGGGCATGGTTTACAGATGGTTCAATGCATTACATGGACAGCTGAAGCATTACAACCCCTTTCTGGGACAACTCTGAAGGACTGTAGTGAAGGGAAGTCTTCATAATGGACAGAACTTTGGGCACTGTACATGGCTGTACATTTTGCTTGGAAGGAAAAATGGCCAGATGTGAGATTATATACTGATTCATGGGTTGTGGCCAATGGTTTGGCTGGATGGTCCAGGACTTTGGAGGAACACAATAGGGAAATTGGTGAGAAGGACATTTTGGGGAAGGTGTATGTGGACAGACCTCTCTGCATGGGCAAAGGATATAAAGATAGTTGTGTGCCATGTTGATGCTCATCAGAAGATGACCTCATCAGAGGATGACCTTAATAATCAAGTTGATAAGCTGATCCATTCTGTGGATAGTGGTCAACCTTTTTCCTCAGCTATCCCTGTCATTGCCCAATGGGCCCATGAACAAAGTGGCCACAGTGGCAGGGATGCAGGTTATGAATGTGCCCAACAATATGGACTTCCACTAACTGAGTGGCTCTTCAGGAAGCCTCCAGGCCTTCAGTGCTGGATTGGCACTGTTGAGGCATCCAGCCTCATGGACTGAGCAGCTACCAGGTTCCTTGACTCTCGGGCCTGCAAACTGCTATTGTTGGTCTGCCTTAAAATAATCCAATAAATTGCCTTTTAATACAATTCATTCTATTGGTTTTGTTCTTCTAGAGAACTGTGACTCACAATTATGTTGCTTGGGAAACTGGGTATCTACAAACAGAAGTATCCCAGGAAATAAGGCAAATAATCAACAAAGGTTATCTTATGAAACAAAAAATGGTTATACATGTAAGGAAACTGCCAGCTGAGAAAAGAGACAAACCACAGAACTGGAGAAAATCTTTGCCAGCTATATATCAGACAGTTGCCTGCAAAGCTTAAGAACTCAAGCTTGAATCTCTAGGTGCCACATAAGCCATATGCACAGTGATGCAAGCACACAATGTCTCACATGTGCACAAGGGGACACATGCATCTGGAGATTGTTTGCATTGGCTGAAGGGCCTTGTGCACCCATACTCTCTCTCCTCTCTCTCTCTCTCTCTCTCTCTCTCTCTCTCTCTCTCTCCTCTCTCTCTTTCTCTCTCTCTCTCCCTCTCCCTCTCCCTCTTCCTCTCCCTTTCCCTCATTAAAAAAAAACTCTAAGCAATAAAATATCAAACACAGAAGGGAGCTACAAGCTTCCAGCAATCACACTATCAGTGAGAAGAGTACTGGGCTGCTGCCAACAAGTACTCTGAAGGGCTTCTACTCTTTGGACCCTGCCTGACACAGCAAGAGCCAAACTACTGTGAAGGGATTTTAACACTCACAATGGCCTTAAAAAAATCAAAACACCTCAAGGAGAAGATAATAGGGACTGGCTGGCAGCTCCAGAAAAACTTTTCTACCTTTTCACAGTCTCTACTACATCAAAGGCTAGCACCAGGACCTACTGGAGTTCTTGGGAGTCTAAGGGGCATGAACCACCCCTCCCCACACAGCATCCAGCTCAGCTGATCTGAAGAGCAGATGGACCTAACCAGCTGAACCAAGTTCATAGAGAACCAAGGAGAGAACCATCTTTATACTCAATATAGGTGACATAGACAATAGATAACTGGGCTATTTTACACCAGGTCAATGCATAACCCAAATCCAAGTATATATGCTTGCACTAGAAGTGTAATCAAAGCATGCATATCAAGGTATATTGCTAAAGAAAAGAAACCCAGGGAGAAAAGAATTCAAAACCTAGTCCACAGCACTGTGTGGTGACACAAGACTTTAATCTGAGCACTTGGGAAGCAGAGGTATTAGGATCACCATGAGTTTGAGGGCAATCTGAGACTGCATAGCAAATTTCAAGTCAGCCTGAGAGACCCTATCTCGGGAAAAAAAAAATCCTAGTCCATTAAAACAAAAATACTTCTTTGTTAGATATGATGTGCATTTGGTTTGCTATGCCATTCTTAAAAAAGTTGTGTACTGGGGTTAAAATTTGTCAATCTTTATATTTATGTATCATAATTCATAGTGCCGTTTTTAGTTTTTTCTTTTTTTCTCAATTTTTATTAACATCTTCCATGATTATAAAAACTATCCCATGGTAATACCCTCCCTCCCCCGACTTTCCCCTTTGAAATTCCATTCTCCATCATATACTCTCCCCATCTCAATCATTCTCTCTTTTATTTTGATGTCATGATCTTTTCCTCTTCTTATGATGGTCTTGTGTAGGTAGTGTCAGGTACTGTGAGGTCATGGATATCCAGGCCATTTTATGTCTGGAGGCAACATGTTGTAAGGAGTCCTACCCTTCCTTTGGCTCTTACATACTTTCCTCCACCTCTTCCGCATTAGACCCTGAGCCTTGGAAGATGTGATCAAGATGTTACTCAGTACTCCAGTCACTTCTTTCCAGCACTATGATACCTTCTGAGTAGTCCCAAGGTCACTGCCATCTGAAAAGATTCTCTACCCAAAGTGAGAGTAGCATTAATGTAAGGGTATGAATATTAACAGAAGTGCTTACTGGGTAGTTTGATAAGCATAGTATATACATTTATCCAGACATCAGCAGATGCTACACCCCCTAGGGCTCATGACTACCACTGTATTCAGTTTTCAGTATCAGGGATGTATTCCCTCCCATGGAGCGGACCTCCAGTCCAATTAGAGGGCAGTTTGTTTCCACCATGATAGACGTGCCACTGTTGCACCCATTGGCTCATTTGGCGTGACTGGCCAATTATAAGGCTTGCAGTGTCCACTGTTGAGTAACTGCACTGGTGGTATCTCTTTCTCCCATTGAACTGCATGTAGAATGGCTTCTTGCAGCTTTCTGTCAGCTGTTTTACATGGAGGGGGTTGTCAGCTCAGTTCCAGCAGGATTTCTCAGTGGCCTTGCAGCCCAAGTATGTGGAGTCTTCAGCAATAGGGTATTACCATCTATTACTAGTGGGAAACCAAGGGCCTCGACAATGGCCTATAATGTTTTGGGGGCACCAGGGACCTCCCTGGCCAACAACTCACTGGAAGGTATCGCATCCCTGGCACTGAAAATTTTTAAGGAACAATCTATAGCTCCTGAGTGTTCTATTGTCCAAAACTGGAGGATTCCATATGACTTATTTATATCCTCTTAGATTTTAATTAGCCCTCCCTGCACATTTCCTTTACTCAATCTCCTCCCCTGACCTCAATTTGGGCCTTTTCAGCCCCCTTAATGTATTCTTAAACTTACATATATAAAATACCATCCTATTAAGTACCCTCCTCCCTTTCTTTCTCTTCCCTTTGTATCTCTTTTTTAGCTTACTGGCCTCTGCTGAGTTTTTTCCTTCTCACACAGAAGTCCAATCATCTGTAGCTAGGATCCACATATGAGAGAGAACATGCAGCACTTGGCTTTCTGGGCCTGGGTTACCTCACTTAGTATAATCCTTTCTAGATCCATCTATTTTCCTGAAAATTTCAAAACTTCATTTTTCTTTACCACTGAGTAGAACTCCATTGTATAAATGTGCCATATCTTCATTGTCCACTCATCAGTTGAGGGACATCTAGACTGGTTCCATTTCCCAGCTATTGTGAATTGACTGGCAATAAACATGGTTGAGCACGTACTTCTAAGGAAATGAAATGAGACCTTAGGAAATATGCCTAGGACTGCTATAGCTGGGTCATATGGTAGACCTATTTTTAGCTGTCTTAGGAACCTCCACACTCATTTCCACAGTGGCTGGACCAGATTGCATTCCCACCAATCATGTAGAAGGGTTCCTCTATTTCCACATCAGCATTTATGAGCATTTGTTATCATGATGGTAGCCAATCTGACAGGAGTGTGATGGAATCTCAAAGTAGTTTTAATCTGCATTTCCCAGATGACTAGGGATGCAGAACATGTTTTTAGATCCTTATATGTCATCTGTATTTCTTCTTTTGAGAACTCTCTATTTAGTTCCATAGCCCATTTTTAATTGGCTTGTTTGATTTCTTATTATTTAACTTTTTGAGTTCTTTGTATATCCTAGATATTAATCCTCTATCAGATATATAGCTGGCAAAGATGGTTTCCCATTCTGTTGGTTGCCTCTTTGCTTTATTCACAATGTCCTTTGCAGTACAAAGTCTTTGTAATTTCATGAGGTCCCAGTGGTAAATCTGTGGTTTTATTACCTGAGCAATTGGGGTTATATTCAGAAAGTATTTGCCAAGACCAATATGTTGAAGGGTTTCCCCAGCTTTTCCTCCAGCAGTTTAAGATCTGATGTTAAGGTCTTTAATCCATTTGGACTTAATTCTTGTGCATGGAGATAGAGAAGAATCTATTTTCATCCTTCTACAGATACATATGCAGTTTTCCCAGCACCATTTGCTGAAGAGGCTGTCTTTTCACCAATGAGTATTTTTGGCATTTTTTTAAAAATAAAATATCAGGTGGCTATAGCTAATGGACTTACATCTGGGTCCTCTAATCTGTTTCACTGATCTACATGTCAGCCTTTGTGCCAGTACCATGCTGTTTTTGTTACTATGGCTCTGTAGTATAGGGTAAAATCAGGTATGGTGATACCACCAGCCTTATTTTTGTTGCTAAGTGTTATTTTAGATATCCGAGGTTTTTAGTGATTCCAAATGAACTTTTGGATTTTTTTTTCTATTTCCGTGAAGAATGCCTTTGGAATTTTTGATGAGAATTGCATTAAATGTGTAGATTGCTTTTTGTAAGATTGCCATTTTCACAATATTGATTCTCCCAATACAGGAACAAGGGATGTTTTTCCATTTCCTAGTGTCTTCTGCAATTTCTCGCTTGAGTGTTTTATAGTTTTCATTATAGAGATCCTTTACTTCCTTGGTTAGGTTTATTCCAAGGTAGTTTGTTTTCTTTGATGCAATTGTGAATGGAAGTGATTCTGATTGCATCCTCTGTGTGTTTGTTGTTAGCATATAGGAGTGCTACTGATTTCTGCTTATTTATTTGGTATCCTGCTACATGACTGTAGGTGTTTATCAGCTCTAACAGTTTTCTGGTAGAGTCTTTAGGGTCCTTTATATATAGAATCATGTCATCTGCAAATAATGATAACTTGATTCCTTCCTTTCCAATTTGTATCCCTTTTATGTGCATCTCTTGCCTTATTACCGTGGCTAAGACTTTCAGTACTATATTAAATAGAAGTGGGGACAGTGGACACCCTTGTCTTGTTCCTGATTTTAGTGGAAAGGCTTCCAGTTTTTCCCCATTTAGTAATATGTTGGCAGTAGGCTTGTCATAAATAGCCTTTATTATACTGAGATATGTTCCTCCTATTCCCAGTCTCTGTAGGACTTTTACCATGAAGGGATGTTGGATTTTGTCAAATGCTTTTTCTGCATCTGATGAGATGATCATGTGGTTTTTGTCCTTCAGTCCATTTATATAATGTATTACATTTATTGATTTGCATATGTTGAACCATCCCTGCTTCTCTGGGATAAAGCCTACTTGGTCAGGGTGAATGATCTTTCTGATATATTCTTGTATTCTGTTTGCCAATATTTTGTTGAGAATTTTGGTATCTATGTTCATGAGGGAGATTGGTCTGTAATTTTCTTTTTGGTTTTATCTTTGCCTGGTTTTGGTATCAGGGTGATGCTGGATTCACAGAAGTAATTTGGTAGGATTCCTTCTTTTTCTATTTTATGGAAAAGCTTAAGAAGCAATGGTGTTAGTTCTTCCCTTAAGGTCTGGTAAAATTCAGCAGTGAATCCATCTGGGCCTGGGCTTTTTTAGTTGGGAGATTTTTGATAATGGCTTGGATCTCCATGCTTGTTATTGGTCTATTTAAGTGATTAATCTCATCTTGATTTAATTTAGGTAGGTCATATAAATCAAGGAAATCATCCATTTCTTTCAGATTTTCATACTTACTGGAGTATATGCTTTTATAGTATGTCCCTATGATTTTTTGAATTTCTCTGGCATCTGTTGTGATGTTACCTTTTTCATCTCTAATTTTATTAATTTGTGTCTCTTCTCTCTTTCTTTTGGTCAGATTTGCTAAGGGTTTATCAATCTTGTTTATCCTTTCAAAGTACCAACTCTTTGTTTCATTGATTCTTTGGATTGTTTTTTTGTTTTCTATTTCATTAATTTCTGCCCTAATCTTTATTATTTCTTCCCATCTACTGATTTTTGGTTTGCTTTCTTCTTCTTTTTCCAAGGCTTTAAGGTGAAGCATTAGGTCATTTACTTGTGACCTTTCTAATTTCTTAATATAGGCACTTAAAGCTATAAATTTACCTCTTAGGACTGCCTTCATTGTGTCCCAGAGATTTTGGTATGTTGCGTTCTCATTATCATTGGATTCTTATAAATTTTTTGATTTCCTTCCTGATTTCTTCATTGACCCATTCATCATTTAGTAGTGTGTTGTTTAATTTCCATGATTTTGTGTATGCTCTATAGCCTTTCTTGCTATTGATTTGTAGTTTGATTCCATTGTGGTCAGATAGAATGCAAGGAATTATTTCAATTTTCCTGTATTTGTTAAGATTTGCTTTGTGTCCTAATATATGGTCTATTTTAGAGAATGTTCCATGTGCTGCTGAAAAGAATGTATATTCTGCATCATTTGGATGAAACGTCCTGTAGATATCTGTTAGGTCCATTCCTTCTATGACCTCATTTAGTCCAGATGCCTCTCTGTTTATTTTTTCCCAGGATGACCTGTCAATTGATGAGAGTGGGGTGTTGAAGTCACCCCCTACCACTGTGTTTGGTGTTATCTGTGACCTTAGTCCTAACAGAGTTTGTTTGATGAATTTGGGGCCCCCATGTGAGGTGTATATATGTTTAGGATTGTAATGTCCTCCTGTTGGAGTGTGCCTTTAATCAATATAAAGAGACCTTCCTTATCTTTCTTAACTAATGTTCGACTGAAGTCTGCCTTGTCAGATATTAGGGTAGCAACCCCTGCTTTTTTTCTAGGTCCATTTGCTTGAAACACCATTTTCCAACCTTTCACCCTAAGATAGTGTCCATCCTTTGTAGAAAGGTGGGTTTCTTGGAGGCAACAAATTGTAGGATCCTGCTTCTTAACCCAGTCTGCAAACCCATGCCTTTTTGTTGGAGCACTGAGGCCGTTGATATTAAGAGATAATATTGAAAGGTTTATGTTGATTTCTGCCATTTTTTTGTAGTTCTTCTCGTTTTACCTTTGCTCTCTCGTGTTAATTAGCATTTGAGTATTGTTTGTTTTTTCCCGGTTCCTTATATGTGTGCTTTTCTTTTTCTTCAGCATGGAGGATTCTTTCAAGTATTTTCTGTAGAGCTGGTTTTGTCTTCAAATACTCCTTTAGCTTGCTTTTGTCGTGGAATGTCCTTATTTCTCTGTCTATTTGAATGGATAGTTTTGCAGGATAAATTAACCTTGGTTGACAGTTGTTATCTTTCAGGACTTGGAATACATCACTCCACACCCTTCTGGCTTTTAAAGTTTGTGTTGAGTAATCTGCTGTGATCCTGATAGGTTTACCTTTGTAGGTAACATGATTTTTCTCTCTGACTGCTTACAATATTTTGTCCTTGGTTTGTCTGTTTGATAGTTTGATTATAATATGGCGAGGAGAGGTTCTTTCCAGGTTTTGTCTGGCTGGTGTTCTAAAGGATTCCGGTATCTGCATTGGCACCTCTTTCCCAATTTGGAGGAAGTTTTCTTCTATGATTTTGTTGAAGATGCCTACTATGCCTTTGGAGTGAAATTCTTCTCCTTCTACTATGCCCTGAATTCTTATGTTTGATCTTTTCATAGTGTCCCGAATACCTTGAAATTCCCACTCATACTTTTCTATTAGTTTGTCTTTCTCTTTGTTGGACTGTATTAGATATGCCACCTGGTCTTCTAGCTTAGATATTCTGTCCTTTCCTTCATCCATTCTAGTGCGAGATTTTCTACAGAGTTTTTTATTTCATTAACTGTGTTCTTCATTGCTAGTAATTGTGGCTGGTTTTTCTTTATTATTTCTATTTCCTTATTTATGTCTAGTATTGACCTCTTTATTTCACTAAATTGGTGTCCTGTGTTTTGTTTGATTCCTTTGATTTCCTCTTTGATTCCTTTGATTTCTTCTTTGACTCTTTAAACATATTTATAATCATTCTTTTGAAATCTTTCTCATGCATTTCTTCTAACTCGTTGTCACTGGAGGTCATTCTGATGCACTAATACTTTTTGGTGGATTTATGTTGTCTTGATTTTTGGTGTTTCTTGTGTTATAATGTATATATTTTTGCATCCTGGATTATTTAATGATTGGATTTTCTAGTTAGCTGGGTATTATTAGATGTATCAGTCAATCTGATGTTATATAACTTCAGGATAGGAGCTTAAGGCATTAGGTATGGCTCTCAAGACTCTCAGAGTATCTACAAAAGTGACCCAAGTGTTGGGTTTGCCTGGTCTGAGAGTATTCAAGTAGGCTGAGTGGAACCAAATACAGATAGATTCTGAAATTCAATTAAACAATGTACACTTTCAATTGAAAAAGAGCTCATAATATTTATCCAAGAGTAGGTATTATGACAACCAGTTCCTCTAACTGTCCCTTAGGGTGTGTGGTGTCCCACCCACAGCCTTAATCCTGACACCAAGGAGGTTAAGAGTTCTGATCTGTTGAGGGATCCAAGTCAGCTTGTGACCAGGTGAGACCCTTCCCTGGTGTAATCCCAGTTACCTCTGCTCCTGCTCCTGCTTGGGTCCCGCTATCGGTTCAAGTTGGGGTGGCCGGGTCCCAGGACCGCTGCTCTGTTTGCTGGAGCAGGGCACTGGCGGTGGGGGAGGGCAGGCTGCCGATGCTGCTCTAGTTCGCCTGCTGTTCCAGGTGTTCTTCTACCTTCTGATCTGCTCCTCCGTTGTTCACTGCCGTTCTTCCTTCACGTTGTTTGAGTTTGCGGAGAGCTCCGGTGTGAGTGGAAAATCCCCTCACCTGGCTTTTCCTGAGTCTCAAGCTGAGCCTGGGGGCTTTCTGGCCACCGCCGCTGTGGACTGCAAACCTGCGGGTGCTGTTCCTGCTGGCCTGTGTGGGCTCTGGATGCTCTGGATCTCTCCTACTTCTCCGCTGCCATTTCAATTTACTAATCACCTCACTTTTTACTAAAAGTGTGTATTTTGCTGTGGTTTTTTTCAACGTTTTCCCCCCTAGGCTGCTTTGGCGTGGTACCTATGCCACCATCTTAACCAGAAGTCTCTGCATTAGAATTTTTGATGTTTGCTATTCTTACTGGTGTATGGTGGAGTCTCATAGTAGTTTTAATTTGCATTTCCCTGATGATTAGGGATGATGAACATTTCCTTAGTTGCATGTTTGCCATTTGTATTTCTTCCTCTGTGAACTGCCTGTCCAGCTCCTTGCCCCATATCAAGTAGCTGTAGTTACTTGACCCAAAGTCTGGGTCCTCAATTCTATTCCATTGGTCTATACTCCTCTTTTTATGCCAGTACCATGCTGTTTTTATTGCTATGGCTTTGTAATGTAACTTTAGATCAGGTATAGTGATGCTTCCGGATGTGTTTCTTATGTTGAAGATATGTCTGGATATCTGAGGCCTTCTGCTTTTCCATATGAATTTTGAGATCAATTTTTCTATCTCTGTGAAGAATGATGTTGGGATTTTGATGGGAATTGCATTAAGTCTATAGGATTGCCTTTGGAAGGATTGTAATTTTCACAATGTTAATTCTACCTATTCAGGAGCATGGGAGGTCTTTCCATTTTCTTAAGTCCTCCTCAATTTGTTTTTTGAGTGTTTTTATGTTTTCATGTATAGATCTTTCACTTCTTAGATTAATTTTATTCCAAGGTATTTTTTTGTTGCTATTGAATATGGGATAATGTCCTTTCCAAATTGTATCCCCTTCATTTCTTTCTCCTGTCTTATTGCTTGAGCTAGGACTTCTAGTACTATATTAAAGAGCAGAGGTGAAAGTGGACACCCCTGTCTTATTCCTGATCTCAATGGGATTCTTTCCGTCTCTCTCCATTAAGTATTACTTGGGCTTTAGGAGCTTTGTATATAGCCTTTATTGGGTTAAGATATAAACCAACCATGCGGATTCTCTCCAAGGTTTGGTTTTGTGTTCATATAGTTATAAAGTTGAGTTTTGTTATGGAAGGTTTTTCTTTCACCATCTATTATGAGGGATACTTTTGCTGGGTAGAGTAGTTTGGATTGGAAGTTATAGATTCTTAGAGTTTGCAGTGTTCCATTCCAGGCCCTTCTGGCTTCCAGGGTTTCCATTGAGAAGTCTGAAGTGATTCTGATGGGGTTACCTTTAAGTGTGATGTGTTTTTTTCCCTTAGCTGATTTTAGGACATTCTCTCTGATGTCAGTGTTTAGTGTCTTAATGACAATATGTCTTGGAGAGTTTCTCCTTTGGTCCAATCTGTTTGGAGTTCTGTTAGCTTCTTGTATCTTGATGGGCCTTTCTTTTGAGAGAGTGCGAAAGTTTTCTTTGATTATTTTGTTGAGTAAGTTCTTCATGCCTTTGGTCTGAATTTCTTCCCCTTCTGGAATTCCCATGATCTGAATGTTAGGACATTTGAGGGTATCCCACATTTCCCTCATATTCTGTTCACAGAAAATTTTGAACTTATTGAAACCTTTTCACTCTCAAACTGCTTCTTCTGTTTTGTCCTCCATCTCTGAGTTTCTACACTCCACATGGCTGACTCTATTCTTGAGAGCCTCTAAGGAGTTTTGAGCTTGTTCAATTAAGTTTGCATTTTCTACTATTTTTCTATGTGTGGTTTCCATCCCTCTGTCAAGTTCCCTTTTCACATCATTTTCTGATTTTCTTGATGCTACTTGGAATTCCTCCTTGCATTTCTTTATGTCTTCATTTACCATGGCTATCTGGTGTTTTAGGACCTCTTTTTATTGCTTTTCTTTATGTCCATTAACTGTGTTGGACCCCTTGTATTTTCTTATCTATTAGGTCTAGTCTAGTGATGGCAGTGTCCACACGATTATCAGGCCTTTGTTGCTTTTGTGCAAGTTCTATCAATAGCTTGGTTAGGGTTGCATTAGTCATAACTTCATTTTGGTTTTCTGATCCTATTTTCTCTTCTATGTTTTGATTAGAAACTTCCATGGTAGGACTGGGAGATCTTATTGGATTTACTTGCATTTGATTTTTTATGTTATTTCTTTTGCATTGTGGTCTGCCCATCACAGTGTGGGAACAGGGAGAATGGGACTGTGGTCTTGATGGGCTGGGGAGGTGGTGCAGCTTCGTGGGGATAATGATGGGCACAGGGGTGTGTTGGGGTGTGGAGGCAGGTCGTGTGGGGTATGGACAGAGTGTCAAGGGTCAAGACTTGCTTGGGGGTGGAGTGCGGTGGAGCAGAGGAGGTCTGAATTCGCAGGGGGCAAGGGTGGGGGCAGAGCAGATTGGAGCAGATTAGGTCTAATGAAAAGCTGGTGGGGGGTGCAGCAGAGCAGAGGGTTCTGAATTCACATGGAGGCAGGGCTCAGCAGGTTGTATCTGAAGTTGTGGTGGCAGGGCCAAGTGGAGAGTCAAAGGAAGTTGCAGGGGAGTGGGGTAACACGGGGCGGGTGGAAGTCGAGGGGGCAGTGCAGAGTGGAGTGATCGATTCCAAAGTGACGGCAGGCAGGCAGGGAACATGGGGTGTGTCGTGTTGGGACAGAGTGGGGAGGGTCAAGACTCACTTGGGGGTGGGCAGGGTGGAGCAAGAAGGTCTGAATTTAAAAGGGGTGGGGGCAGGGGCTGAGCAGAGTGGAGCAGAGCAGGTCTGAAGTCACGCAGCTCAGGTGCAGAGCAGATCTCTTCATAGTGTCCCAAATGTCTAGAAGTTCCTACTTATACCTTCTTATTAATTTGTATTTCTCTTCATGGAATGCTCAAGATATTTTATTTTCTCTTCAGAGTTAGATATTATGCTCTATCCTTGATCCATTCTATTGGTAAGATTTTCTACAAAGACTTTCATTTGACTCACTGTGTTTTTCACTTCCAGTATTTCAGATCAGTATTTCTATTTCCTTGCTTATATCTTGTGTTGATGTCCTTATTTTTTTATGTTTATTTCCTGTGTTCTCCTTTAGGAGTTTATTTTCTGTTTGAATCCTTTGATTTTATCCTTGATTTCTTTGAGCATATTTATAATCTTTGAGTTCTCTACCTGGTGTTTCATATAATTCAGTGTCATTATAAATCATTACTGTTGGACTAACAACTTTTGGATTAATTATGTCTTTTTTTACATTTCTTACACTACTGCATACAGTCTTTTACATCTCAAGTTATTTCAGTGCTTGAGTTTTCTAGTTATCTGTTGTATTCTTAATGTGTAAATCAGAATACATTTAGGGTAGGATGTGTGGTAGTTTAAATTTATGTGCCCTAATAGAGTCAGGTGTTATTAAAATTGAGTTTGCAACTTTGGTCTCTAGCAAGCAGACTCCTGCTGGGGGGTGGGCATGTCACTGTAGATGGATCTGAATTTCAAGCTAAAGGTAAACAGTGTTTGAGCTTTGCCTGTGATTCCTGGAGTGTGTTTGGTTTTGGGTGGTTGGTTGTATTTTCTCTCTGCAAGTACCTGGAAATGGAGGCCAGTTTATTCTGCTATTACAAAACATACTCTGGATTTGTAAGCCCAAAATAAATTCTGTTCTTCCTATAAACTGTCTGATTTGGAGGTTCATCCCAGCAATGTAAAGTGGACTACACAGAAATTGGTACCAGAGAGTGTGTTGTTGTTGTGTGATGAGTCTGACCATGTGGATTTTGGTCTTTTAGAACTTTTGTTTTTGAGGAATGGGCATGGACTTGGTACTTGCAACTGAAGATGCCTTTCTGGGTGGTAAGCCAAGTTTTGTGGGGTATTCTGGTAAAAGTTTGAAAATGCTAAGTGCAGAGGCTTAGTATTTGGAGGCTCTGTATTACTGTATTATTGTTTGGAGTATTACTCTCTGTATTACTGTATTACTGTAATTGTAGGCTCTGTATTACTGTGTTAGCATTTGGAGGCTCTGTAATACTCTCAGAGTAATGGCAGGAGTGACTCAAGCTAATGGGTATGCCTGCCCTGCAAATGGCCTAGTAGAAAATTAACATAAATTATCTTGTTGACTTCAATAATTTCTGGTGGGTAGATAAACAAGGTTTGTATAAAGTTTGTTAGAGGTTTTGCTTACTTGGAAGTGGGAACAATATAGGGTGAATTAGTGTGGTAACTAGTTTTAACTTCATTTTTTTGAGGCAAGCCCAACACTGTCCCCCTTTCTTATGACAGGGAGTAAGAGTGAGAGTGAGAGTGAGAGCAAGAGCAAGAGAGAGAGAGAGAGAGAGAGGAGAGAGATTTGGTGTACCAGGGCCTCCAGCCACTATAATCAAACTCCAGATGCATGTGCCACCTTGTGCTCATTTGTGACCTTGTGTGTTTGCGTCACCTTATTTGTCTGGCTTATGTGGGACCAGGTGAGTTGAATATGGGTCCTCAGGCTTTTCAGGCAAGTGTGTTAACCACTCAGCAATCTCTCCAGTCATACTCTTAACTTTGAAAAAGTTGGAGGTGGCACAAATATCTGAGAGAGGGAAGTTGACATTATATTTTCACACATTTTAGAGATTATTGAGGCTATAGAAGTTTGTAGTTTGGGAGAATATAGAAGAGGGCCTAAAGAGAACATAATGTGGAAAAGAGGCTAGAAGGAGAAGGAAAATACATGAATTTTTTGTGAGAACAGCAGCATAGTGATCCCAATAGTAGGCTGGGTGGAGAAAAATACAGAACAAATCTAACATTCAACTGAGCAATATACAAATGCAAACAAAACGAGCAGGGAATATGTATGTTTGAGTGGGGATAAAACAGACAACTGAACAAAATAGGGGGTTGGAGAGATGTGACTCATCAGTTAAGGCACTTTTTTGCAAAGCCTAATGAGCCTAGTTTGATTTCCCGGTATGCACTAGAGCCAGATGCACAAAGTGGTGCATACATCTGGAATGTGTTTGCAGTGGCTTGACACCCTAGTGTGCCCATAACCTCTGTCTGCCTGTCTATCCCTCCCTCTGCTTGCAAATTAATAAATAAAAATATTAATAAAAAAACCTAAACAACATCAAAGATCCCAAACTGGGTGGTCATGATGGCTTATGCCCTTAATCTAAACAATTGGGAGTTTGATGTTCTTGGGCTTTAATGAGGTCATCCTGAGCGAGAGTGAGACTCTGCCTACTAAAAAGAAAGAAAAAAGGAGGACTTCCAGTTAAGATGGCGGCGTAGGTACCATGCCAAAGCAGCCTAGGGGGGAAAAAGCAAAAAAAAAAAAAAAAACAAAAACAAAAACAAACAAAAAAAAAAACAGCAAAATACACACTTTTACTAAAAAGTGAGGTGTATAGGAAATTGAAATGGCAGCGGAGAAGTAGGAGAGATCCAGAGCATCCAGAGCCTACACAGGCTGGCACAAGTTGCTCTAGCAGGTCCATGGGACCACAACAGTGGTGCCAGCTCCATGGGACCACAGCTGCCAGGCTCAGCTTGAGCCATGGGAAAAGCCAGCTGAGGGGATTTTCTACTCACACTGGAGCTCTCCTCAAACTCAAGAAACGTGAGGGAGAATGGCAGTTAAAAACGGAGGAGCAGATCAAAGGAAGAAAAACGGGTGGACCAGTGAGAGAAATAGAGCCAGCATCGGCAGCCTCCCCTCCCCCATCACCAGTGCCCAGCTCTGAAGAACAGAGCAGTGGTCCAGTGACCCGGCCATGCCTACTTGAACCCACAGTGCACCAAAGAGGAACCAAAGCAGGAGCGCAACATAACTGAGACCAAAATCATCCCAAAATGTAACTGGGATTACACCAGGTCAGTACCTGCCTAATAAACCTGGTATATAGGCCTGAACCAGAAGTGCTAATTGCACCTTCCATATCAGGATCAATTATATGTTAAATCTGATGGATGGTCAGATTTGCCATTCTTAAAAATGCTGTATTTTGGGCTTGTTATTTGTTGCTTCTTGATTTATAGTTGCTTTGTTTCCTCTTCTGTTATACATTAGGGAAGGGTCTCACTTGGTCACAAGCTGACTTGGAACCCTCAACAGACCAGAAATCTTAACCTCCTTATTGTCAGGATTAAGGGAGTGGGTGGGGCACCACACAGCCTAAGGGACAGACAGAGGATCTGGTTGTCATAATACCTACTCTTGGATAAATACTTTGCTGTTTTTCATTGAAAGTGTACATTGTTTAGTTAAATTTTAAAAACTATCTGTATTTGGTTCCACACAGCCTACTTGAATACTTTCATAGCAGGCAAACCCAACACCTAGGGTCACTTTTGTAGAAACTCTGAGGGTCTTGAGAGCCACACCTAGTGCCTTAAGCTCCTACCCTGAAGATATATAACATCAGATTGATTGATAGATTTAATAATACTGAAGCTAACTAGAAAATAAAAGCATTAAATCATCTAGGATGCAAAAATATATAAATTATGACACAAGAAACACCAACAATCAAGACAATATAAATGCACTAAAAAGTATTAATTCATCAGAAATGACCTCCAGTGAGAATGAGTTAGAGGAAATTCCTGAGAAAGATTTCAAAAGAATGATTATAAATATGCTAAAAGAAGTCAAAGAGAAAATTAAAAGAATGAAAAAGGAAATCAAAGGAATCAGAGAAGACACAGGACACCAATATAATGAAATAAAGAGGTCAATACTAGACATAAATAAGAAAATAGAAATAATAAAGAAAAACCAGTCAGAATTACTAGTGATGAAGAACACAGTTAATGAAATTAAAAAAAAAAAAAACTCCATAGAAAATCTCACCAGTAGAATGGATGAAGGAGAGGACAGAATATCTAAAGTAGAGGATTAGGTGGCAGATCTAATATAGTCCAACAAAGATAAAGACAACTAATAGGAAAGTATGAATGGGAATTTCAAGAGATTTGGGACACAATGAAAAGATCAAACATAAGAATTCAGGGCATAGAAGAGGGAGAAGAAATTCACTCCAAAAGCATAGTAGGCATTTTCAACAAAATCATAGAAGAAAACCTCCCCCAAATTGGGAAAGAGGTGCCAATGCAGATACAGGAATCCTTTAGAACACCAGCCAGACAAAACCTGGAAAGAACCTCTCTTTGTCATATTATAATCAAACTACCAAACACACAAACCAAAGAAAAAATATTGAAAGCAATTATAGAGAAAAATCATGTTTCCTACAAAGGCAAGTCCATCAGGATCACAGCAGATTACTCAACACAAACTTTAAAAGACAGAAGGGCTTGGAATGATGTATTCCAAGATCTGAAAGATAACAACTGTCAACCAAAGCTATCCTTTCAAATAGATGGAGAAATAAGAACATTCCGTGACAAAAGCACACTAAAGGAGTATATGAAGACAAAACTAGCTCTACAGAAAATACTTGAAAGAATTCTCCACACTGAAGAAAAATAAAAGCACAGAAATAAGGAACCAGGAAAAAGGAAGCCCTACTCAATTACTACTTAACACAAGAGAGTAAAGGTAAAACCGGAAGAACTACAAAAAATAAAATAAAATAAAATAAATACACACCTTTCAATAATATCTCTTAGGTTTGCAGACTGGGATAAAAAGCAGGATCCTTCACTTTGTTGCCTCCAAGAAACCCACCTTTCTACAAAGGATGGACACTATCTTGGGGTGAAAGGTTGGAAAATGGTGTTTCAAGCAAATGGACCTAGAAAACAGGGAGGGGTTGTTATCCTAATATCTGACAAGGTACAATTGAGTCAAAAATTTATTAAGAAAAATAAGGAAGGTCACATTATTTTGATTAAAGGCACACTACAACAGGAGGACATTACAATCCTAAACATATATGCACCTAACATGGGGACAGTTAACTTCATTGAACAAACACTATTAGAAATAAGGTCCCAGATAACACCAAACACAGTCATATGGGTGACTTCAACACCACACTCTCAACAATTGACAGGTCACCCTGGGAAAAAATAAACAGAAAGTGATCAGGACTAAATGAGGTCATAGAAGGAATGGACCTAACAGATATCTACAGGACGTTTCATCCAAATGATGCAGAATATACATTCTTTTCAGCAGCACATGGAACATTCTCTAAAATAGACCATATATTAGGACACAAAGCAAATCTTAACAAATACAGGAAAATTGAAATAATTCCTTGCATTCTATCTGACCACAATGGAATCAAACTACAAATCAATAGCAAGAAAGGCTATAGAGCATACACAAAATCATGGAAATTAAACAACACACTACTAAATGATGAATGGGTCAATGAAGAAATCAGGAAGGAAATCAAAAAATTTATAAGAATCCAATGATAATGAGAACGCAACATACCAAAATCTCTGGGACACAATGAAGGCAGTCCTAAGAGGTAAATTTATAGCTTTAAGTGCCTATATTAAGAAATTAGAAAGGTCACAAGTAAATGACCTAATGCTTCACCTTAAAGCCTTGGAAAAAGAAGAAGAAAGCAAACCAAAAATCAGTAGATGGGAAGAAATAATAAAGATTAGGGCAGAAATTAATGAAATAGAAAACAAAAAAACAATCCAAAGAATCAATGAAACAAAGAGTTGGTACTTTGAAAGGATAAACAAGATTGATAAACCCTTAGCAAATCTGACCAAAAGAAAGAGAGAAGAGACACAAATTAATAAAATTAGAGATGAAAAAGGTAACATCACAACAGATGCCAGAGAAATTCAAAAAATCATAGGGACATACTATAAAAGCATATACTCCAGTAAGTATGAAAATCTGAAAGAAATGGATGATTTCCTTGATTTATATGACCTACCTAAATTAAATCAAGATGAGATTAATCACTTAAATAGACCAATAACAAGCATGGAGATCCAAGCCATTATCAAAAATCTCCCAACTAAAAAAGCCCAGGCCCAGATGGATTCACTGCTGAATTTTACCAGACCTTAAGGGAAGAACTAACACCATTGCTTCTTAAGCTTTTCCATAAAATAGAAAAAGAAGGAATCCTACCAAATTACTTCTGTGAATCCAGCATCACCCTGATACCAAAACCAGGCAAAGATAAAACCAAAAAGAAAATTACAGACCAATCTCCCTCATGAACATAGATACCAAAATTCTCAACAAAATATTGGCAAACAGAATACAAGAATATATCAGAAAGATCATTCACCCTGACCAAGTAGGCTTTATCCCAGAGAAGCAGGGATGGTTCAACATATGCAAATCAATAAATGTAATACATTATATAAATGGACTGAAGGACAAAAACCACATGATCATCTCATCAGATGCAGAAAAAGCATTTGACAAAATCCAACATCCCTTCATGGTAAAAGTCCTACAGAGACTGGGAATAGGAGGAACATATCTCAGTATAATAAAGGCTATTTATGACAAGCCTACTGCCAACATATTACTAAATGGGGAAAAACTGGAAGCCTTTCCACTAAAATCAGGAACAAGACAAGGGTGTCCACTGTCCCCACTTCTATTTAATATAGTACTGAAAGTCTTAGCCACGGTAATAAGGCAAGAGATGCACATAAAAGGGATACAAATTGGAAAGGAAGGAATCAAGTTATCATTATTTGCAGATGACATGATTCTATATATAAAGGACCCTAAAGACTCTACCAGAAAACTGTTAGAGCTGATAAACACCTACAGTCATGTAGCAGGATACCAAATAAATAAGCAGAAATCAGTAGCACTCCTATATGCTAACAACAAACACACAGAGGATGCAATCAGAATCACTTCCATTCACAATCGCATCAAAGAAAATAAAGTACCTTGGAATAAACCTAACCAAGGAAGTAAAGGATCTCTATAATGAAAACTATAAAACACTCAAGCGAGAAATTGCAGAAGACACTAGGAAATGGAAAAACATCCCTTGTTCCTGGATTGGAAGAATCAATATTGTGAAAATGGCAATCTTACCAAAAGCAATCTACACATTCAATGCAATCCCCATCAAAATTCCAAAGGCATTCTTCACGGAAATAGAAAAACCAATCCAAAACTTCATTTGGAATCACAAAAAACCTTGAATATCTAAAATAATACTGAGCAACAAAAATAAGGCTGGTGGTATCACCATACCTGATTTTAACCTATACTACAGAGCCATAGTAAAAAAACACCATGGTACTGGCACAAAAGCAGATATGTAGATCAATGGAACAGGATAGAGGACCCAGATATAAATCCAGGTAGCTATAGCCACCTGATATTCGATAAAAATGCCAAAAATACTCATTGGAGAAAAGACAGCCTCTTCAGCAATTGGTGCTGGGAAAACTGCATATGTATCTGTAGAAGAATGAAAATAGATTCTTCTCTCTCTCCATGCACAAGAATTAAGTCCAAATGGATGAAAGACCTTCACATCAGACCTGAAACTCTGAAATTGCTAGAGGAAAAAGTAGGGGAAACCCTTCAACATATTGGTCTTGGCAAAGACTTTCTGAATACAACCCCAATTGCTCAGGCAATAAAACCACATATAAGCCACTGGGACCTCATGAAATTACAAACATTTTGTACTGCAAAGGACACTGAGAATAAAGCAAAGAGACAACCTACAGAATAGGAAAATATCTTTGCCAGCTATATATCTGATAGAGGATTAATATCTAGGATATACAAAGAACTCAAAAAGCTAAATAATAAGAAATCAAACAAGCCAATTAAAAATGGGCTATGGAACTAAATAGAGAGTTCTCAAAAGAAGAAATGTGGATGGTGTATAAGCATCTAAAAAACTGTCCTACATCCCTAGTCATCAGGGAAATGCAGATTACAACTACATTGAGATTCCATCTCACTCCTGTCAGATTGGCTACCATCATGAAAACAAATGACCAGAAGTGCTGGCAAGTATGTGGAAAAAGACAAACCCTTCTACACTGTTGGTGGGAATGCAATCTGGTCCAGCCATTGTGGAAATCAGTATGGACATTCCTAAGACAGCTAAAAATTGATCTACAATATGACCCAGCTATATCACTCCTAGGCATATATCCTAAAGACTCATCCCATTTCCTTAGAAGTACATGCTCAACCATGTTTATTGCTGCTCAATTCATAATAGCTGGGAAATGGAACCAGCCTAGATGTCCCTCAACTGATGAGTGGATAATGAAGATGGGGAACATTTACACAATGGAGTTCTACTCAGCAGTAAAGAAAAATGAAGTTATGAAATTTGCAGGAAAATGGATGGATCTGAAAAGGATTATACTAAGTGAGGTAACCCAAGCTCAGAAAGCCAAGCGCCGCATGTTTTCCCTCATATGTGGATCCTAGCTACAGATGATTGGACTTCTGTGTGAGAAGGAAAAAACTCAGTAGCAGAGGCCAGAAAGTTAAAAAGGAGATATAACGGGAAGAGAAAGGAAGGGAGGAGGGTACTTAATAGGTTGATATTGTGTATATGTAAGTAGAAGAACAGATTAACGGGGATGAAAAGGCCCATAGTGAGGTCAGGGGAAGAGATTCAGTAAAGGAAAGGTGGAGGGAGGGCTAATCAAAATCTAAGAGGATGCAAATAAATCATATGAAATCCTCTGGTTTTGGACAATGGAACACTCCAGAGCCATAGATCGTTGTTAGAAAATTTTCAGTGCCAGGGACGGGATACCTCCAGTGAGTGGTTGGCCAGAGAGGTCCCTGATGCCCCCAAAACATTATAGGCCATTGCCAAGGCCCTTGGTTTCCCACCAGGAATAGATGGTAAGACCCTATTGCTGAAGACTCCACATACTTGGGTGGCAAGGCCACTGAGAAATTCTACTGGAACTGAGCTGATAACCTCCTCCTTGTAGACCAGCTGAGAGAAACCTGGAAGAAGCCATTCTACATTTAGTTCAGTGGGAGAAAGAGATACCACCAGTGAAGATACTCAACAGTGGACACTGCAAGCCTTATAATTGGCCAGCCATGCCAAATGAGCCAACGGGTGCAATAGTGGCATGTCTGTCATGGTGGAAACCAACTGCCCTCCAATTGGACTGGAGGCCTTCTCCATGGGGGGAAACATCCATGATACTTAAAACTTAAAACAGGGGTAGTCATGAGCCCTAAGGGTGTAACATCTGGTGATGTCTGGAAAAATGTATATACTATGCTTATCAAACTGCCCAGTAAGCACTTTTTTAAAAAATGTTTATACCCTTATATTAACGCTACTCTCACTTTGGGTAGAGAATCTTCTCTTTTCAGTGGCAGTGACCTTGGGATGGCTCAGAAGGTATCATAGTGCTGGAAAGAAGTGACTGGAGTACTGAGTAACATCTCAATCAGACCTTCCAAGGCTCTGGGTCTAATGTGGAAGAGGTGGCAGAAAGAATGTAAGAGCCAAAGGAAGGGTAGGACTCCTTACAACGTCCTCCCTCCAGACATAAAATGGCCTGGATATCCATGACCTCATGGTGCCTGACACTACCTACACAAGACCATCATAAGAGGAGGAAAAGATCATAACATCAAAATGAAAGAGAAACTGATTGAGATTGGGAGGGGATATGATGGAGAATGGAATTTCAAAGGGGTAAGTGTGGGGGGTAGTACCATGGGATATTTTTTATAATCATGGAAAAATGTTAATAAAAATTAAGAAAAAAATCTAATGCAAACAAATTCTGGAAAGGATGTGGAAAAATAGGATCCCTCATCCATTGTTAGTGGGAATGTAAGATGGTACAACCACTTTGGAAAGCAATATGGAGACTCCTAAAAAAAACTGACTGTAGAGTTACCAATAGACCCAGTTATGCCCTTACTGGCATGTACCCTAAAAGCTATATGCCTCAGCTCAGAGAGATTTGCTCAACCATGTTTATTGCTACTCAATTCATAATAGCCTAGAGCTAGCATCAACCCAGATGTCCATCATTTGACAAATGGATAACTAAGATGTGGTATATCTACATGATAGAATTCTACACAGCAGTAAGGAAAAACAATACAATGAAATTTGAAGAAAAATGGTCGGATCTGGAGCAGCTTATTCTCAGTGAACTCACCCAATCACAGAAAAATAATCAACCTGAATCTACCCAAGTTGCCGACACACCTACCAAGCACCTCAAGGACCAGACAATAGGGAATGTGGGGAGGGAGGGGAAGCTAAAGGAGAGAGGGGAGGACACAAAACTGGACCCAAAAGTCAATGGTACCACAAAATTCTACATCCTAAAAGACAGACCAAATGGTTGAACCTCCACCAGGCCCTTAGACGGAACACCGGATTCACAAGGCCCTGGAGAGGGTACAATGAAAACTGTCCATAATCTCCTCCTCTTTCTGCTTCTCTCTCTCTCTCTCTCTCTCTCTCTCTCTCTCTTTCCCTTCTCTCTCAACCCTCTCTCTTTTATATCACTTATCCTGTTCTTCCTTCTCTTCTTGGACACTGACCTGTAACTCCTGGTACCAACAGGTGGTTATCATCTACAATGAGCTTTTGATCACAGAGACCTACAAGGTCTCCCAAAAGAAGATTTTTGTCAGAGCACTTGAGGACCCACTATAGGTAGTGGTAAGACCCTACTGCTGAAGACACCATACACTGTTATGTATCATGGAGTGACATGGCTGGAAGTTGGAAGAGAGTCAGTCCCCAGACAGTTAGTGCGTCTAGTGCCAGAAGGTGCTACATGAGCAACTGGGGGATAAAGACCAATATCTGCCCAAGCAATGCATGGTCTAACCTATTTAGCAGCAAACAACCTGACGAGATGCTCATTCAAGTGCAATAGTGATACACAGCCATGGTGGGAAACTAACTGCTCTCAATTTGGCTAACTGATCTACTAAGCAGAACAGAACCCATAGCTGGAACTGGGAAACAAGTCAGAACCATATCCAAAAATGAACCCACTCTCCACTAAACTCTGTCTAAAAAACAATAGTTATCACATTTACTTGGTGCTAACTTTACACTCCATTGGAGAATCTGCTTCTCTTTTTCAGATAGACACAGGTCCGAAGGAGAGAACCACCCCATCATACCTCTAAAGGGCCTCAGCTGAAACTAAGAATAATTGGGGAAACATACAAGAATGCTGTTTTCTTGGCAAACTGGGAACCAGCACAACAGTGAAGGAGATAGACACAGAGAACAGTCAACCCCTACCAAACTAGATATCCAGAGACACAGAGGTGCCCAAGATCTCTATATGGAAGCAGACCTAATATGAACCTAACATGGCTCAGGGAAATTTGCAGAAGAGGGGGTGGAAAGAATGTCAGAGCCACACATTGGGTCATGATACACAGAGACATTTCCTCCTATCAAAACTAAAGGCTAACCCCACAATGCATGACCCATATACCCCAACAAGGAGGGTCCCTCTAGAGGGGGAAGGACAGGGAAGAGGCTAACAATGGTACCAACTTGACTGTATTTACTGACTACAAAAGTAAAAATAAAAAAGTTAAAGGGATACATTGGCCACTAAATCACCTCTACAGAAAATACATGAAGGGTCCTTTTCACTGAAGAGAAGGATAAGCACATACATGAGACCACAGAAAAAATAAACCATGCTTCAATAATAGATGATGCAAGAGAGTAACAGAAAAGCAGCAAGTGCTACAAAATCAAGAATGACAGGAACAAATACACAACTTGCAAAAACTATTAATATGAGTGGTCTCAATGCCCCAACCAAAAGACAAGGACACTTAATGGGAAAAACTCAACACATTCCCACTAAAATCAAGAACAAAAATAAGGCTGGCATTATCCCCATATCTGATTTCAAGATATATTACAGAACTGTCGTAACAAAAACAACATGGTACTTGCACAAAACAGACATGTATGTCAAGTAACAGAATAAAGGCCCCATATGTAAACCCAGGCATCTACAGCCATCTAATTTTTGACAAAAATGCCAAAAATATCCACTGGAGAAAAGACAGCCTCTTTAATAAATGGTGCTGGGAAAAGTGGATGTCTATATGTAGAAGTATGAAAATAGATCCTTCTCACTCTCCATGTGCAAGAATGTGCTCCAAGTGCATGAAAGACTTTAATATCAGACCTGAAATTCTGAAATTATTAGAAGAAAAGGTAGAGGAGACACTTCAATGTATAGGATTAGGTAAGGACTTTCTGAGTAGAACCCAGTTGCTCAGGGAGTAAAACCACTAATTAGCCATTGGGATCTCATGAAATTAAAAAGAGTTTGTACAACAAGAAAATGCCACTACGAGTTGAGCAAAGAGACAACCTATAGAATGGAAGAAAATCTTTGCCAGCTATACATCTGACAGAGGATTGATATCAAGATTATACAAAGAATTCAGAAAACTAGAAATTAAGAAATCAAAACCCAGTGGAAAAATGGGCTATAGAACTGAAATGAGTTCTCAAAAGAAGTACAAATGGCCACTGTAAACTTAGAATCATGTTCTATATCCTTGGCCATCAGGGAAATGCAAATTAAAAGTTCTTTGAACTGGTTACTTGGGGACGGGCCAAAGAGATGGCTTAGTGGTGAAGCCTAAGAACTCAAGTTCAAATCCTCAGGTCCCACGTAGCCAGACCCATAATGATACATGCACGCAACGTCACACATGCGCACAAGGGGACACATACATCTGGAGTTCATTTGCAACTGAAAGCCCTTGTGGGGGGGGAAGTACTTTGAGATTCCATCTCACTTATGTCAGATTGACCTTCATCAAGAAATTAAATGACAATAAATACTGGTGAGGGTGTGGGGAAAGAGGAACCCTTCTTCATTGTTGGTGGGAATATAAACCAGTCCAGCCATTGTGGAAATCAGTATGGAAGTTCTTGAGACAGCTAAAAATGGATGTACCATATGACCCAACTATACCACTTCATGGAATGTATCTTAAGGATTTTACACATTAGTAAAGAACTACTTGCTGCGAGGGGTGCCTACCCGCCCAAAAGGGGACCAGCAATTCCCTGTTCCCACACCTCTGTGCCCTCCCAGATTTCTCTCCCCTAAAAGCCACTATATACCCTTAATATCTTGCCTTTCTTTCCCCGGGATTTGCAGCGCAGCTAGGCGGGTCGCCATCTTGGCCGGAAGTCTACAATGCACGACCCGCATACCTCAACAAGGAGGGGCCAAGGGGAGGGGGTAGGTCACGGATGAGCCTAATAATGGTACCAAACTGACTGTATTTGCTGAATACAGAACTGACTAATAAAAAAAAAAAAAAAGAATTGTGAAACAATTATAAATTTTGAAGGCACAGGAGTAAAATGACAAATATAAACTATGTTTTCAATACTTCTATATTGGTTACATTTTAAAATTATATTTGATGGAATCATCATATTACTGAAATTAAAAAAAAAAAAAGAACTACTTGCTCAACTATGTTTATTGGGCCTCTATTCACAATAGCTAAGAATGGGAAACTGCCTAATTTTTCCCATCAACTGGTAAAAGGATAATGAAGTTGTGGAGTTTTATTCAGAAGCCATAGATTGTTACAAGAAAATTTCAACATTGGGGCTGGGATACTACCAGTGAGCTATTGGTAAGGAGGCCTGTGATATCCCCCAAAACATTATAGGCCATTGCCAAGGCCTTGGTTTCCCACCAGGAATAGATGGTAAGACCCTATTGCTGAAGACTCCACATACTTGGGTGGCAAGGCCACTGAGAAATTCTACTGGAACTGAGCTGATAACCTCCTCCTTGTAGACCAGCTGAGAGAAACCTGGAAGAAGCCATTCTACATTTAGTTCAGTGGGAGAAAGAGATACCACCAGTGAAGATACTCAACAGTGGACACTGCAAGCCTTATAATTGGCCAGCCATGCCAAATGAGCCAACGGGTGCAATAGTGGCATGTCTGTCATGGTGGAAACCAACTGCCCTCCAATTGGACTGGAGGCCTTCTCCATGGGGGGAAACATCCATGATACTTAAAACTTAAAACAGGGGTAGTCATGAGCCCTAAGGGTGTAACATCTGGTGATGTCTGGAAAAATGTATATACTATGCTTATCAAACTGCCCAGTAAGCACTTTTTTAAAAAATGTTTATACCCTTATATTAACGCTACTCTCACTTTGGGTAGAGAATCTTCTCTTTTCAGTGGCAGTGACCTTGGGATGGCTCAGAAGGTATCATAGTGCTGGAAAGAAGTGACTGGAGTACTGAGTAACATCTCAATCAGACCTTCCAAGGCTCTGGGTCTAATGTGGAAGAGGTGGCAGAAAGAATGTAAGAGCCAAAGGAAGGGTAGGACTCCTTACAACGTCCTCCCTCCAGACATAAAATGGCCTGGATATCCATGACCTCATGGTGCCTGACACTACCTACACAAGACCATCATAAGAGGAGGAAAAGATCATAACATCAAAATGAAAGAGAAACTGATTGAGATTGGGAGGGGATATGATGGAGAATGGAATTTCAAAGGGGTAAGTGTGGGGGGTAGTACCATGGGATATTTTTTATAATCATGGAAAAATGTTAATAAAAATTAAGAAAAAAATCTAATGCAAACAAATTCTGGAAAGGATGTGGAAAAATAGGATCCCTCATCCATTGTTAGTGGGAATGTAAGATGGTACAACCACTTTGGAAAGCAATATGGAGACTCCTAAAAAAAACTGACTGTAGAGTTACCAATAGACCCAGTTATGCCCTTACTGGCATGTACCCTAAAAGCTATATGCCTCAGCTCAGAGAGATTTGCTCAACCATGTTTATTGCTACTCAATTCATAATAGCCTAGAGCTAGCATCAACCCAGATGTCCATCATTTGACAAATGGATAACTAAGATGTGGTATATCTACATGATAGAATTCTACACAGCAGTAAGGAAAAACAATACAATGAAATTTGAAGAAAAATGGTCGGATCTGGAGCAGCTTATTCTCAGTGAACTCACCCAATCACAGAAAAATAATCAACCTGAATCTACCCAAGTTGCCGACACACCTACCAAGCACCTCAAGGACCAGACAATAGGGAATGTGGGGAGGGAGGGGAAGCTAAAGGAGAGAGGGGAGGACACAAAACTGGACCCAAAAGTCAATGGTACCACAAAATTCTACATCCTAAAAGACAGACCAAATGGTTGAACCTCCACCAGGCCCTTAGACGGAACACCGGATTCACAAGGCCCTGGAGAGGGTACAATGAAAACTGTCCATAATCTCCTCCTCTTTCTGCTTCTCTCTCTCTCTCTCTCTCTCTCTCTCTCTCTCTCTCTCTTTCCCTTCTCTCTCAACCCTCTCTCTTTTATATCACTTATCCTGTTCTTCCTTCTCTTCTTGGACACTGACCTGTAACTCCTGGTACCAACAGGTGGTTATCATCTACAATGAGCTTTTGATCACAGAGACCTACAAGGTCTCCCAAAAGAAGATTTTTGTCAGAGCACTTGAGGACCCACTATAGGTAGTGGTAAGACCCTACTGCTGAAGACACCATACACTGTTATGTATCATGGAGTGACATGGCTGGAAGTTGGAAGAGAGTCAGTCCCCAGACAGTTAGTGCGTCTAGTGCCAGAAGGTGCTACATGAGCAACTGGGGGATAAAGACCAATATCTGCCCAAGCAATGCATGGTCTAACCTATTTAGCAGCAAACAACCTGACGAGATGCTCATTCAAGTGCAATAGTGATACACAGCCATGGTGGGAAACTAACTGCTCTCAATTTGGCTAACTGATCTACTAAGCAGAACAGAACCCATAGCTGGAACTGGGAAACAAGTCAGAACCATATCCAAAAATGAACCCACTCTCCACTAAACTCTGTCTAAAAAACAATAGTTATCACATTTACTTGGTGCTAACTTTACACTCCATTGGAGAATCTGCTTCTCTTTTTCAGATAGACACAGGTCCGAAGGAGAGAACCACCCCATCATACCTCTAAAGGGCCTCAGCTGAAACTAAGAATAATTGGGGAAACATACAAGAATGCTGTTTTCTTGGCAAACTGGGAACCAGCACAACAGTGAAGGAGATAGACACAGAGAACAGTCAACCCCTACCAAACTAGATATCCAGAGACACAGAGGTGCCCAAGATCTCTATATGGAAGCAGACCTAATATGAACCTAACATGGCTCAGGGAAATTTGCAGAAGAGGGGGTGGAAAGAATGTCAGAGCCACACATTGGGTCATGATACACAGAGACATTTCCTCCTATCAAAACTAAAGGCTAACCCCACAATGCATGACCCATATACCCCAACAAGGAGGGTCCCTCTAGAGGGGGAAGGACAGGGAAGAGGCTAACAATGGTACCAACTTGACTGTATTTACTGACTACAAAAGTAAAAATAAAAAAGTTAAAGGGATACATTGGCCACTAAATCACCTCTACAGAAAATACATGAAGGGTCCTTTTCACTGAAGAGAAGGATAAGCACATACATGAGACCACAGAAAAAATAAACCATGCTTCAATAATAGATGATGCAAGAGAGTAACAGAAAAGCAGCAAGTGCTACAAAATCAAGAATGACAGGAACAAATACACAACTTGCAAAAACTATTAATATGAGTGGTCTCAATGCCCCAACCAAAAGACAAGGACACTTAATGGGAAAAACTCAACACATTCCCACTAAAATCAAGAACAAAAATAAGGCTGGCATTATCCCCATATCTGATTTCAAGATATATTACAGAACTGTCGTAACAAAAACAACATGGTACTTGCACAAAACAGACATGTATGTCAAGTAACAGAATAAAGGCCCCATATGTAAACCCAGGCATCTACAGCCATCTAATTTTTGACAAAAATGCCAAAAATATCCACTGGAGAAAAGACAGCCTCTTTAATAAATGGTGCTGGGAAAAGTGGATGTCTATATGTAGAAGTATGAAAATAGATCCTTCTCACTCTCCATGTGCAAGAATGTGCTCCAAGTGCATGAAAGACTTTAATATCAGACCTGAAATTCTGAAATTATTAGAAGAAAAGGTAGAGGAGACACTTCAATGTATAGGATTAGGTAAGGACTTTCTGAGTAGAACCCAGTTGCTCAGGGAGTAAAACCACTAATTAGCCATTGGGATCTCATGAAATTAAAAAGAGTTTGTACAACAAGAAAATGCCACTACGAGTTGAGCAAAGAGACAACCTATAGAATGGAAGAAAATCTTTGCCAGCTATACATCTGACAGAGGATTGATATCAAGATTATACAAAGAATTCAGAAAACTAGAAATTAAGAAATCAAAACCCAGTGGAAAAATGGGCTATAGAACTGAAATGAGTTCTCAAAAGAAGTACAAATGGCCACTGTAAACTTAGAATCATGTTCTATATCCTTGGCCATCAGGGAAATGCAAATTAAAAGTTCTTTGAACTGGTTACTTGGGGACGGGCCAAAGAGATGGCTTAGTGGTGAAGCCTAAGAACTCAAGTTCAAATCCTCAGGTCCCACGTAGCCAGACCCATAATGATACATGCACGCAACGTCACACATGCGCACAAGGGGACACATACATCTGGAGTTCATTTGCAACTGAAAGCCCTTGTGGGGGGGGAAGTACTTTGAGATTCCATCTCACTTATGTCAGATTGACCTTCATCAAGAAATTAAATGACAATAAATACTGGTGAGGGTGTGGGGAAAGAGGAACCCTTCTTCATTGTTGGTGGGAATATAAACCAGTCCAGCCATTGTGGAAATCAGTATGGAAGTTCTTGAGACAGCTAAAAATGGATGTACCATATGACCCAACTATACCACTTCATGGAATGTATCTTAAGGATTTTACACATTAGTAAAGAACTACTTGCTGCGAGGGGTGCCTACCCGCCCAAAAGGGGACCAGCAATTCCCTGTTCCCACACCTCTGTGCCCTCCCAGATTTCTCTCCCCTAAAAGCCACTATATACCCTTAATATCTTGCCTTTCTTTCCCCGGGATTTGCAGCGCAGCTAGGCGGTCGCCATCTTGGCCGGAAGTCTACAATGCACGACCCGCATACCTCAACAAGGAGGGGCCAAGGGGAGGGGGTAGGTCACGGATGAGCCTAATAATGGTACCAAACTGACTGTATTTGCTGAATACAGAACTGACTAATAAAAAAAAAAAAAAAGAATTGTGAAACAATTATAAATTTTGAAGGCACAGGAGTAAAATGACAAATATAAACTATGTTTTCAATACTTCTATATTGGTTACATTTTAAAATTATATTTGATGGAATCATCATATTACTGAAATTAAAAAAAAAAAAGAACTACTTGCTCAACTATGTTTATTGGGCCTCTATTCACAATAGCTAAGAATGGGAAACTGCCTAATTTCCTATCAACTGGTAAAAGGATAATGAAGTTGTGGAGTTTTATTCAGTTGTAATGAAAAATAAAATTATGAAAGTTGCAGGGAAATGGATGGATATGGAGAAAACTATACTAAGTGAGGTATTCCAGGCTCAAAAAGTTGAACATGGTCTGGAGGGATTGCTTAGTGGTTAAGGCATTTGCCTGCAAACCCACAGGATCCAGGTTTGTTTCCCCAGGACCATATAAGCCAGATGCACAAGGTGGCACATGCATCTGGAGTTCATTTGCAGTGGCTGGAGACCCTGGCATGCCCATTCTGTCTGTCTGTCTGCTGTCTGTCTGTCTGTCTCTGTCTCTGTCTCTCTCTCTCTCTAATAAATGAATAAAACTTTAAAAGTTTAAAGGGGAATTTTTTTAAAAAAATTAAACATCACATGTTCTTTCTCATATTGGATCCCCTAGCTTAAAATATTTAGATTTGCAAGTGAGTTGAAGTAAAAGTCAGTAGTAGAAGCCAGGAAGCTAAAAAAGCACTATGGGGGAAGAAGGAGACTTAAGGGGGAGGTATAGGAAATATATAAGTAGAGTGGTAGAACTGGAGTTAGAATGATCTATGTGTGTTTGAGGAGAGGGTACAGGGAGGGGGGGATAATCAAAATTAAATATATTATGAATAAAGCATATGGAAACAAACTTCTTCACTAGCTAAATAACATATATGTTAAAAAATAATAGATATGTTTAAAAAGACAGAGTTTGGGCAGAAGTACTCTGTGGAGGTAGGTAATGCTGAGCCCAGAAGCCATAGATTGTTACAAGAAAATTTCAACATTGGGGCTGGGATACTTACCAGTGAGCTATTGGTAAGGGAGGCCTGTGATATCCCCCAAAATTATAGGCCATTGCCAAGGCTACCACCAGAACTAGGTGGTAAAACCCTCTTACTGAAGATTCCACATATTTGGACTACAAGTTACTGGGAAATCAAGCTGGAGCTGGAGTGGAAGTCTCCTTCCTCTGACTAGTTATCATCATACTAGAAAGTGCTACATAGTCTTCTGGGTGAGAAAAGTCATGAAGTCTTAACCAGCAATGGATCCTGCAAACTACACAACCAGCCATCCAGGTAAGCAAGCGTACTCCAGACATATGCAGCCCCTTGTGCATCTGGCTTATGTGGGTCCTGGAGAGTTGAACCAGGTCCTTAGGCTTCAAAGGCAAATGCGTTAACCATTAAGCCATTTCCCCAGCCCTTCAATCAACATTTTTTTGCTCTATAAATTCCAATAATTGTACCAATTTTAGAGTGTGTAGACTTACTATTTTAATTCTTCTCTGTATTCTAACAGCATAAATGGAAACTGAACACTCCAAGCAGAACATTAAAACTTGTTTACAAGTGCCTGGTAAGAAACTGAACTTTGAAAGAGCCTTTGATGAAACTTGGCTGAGCTATTGCAGGTCTGTGAGTGGCATCTGAGCTTTGTTTACTCAGATTGGGATAAGGAGCTATTTACATTTCAAATACATATTTGCTTTTAAAAGAATCAAATTCAGATGTTTAGGAGTTTTATTTTGGAGATTTAGCCAAAAACTGAGTCCTCAGTCAGGAGACTATCATCCTCCAGTTTGGACTGTGATAACATGGTTTCCAAAGCCATGTGAGAGTAACCCAAGAAGCCAACATATCATGCACATGACTGTCAAATAGAATTGTCCCACCCCAAATGTTCATGGTCAAAATATAATAAACCAAATTGCAAAAGGAATAATAACTATGATTCCACTTCTATGAGGTAGCCAAAAGAGTCATATTCATAGAGATATAAAGTAGAATGGGGTATGGAGGTATGATTTCAGGGTTGCCAAATGGAAAGAATTCTGGAGATGGAAAGCAGGGATGGTTGCATGATTTGAATAGAACTAATATCACTGAACTATACATCTCAAATAGTTAAATGGTAATGTTTATGCTTCATAAATTTGTCACAATTAGCCAGGCGTGGTGGCACATGCCTTTAATCCCAGCACTCAGGAGGCAGATGTAGGAGGATCACAGAGTTCGAGGGCACCCTGAGACTTCATAGTGGATAGTGGGCTAGAGTGAGACCCTACCTTGAAAAACCAGGAAAGAAAGAAAGAAAGAAAGAAAGAAAGAAAGAAAGAAAGAAAGAAAGAAAGAAAGAGAGAAATTTGTCACAATTTAAAAAATGGTGGGGGGGGGGGCTGGAGAGCTGGCTTAGCAGTTAAGGCACTTGCCTGCAAAGCCAAATGATCCAGAGCCAACTCCCCAGGACCCACGTAAGCCAGATGTACAAGGTGGCACAGGTATTTGAAGTGCATTTGCAGTGTCTGGAGGTCCTGGTGCACCCAATTTTCTCTCTCACTCTCAAATAAATAAAAAATTTTTAATAATTTTAAATATGCAATGATTCCTTCAGTTGAGGTACCTAAACCCCAAATCAGCCCAATTGAACATGATAGCCAAGGAACAGGCTGAGTTCACTTAGAATGAAATGGTAATAGAGTTACAACAGCTAGCCATAATACAAGGCTCTATGCCAAGCTTCCTAAAGTCCCATGAAGTATAAACAATAACACACTATTGCAACCTAAATCCTTGTGAAATATCTGAAAAGACTTCATCTTGTTTGGTCTAAGTTCACAGAGAACACTTCATTGGGTTCCAAATGTGTATAAATTTTTTGAGGTATAAAATAACATAAATAAGGCTCCATATTTATTCATCATAGATTCCCAATCCATATTTCAAATGTCCTATTTCTTAAATTAAGACATGAATTCTACTACAAATGAAGGGTTTTACCTGATATAAATTTCTCAGAACACAATAGCTACTACATATAAGGAGAGGGAAAAAGCATTAATTTTACATGATGGCATGCACTATCAAATTTGATATATAGACTCCTACAAATAAGTAAGTAAAATATGACATGCCTAAGGAAATATAAATAGGTGAAAATACTGCTGCATACTTTCATGCAAAAAGTGTTCAATTTCCCCTGCCTCAAAAAAGTGTTCAATTTAGCCGGGCGTGGTGGCGCACGCCTTTAATCCCAGCACTCGGGAGGCAGAGGTAGGAGGATCGCCATGAGTTCAAGGCCACCCTGAGACTACATAGTGAATTCCAGGTCAGCCTGGGATAGAGTGTTCAATTTTATTACTCATCAAAAGGTACTAATTAAATGATTAAGATATTAATCCACAAGATTAAAGTTGATATGACTAGACTGGTGGTCCTCCCCCATGTGATGGATTGAACCCCAAAAAGGAATAAGTTCCTTGACCAAGAAAAGTCCTTGATAGAACCGTCATCTCACAGATTGTCCTTATAGAAATAAAGAAAAAGAAGAAAGAATGTAGACCCTTTCCTGTTCCTGCATTCCCTAAGGTGCATGCTCTAAAAGCAGGAGTGAAAGAAAAAGACAGAACAGCTTGCAATTCATGGGTAAAAGCAATTTAATCTTCTCTAGGAGTTGGGATTACCCTGCAACTGAGTACTGAAGATGCACCTTGGAAGATAGAAGTATACTTGCTGAGTTTAACAGATGTGGGAGAAAGAGTGAAGCAAGCCTGCAACTTTACCACAGGTGGGCACCGCAAAGGGTGCACAGGCTAAGAGAAGCCCTTACTCATCTGGACCACTAAGAGATTTGTGTCCCAAACCCTGTACTTTGGACTTTGGAGACAGTCACCAAGTACATCATTCTACTTTCCACCTTCTTTTTTTAAATTCCTCTTGTTCTGAATTGCTCAGATCCTTTGGTGAAGAAAGCTAAAAACACCTCCACAGTTAATGTGAGAGTTTGGAGAGATAAAGGCACAAGCTGTCCACGAAGTGTCTACATTGATGCCTACAGGCTGAGAATAGAGAGCAGTAGCCTGTCAAGAAGACCATGTCCTAAAGGTTCAGCCAGTGGCCATGAGTAAGAAAGTTACCTTTACAAATTTCCTATTGGCTGATACTGGATTATACTCAGTTTTCAATCTGTTTAGTAAGAATAAGAATAAGAATAAGAAATGCTCTATTTTTCTTCAGGACCATTTTGATGGTAACTACCAAGAGGGATTTTCCTTTCAAATAACATGGAAACAAACTCATATATTCCTTCAGATGTTTCCCTTCTAACTGGGAATTCTGTAAAACATTTGGTTAACTAAAATATCGTGGTGATAGTTTACCAGTGGCTGTAGGGATAGAAGAAAATTTTCTAAGACAAAAACACCTCATCCCCATTTCCTCTGAGGTGAATCGCATGGGATCCAGTTTCAGCCAGGACACCTTAGAATCACCTATGGGTTCCGAGGTGCTCATTAGTAGATCATGACAGCCTGGGAATTTATGTCAACCTTTATTTTGGTCGGGACCTAGAAGCTGAGTGCTGGTGGTGGGTGAGATTCCTGGTGCACAGCTCTCCTGGATTGAAAGAAGATAGCTGTGCTTGTAGAAAACAGGTGGACATCATTACCATGATGGCCAATAGTCACTGGGTAAAAAGTAAGTCCTCTTCCTTTACAGCAGGCAAGGATGAGTCTGTCAAGGGAATGCTTTTTCAATTAAGACCTAGAAGTTTGGAGAGGTTGTGAAATTCTCTTCATTATTCCCAGCTCAGTAGCATACAGGGGACTTTTAAACAGTGGCACATCTGGACCTCTTTCGTCATTTGGTTTTGAGAAATAAATGAAGTCTACTGATGCAATATTTTCCTTTCTATCAATGTTAGCCATTCATCAGGAGCATTCTCTCAGCACCAGATATCTAGATCCACCATCAAGGTGCATCATATCTCAGACCAGGAGGGAAGCTTTTAACTACCTGAGAAAGAAAAATAGACACACATTCCATTGCCATGCATCAGAATAACTTGAGGCATACCAAGATGCTTCCAGTTGCAACTGCCCATTGTCACCTATCAAATGTTGCTTTGAACCTCCTAGGTACTGTACCTTTCCATCAAGATAAGGGTAGAGAGAAGGAAGTAAGAAAAGTGAGATCTGCAGTCAGGACTGCTTGCAAGATACAGTACCCCAAAGTCTCTGTCACTTTCCTTACAATTTTTGGAAATGTCTCAAAAATATTCTCTTTGTCCATCTCTATAACTTTGATTTTCTGGAATAATCACCCCCAAAATGTTACATTTTATACTCCCCATTTCAATAACGAATGAATTAAAATAATGAAAAGATTTCCAGTGAGGGTCAAATATCCCACTAAAGATGCAGTCCAGCCCTACCCTTCCTGCTTTAAATGTTTGCACACAAGATATTAGGTTAGACCACTGACTTCAATAACTCACTTCAACACAGCTAAACATAAACATAATTTGTCCTGAAAGTGGAACCTGATTCACACAATAATGACTATAAGGGGGCTCAGCAAAGCTGAGGGTCTTTACCAAGTGTAATAGTTTAAATAAATGGTGCCCACTATAGTCAGAATTTTATTACAGTTTTTAATTTAGATCTACAGCCACCTGACTGGAGGAGGTGTCACTGGAAAAGGTCCAGCCATAAGGTGTGCTGGTGGATTTGAAATTCCAATCTAAATATATGCAAAGTGCTTGGAGTTCCTAAAGTGTGTTTGTTTGTGGTGTGGCTTTTGGGTTTTTGGCTTGTGGCCTTTTTCTTTCTTTCATTGGTCCTGTGAAAGCAGGCCAGTTTCTTCTTCCATTGTGGAACTTCCACTGGACCTATAAGCTTCAATAAATATCCCTTCCTCCATACTGTGCCTGGTTTGGAAGTTCATCTCAGTGACCTGAAGCAGTCTACTACACCCACCTGATCTTAGGTAAAAATGAAGGAAGAAGGGGGAGCAATATGGGCAAATCTGGCTATGATGTGGGGTTTCAGACTTGAATTTCTCACTTGTGAGTGAAGTATATATGGGTAGGCTGAGCCACATGGTAGAAGAGCCCCTCACAGCCAGTCTCAGAACATTGAGATGCAGGTCTTAACCTTGAATTTCCACATCTAGATAGGAGAAAAGTGTCATGGCTTAGTCATTCTTATAGATGCTAGTGGGTGGCAGAGATAGGCTAAGACAAAAAATTCAGTCATGGTAGAACAGATCCTACTTCAGATTTTTTAAGCTGTTCTCTTTCTCACCTAGGTCTTCAAGACACATGAATTCTATCAAGTTTGAATTCACTCAGGTCTACAAGGTACATGAATTTTACAAGCGATACTGAGCCTCTCAGGGGTCTAGAGTCATCCCTTTAGTACTGATGTTACTAAGACAGTGTAGGGACAGCAGACCCGAAAAATAAACTAAGGGAGAAATGTTCTTCAGCCTTTAAGGAGAATCTGGGCTTTTTCTCCTTTTTCCCTAAGACCTGACCAGAACTGCCTGAATATAATAGCATAAGGTCTGGTTTTCCCTTATCACTTTTTCTGTAAAATCTGATACGAGGATATAAATAAGATTACCAGGTGCTTCAACATTTGGCATTAGATCTGATTTTTTTCCTTACCTCTTTTTCCTTAAAATTGGATAGATATGAATAAGATTTCTAGGTACCTGAACATATGGCATGAGATCTAGTTTTCCTTATATCTTCCTTTCCTAGGAATGTAAATGATTTATTTCCTTCCCTGGAATCTTGACTGTTCCTGGACAACTGAGATGGGTGTTGGATTGACCAACTCAGCCCCCATCTAATAAATGCCCATAAAATACTCCAATCAGAGTCTCCAAGAGGATGTTTCCATTTCTGGGAACCATCTCCTGCCTCTGACAAGGATCTCTGCTTCTTTTCTTCCCTTAAGCTCTATAATCTCTGTCTCTATAAGCTCTATCTCTATAAGCTCTAAATAAATCTTTCTAAACTTTACCCTGTATGCTGTATGGTCTGTGAATTTCATCCATTGAAATTCATAAGACAAGAATCTGGAGGCCACTGACTCAGTGTTGTTTTTAGCACTGCTCATGTTAAGAAGAGCAAGAACAGTTTTAATAGTTAATGACGGTTCCCATGTCTAGCTGCTCTTACCATAGAGCCAATGCAGGTAGTTGGTCTCCACATCCCTTTCTAGGACTACAGGCAAATTACCTGAATTTCTCCCCACTGGAAACAATTTTGCAATAAGTTGAACAAGGGAAATTGGTCATAAGCCCTTGGACAGAACAAAGAACTACACATAAAATAATAAACAGAGAAAAATACTTCCAAACAAGAGGTTGCACCCACCACAGTTTGGGAGAGCACCGACTCCAAGGAAGAATATGTGTCAGGCTCAAGACATCATATGTGGCTGTGAAAGAGTCAGACAAGCTGCTCCTGGCTGCATTTCCCAGCCACAAGGACAATGCTCTTGGCTTCCTGGTGGTATCATTTCTTGCTGATAACATCTGCTTTATTTCTCTAAATAAATTTTATTATGTATATTTGAGATACATAACCTGTACATATGAGCTATAGACAGAAAAATTGTTACTATATGAATCCCATGTCCACTCTATGTTCATTGCTCAAGAGAATGACAGAGACAAAAATTATTTCATCCATTATCTTGTAGAGTCACCCTTCTTTTATGTACCAGTCTGTTGCTAAATCTAAACGTATTTATTTTTACTTTTTATTTATTTGAAAGACAGAGAGAGAGAGAGAATGGCATGCCAGGGCCTCCAGCCACTGCAAACAAACTCCAGATGCATGTGCCACCTTGTGCATCTGGCTTACATGGGTCCTAGAGAATCAAACTTGCGTCCTTTGGCTTTGCAGGCAAACACTTTAACCACTAAGCCAAAAAAACCATCTCTCCAGCCCCCAAACTTTTTATTAGGAGGTTCCAACTTCCTCACACGTATTTCTCATTTTCCAGTTCTCCAAGGCCCAACAACTCCACAAATTGAATCTTAAATAGTCCTACTTCATGTACCCTACCAAGTTTCCACTCTATCTTTTACAACAATGCAAAGCTACTCTACATGCCTTTCCTGGTTACCCAGAATGCTCAGTTCCTGAACAACTAAATTCTCAGCATCACTTTGTGATACTTCCTAGCTCTGTGGCACCAAAAACAGTATACAAATGTGGAAAGCCATTGATAATTTTTTTATGAAGATTTTCTCTGCATTTTTCTAACATCTGGAAAATGCTGAAAGTGTTCCTTTTCATTTTAATAGAATGTTAATAATTCAGAAATATGAATATTTGGACCACAAAAAGTAAAATTTCTTAGGTGAATATTGTGTTTTTCTAATATATGTGGGAAATAAAGTGAACTCATAATTTCTGTGAACTAAAACAAGAAAATTTGCTATTCATTACAAATTTGTCTACTGAGCACCTACCTGGCCCCATTCAAAGTACAAGGGATTCAAAGAAGAAAATAAGAGTTTGAGAGCTGGAGAGATGGCTCATCAGTTAAGGAGCTTGCCTGCAAAGCCTGATGATCTGAGTTTGATTCCCTAGTACCCACGTAAAAGCCAGATACACAAAGTATCACATGCATCTGGAATTTGTTTGCAGTAGCTGGAGGCCCTGGTGTGCCCATTTCTCTCTCTCTCTCTCTCTCTCTCTCTCTCTCTCTCTCTCACCTCTTTCCTCTCTCACTTTCTGCTTGCAAATAAAATTGTTTTTAAACAGAATGCATGTTTTATTATTTTTTTATTAATTGGTTTTGTACTCAGCGAATGCAGTCAATTTGGTACCATTGTTAGGCTCATCCATGTCCTACCCCCTCCCCCTGGCCCCTCCTTGTTGAGGTATATGGGTCATGCATTCTGGAGTTAGCCCACAATTATGGATAGGATAAATGTCTCTGCATATCATGACGTAACACGTGGCTCTGACATTCTTTCCACCCCTCTTCCACAATATTTTCCTGAGCTATGTTGGGTTCATTTTTGCTCTGCTTCAGTGATGAGGTGTTGGGGGCCTCTGAGGCTCTGGGTCTCTGATTTGGAAGGAGTTGATTTTTCTCTGTGTTGATCTCCTTCATCCTTGTGCTGGCACCCGGTTCACCAAGAAAACAGCGCCCTTGCTTGTTTCGCCAATTGTTCTTAGTTTCAGCCGGGGCCCTTTTGAGGTATGGTGGGGTGGCTCTCTCCTTAGGATCTATATCTATCTCTGAAAAAGAGAAGCAGATTCTCCAATGGAGATTAAGTTAGCACCAGACAAATAAGATAACCCTTACTTTTTTTATAGAGAATTTAATAGGTGTAGGCCCTCTTATAGCCCACGATTTGTGGTAGCTTGTTAATGGAGAGTGGGCTTATGTTTGGATATGGTTCTGACTTGTTTCCCAGATCCAGCTATGGGTCCTGTACCACTGAGGAGATCAGTTAGCCAAATCAAGAGCAGTTGGTTTCCCACCATGGCTGTGCACCACTATTGCACTTGTGTGAGCATCACGACAGGTTGTTTGCTGCAAAGTAGGTTAGACCATGAGTTGCTTGGACAGATATTGGTCATTTTCCTGAAGTCGCCCATGCAGCACCTTCTGGCACTAGACGCGCTGACTGTCTGGGGACTGACTCTCTTCCAGCTTCCAGCCATGCCATTCCACTTTGCGTGTCAACCACATAAGGTGTCTTCAGCAGTAGGGTCTTACCACTAACCTTTGGTAGGTCATCAAGTACTCTGACAGAAATCTGTCTTTCTTTTAGGAAACCTTAGAGGGAACACCTGAGCCACAAGACACTGGAGAGTGTATGATGAAGACTGACCTTAATCTTCTACAGCTTCTCTCTCTCTCTCTCTCCTCTCTCTTTTATATTAGTTATCTTTTTTCTTCTTTTTCTTAGTGGGCACTGACCTCTAACTCCCAGTACCAGCATGTGGCTATCATCCACAATGAGCTTTTGATCAGAATGCATTTTTTTATTTTTTTTAATATTTTATTCATTTATTTGAGAGAGATATACAGAAATAGGCAGTAGACAGAGAGAATGGGTGCGCCAGGGCTTCCAGCCACTGCAAACGAACTCCAGACGTGTGCACCCCCTTGTGCATCTGACTAATGTGGGTCCTGGGGAATCAAGCCTCGAACTGGGGTCCTTAGGCTTCACAGGCAAGCGTTTTACCACTAAACCATCTCTCCAGCCCCAGAATGCATTTTTTAACAAAGAAAGAAAATAAGAATTTGGCTCTCATGGATATTGCCCACAAGACAATTAAGACTTCAAAGGAATACCCCAAGCCAGGTGTAGTGGCAGACATATATAATCACAGCACTGGAGAGGCTGGGGGAATAGGATCATGAGTTCAAGGCCAGGCTATGTTACATGGCAAGATCTTGTTCAAAAAAAAAAAAATATATGGCACAAAGTCCATGTCACCAGAACCACCAGCAATGATTCATTAAACATTCTAATGCTGAGGTCCCAGAATGGATGGGCCTCCCTAATTTATTTCCAAGGTGGCACACTGAGATACACTAAGAACCACATTGTGCACGTGGCTTTACATGGATACTGGAGAATCAAACCATAGCCATCAGGACTTGCAAGCAAGCTACTTTAACTGCTGAGCCATTTCTCCAGACAAAGAACCACTTTTGAAGAGAAAGACAGAATTGAGGAGGCTTTGAGAGTAGGGTCTGAACAGGACATTAAAGAATAATTACTGGTCCTGGAGGAGAAGCAGAGGAAGGTCTCAAGGAAAGCTATGTTCAAACAAACACTCTTGATGGATAAAGAATGATGTTAATGGTAAAAGGGGAAAAGGAATCTCTTCAAAAATGGAATTGTGGGGCTGGAGAGATGGCTTAGCAGGTAATGCACTTGCCTGCAAAGCTAAAGGACCTAGGTTCAATTCCCCAGGACCCATATAACCCAGATGTACAAGTGGTACATGTGTATGGAGTTCATTTGCAGTGGCTAGAGGCCCTAGTGTGCCCATTCTCTCTCTCTTTCTCTCTCTCTCTCTCTTTCTCTCTCTCTTTCTCTCAAATAAATAAATAACAAAATATAAAAAATATAATCCTTTAAAAAATAGTGTTTTGAGGCTGAACAGATTGCTTGCAAAGCCTAACAGCCTAGGTTCGATTCCCTAGTACTCATTTAAGACCAGATACACAAAGTGGTGCATGCATCTGGAACTCATTTGTAGTGCTTAGAGGTCCTGGCACACACATTCATTCTCATTCTCTCTCTCTCTCTCTCTCTCTCTCTCTCTCTCTCTCTCTCCCTGCTAATAAATAAATAAATAAATATTTTTAAATATTGACATAAACACTTTAAAAATGGAGTTTTATCTTTCTATTTTAATTACTTATTATTATTATGGTGATGATGATAATGATGATTTTGGTGAGGAAAGGTCTCACTCTAGTCCAGACTGACCTGGAATTCACTCTGTAGTCTCAGGGTGGCCTTGAACTCATGGTGATCCTCCTACCTCTGCATCCCAAGTGCTGGGGAGTTTTTATTTTTAATTTGTATCTACAGTGATTCTTCTTCAAAATAAATTCACCAAACAGGCTGGGCATGGTGGCTCATGCTTTTTATCCCAGCACTCAGGAGGCTGAGTTAGGAGTATCATTGTGAATTCAATGTCAGACTGAGAATACAGAGTGAATTACAGGTCATCCTGGGATAGAGTGAGACCCTACTTCATAACGCCCCCCAAAAAAAACAATCACCAAATAGGATACCATTGTGGTGGCTATGGTGGTTATTTTTAACACCTGCTGTCTGAGTAACACATTATTTTGCCTAATTCTCACAATAACCTTTGAAGAAAAGCAGAAATAATATTTTTAAGCCTGTTTCATAGGCAAAGAAACTGAGGTAAATAGTTTGGTCATATCATGCAACTGGGAAATGTCAAAGCTGTGGCCAAAATAACTGAAGTGTTCACATCTCAATACCTATGCCTTTTATTGCACCATAATATGCTATTTCTTAAGGAATTTACATCAGTTTTAAAATACATTATACCACCTAATTTCCTCCTTCAACCAAGAAGTTTTTTTCCTGCTGGGCTAGGGATCAAGCATAGGGCCTTCCACATGTTATAAGCACTCTGTCAGCCCCTGTTCCTCTAATTATAGGCAAGAAAAACATTGTGCATATTGGATTACTACTGATGTCCACCTAGGACCAAAAATCCCACAGATCTATAAAAATTGAAGAATTATTAAAATTAGATCTAAGATCACCACTAACGGTTTCAGTTATTAGACTTGCCCTTAATTTCCAAGTATGTGTTTATTTTCAGGCAAAAGTCATGGTCAAATTGGGAAACACCAGCTGGAAAAAACATTAAAAATTGTTGTCATGACTCAAATAAGAATGCAAAGATAAAAAGAAAAAGCTACCATGACTGAATATTGTGACATGACATGATGTCAGCTGAAGAGTATTAAAATGCAGTAAATTTTTTAAAGAAAAATATTTAGCTACTCACAAAATTAGTTCTGGTTTTGTAATCATTTGTTGGAATTAAGACACAACCTCCATTTTATGACTTATTCTAATCTGAAAGATGAATAGCATAAATAACATATCCAGGTTTTTATTACAAAGATCTTTGGTGTTTGTTTAGATGTTAACATTTTGAATACAAATTTTTGTTAGGAAAGTAATATTTAAAATATAGAAGATAAGAGGAAACAAACAAAACAAATCATTTTAAAGGCTTTTAACTTAAAAAACAAAATCTGATAGAATAAGGAATTTATTATCTCACATAGTAAGAAGTCAAAATATTAACTAGTTCCAGGGCTGACTAATTTAGCAGCTTGAGGATGCCATGGAAGGTCAGGTTCATTTCCTTTTTTGTTCAGCTACCTTCAGAAAAGTCACTTCATTTTCAAGCAAATGTCAGTCGAAATCCCTACATATCATATTTTTGTAACACAAAAATTGTGTCTTCTCATGTATCTGACCTTGTGGATATATTTCAACCTTCTAGCAGCCTTTTCCTCTCAACTTACTGTCTACATTTGTTTCAGATTCCCCTAATTGTACCCAGTTTCCATCAACAGAGAAAGAATTCCCATGATGGCCCTACACTGGCAATCCTCAGTTAAACTAGGACTTAGTGGAATACACACACACACACACACACACACACACACACCACGAGAATCACCAACTCCTAGCAACAACCACAGGAATAGGATCCAGAACCTGCATCTCTGAAGTACACAGCTTATGGATGGCGGACAGGTGATGTGGAAGATTGGAGTATCTTTGAGAGCAGTGGAACCTATCTCAGCCCTTGGTTGGGCCTTTAAACTTGGGAGTTAGGATACTAGATACTTGCCATGACACAAATTTTCCACTCAGTCAGTGGCTTCCAACTTCTTGTCTCATGAATTCAAAGAATACAACCTGTAGACCACAGATGAAGAGGTTTAGAAAGATGTTAGTATAGAGGTTAAGAGAAGGAAAGAAGGCAGTTTCTTTACAGCAGGAAGGGTCTCCAGAAATAAGATACTGAAGATGAGCTCAAAGTTCCCTTCCTTCCTGAGCACTTTACACATACTTTACACAGTTGTTACATGATTTTATGACACTTCAAATGTGATAAAGTCCATGTTCTGGGCAAACCAAGGCATGGATGTACTGACCTTGACACCAATCCTACTGTTTTAGCAAGAATGATGATTATCAGTGCCCTGTTTCATTCTTATGTGTGAGACAGCAAGTTGAACTTTTCTCTAAATGGTTCTAAAGAGGAAGTGTACATTTATCTGTGAGTGTCACCTTCTTTTCATTAGAAGCAATGAAACACCATGAGGATTGACTGGAATTTGTAATCCACTTGCAGCAGGTGTATAACTACTCTGGAAGAAGACTAGATTTTCTAGAGACATGTGTGCCCCTACCTGTGGCTATCAGACTACTTAAATGATATACCACAAGAAATTAAAATTTTTCCAAGGAATACTACATTGAGGGAATGAAAATGCTGAAGTCCTAGTACCTTTTATAACTTGTCTTCTGGGGAGAGATTTCATACAGTTGTGAAAACTTGTCAGACCACTTTGCAGGATATATCACAGATGAGACAATGGTAAGACAAAAAGTGAGTCCACACCTTAACCAGGCCTGCTTAATTACCTCTTGCCCTGTATTTTAACTTGAATCTTTTATCTGTACCCTGCCAGTGGACTGGAGGGAGAGGGTGACTGGATCCTTTATCCCTGTTCCCAATATAGTCACATTGAATTAATCTCCTTTCTTCTGTTCTTCACTATTGTCACTTTAATTGCCATACTGGAGACAGGCGGCCAAGCCCAGCTTGTTGGGACTACCAGAGCCCAATCTAGTACCCTTAAAACTTCACCAGCAGGCTGACTGACAATAAAGGCTGCACAGATGAAATGTGGGGAGGAAGCTCCACCTGGCTAGGTGGACAAGCAAATCTTGAATTGACTAATAATGAGGCAGTTGGGAAGCAATGGAAAGGAAACAGGATCTAAACTCTGTCAGTTCTTTATTTTTCCATTCTACACCTGTATCTGCCTCTTCAAGTGAGCTCTAGGCTATATTAATGAAAGAATATAGTCCGTGAAAATAAAATTTTGTCTTTAAATATTTGAAATCTAGTCATAAGGCTAGAGAAAAGACATTTCTCTATGGTGCCAGTGGGATAAAGCAGCATAAATTGGTGGAAGCCATGAGGAGACAATTTGAGCCCTTTGCCCTGGTGAGAACAGTGTACCTGCAAGGGCTTCAGCCCCACTTGGCCATGGGTAAGGTCAGCACACCCAGCTAAGCTGCAACCCCACCCATTGCCCCAATGAGGTCAGCATGTCCAAGGATCTACCTCAGCCTGTTGCCCCAGTTAGGTCAGTGCATCCACAAGGCTCCAGCCCTGTTTCTAGACCAAGTGAGGACTATAAACCCACCTGGGGTCCAGTCCCAGAACCCCAACCCTTGTGATGACAATGCCCTTGCCTGGGCTCCAGTCCCTCTCAGCACAGAATGGATTCCCACCTTCCATGGGACCTGTTTCTGCACAGTCTGGCCATCCCAGCTGTCCTGCCAATTTACAGTCTCAGCAGGTGAACAATCTGTGGGAGTGTCATTGGGAATTTTACAGAGAAACATGGGACTGGTGAAGAGTAAACTTGAAGAGTTCTGGCCTCTAGCCTGATTCACCATGCAATAATTTAGCATAGGAAAACAACTTTGAAACTCTATAGTAACCTAGTACCTCCCGAACAGTCCAAACCTTCACTCAGCAAATATAAGGCTGAATTAAAATAAATGAATAAATAAAATTAAGGAAACAAATTAATACAACCAATGACCTGGCTCCACATGTTCATGTCCTAATGTAAAGATAATAATAATAATAATAACAATAATAACATGAAAAGCCTCCTCCAAAAAATGTATTAATATTAAAGTAATGGCTCCACTGAGAATAAAGCTGATGAAATCCTGGAAAAAGAACTAACAAAGACTGATTATAAATATGCTCAAAGAAGTTAAAGAAGAAAATAAGCTTCTAAACAAATCTCAATTAAACATAGTTAATGAAATAAGGAAGTCAATAAAATATATGGAAGAGGAATTCAATGAGGAGGTAAAAATACTGAATGAAAACTAAAATGAAGTGCTGGCAATGAAAAACATGATAAGACAAATAAAAAGTTCTGTGAAAAGCCTCACAAATAGGATGGATTAAAGAGATGACAGAATATTGGAGCTGGAAGACAAAGTGAAGGAACTGGAACATTCCAACAAAGACAAAGATAAATTAGTAAGAAAGTGTGAGCATGACTTTCATTGTATTTGGGACACTATAAAAAAAAAAAAAGCAAATTTCAGCCAGACATGGTGGTGCATGCATTTAATCCCAGCACTTGGGAGGCAGAGGTAGGAGGATCACAGTGAGTTTGAGGCCAGCCTGAGACTATAAAGTGAATTCCAGGACAGCCTGGGATAGAGTGAGACCCTACCTCGAAAAAACAAAAAGAAATTAAAAATCAGGGTCATAAAAGAAAATGCAGAATTCATTTCTAAACACATAAAGATCATAGTAGAATTTCCCCCTTAATTAGAGAAAGATATGTCAAGACATTTAGAAACAGACAAGACAGAAAAGGTTTCCCCTTTTCATATCATAAGTATACCACTAAATATACAGACCACAGAAAGTATACTGAAAGGGACAAGAGACAAGCACCAAGTCAAGTATAAAGACCAATAGAATAGCAGCCACTATCTCAACAGAAGATTTAAATACCTGGAGGGGTTTGAATGTGTTTCATGTTCAGAAGGACAATATCTACCAACCCAAACTACTACAACATGTAAAACTCTTTCTTATAAATACAGTAAAGGTAAAGTTTCCATTATTAAAAAAAAAACAGACTTAAAAAGTTCATTATCATTAAACCAGCTCAGCAAAAGACACATGAAGGTATTATTTGTACTGAAAAGAAATAAAATCATATTCATAATTACCACAGAGAAATATCATGCAGAGCTGCAGGAGCAGAAGCCAGATGAAAGTATTTTCCACTCATCCTTATACCTCCTAGCAAAGTCAAGTGACTCAAAGGGGAAGACACCAGGGACCAGCTGAACAGATGCTGAAGGAGAACACAAAACAGGACAAACTGAGCAGCTCCAGTACAACTCCAGGCATCCTGCCCTGCATTCCTTCCCCCAACCACCAGTGCTGCAAACCACCAAGAACTCATTCATCTCCCCTCCTCCAGATGTAAGGTATCTAGCACAGCCAATCAGAACACAAAGTCCAGTGACCCAAGCAGATTAATGAAGTCCACAGTGCAAGAGACAGGGATTGAGATGGGAGCTCAGCATAGAAGAGATTGAAAGCCATGCCAAAAGGTAACCAGACCTACTTAGACAAAGGCAGGTACATAGGCCTATAATGGAAGTGCTAATCTCACCTTCCATGTTGGGGCAAGTTACATGTTAGATTTGATTGATGTATTCTTGGTCAGCTTTACCATTCTCAAATAAGCTGTATTTTGGTGTTGACTATCATTGCCTTTGATGCCTCCTGATGTATAGCGACTTTGTCTTTTTCCTTTGTCATTATTGGGGGCAGGGTCTCATTTGACCCCAGGCTGACCTGGAACTCATTTCAGACCAGAAATCTCAGCCTCCCAGTTGACAAGATTGAGGGTGTGGGACAACACACCCTTAGGGACTTTGGTTTTATTAGATTATCTGTTTGTTTTAACCCTAACTCTTGCATAAATATTCTGTGCTGGTTTTGATTGAATGTGTATATTGCTCAATTGAATTTTAAAATTTGCCAGTAATTTGCTCATTCAGCCTGCTAGAATACTTGTATACAAGAGAAACTCAACACCTGAGGTCAGTTCTGCTGTTACTCTGGGAGTAATATAAGTGCCACATATGGCAACTTAAACTCCTACCCTGAAGATATATAAAGGCAGAATTTCACATCTAAGAACACTGCAGATAATTAGAAAACCCAAGCACCAAAATAACTCAAGATGCAAAAATCTCTAAATTATAAAAAGAGAAACACAAAAAAATGAAGATAATACAATCCCACCAAAAATTATAAATCCATTAGAAGTTACCTCCAGGGAGATTGATTTAGATGAAATACCTAACAAAGATTTCAAAAAAAATGATTATATCTATGCTCAAAGAAATCAAAGAAGAAAACCAACTCCTGAAGGAATCCCAAGAGAACACAGAAAACCAACTTGATGAAATAAGGAGGTCAATACAAGACATGAGTAAGGAAATAGAAATCATGAAAAAAAAACCAGTCAGAAATAGTAGAAATGAAACACACAGTAAGTCCAATAAAAAAAAAACTCTGTATAAAGTCTTGCTAGTAGAATAGATAAAGAAGAGGACAGACTATTTAAACCAGAAAACCAGATATCAGATCTAATACAGTCCAACAAAGAGAAAGACAAACTAATAGGAAGGTATGATTGGGAATTTCAAGACATTCATGACACTATGAAGAGATCAAGTAAGAATTCAGGGTATAATAGCAGGAGAAAAATTTCAATCCAAATGCATAGTAGGTATTTTCAACAAAATCATAGAAGAAAATATCCCCCAAGTAGGTAAAGTGATGCCAATACAAATACAGGAAGCCTTTAGAATGCCAAACTGACAAAATCAAGAAAGGCACTCTTACTGTTACATTATAATTAAACTATATACCACACAAACCAAAGAAAACATATTCAAAGCAGTTAGAGAGAAAAATCAAATCATATACAAATGCAAGCCTATCAGGACAACAGCAGATTACTCAACACAAACTTTAAAAACCAGAAATGCTTGGAATGATGTATTCCAAGTACTGAAAGATAACAACTGTCAACAAAGATTATTTTATCCAGCAAAGCTACCCATCCAAATTGACAGAGAAATAAGGACATTACACAACAAAGCAGGCTAAGGGAATATATGGCCACTAGACCAGCTCTACAGAAAATACTCAAAGGGATGATTCATGGTGAAGAGAAAGAAAAGCACAAACATAAGGAAACAGGGGAAAATAAACAGCACTCGAATAATAGTTAATACAAGAGAATAAAGGAAAAATGGGAAGAACTACAAAACAAGAAGAATGGCAAAAATAAATGCACACCTTTCAATAATATCTCTTAATATCAATGCCACCAATGCCCAACCAAAAGACACAGGCATGCAGACTGGGTTAGAAAGCAGGATCCTTCAATTTGTTCCCTCAAAGAAACTCACTTCTCCATAAAAGACAGACACTATCTTACGGTAAAAGAATGGAAAATGGTATTTCAAGCAAATGGTCCTAGAAAACAAGCAGGTATTGCTATCCTAATATCTGAAAGGATAGACTTCAAACCAATATTAGTTAGCAAAGATAAAGATGGTCTCTTTATTAAAGGAACACTCCAACAAAAGTACATTACAATTCTAAACATATATACACCTAACATGGGTGCTCCTAGTTTCATCACGTGGACACTATTAGACTTAAGGTCATGAATAACACCAAACATAATTGTAGTGGGTGACTTCAATACCCCATTCTCATCAACTGACAGTTCATCTCAGCAAAAATAACCAGAGGGGCTGGAGAGATGGCTTAGTGGTTAAGGCATTTTCCTGCAATCCCGGTTTGACTCTCCAGGACATACGTAAGCCAGATGCACAAAGGGGCACATACATGCGCCTGGAGTTTGTTTGCAGTGGCTGGAGGTCCTGGCATACCCATTTTCTCCCTCTCTCTCTCTCTCTCTCTCTCTCTCATAAATAAATAAAATATTAAAAAACAAACACCAGAGAGGGCTGGAGGGATGGCTTAGCAGTTAAGGTGTTTGTCTGCAAAGCAAAAGGACCCAGGTTTGATTCCCCAGGACCCACATTAGCCAGATGCACAAGGAGGCACTAGCATCTGGAGTTCGTTTGCAGTGGCTAGATGCCCTGGTGAGCCCATCCTCTCCCTCTCTCTCTCTCTCTCTCTCTCTCTCTCTCCCCTTTCTCTGTCAAATAAATAAATAAAATATTTTTTAAAAACAGAGAAGCATTTGGATTAAATAAGCTCATACAACAAATGATCCTCACAGATATCTATAGAACATTCCATCCAAATGCTGCAGAATACATATTTTTTTCAGGATCATATGGAACATTCTCTAAAATATACCATGTGTTAGGACACAAAGCAATTCTTAACAAATACAAGAATATTGAAATAATTCCTTACACTTTGTCTGATAACAATGGGATTAAACTACAAATCAACAGCAAAAACAGCTATAGAGTATCCACAAAATCATGAAAATTAAATGGTAAATTACTAAGTGATGAATAAGTCAATGAAGACATTAAGAATGAAATTAAAAACTTCATAGAATAAAATGTTAATGAGTTCATATCAAAACCTTTGACACAATGAAAGCAGTCCCAACAGGGAAATTTATACTTTTAAGTTGCCTATATTAAGATACTAGAAGAAATTAGAAAGGTCACAAGTAAACAATTTAATGCTTCACCTTAAGGCCTTGGAAACAGAATAAGGCAAACCAAAACTCAGCAGATGGGAAGAAACATAAAGATTAGGGCAGAAATTGATGAAATAGAAAGCAAAAAAAAATTACAAAGAATCAATGAAACAAAGAGTTGGTTCTTTGAAAGATAAATAAGATTGATAAACCCTTAGAAAATCTGACCAAAATAAATAGAGAAGAGACACAAATGAATAAAATTAGAGATGAAAAAGGCACAATTACAACAGATACCAATGAAATTCAGAAAATCATAAGAAAATGCTTTAAGAACATATACTCCACTAAGTTTGAAAATCTGAAAGAAATGATTTCCTTGATTTATATGTCCTACAAAAAAATTTTTTTTGTTTTGTTCTTTGGTTTTTCAAGGTAGGGTCTCACTCTAGCTCAGGCTGACCTGGAATTCACTCTGTAGTCTCAGGGTGGCCTTGAACTCATGGCAATCCTCCTACCTCTGCCTCCCAAGTGCTGGGATTAAAGGCATGCACCACCAGGCCCGGCTCATGACCTACAAAATTTAAATCAAGATGAGATAAACCATTTAAATAGACCTACAACAAGCATAGAAATCAAAAGAGTTATAAAAATATTTCCCAACTAAAAAATGTCCAGGCCCAGATGGGTTCACCACTGAATTTTACCAGACCCTTCATATAATAACTAACACTAATGCTTTTCAAACTTTTCCATACACTAGAAAAGGAAGGAATCCTACCAAACTCCTATGAAGCCAGCATCACCCTGATACCAAAACCAAACAAAGACAGAACAAAAAAGAGAAAATTACAGACCAATATCCCTCATGAACATAGATGCAAAAATTCCCAACAAAATATTGGCAAACAGAATACAGGAATATATCAAAAAAATTATTCACCCCAACCAAGTAGGCTTTATCCCAGAGACGAAGGGATGGTTAAACATATGTAAACTGATAAATGTAATACACTATGTAAATGGATTGAAGGACAAAAATCACATGATCATCTTAATAGATACAGAAAAGGCATTTGACAAATTCCAGCATCCCTTCATGATAAAAATCCTACAGAAACTGGGAATGGAAGGACTATTTCTCAACATAACAAAGGCTATTAATGACAAACCTAGAGCCAACATAATACTAAATGGGGAAAAACTTGAAGCTTTTCCACTAAAATTAGGAACAAGACAAGAGTGTCCACTGTCCCCACTTTTATTTAATATACTACTAGAAGTCTTGGCTATAGCAATAAGACAAGAGACACTCATAAAAGGAATACAAATTGGAAAGGAAGAGATGAAGTTATTATTTGCAGATGATGTGATTCTATATATAAAGGACCCTAAAGACTCTACCAGCAAACTGTTAGAGCTGATAAACACTTTTAGCAGGTTACAAAATAAATACACATAAATCCGTATCCTTCCCATATACTAACAACAAACATGCAGAGGAAGAAATCAGGGAACCACTCCCATTCACAATTGCCTCAAAAAATAAATAAATAAATAAATAAATAAATAAAGTACCTAACCAAGAAAGTGAAGGATCTTTATGATGAAAAGTTTAAAACAAGCAAGAAATTACAGAAGACACTAGGAAATGGTTTTTGCATTGGAAGAATCAATGTTGTGAAAACATCAATCTTACCAAAAGCAATTAAAATAAAAGAGAGACTTACAGACAGAGGGAGGGGATATGATGGAGAATGGATTTGTGAAAGGGAAAGCAGGGGAGGGGAGGGAATTACCATGGTTTATTGTCTAAGTATGGTAGTTGTCAAAAAAAATAAATAAATACATTAAATTAAATGGAAGGGGAAGTATTGGGGATGAAAACGTCAAACAGTGTTGGCAGCAAGAAGTGGGGAGATGGAAAGGCAGCACTGGGGATGGAAAAAGTTGAAATAGGGGTGGTGGCAGGGTGATGGCGGAGGAGCAAGTAAAGAAGGATCAACCAAAACTAAGTATATATATATAAATGACATAAAGAGCTGGGCGTGGTGGCGCACACCTTTAATCCCAGCACTCAGGAGGCAGAGGTAGGAGGATCACCATGAGTTCATGGCCACCCTAAGACTACATAGTGAATTCCAGGTCAGACTGGGCTAGAGTGAGACTCTACCTTGAAAAACCAAAAAAAAAAAAGCCATAAGGAACTTTTATACTGTGTAAGCTACGTTTTTTAATCATGTTTTTCTTAAATTTTTTATTAATTAGTTTTGTACTCAGCGAATACAGTCAGTTTGGTACCATTATTAGGCTCATCCGTGACCTACCCCCTCCCCTTGGCCCCTCCTTGTTGAGGTATATGGGCCATGCATTCTGGAGTTAGCCCACAGTTATGGGTAGGATAAATGTCTCTGCATATCATGACCCAACATGTGGCTCTGACATTCTTTCTGCCCCCTCTTCCGCAAATTTTCCCTGAGCCATGTTGGGTTCATCTTTGGTGTGTAAGCTACTTTTCAAACACTAAGGAATTGACTCCTAGTTACAAAACCAATTAATTATATTCAAAAGGCTTATTAGTTTATAGTCAATTGTATAATTAAAATTCTTAAAAGTGAAAATAACAGAAACAACTTGGTATCTTCCAGAGCTTTCTAATGAAATAATGAATGACATACTTTTAGAAATGGTTGAGGGTATAAATTTGGCAATCTCTATAAGAGAGCTAAAGAATTTTGGACTGTATGGCACCAGTACCTTTTGGACCAAAACGTGCTCATACCAAAAAACTTGCTTTGAGGAACCAATTTCCATTAACCACCATCATTCCTGGACCCATACTTCACAAAAAAATCTTATCAGATCTCTTCATTACAAATCCAAATGATAAATATCAATTTGCATCACTTTAAAAACCTAGCACATTACGATAGAATTGAAAGGTTATTTAAAGAGTGAATGGGCAGTAAGAATGTCTTGCTTATATTAAATTGGAGTTCATTTAAAAAAAACTTTCATTATTGTATAATAAATACATAGCTGGTAATATGTTAAGAAAACTCTTCACAAATTGAATCTAAATCTTTGTTCAAATATTCTTCCTAACCCAGACTTTGGAAACTTACCCAAAGTTGTTTCTATCACATAAAATTCCAAAGTGTCCATCTTTTACCTTCAGTAATTTTGGGTTTCCCTGGTCAACTGCTAAAAGCACTGCCTCATATATTTGGAACACTCTCTTATAAAATTAAATACTTCATCTTTCAATCTATCACACACATAGACAGATATGGGGATATATATATATCTTGAAAACTGATTAGGTAATTTTTCAGTGTTCAAACTGGAAAAAATATAAAGTTTATGTTCACAGTTGATTGTTTTTCTACTAGCTACTTATAAAGTCATTTTTCTCTTTCCAATCTAAGAGGCCGTAATAAGCCCAGCATAGTGGCACATGTCTGTGATCACAGAACTCAAGAGGTGGAAACAGAAGGATCAGAAATTCAAAGCTAGATTTGGCTATATAGTGAGTTTAAGGCCTTGCCTGGGCTACATGAGATCCTATCTTAAAAAGTGTTGGGACAGGCTGAATCTTAGGTTTACATTTTCTTTTCTAAGCACTCACACAATGAAACAAGAAAAAGTTCCATTTATCTCTAAAATGGCATTTGTCAATGCTTGACTTGAACAAAATATATAATGCTTCAAAATAGTATTACTGAATTCATGATTAAAGAAACCTAAAGTTAATTAAGTTAGTCACAAAAATGACAAATATTGTATGATTTCATTTATGTAAAATACTTAAAGCAGTCAAACTCACAGACATTCTGCTTTTAGAATTGTGGCTGCTAGGAACTGGGAGGGTGGGTGAATAGAAAGTTGTTATTAATATATACTAGTTTTAGCTTTGCAAGATTACAAGAGGTATGAAAATTGGATGTACAATATTATGAATCTACCTGGCACTGTTGAACTGTACAACAGCTATAATACTGAATTTTGCATTGTGCACTATAGCAGTTACCTTTTCACTGCTAGGACAATACACCCCTCCTAGAGAAAGAAAGTTTCATTTCCAGCTTTCAGTTTTGAAGGGAAGCTTCTTTATGTCAGAGAAAGTATGGCAGGAGCCCACACAACAGTGAAGACCAGCTAATCCTGACCCCTGCCCAACCATGCCAATTAGAGATAATCATTTTCACAACTCAGCATAGGTGAGCTACTGCCACCTGATTTTTGACAAAGATATCAACATCATGGAAGAGGGGCAGAAAGAATGTTAGAACTGAAAGAAAGAGAGGAGTGGAGTGTTGTAGAAGGCTGTCTTCTAGAAACAAACTCATAAACTCACAAAAGCTGTGATTACCTGCACAAGACTGGGCCCATCAACATTCTGTCATAGATGGGGGACAGCTCACAATGCCCTCCCTCCCTGAGGAGTTATTCGCAGTTATTGGCTGCTGGGGGACAGAAAGCATTTTCTTCAGTGCTGTAGCCACTGTTAAATTTCCCATGCTTCAGTAATAACTCCCCTCTTCATATTAATGTAAGTACACCAAATTAAACTCAGTGATGTCACCAAAAAAGAAACATTTAAAGATGAAGGCATTAAACATGGGTAACTGATTGGGAAGGGAAAGGATTCAAGCAGGAATGGTAGGACAAGAAAAGGTAATGGAGGCTGAATAAGATCAAACTTATATTCATGTACAAAATTTTCTAAATAAACTTTAAAGCATAAAGAATTTCAAATGTAAATAATATTTCTTTTATTTTTGCCAACAAGCTTGTATATTGATGAATAAAAACCTATTAGAATTCTATTTCTCCTCTGAGGGGGGGAAAGAAAGGATTGGGTTGGAACTCTGTCCATTCACTTAAGCATCTGCAAAAGTGAACCAAGAGTGGGATAATGGCTCAATGGGCAAAATGTTAGCCTTGTAGCCATGAGAACCCACACTCGATCCTCAGTCCCCATATAAAATGCTTCTCTTGGCACCTTTAATCCCAGACTGGGAAGACAGAGATAGGAGGATCCCTGAGGTCCACTGGATAGCAAGTCTAGCCTAATTGGTGAGGCTATAGGCCAATAAGAGATGTTTGCTCAAAGAGAGATGGATAGTACTTTGAGTATGACATCTGAGGTGGTCCTCTAACCCTCCACATCCGCATGTACACATGCATGCACACACAGAGACAGACATGCACGCACCCACATGCACTCAATACATGTGCCAAAAAAGTGAACTAATTCTTTAGAAAGTAGGTTCCTTGTTCAAATAAATTTGGTAAATGCTGTTTATAAAGGATATGTCACTAGAAAAAAAATAGTGAAAGATTTTCTTTCCTATATAAATACTTTTATACATACTTACTTTATTACTTTATTTAATACTTACTTTATTATGAAGTTTTTCATAATTCAGATGTATAACTTTATACCATTCCTTACTTTCTCCAAAATAAAAACTAAGGCAGCTGTACAAATTACATAGTTAATAAACTTTTAATTAAAATGCACTCCAGGCAAAATAAATATTTTATTTGTATAGAGTACTAATTACATTTCTAAAGTTCCAATTACTTGGAACAATTCATAAGATTTCCCACTCTGATAGTTTCACATGCTCAGGTAACTAAAAAAGCCAAAGATAAACTTTACAAAGAAGCTTTTCTAATTTCATAAGACATTCTGGATAACAGACAGAGGGCAAAAAAGAATGAGATCAAGCCAAGAGATGAAGCATAAAGGGGATCTTAGACAGCCTTAAAAGAAGACTGCATACTGTCTTATATAAGACTGTGTGTTTCTTATATAAGACTACATACTGTCTTATATAAGAAACACACAGGGGCCAGCATGGTGATTTACAACTGTGATTCCATCACTTATGAGGCTGAGGCAGTCAGATTTCCACAAATCCAAGGACAGCCTACAGTGTGAAACCTTATCTTTAAAATGATAATATATGATTTCTTTTTAATGCATTTGATATTAATTATTCTTCCATTTGAAAAGTGCACAATAGTTATCACCCTAAGATACTTAGAAACTGACATGTATTTTATGAAAATTGCTCTTTTAAAATGTTTAATGTAATGGAGAATTTGAAACATATACACTTAATTAAATTTGCCTTAATAATAGCTTATATGTCTCTATTCCTTTCTTAACATACAGGATCAGGAGGCAAATTATTTGTAAGCAATCATTTCTAACATAAAAGAAACTATATTTTTGAAAGCATACCTTTAAAAGGTAATTATTCTATTTCTACTTTGCTAACTGTTGCAGTCAGATTCACATTGCTATCAGAAAACAACCAACCAAGAACATCTTGTGGGGACAAAAAGGGTATATTCTGGCTTATAGACTCAAGGGGAAGCTCCATGGTGGCAGGAGAAAATTATGGCTTGAGCAGAGAGTGGACATAACCTCTTGACCAACATCAGATGGACAACAGCAACAGAAGAATGTGCCAAACACTGGCAAGAGGAAGCTGGTTATAACACCCATAAGCCCACCCCCAACAATACACTGCCTCCAGGTTTTAATTCCCAAATTGCCATCAGCAGGGGACCTAGCATTCAGAACACCAAAGTTTATGGGGAACACCTGAATCAAACCACCACATTCCATCCCTGGCTCCCATAAACTGAACCACCCATGATGTAAAATGCAATGCATTCAATACAACTTTAAAAGTCTCCATAGTTTTTATCAATCCCAATGATGGTCAAACATCCCCATAGCCCAAGGTCTTTTAAGTGAGCCACAATCCAAAAAACAAAAACCCATAATGGTACAGAATAAACATTTACACCATAAAAGATGGCATTGGGCATAGCAAAGAAATATTCAACCAGTACAAGATTTAAACAGGGAAAACATCAAACTCTGTAACTACAAGTACACTAGTCAGTGACAAATCTCCAAGTCCAGTAATTATAAACAGTGACCAGTCTCTGGAGTTCCAGTTCCACCAATCCAGCTAGGCTACTCACAGTCCAAGAAAATTTCATCCAGTGCAGGCAGCTCTCCTTGGCAGCCATTCCATAGCCCTGGCATCTCCATTGGGTCTCCACTGCAACCCACAATTTATCTTCATGGATCCATTGGGCCACCATGCAGGTAATAAGCCATCTTCACACTGCCCATGGCCATTTCCAAAAGACAAAACCGTTTTGCAAATTCAATTATTGTATCTTTCTTCCATTTGTTATACTCCATAATACCAGATGGCCTACCAATTTGTTAACCCATGGGGGAATAAAGAAGACTTAAAAGAACAGGACACACCTTCAGCATTCAGGTCCATTAAAAACAGTCTACATTCTTCCTGTTGTCCCAATTCAGGTCAGCTGGCCCAATCTCAAAGGTTGTAATCTCTCATACAACTGCAGCTGAACAGGCAGAAGTTTTGGTCTGAAGATTTCATCTCTTTACCTCTTGTCACACCAGTCCATTTCTACACAATGCAATCCCACACAAGTTCTCAGGACATATGCATAATATCAAGCCTCTCACACAAACTGCTTCTAGCCCAGTCCAGGAAAAGCTCTTTCTCACCCTCATAAGCCAAACCTCACAATCCATAGTTATTAGTACATTCAGGCATTTCAACATTTTCAACACAGAATAATCCATCAATCTGTACTTACAGCACTATTACTTCTCTTAAGGGAAGATTTCACATCCTTCTACATTCCTCTCAAAATTAGTTCTAAGCCAGATGTGGTGGCACATGCCTTTAATCCCAGCACTTAGGAGGCAGAGGTAGGAGGATCGCCATGAGTTCAAGGCCACCCTGAGACTGCATAGTGAATTCCAGGTCAGCCTGGGCCAGAGTGAGAAAAGAAGTTGGTTCTAAAAGGCCAAAAGCCACACAGTCAGGTGTCCAGCAACAATGACCCCACTCCTGGTACCAATTTTACTATTTCAGTCAGGTTCACATTGCTGGCAGAAAACATCCAACCTAGAGCAGCTTGTGGAAGGAAAGGTATTTATATTGCCTACAGACTCAAGGGGAAGAAGCTCCATACTGGCAGGGGAAAATGATGGCATAAGCAAAGGGTAGACATCACTTCCTGGCCAACATCAGATGGACAACAGCAACAGGAAAGTGTGCCAAACACCAGCAAAAGGAAGCAGGTTGTAACACCCATAAGCCCACCCCCAAAAAATGCAATTCCTCCAGGAGTTTTTACTTCCAAAATTGCTATCAACTAGGGACCTAGCATTCAGAACGCCTAAGTTTATGGGGGACACCTGAATCAAACCACCACAATAAATTCTATTACATTGACTGAATAACTTGTGTTTTCTGTTGTAATATTAAAGGACTTACACAGCTTAAGATAGGGATATCACTAGTTTTGAGCTCTTGAGTCACCAGCTGTGGTGGTTTGTTGGTGTATTGTTGGGAGTGGGCTTATGGGTATTATAGCCAGTTTCCCCATGCCAGTGTTTGGCACAGTCTCCTGTTACTATTGCCCACCTTATGTTGGCTAGGGGGTGATGTCCACCCTCTGTTCATGCCATAATTTTCCCCTGTCATCATGAAGTTTCCCCTTGAGTCTGTAAGACAAAATAAACCTCTTTTTCCCTACAAGCTGCTGTTGTTCAGTTAATTTCTACCAGCAATGTGAACCTGACTGCAACAGTAATGTTGGTACCAGAAGTGGGGTTGCTTCTAGACTCCTGACTGTGTGGCTTTGGCCTTTTGGAGCTGATTTTTAAGAGGAATGTGGAATGATTTGAAACCTTGGCCTAAGGGATGCCTTGCAGTGCTGTAAGTACAGCTTGATAGACTATTCTGGTCAGAGTTGAAAGACCTGAATGCAGTGAGAACTATGGACTGTGAGGTTTGGCTGATAAGGGTGAGAAAGAGCTTTTCTTGGACTGGGCTATAAGCAGTTTGTGTGAGAGGCTTGTTGTTATGTCCATATCCTGAGAAGTTGTGCAGGGTTTCATTGCATAGAAACAGACTGGTATGTGCAGAGGGATATGAGATAGAATGAAATCTTTGGGCTGATGCTTCTGCCCATTCAGCTGCAATTATATGAGAGATTACAACCTTTGAGACTGGTCAGCTAATCTGCACTGGGGCAACAGGAAGAATGTAGACTCTTTTGAAGGGGCCTGAGTGCTCAAGGAGTGTCCTGTTATTCAAAGTCTGCTTTATTCCCCCCTGAATTAACAAATTGTTACTCTACCTGGTATTATAAGAAATGCAGGAAAGAGACGTTCACTGAATTTGCGACACGTTCTTGTGTTTTGAAATGGCCATGGTCAGTGTGAAGCAAGTTTGCTGTATGTCTGCATGGAGACCCCATGGGGCCATGAGGATGAACCATGGATTGTCGTGAAGACCCAGTGGAATGCCAGGACTAGATGGCTGCTAAGGAAAGCTTCCAGCCCCAGATGAAGTTTTCCAGGACTGTGAGTAGCCTAGATGGAGGGGTGGAATTGGAACTCCAGAGACTTGTTGCTGGTTAGAATTACCAGACTTGGCGATTTGACAATGACTATAGCTGTTGGATTTGAAGCTACAGAGTTTGACGTTTGCCCTGGTTGTTTTAAATCTTGTATGGCTGAATATTTCCTTGCTATGCCCAATGCCATATTTTGCAGTGTGAATGTTTATTCTGTGCCATTATGGGTTTGGGGGGATTTTTTTGGTACTATGGCTCAGTTATAAAGATCCTGGACTATGGGAATGTTTGAATATCATTAGGATTGATAAAAGCTATGGGGACTTTTAAAGTTGGACTGAATGTATTGCAGCTTACATCAAGGATGGTTATCAGTTTATGGGGCCAGGGACAGAATGTGGTGGTTTGATTCAGGTGTCCCCCATAAACTTAGGTGTTCTGAATGCTAGGTTCCCAGCTGATGGAGATTTGGGAATTAACACCTCCTGGAGGCAGTGTATTGTTGGGGGTGGGCTTATGGGTATTATAGCCAGTTTTCTCATGCCAATGTTGCCAATGTTGGCCACTTTATGTTACCCAGGGAGTGATGTCCTCTGCTCATACCATCATTTTCCCCTACCATCATGGAGCTTCCCCTCGAGTGTGTAAGCCAAAATTAACCTCTTTTTCCCCACAAGCTGCTCTTGGTCAGGTGATTTCTACCAGCAATGTGAACCTGACTGCAACACCTGCCTTATCCTATTTACTAGGAAAAATAAACACTGAAGGCATATATGCTAGTGGAAGGGTTTCATAGGGATGTTTCATAAAATGACAGGCTAGAAAAGAACAGGGGACATCACTCATTGCCTTGGAAAATGTTTTCTCATGGCTTACTCTTTGCCCCAACTGGAAGAGTCTGCAACTTCAGTGGATATATACCAGCTGTTCTTCACTATACCACTTTGACATTCCCCAGTGTTGTGTAGCTATTTCCTCCAAACTGAAATAATCACTCCTGGAGAGAGGAAGGAAGTTCATAAGACCCAGATAGAAGTACCATATGATCTAAGTATATCAGTTTGGATATAAAGCTAAAGGACTACATCTCATCACAAAGATGCTTGTACATCCATATTTATTGCTGTTTTACTTGCAACAGCAAGGAAACAGAATCAGCCTCAACAGCCATCAATAGACAAGTGGACAATGAAAATGTAGTACACATATACAATGAAATTTTAGTCAGCCATAAAGAAAAATAAAGAAATTTATAAGAAAGTGGGTTGATTTGGAAATTAAGTGAAGTAACCCAGACTCATAAAGACAAATACAGTATGTTCTTTCTCATATATTGTTGTTGCCCTCTCTCTCTCTCTCTCTCTCTCTCTGTGTGTGTGTGTGTGTGTGTGTGTGTGTGTGTGTGTGTTTATGCAGGTACTGCACAGGCATGGGAAGGCAGAGATTGACATGACATCAAGTGTCTTCTTCAATGACTCTGCACCTTACTTACTGAATCTGAGTGTCTCGCTGATCCTCAAGCTCATGCAGTCAGCTAGTCTAGCTAGCCAGCTTGTCTTAGAGATCCACCTGTCTCTGCCTTCAGAGTACTGGTATTCCAGTACATGCTACCATGCCAGTACTTATATGGGTGCTGGGGAATCCAAACTCAGGTCCCCATGCTTGTGCAGCAAGTGCTTTACTGATTGAGCCCTCTATTCATCCCCCAGATCCTAGTTTTTCATTTTTATGTATTTGCACTTAAGTGGGTATGAATGTGGTACAGGAAATAACACTAGAAAGACAGCCATAAGAAGGGACAGAGGGAGGGAAGGAGCAAGTAACAAGACATATATGACATGAATGTAGAAAGGGGACTTCTGGGGCTGGAAGGATACCACCAGAGAGGAGGGGAAGGAGGATTAACCAAAACAAAGTATATGTGAAAATACCATAATAAAACCTATTACTTTGTATGCTAACTAAAAGGCATACAAAACAATTTTAAGGACTCCAAAAGCAAATAGAACCTACAAGGCCAGAAAAGCTCCTGAAACTTATGAGATTTATATGTCCCCTTCCCAGGGTTATAGGAGAATTAGTGGTTGCTGAGAGAGTAGACTTGGGCTTCAGGGATATAGCTTTCATGAGTCCTCACCTCTGTCGTGTGGGTTCAACTAGAATTGGGGGTAGTGGATGCCTTGGTCTATTGTCACTGCCCTATCTGGGACCAAGAGATGTTTGTTCACATTTCATGAAGTCATATGACAACCATGAATGCATCTGTGATGCATTTTTCCCTAGATGATATTCTTGCAGGTGCCAAATATCTAGGAACAAACCCTCTGATAAGCCTTGCTTCCACACTACCTCCTGAAGACACCCATTGCCACTCTTGACTGGCTCATCAGTTGTGTTATTTGGACATTTTTGATCTCATAACGATTGAAAAATCCATCACTCATGCATGATTATAATTATTGATCATATCCTGACTATAAGACACAATGAAAAATTTTCTATTTCCTCTTCAGAAGTTTAATTATAACAGCCTTGATGGAAATGAAGACCAAGTGCCCCTGTCACTTTCACATTACATTGAAAACCCAAAAACCCATCCAATCTTCTAAGCAGATACTTTTTGGTTACTGATGGGTATAAGAGCAGACAATAGAAACAATGGCCTGGAAATATCCAAATAAAAGTAATGGGGAAGAAAATGAAAGGCATTTGAATCATGATAATTAACAATATAAATACCAAAAGGAAATTTCAAAACAGAACCTTAGAAACACATAGAAGACAGATGCAGAGATCCAGAGCACATTGAGGTTGACTGTTGAAAGCAATGGCAGCTAGTTTACATCAGTTCTGCATTCCATGTGGTGTCACTCATGCCCAGCATCTGTGAATTTCCCCCAGACAGGCAGGTGTCTTTACTTAGCTAGAATTTGCCATAGAGAAATTGTTTGGTACTCTGATATTATCCATCCTCTCTCATTCCTTGCTTATGAAAGTCAACTTTCTGTGATTGTTATTTCAGCTAGCTGAGGTTCTTTCTTCCAAGACACATGTCTGGAAACTGTAAGACTAGTATCTTTTTCTTCAGGAAGTTGCTCAAAATCAACTAGAAGAATAAAAAAACAGAAAGTAAGGCTCTAGGTTTAATAAAATTCTGAGACATTTATGATCCCATAACATGATATATGAGTGTTGGGTGCGAAAGCATTGAATGTCAAAAAATGGGTGTGGGAAGACATTCAGTGAGTATTTAGCTAAAGATCTCAAAAACCTGACAGAGAAAATCTCCACCACTGGTAGGACACATTCTGAAAATATGTGGCTGGATTAGAGGGGAGCAGAGAACAGTGAACTAAAGATCATTCATATATAACATATTTTCTAAGTTGTTAGCAAAACAGCTAGAATAGGATAGCTGTGGTTATTATGTGGTTGCTAATCCCAGGTGGCTATGAAAAAATACAAAATGAAACAATTTATCCACATATCCCTGTATCATAAAGAATATAAGCCTAGAAAATTTCCTAATCCTTCTTTCAAATAAACATCCTGAAACATGTAGAGCAGGGAGAGTAGAACTAACTAAAGGATGAGTGAAAACTAAACAAAAAAGAAACCACTGGATAAACCTCACCAAAATACCACCAGAAAATGTGGGGGGGGAGGGTGAGAGAGAGATAAAAGGAGGGAAAGAAGGAAAAATAAAGGTGGAATCAACGAAGGAAAAGAGAGAGGGAGAAGAGTAAGACAGGAGGAACAAGGGGAAAAGGAGAGACTGGGGAAAGAACAAAGGAAATATTTTCATAAACTAGCTCAAAGAAAACTTTAAAACTTACTGATGGTTTGAAGAGACTGCTTAGTGGTTAAGGCACTTGTCTACAAAGCCAAAGGGCCCAGGTTTGATTCTCCAGGACCCTTGTGCCAGATGCACAGGGTGGTACATGCATCTGGAGTTCATTGGCAACAGCTACAGGCCCTGGTACATCTATTCTCTATCTACTTCTTTCTCTTCCCCCTCCTCAAATAAATAAATAAATATAAAAATATATTTTAGTTTTTAAAACTTTAAAAAAACCTTTTCAGGTGTGGTGGCGCATGCCTTTGTTTTTCTTATGTTTTTTTTTGTTTGTTTGTTTTTTGTTTTTGATTTTTTTTGTTTTGTTTTGTTTTTATGCCTTTAATGCCAGCACTTGGGAGGCAGTGGTAGGAGGATTACCGTGAGTTTGAGATGAGCCAGAGATTACATAGTTAATTCCAGGTCAGCCTGAGCTAGAGTGAGACCCTACCTTGAAAAAAAAAAAAAAAAACTTTAAAATAACTTAATGAACTGAATTACTTCTGTAAGACAGGAGCTTATGACCAAAACAAATGTAAGAGTTCATGCAAGACAATCATCATCCAAAACCAGTAACATTTTTGCAGAAATAGAATTATATCATAAAATTCATATAGAATCTCTTAAAAGACACTGAACAGCAAAAAATAAAGTTGAAACAGCAAATTTGAAGATCTCAAAGTTCACAATTTCAAGACTATTACAAAATTATGGTGATTAAAATAGTATTGTACTGGCACAAGGACAAATATATAGCACAATATGATAGAACAGAAAGTCCAGAAATAAATAAATATATGAATAAATATATATAATGTATGTGAGTGTATGTCTATATGTGTGTGTGTATAGATAGATATAGATATAGAAATAGATTACATATAGATATAGATGATATAGATAGATATATAGATATAGAGGATATACATATAGATACAGATATACACAGATGATAGATATAGATTAGATATGGATATAGGTAGATAGATAGGTTAGATGATATATAGATAGAGATAGATGATATAGATAGATATATCAATGATATAGATATATATAGATATAGATATAGATATAGATATAGATATAGATGATACAGATATAGATAGATAGGTCAGATTGACATAGATAGATCAATTAGATATAGATAGATGATAGATATATGGCAAGATTATTCAGTGAGGGAGAGGATAATGATTTCATAAAATGACACTGGGAAAAAATGAATAACTCCATGCAAAAGAATGAACTTGAACTCTAACTTTACATTATATAAGAAAACTTTAAATAGAGCAAGAAGAAAGATCTACATATTGATATAAGATTTTGCCATAATTTCTTCATTTTGATACCAAAAGCACAGGCAAAAAGGAAAACTATAAAAGTGAGACTATGTCAAAACTAAATACTTCATGCATCAATAGACACATTCAACAATGTTTTTAAAAAGCCCACATTACTGGGAGAAAATGCCCTCATAAGATTTTAAGAAGCCTGAATATATAAATAATTTTTATAATTCAATATGAAAAACCAAAGGTCCACTTCAAAATAGATACTTGTTGTAGTAGTCACTTTCAGTCACTGGGATGAACTTCCAGACCAGGCACAGTTATTAAGTAAAATATATGTTGAACTTACAGATCTAGGGGAAGTTCCATAATGGCAGAAGAAGCTGGCCCACTTTCACACGTCCACACCAACAAAAGCAACCACCAACAGCACCACAGATAAGATGCAGGAGAAGTCTCATAATGGCAGAAGAAGTTGGTCCCCCTTTCACAGATCCAAGCAGAGACAGAGAGAAAGAGGTAACTGCCACCAGCACCACAGGCAAGCATACTTCTGGAACTCCAGACAAAACTCCCACACCTTTAATATCTTTAGACTTGAATTCCAAATCCACCTCCATACATTAAAATTGGACCCTAGGATCCATAGTAACACCTCCTCCAGCAAGGTGGCTGGAGATCTAAATTGCAAGCTTTCATAAACTCTGTTATCTATTAAGGGATGTGGTAGACAGCCTCATGTCACTAGAATTAACCTCCAGACCATACACAGTTTATGGGAGGAATAAGGGGTTTATTTAAAGCTTACAGATCCAGGGGAAGTTCCATAATGGCAGAGGAAGCTGGTGCCCCTTTCATAGATCCAATCAGACACAAAAATCCATCACCACAAAGCAAGCAAGCACACTTTAGGAACTCTAGGCAAAGCTCAAGCACTTTGTATATCTTTAGACTAGAGTTCTAAATCCACCCTCACACCTTAGGTCTGGACCCTAGGATCCACCCACAGCAACACCTCCTTTAGCTATGTGACTGTAGATCTAAATTATAAACTTTAATAAAACCCTGAATATATTGGGGGGCATCAATTGAAATTACCATAGGGGACATCCATTCAAACTATCAAATTCCACCTCTGGTACCCAATAGATTCATAACCATCTCACATTGTATATTGTGTTCAGTCCAAATTCAAAGGACCCTGGAGCTGCTATTGTCAAGCACATTAGTTATCTTAAGGAAGATGAGCCGGAGATTACATAGTTAATTCCAGGTCAGCCTGAGCTAGAGTGAGACCCTACCTTGAAAAAAAAAAAAACTTTAAAATAACTTAATGAACTGAATTACTTCTGTAAGACAGGAGCTTATGACCAAAACAAATGTAAGAGTTCATGCAAGACATGAGTGAGTCCTGTAAAATCAAAACAAGTTATACACTTTCATCATATAAAAGCACAGAATAAATGTTTTCAATTGCTATAAAGCATAGCAAAAAGACAATGCAACAACACAAACTCGATAGCTATCAAGAAAACATCATATATCTGCAGTTCAAGTCTGATATCATAATGAGAGTCTCCAGATTTTCCAATTCTGTCCCTCCAGCTGGGCTGAATAATCAGGGAAAGTTTCCATCCCAAGCCAGCTGCACTGCATGGTAGCCCTTGCACAGTCCCCATATATCCAAAACATCTTTGGGTCTCCATGCAAACCACGGTCCATCTTCCAATGGCTTTGCCAGCCTATGAGGGTCATCACACCCTGCCTCATACCAAATCTCAACAGTGGCTCCTAGAAATGTGTGCACTTCATGATGCACTCCATACATTTTTTCATGCTTCTGAAACCAATACCAGGTGTGCAGGACACAGCCATATTCTTAATTCAGGGACAAAATGAATCCTAACCTTGAAGAACAGAGTCCTTCTCCAAGTCTTCTCTCTTCCAAAAGAATTTGAATTTTTATCATGGTCTTTCCTCAGGCATCCTTTCCATTGTTTTAGTGTGAAGTAGTTGGGCCATCTTCCTTAAGATAACTAATGTGCTTGACAATAGCAGCTCCAGTGACCTAAAACCAGTCTCAGTGCCAGTAAGTTTTAAACTTGCTTGAATTTTTCCAGCTTAAAATCTTAAATCTGTCTGTCCCATATCTTTATCCAAGCATATCAGTTCATTACAAATTTAACCTTGATCAAACTCTCTGGGCATGGGCACCAGAATGCAGCAAGACCTTATGCCAGTAGCCTAGTTACAACAAAGTCCTCTGCAGTCTTTCTTCCCCTTAGAAAGTTCATAAGCCAAGCCTGCAAATACAATTATCTCCACTTTTTAAACTCTCATCAGAATAGTCCATAATACTTGGCTTACTGTTCCAGAAGGCATCATCAGTTGCCTATTCATCCAAAAGTTACAAAAGACCAAAATTGACATTATCAGATTCATCTCCCATTCCTCACTACAAATTCTGTAGTAGACAGCCTCAGCCACTGGGATGAACTTCCAGACCAGACACAGTTATGGAGAAAGGAATTTACTGAAGCTTATATATCCAGTGGAAGTTCATAATAGCAGAAAAACTGGCCCACTTTGAGAGGTCCACACCATTTTGTAGAAGTGTCTGAATTTTATTTTCATTTAGTGCATATACTATACTTTTTTATTCATTTATCTATCAAGTGGGCACTTGGATTGCTTCCACCTTTTGGTCACCATGAATAAAGTTTCTGGAAATAGTAGCACATATTTGAGTGCATACTTTCAATTATTTGGGCACATTCCTGGGATGTCAAGTTGCCTGATCACATGATAATTCTGTTTAATTTTTTGAGAAATCATCACTCTATCATAGCAACATAGCTGTTTTACATTCCTATCAGCAGTGTGCTGGGGTTCAAATTTGTTCAAACCCTTGCAAAAAGTCATTATCCCCTGTTATTTTGATGTTAGCCATCCAAAATGGGTATATAGTGATGTCTCATTGTGATTTTGATTTGCATTTCTTAATAACTAGTGATGTTAATATCATTAGACATTTCAATACAACTGTGATAGTTTGAAGGGATATTCCCCAGTAAATACAGGATGAATATTGGAGCTATTATGTTAAGCAAAATAAGGCAGTTCCTCAGGAATAAATGCTATAGAATTCTATTTATATGAAGCAGCTAGAAGCACAAAATAACATGTAGGTTTCCAAGGGCTATGGAGAAGAGAGAATAGGGAACTACTGCTTTCTAGGTATGTGGTTTGAGTTTGGAAACATGAGAAAGGTCTGAGATGAATGTTGGTGATGTCTGCACAGCACAGCAAATGTACCACTGAACTACACACTATATATATATATATGGAAAATGTTTGTCATATGTGTTTTATTACATTAAGTGATTACTTATACACAATAGGAAGTTCAACAGGGTACTAAAATAAGCAAAAGGGGAGATATGTTATAAGGCAGAGAAGTCTGCCAATGCTGAAGGCAAAGTTACAGATGGTCCCAGGGGATGTATCAGAAAACACAGTGAGTAGACCACAGGAGAGAGCCAAGAAATGCTGTGTATTGTCTTTTCCACTGCTCAGGATATGCTTTCCTGCTCAGTCGATCAAGGCTTTCTGTATGTCTCCTCTGGAGAATAGTCAACCATCTACATGGTCCTGGTCTTCAAGCTAAATTTGAGGAGGGACATTTTGGCCCACACTTGTTCAGACAATTATGAGGACAAAGACATGTTGTGGGAGCCTGGCTTCTCCCACTACAGTCACATGATGAGGATGGGGGAAAGGATGGAAAGTGACCAGAGAAGCCACCATGAGCTGGCTTCTGCATTAGATGACTACTGCAAGCCCATACCTGTATTAAGCTTCTGCACCCTTATTAAAAGTCCTCTTTTTCTCTTACTGCCACCCACTTTCTTAAAGGTTCTCAGAGACTTCATGTCTAGCAGTCAAGCCATACATGTCATCAGAACAAGGCTGTGTATTATCAAGAGGGAATATTCTTTTCCTTATCACTAAGGATCAACCCTTCCCTGTAACTCACAATAACTCATTTGACTCTTAATATATGGTCTTTCTTGGATGGTGCTCTTTGCATTTTCACAGAACTTTCTGGATGCTATACTTCATTTATCTTTTCCATTAAATATTCTAGAGTATAAAATCCTCTTTACTCCACAAATTATACCATGTATAGAAGGTGGTATCAGCAAGTGAGTATTAGAGAGTTCTGGTGTTTGACAAAAATAATTTATAAAGACAATTGATTAACTTGGATAATAAAAGCTAAAATAATTTAGCTTAAATATATATATAGCATATATTTAATTTTTACTAAAATACCAGTCATTGTGTTATATAATGGTGAAAAACACATGGTGAAAAAAATAAGACTTCAAAGTGATAAAAAATATATGTATTATTAAATTAACTACAAAAAGGTTTCCATATAAAAAAAAAAGAAACTAAAACAATCCAAATTGCATGGAGAAATGAATCTGAGCAAATCAAAGCCAAACAACAAAAGCTGAATATTAAAGAAAGAAAGAATAGCACACAGATGGTTCCAGGGCAGAACAGAATCAACAAAACAAACTCAGGAACAAGGAACACAGAGGCTGAAGCTGAACTGCTCATAACATTTCAGTGAGTCTGACAGAAAGAGGTTTGTTCTGAATTGTGAGACAAAGAGCAAGCTAGGACATATGAAGAGCATGGACACTGGCCATGGGCTCAAGGCTCACTCCTGCCACTTAAGAAGTTATATTATTGAGCTGGAGAGATGGCTTAATGGTTAAGACACTTGTGTGCAAAGCCAAAGGGCCCAGGTTCAATTCTCTCTCTCTCTCTCTCTCTCTCTCTCTCTCTCTCTCTCTCTCTCTTAAATAAAAGTAGAATACTTTTTTTTAAAAAGAAGTGATATTATACAGGGAATAACTCAGTTACCATGAGCACATCTTTACATTGGGCAATCAAAAATACATCTCCATTTTGTCACAAGGTGGATTCTGGTAATAAAACTAAGACACTCTTAAGTACTAAATAATTTTCCAAAAGATATTAGCTTATCACTTGAAAATATTGGTGAGTCAAATATAGGGAGTGGCATTGCATACCACATGTCTGCTGAGTTGGCACTGGAGTGATCTTATCACTCAACTCCAGTTTTTGCTCTACATTACTTTCCTCAAAGAAAACAGGTGCCCTCCATGTATGTGACCACATAGGGATTGTAGATAAACTATGGAAGATTAAAATTAGTAAGTGGAGCTCTTGGAAGTCAGGTGAATGTGACCAGGTGAAGGGGTGATCCCATGGTCAGGAATGTGATCTTGTGGTCAGGAGCATGTGCTCTGGAGTCATGTGCTGGGAACTGAGTCTCTGTTCCCCATTTCAAGTCACAGGATAATACTGAACAAGGATTAACATCTTCATTTGTGACAATGCCTTCACCTTAGGATCAGTGTCAACATCTTCCTCTGTGACAATGCCCTGTCCTTAGGATCATCATCAACATCTTAATCTGTGACAATGCACTTGCCTTAGGATCAACATCAACATCTTCATTTGTGATAATGTCCTTGTCTTAGGATCAGCATCAACATCTTCATCTGTGATGATGCCCTCACCTTAGGATCAGCATCAACATTTTCATCTATGACAACACCCTTGCCTTAGGATCAGCATCAACATCTTCATCTGTGATGATGCCCTGTCCTTAGGATCAGTATCAACATCTTCATCTGTAACAATGCCCTAACCTTAGGATCAACATCAACATCTTCATCTGTGATGATGCCCTGTCCTTAGGATCAACATCAACATCTTCTTCTGGGATGATGCCCTTGCCTTAGGATCAACATCAACATCTTCTTCTGGGATGATGCCCTTGCCTTAGGATCATCATCAACATCTTCATCTGTGACAATTATCTCACCTTAGGATCAGCATCAACATCTTGATCTATGACAATGCCCTTGCCTTAAGATCAGCAACAACATTTTCATCTGTGACAATGCCCTCATCTTAGGATCAGCATCAACATCTTCATCTGTGACAATGCCCTTGCCTTAGGATCAGCATTTTCTACCTCCCACCTGGAAGCCCACAGTTAAACCCAGAGAAAAGTCAGAGCTTCCTGTCGCCTCCCAACTTAGACCTTCATGAGGCCATAGTGTTGTGAATTGTGGACACAGAAGTGATTGTCCCCTTTAAGGATATCTATCTATTCAACTTCTGCCCCAGTACCTCCCATTCCTTAACAAGAAAACATATCCCAAATATTCACTGGAAGGGAGGTTCCGGGTTCTCTGGCAGGTAGGGCTGTGGGAGAGCTGGTCCCACCAGTCTCTCCCTGGGGCTGAGCGGGATGGTGAGTGTCAACTACCCAGACCCTCTCCTAGGCACCGGAGAGAAACACACTGAGTTGGGAGACTTGTCGAAGCAGGATCTCGTTTTATTGTGTCAAGCAGGCACTTATATAGCATCAAGGTAGGGGGTGGGAGTCTTAGGACAGGGTGAGGATTAAGAGCCAGTAATATTTCACCACGTTAGTAGTAGCTGGCAGAGGCAGTTTTAGGTCAGGCCTTGCTGAGTTACTCCTATGCGGAAGTCATAGGCCAAAGACAGGTCGCCAAACTCTAGCCAGGCTCAGGAAGTTCCACTGGGCCTTGTATCCAGGCTTCCTTAGGCCCAACATCTCCCCCTTTTGTTTTTGTAAGTGCGGCAGAAAGCATGGCCCCTGTCTTAGGTTGTCCCCCTCTGGGGATCTTACCCATCATTGGGTACCATGTATCCAGCTTGTTGAGAATCCACTCCATGACCTGTCTTAGGTTGTCCCAGCCTGTCTGAGATCTTACCCATCATTGGTCAGGTGGAGGGCAGAGGAGGGATGCTCATATGAGGCTAGCCAGTCATATGAGGGGCTTGACTCCTGAATAGCGAGCCTATGATAATGTACTTCGACCTGATGAAGTTTTATCACCTCTAGCTGTTGGTGAATAAATTGTGTAATCTTACTAATCAAGCAGGGCCCAATAGTGAGGAGAAGGAGGAGTAGGGGTCCAAGTAGAGGGAGGAGGTCCATCCACAGCAGGTTGTCCTGGAGGTCCCACCATCTCCTCTCCAAGTCTTCCTGGAGCCTCCTAATCTTGTCCTGGACAATTCCATATTTATTGGCATAAAAGCAGCATTTTTCCTGTAAAAATAAGCATATGCCACCCTTTTCGGCCGTTAATAAGTCTAGTCCCCTCCTGTTTTGTAGGACTACCTCAGCCAGGGAATCTAGCTGTTGTTGGAGATCAAGGATAGTGTTGGACATGGCTTTTATGTCACTGATCAGCTGGAGAGAGAGCTTTCTGTGGAGATGGACTGCCATACCCATCCCAGCTGTCCCAGTGGCCAGGCCTGTGGTTATTCCCAATCCAACAAGTAAAGGTATCATTTGTACAGCTCTCTTAGGTCTCCCTCTGATATAATCAAAAGAGGGTATAGGGAGGGCTTCATCTCCAGAATGATATCCACATCTGGGATCAAGGTGGCTGGGGCACAAAGGCTCGTCCAATCGGTGGGCAGGAAGCCATAGGCTATCCCGCCTCCATGAACACAGACCATCCCAAAAGGCAGGCAGCATTGAGCATTGGCTGTGGTTATATTTGAATTACAGAAGGAGGAATGGATATGTCCCACATCTATACTGGCACTATCAGGGTAAGGCGGGGCCCAAATGCAAGTTCCAGAAGGAGACATTGGGAAAAGCTGGATGGGGATGGGGAAGGTGGCTGAGCAATTTTTTAGGGTCATATGGGCAATTGTAGTTGTATCATTGGTGATTATTGCAAGCAGCCGGGGAGGCCCAGATCAGCTACAAAGCCATCAATCCTCTGTAAGAGAGGGAGTTATTTGGTTTAACAAATCAAAGACCATTTGTAAAAGGGATTCAGTATTGGGGCTGAGGGCTAAATCGCCCCGATTCTCAGGAAGGGCAATAGGGTGATAATTAAGCTCTGGGTACTGGGCCAAAACGAGTTGTTCTATCCTTTCATGGACTTGTTTTTCCCTGACTTTCAGTGTCCCCTTGTTGGGGTAAATATTTTAGGTCCTTCACTGGTATCTAAATGGGTCTTTTTTCATCTTGAGGGAAGACATATCCAAACCCTCTCCCTGCTGTGAAGAGCGGGTCTGGTCCTCTCCAGGTCTCAGTCAATGGGTCCCTCCATCTTATCCAGATAGAACTGTAGGTAATGGATGAAGACCAATGTTTTTGAAAAGGGGATAATTGTTTATCTTCTTTAGAAAAATTTAAAATATTTAGGGTAAATAATGCCTTTTTTAGTTGGTTGTGTGGGGGTAAGGATTTCCCCTTTTGTTTTTGTAATTGAGACTTGAGAGTCTGATTATATCTTTCAATGATTGCTTGACCCTGGGGGTTATATGGGATGCCTGTGGAGTGTGAAATTCTCCAGGTCTGGAGAAAATTTACAAAAGCCTTGCTTACAAAACAAGGGCCATTATCAGTTTTGATATGATCAGGTATTCCAAGGGTGGCAAAGCATTGAAGCATATGGCTAATAGCATGTTTAGATTTTTCCCCAGCATGTGCCAATGTCCAGCAGGCGCTGCAAAAGGTATTGACTGAAAGAAAAATATATTTAAGCATTCCAAATGGAGAATAGTGTGTGACATCAACTTGCCAAAGATGATTAGGGTGGAGCCCTCGAGGATTGCTTCCTATAGTTTCAGTGGTCATATAAGCCTCAGCTTTTCCAAGTATATCCTGACCTAGGAGGTTGGCCGTTAGAACAGACACCACCAGAGGGCGCACCTCCCCATGGTTACTGTCAGGATCAGTCCAGGGCTGCCCGTTGGCTGTTTCCCAGAATGTTGACTGTCCACCCACACCAAGTAAAGGTGGACCAGGGACTAACTGCCATGAAGGAGGGACTTCCTCCTTTCTAATTAGTATTACACTGACGCATAGAAGCCATTTTATCAGCCAAATTGTTTCCTCAAGAGAGACAGTGTGGTCAGCCCCAGTGTCATTTTTGGCCTTAGCCCTGGAATCAGGGGCATGGTCCAGTGTGTAACGGGGCTGGGGATAGCCTCTGGGGGAGTTTAAAGGCTCACCCTGAAGGCTGAACTTGGCTTTGCAACCCTTGGTCCAGTGTAACCCCTTCTTGCATCTGGGGCAAGGGGTATGAGGCACGTTAGGGGCCACAAGGGCTGTTGGGGCATTTTTTGCCCGATTGGGGCACTCCCTTTTAAAGTGACCCTCTTTGCCACACCCAAAACAAGATCTCCCCTTCCCCCTGAGGTCTGTTGGAGGGCATAGACCAGGGCAGCCATATCCTCACAGTGAGTGCTCTGTAAGGCCAATGCCATGGCCCTCGCCTGATGGGAGCTGGATCCCATGTCTTTGGTGACTATAATCCATTTACTCATAGAGTGATCTTTTAGCCCAGTGCAGGCCAACTTATGGTCACTCGTCATACCTACCCAGACCAGCATTTTAATGAACTGGTCTCACCGGGGGCCAGGGGGAAGCTTTTCTTGTAGACTTTTTTCAACCCTCTCTATGAAGGTGGCCAAGTCTTCACTAGCTTTTTGTGGGATTCCTGTGATGGGGGGCTCAGATAGGCTCAGACAGTTCCTCCAGTTTCCTCCATGTGGCCATTCCCAAAGCCTGTACCTGATCCCGGTATGGATCAGGGATGGCAGCTTGCTGGAGGCCCATGGAAAACACATCAGCCATGCCCAAGAGCATGCCAAAGGTGATTGGGACTGGAGGCTGAGCGGCCTGATTCCACTCAGCCTGAGTACGGCACTCATCCTGAAAGAAGGCACACCACTTTATGTACAGGGGGCCAGAAAGAATGGCTTTAGCAAGGTTATTCCAATCTTGGGTGGTACACTGATGATGAGCCAAACCCTGGAGGATGGTCTCCACCCAGGGGGAATTAGGTCCATCCTCCAACACAGCCTTTTTAAGATCCTTTAGATCATGAGCCTCCCAGGGGTACCAAGCGGCGGGGCAATTCCCGCCGGGGTTAACATTGACAGGGAAGTGGTTGGTTGTTTCTCCCCCAGGGGTGCCATCCCCATAGGAGGACAGAGGTGCAGAGGGGGTCTGAAAAGGATTTGTCTGAAAAGGATTTGTAGGGGATCTGGGGGTATAGGACCCTTAGAGGGCCAAGGAGTGCTTCCAAAGGGGTCTAGGGACAGATACGAGGACTGCCCCATAATACATGAGGGTACACTCACCCACAGACCAATCGGCCTGTCAGCGTTCTTCCGTGGGAGAGATTCCTTGCACGGGGCACCAGTCTGCCAGGTTCTCTGAAAGGTAGGGCTGTAGGAAAGCCGGTCCCACCAGTCTCTCCTTGGGGCTGAGCAGGATGGCAAGTGTCAACTACCCAGACCCTCTCCTAGTCACCGGAGAGAAACACACTGAGTTGGGAGACTTGTCGAAGCAGGATCTCGTTTTATTGTGTCAAGCAGGCACTTATATAGCATCAAGGTAGAGGGTAGGAGTCTTAGGATGGGGTGAGGATTAAGGGCCAATTAGCTGGGCGGAGGCAGTTTTAGGTCAGGCCTTGCTGAGTCACTCCTATGCGGAAGTCATAGGCCAAAGACAGGTCGCCAAACTCTAGCCAGGCTCAGGAAGTTCCACTGGGCCTCGTGTCTGGGCTTCTTTAGGCCCAACAGCTGTAGAGGAGAGCTCTCTTCCTTACAGCCCACCTAGCAATGCAGTTTCCTATGAGAGAACTTAGCCTGTCCTCTGAATTACAACGGTTTTCTGAATTCTCATAAAACATTTTTACACAGATAAGCTAATTGGTGATTTAAAAAAAAAAAAAAAAAAAAAGACCCTGTGGGAGTCTAGAACTATTCAATGAAGATAAGCCTCAGGAAGGCTGAGGCAACCAAATCTCCACCAGCAAGTGTCTATTTGCTAACCGTTTGATTAGATTTCTTCTCCTGCTGTGGGTATAAAAAGAAAAGTATGGGAGGTGAGGGGGTGCAGGGATACTTTAACTTCTAAGCAAAAGTAGGTGGGAAAAGACAGCAATAAATGTTTTTTAGATGATTAATTGAGACTGATTCTATTAAGAGATTAAAATTCCACACATTCTAGGTCAAACTTTACTTGCCATAACTCATCCCCTAACCAAAAACGGACTAGAAGGTTGATAGTGGAATTTTACATTAATACCTTGTTCTAAATTTTCCAAAGGTTAATAGTCTCTTGAATTTTGAACATCAGGATTTATTTTCACAAAATCAAAGGCAATTCTTCCTATGGTGGGTGATATTTTTTTAATCTAAGAATAACAAATGATTATGCCTAAACTACATGTCAGATAAAAATACATTCTAAAAAAGTTTATGGTAATAAGAATATGCACACTTTTAATAACCAGATTATCTGTTTGCACAGGAATGAGAAAAAATGATTCACTAAAGAAAATTTTAAATTGGCTTTGAGGACATGCTTTCTTTGCCTAATCTTCCTCTGCCCCCTAGTGGTAGCATTTTTGAATAATGAGATGACTGATGTGATAGTTCTACCACTAGTTATTTCATTGTATGTTATGCTTTATTGTAAAACTTTAAGTCAGTTAGTTAACATATTTTACTGTGAAATAAAATTTTATACTATTTTATTACCTTAACACTTTGTGTTTACTTATATCAAGTTTACCAAAATAATTTCCCTAGAAAACTTCCAGAGAGAAACATTATGAGGAATTCATGTAGTGGCCAAAAGCTTTGAAAAGCATGGAGCATCATATTACTCAGTTAAAACTGAAGTTGTTATATTATATATGTTATATTCGTGATAAATGCTACAGCAACAATATTATCAATGAAAATCTAAAGTTTGTCATTGAACAGGATTTGATTTTACCTGTTAGAGTCTTAGAAATTACACCTTCAGAATTGTTGGCATAGAGATATTGTTGCCAGTCCCATTTGGATAGTAACTTCCCTCTTTGTATTCCTCTTTCATCCCACCTACTACAGCCCATTGTGCCATCAGTTCTTCCACTTTCAGGTTGATAAACTTCTGTTTGCTCCACAACTAAGCATCTAAGGAGGCAGAAAAACCAGATCCTTGACTTACTATTCAGCAGTGAAAGTGACACTGACATGTACAACTTAGATGAAGTTAAGGGTACTGTGCTCAAAGAAAAAAATCCCCCCAAGGTTACATACTGTATGCTTCAACTTAAGTAACACTCTAAAGATGGCAACACTTATCCAAGAATGAAAACACAAACTAATTACCAGGAATTTGAAAGGAAAAGGTAACCTTGCCCTGGCCTCACCATTTGGCTTACAGGGGATCTGGAGAGTCAAACATGGGTCCTTAGGCTTTGCAGGGAAACAAACATTTTAACTGCTAAACCATCTCTCCAGTCCCTAGGTCATAATTTTCTATTGTTCCTCTTTACTTGGGATTGAGTCAGATAAAATGAATTTGAATTAAAACAAAATCCTTGATACACACACACACATTTTCTCTTTTTTGCAATTTTTGCTCTGGCTCAGTAAATATCTCCCCATCACCTGGGTGCTAAGGCCATACTTTTTGAATTCTCATTATTCCTCACTACCTGCACCCAATTTATACATAATCTTACTGATACTAACTCCCCAATGCACCATGTACATGTGAAGAATATAGAAAGGGAACCGGGGGTGAAAATGGACATAGCACACCTACAGAGTGTGCAGAAATAGATGGCAAAGGAAGGGAAGACTCGAGGACAGGGGTTCACAGCATTGATGCTAGTGAGATATCAAGAAAAAAATCCAGGCATTGTAACATGACTCTGAAGCAGAGGCCAGTGTTGACTATATATTCAGTTCAAGTACAACCTCATCCTGTCTCAGAACATGAACAAATATGGACTTCCAGGTAAGATGGCAGCATAAGAGCCATGCCAAACCAGCCTGGGGGGGGGGGGAACCTGGGGGGATATAAGCAAAACCACAGCAAAATACACTCTTCTTATGAAAAATGAAGGAGTATAGGTTATTGTTAGACACAGAAGAGAAGCAAGAGAGACCAAGATCCATAAGAAAGTAGGGAAATGGCCATAATCCCACTGAGGCACTTACAGCCCACAAATCCATGCAATCCATGCACCCACCCAGCACTGCCTCACCAGGCGTGCCAAGCTGTGGCAGCAGCAGAGACAAAAGAAGGGGATTTTCCAACCTCATCAGCCTTCTTGCAAAGCCAAGAAATCTGAAGGAAAAACAGCTGAGATCAAATAAGGAGCTACTGAAAGGGATACAGGTGGGACTTCATGAGCAATTCCTGGCCTCTGCACTCTCCCATCAACCAATCATCAGAACCACAAACCTCTGGCATTCAGCCCCCGTGGCAGCACAGCTGATCAGAACAAGCTCCACAGCACAACAAAGAGGGAGCGAGGTCAGCAATCAGGTAATGAGGCTGACTGACTGACCAAAAAAAAAAAAAAAAAAAAAAAAAAAACAGGTATATAGGCCTGCATTGGAAGAGCTAATCTCTCTTTCCATGTCAGGGCAGGTTATGGCTTACATATTCTGGGTTGGCTTTACTATTTTCAAATAAGCTGTATTTGGGGTTGAATATTGTTGCCTTTGAAGCTTTCAGATTTATAGGGCCTTTGTCTTTTGCTTCTGTCATTAATGGGGGCAGGGTCTGATTCAGATCCAGGCTGGCCCAGAACAACACACACCTTTAGGGATTTTGGCTTTATATGACTATCTGTTTGTTTCAATCCCCACAATTGAATACTCTGTGCTGTTTTCATTGAATGTGTATATTGCTCAGGTAAAGTTTAGAATTTGCCAGTAAATTGTTCCACCCAGTCCACTAGGATACTTGCTTAGCAAGCAAACTCAACACCTAGGATTACGTATGCAGTTGGATTGGGATACAAGATCACCACATCTAAGAACACTGCAGATAAGTGGAAAACCCAAACATCAAATCAGGATGCAAAAGTCACTACAATATGATACAAGAAACCTAAAGAATCGAGACAATACAATCCCACCAAAAATTATAAATCCATCAGAAATTATCACCAATGAGACTGTTTTAGATGAAATGTCTGACAAATATTTAAAAAAAAATGATTGTATCTATACTACAAGATATCAATGAAGAAATGAAAGGAATAAAAGAAAAAAAAGGAATTAAAGAAGAAAACAAACTCCTGAAAGAGAACACAGGAAACCAGCTTAATGAAATGAAGAGTTCATTACAATACATTAGTAAGGAAATAGAAATACTGGAGAAAAACCAGGCTGAAATTGTAGCTCTGAAGAACACAGTCAGTCAAATAAAAAACTCTGTGGAAAGTCTCAACAGTAGAATGGATGAAGAAGAGAACAGAATATCTAAACTAGAACACCAGGTGGCATATCTAATACAGTCCAACAAAGATAAAGACAAGGTATGAATGGGAATTTCAAGATATCCAGGACACTATGAAAAGATCAAACATAAGAATTCAGGGTATAGTAGAAAGAGAAGAACTTCAATTCAGAGGCTTAGTAGGTGTTTCCAACAAAATAATAGAAGAAAATATTCCCCAAATCAGGAAAGAAATGCCAAAGCAGATACAAGAATCTTTTAGAAGACCAAATAGACAAAACCTGAAAAGAACCTCTCCTCACCATGTTATAATTAAACTACTAAACACAAGCCAAAGAAAATATATGAAAAGATGTCAGAGAGAAAAAGCAAGTCACCTACAAAGGCAAGCCCAACAGGATCACAGCAGATTACTCAATGAAAATTTTAAAAGCCAGAAGGGCTTGGAATGATGTATTCCAAGTTCTGAATGATAACAACTGTCAACCCAGATTGCTTTATCCTGCAAAGCTATCTATCCAAATTGATGGAGAAATAAGGACATTCCACAACAAAAACAGGCGAAAGAAATTTGTGACATCTAAACCAGCTCTACAGAAAATACTTGAAGGAATTCTTCATACTGAACAGAAAGCAAAACACAGACAGAAGGAAGTAGGAAAAAATAAACCATACTCAGATAACAGTTAAAACAAGCAAATAAAGGGAAAACAGGAAACACTACCAAATAAGAAGAATGGAGAGAATAAATTGACACCATTTAATAATAACTCTTAGTATCAATGGCCTCAAAGCACCAACCAAAAGACAAAGGCTTGCAGACTGTATTAAAGGCAGGATCCTGCCATTTGTTGCCTCCAGGAAACTCTTCTCTCAATAAAAGATAGACACTGTCTTAGGGTAACAGGATGGAAAACAGTATTTCAAGCAAATGGACCTAGGAAACAAGCAGGGTTGCTATCCTAATATCTGACAGGATAGACTTCAAACCAACATTAGTGAGGAAAGATAAAGAAGGTCATTTTATACTGATTAAAGGAACACTCCAACAGAAGAACATTACAATCCTAAACATATATGCACCTAACATAGGGCCTCTCAATTTCATCAAACAAACACTATTAGATTTAAGGTCACAGACAATATCAAATACAATTGTAGTGAGTGACTTCAATACTCCACTCTCATAAATAGACAGGTCATTCCAGCAATAAATAAACAAAGAGACATATGGATTAAAAGATAACATGGAGCCGGGTGTGGTGGCGCATGCCTTTAATCCCAGCACTCGGGAGGCAGAGGTAAGTGGATCACTGTGAGTCCAAGGCCACCCTGAGACTACGGAGTTAATTCCAGGTCAGCCTGGACCAGAGTGAGACCCTACCTCGAAAAAACCAAAAAAAAAAAAAAAAAAAAAAAAAAAAAAAGATAACATGGAACAAATGGACCACACAGATATCTACAGAACATCCCATCCAAATGCCACAGAATATACATTTTTCTCCACAGCACATGGAATATTTTCTAAAATAGACCATATATTAAGATGGAAAGCAAATCTCAACAAATTTAGGAAAATTGGAATAATCTTTTGTACTCTATCTGAGCACAACGGGATTAAACTTCAAATCAACAATAAAAACTACAGTGCATACAGAAATTCGTGGAGACTAAATAGTACACTGTTGAACGATGAATGGGTCATTGAAAAAATTGAAAAGGAAATCAATAAATTCATAAACTCAAATGATGATGAGAATACAACATACCAAAACTTTTAGGACATGATGAAAGCACTCCAAAGAATAAAATTTATAGCTCTAAATGCCTATATTAAGAAATTAGACAGTTCACAAATAAACAAGTTAATGCTTCACCTTAAGGCTTTGGAAAAGGAAGAATAAGGCAAACCAAAAATCAGTAGGTGGGAAGAAATAATAAAGATTAGGGCAGAAATTAATGAAATAGAAACCAAAAACAATCCAAAGAATCAATGAAACAAATAGTTGGTTCTTTGAAAGGATAAGCAAGATTGATAGACCTTTAGCAAATCTGATCATAATAAAGAGAGAAGGGACAAAAATTAATAAAATTAGAGATGAAAAAGGCACCATTACAACAGATATCAAAGAAATTCAGAAAATCATGGGACACACGTTAAGAATATATGTGCCTCTAAGTTTCAAATTTTGAAAGAAATGGATGATTTCCTTGACTCACATGACCTACCAAAATTAAATCATGATGAGATAAACCATTTAAATACACCTATAACAAGTGTGGAGATCCAAGCAGTTATAAAAAGTCTCCCAACTGAATAAAAGGCCAGGCCCAGATGGATTCACTGGTGAATTTTACCAGACCTTCATGGAACAACTAACTTCCATGCTTCTCAAACTTTTCCATAAAATAGAAAAGAGGGCTGGAGAGATGGCTTAGTGGTTAAGCACTTGCCTGTGAAGCCTAAGGACCCTGGTTCAAGGCTTGATTTCCCAGGACCCACGTCAGCCAGATGCACAAGGGGGCGCATTTGTCGAGTTCATTTGCAGTGGCTGGAAGCCCTGGCGTGGCCATTCTCTCTCTCTCTCTCTCTCTATCTATCTATCTATTTATCTCTCTCTCTCTCTCTCTCTCTGTCGCTCTCAAATAAATAAATAAATAAATAATAAACAAAAAAATAGAAAAGGAAGGAATTCTACCAAACTCCTTCTGTGAAGCCAGCATCACCCTGATAACAAAACCAGACAAAGACAGAACAAAAAAAAAGAAATTGCAGACTAATCTCCCTCAAGAACATAGATGCAAAAATTCTGAACAAACTATTGGCAACTATAATTCAAGAATATATCAAAAAGATAATTCATCCTGACCAAGTTGGCTTTCTACCAGGGATGCAGGGATGGTTCAACATATACAAATTGATAAATGTAATATATCATATAAATGGTCTGAAGGACAAAATTCACATGATCATCTCAATAGATGTAGAAAAGGCAGTCAACAAAATCCAACATCCCTTCATGGTAAAAGTATTACAGAAATTGGGAATAGAAGGAACATACCTCAACATAATAAAAGCTAATTATGACAAACCTACAGCCAACATAATACTAAATGGAGAAAAACTTGAAGCTTTTCCACTAAATTCAGTAACAACACAAAGGTGTTCACTGTCCCCACTTTTATTTAATATAGTCTTAGCCATAGCAATAAAGCAAGAGACACTCATAACAGGGATACAAATTGGAAAGAAAGATATTCTGGATATTAACCCTGTGTCAGATGTGTAGCTGGCAAAGATTTTCTCCCATTCTGTAGGTTGTCTCTTTGCTCTATTCATAGTGTCCTTTGATGTACAAAGCTTTGTAATTTCATAAGATCCCAGTGGTTGATTAGTGGTTTTATTTCCTGACCAATTGAGGTAATATTCAGAAAGTCATTACTTATGCCAATATGTTGAAGGGTTTTCCCCTACCTTTTCCTCTAGCAATTTTAAAGTCTTACAACTCTGATATTAAGGTCCCTGATCCACTTGGATTTGATTCTTGTGCATGGAGAAAGACAAGGATCTTTTTTCCTCCTTCTTTTTTTATTATTTATTTTATTTATTTATTTGAAAGCAACAGAGAGAGGGAGAAAGAGGCAAATAGAGAGAGAGAGAATGGGTGCACCAGGGCCTCCAGCCACTGCAAATGAACTCCAGACGCATGCACCCCCTTGTGCATCTGGCTAACGTGGGTCCTGGGGAATTGAGCCTCAAACTGGGGTCCTTAAGCTTCACAGGCAAGTGTTTAACCGCTAAGCCATCTCTCCAGCCCATCCTCCTTCTACACATAGATATCCAGTTTTCCCAGTACCACTTGTTGAAGAGGCTGCCTTTTCTCCAATGAATATTTTTGTCAAAACTCAGATGGCTGTAGCTGCCTGGATTAACATCTGGGTCTTCCATTCTGTTACACTGATCTACATGTCTGTCTTTGTGCCAATACCATGCTGTTTTGGTTACCATGGCTTTGGAACATAGCCTAAAATCGGGTATGGTGATATCACCAGCCTTATTTTTGTTGCTCAAAGCTATTTTGGCTATTTGAGGTTTTTTTGTGCTTCCAAATGTATTTTAGGATTGCTTTTTCTATTTCTGTGAAGAATGCTATTGGAATTTTAATGGATATTGCATTAAATGTGTAGATTGCTTTTGGTAGGATTGACATTTTCACAATACTGATTCTTCCAATCTAAGAACATGGGATGTCTTCCCATTTCCTTGTGTCTTCTGCAATTTCTTGCTTGAGTGTTTTAAAGTTCTCATTGTAGAAATCCTTAATTTCCTTGGTTAAGTTTATTCCAAGGTACTTTATTTATTTATTTTGAGGTAATTGTGAATGGGAGAGATTACCTGATTTCATCCTCTGCATGTTTGTTGTTAGTATATAGGAAAGCTAATGATTTCTGTGAGTTTATTTTTTATCCTGCTACATTGCTAAAGTGTTTATCAGCACTAACAGTTTGCTTGTAGTGTCTTTAGGGTCCTTTATGTGTCTGCTCCGGGGGAAACCAACTGCACTCTAATTGGACTGAAAGGCCTGCTCTATGGGAGGGAATACATGCCTGGTACTGAAAAACCTAATCAAAAGCCTATGGCAAGGGAGGTCATGAGCCTAAGGGGATAAGCCTGCTCTTGTCTGGATAAATGCATGCATTATTCTCACCAAATTGCCCTGGATGTTCATAGTCATATACTAATGCTACTCTCACTTATTGTTAGAGAAGCTTCTCTCTTCAAATGGTGATGTCTACTGGGATGACCCAAAAGGCAACATAGTGCTAAGAAGGGATGGAGGAGTGTCCAGCACTGAAACATCTCACACCCCCCAAGGCTCAGGGTCCACTGCAGAAGAGGTGGCAGAAAGAATGTAAGAGCCAAAGGAAGGGTACCACTCCTTACATACAACTGTCTGGACAGAAATTGGCCTCAATATCCACGACCTCACAGTGCCTACCAATACCTACAGAAGACCCTCAAAATAGGAGAAAAAGATTATGATGTCAAATTTAAAAAGAGACAAGTGGACAGAGGTAGAGGATATGATGGAGAGCAGAATTATGAAGGACAAAGTGGGGTAGGGGAGGGAAATTGTATTTGGGCACATGCATCTGGAGTTCGTTTACAGAGGCTGAACGGCCCAATTGTGCCCATTCTCTCTCTGTCTCTGCCTCTTTATCACTCTCTCTGTCTCAAAAATAAAATAAAAATAAAGGTTTCTTTGCCGTGATATAAATAAAATATATATATGTATATATATAGATATATGTGTGTGTGTGTATATGTATATATATCAAGAAAACAAGAAAGGAGCCAGGTGCAGTGGCACACACCTTTAATCCCAGCACTCAGAAGGCAGAGGTAGGAGGATTGCCATGAGTTCAAGGCTACCCTGAGATTCCATAGTGAATTCCAGGTCAGCCTGGGCCAGAGTGAGACCCTTCCTCAAAAAAAAATTAAAAAAAGAAAAAGAAAAGAAGGAATGACACTGTCTATAAGATTCCAGATTTTAAAAAGATAGTTGCTACAGGAAGGAATTCATGCCTGGTACTGCAAACCTGGTCAAAAGCCTGTGGATCAGGTTATAGGTCCTAGGGAGGAAGATGCTACTGTTGTCTTGATAAATGAACTTGATGCTCCCATCAAACTGCCTTCTAAATATTTATGTTTACCCCCAAAGATTAATGCTACTTTGGACAGAAAAGCTTCTTTTTTTGCAGTGGGTTACTATAGTTTACACTTATACTTACACTTATAGTTTTTATAGTTACTATAAAGACTAATAATAGGTCAAAGTGCTGAGAGTAGATTGTTTAGTACTCATCCCTAAGTGGGAAATCTATATCACCCCCTCCAAGATTCTTGGACTATCACAGAAGAGAGAAGAATGTAAAAGCTTGAGGATGGAGAGCAGTGCTATGAAACACTCCTTGGGACATGACAAGGTGTTGCACTCATGAACTCACAGTCACTGTGGTCACCTGAGCAAAACCTGCCCAGGATTGGTCCCATCAGCATTCCATCATGGATGGGGAAGTGGATCCTTAGGCCACACCCCTCCCTGAGGAGATATTGGCAGTTTATGGTGGCTGGGAGAGGGAGATGATATTTTCTTCAGTGGTCTAGTCACTGGCAAGAAGTCCATGATTCAGTAAATAACTGTCTACCCATGTTCATGCAAGCAACCCTAATTAAATTCATCAGGTCACCAAATAGAAAACAATCAATAACGGGGGTAAAAAGGCCCAAAGTGAGGTCAGGGGAAGAGACTGAGTGAAGGAAACGTGGAGGGAGGGCTAATCAAAATCTAAGAGGATGCAAATAAATCATATGGAATCCTGCGGTTTTGAACAATAGAACACTCAGGAGCCATAGATCATTGTTAGAAAATTTTCAGTGCCAGGGATGGGATACCTCCAGTGAGTTGTTGGCCAGAGAGGTCCCTGATGCCCCCAAAACATTATAGGCCATTGCCAAGGCCCTTGGTTTCCCACCAGGAATCGATGGTAAGACCCTATTGCTGAAGACTCCACATACTTGGGCGGCAAGGCCACTGAGAAATCCTGCTGGAACTGAGCTGATAACCTCCTCCATGTAGACCAGCTGACAGAAAGCTGGAAGAAGCCATTCTACATGTAGTTCAATGGGAGAAAGAGATACCACCAGTGAAGATACTCAACAGTGGACACTGCAAGCCTTATAATTGGCCAGCCAGGCCAAATGAGCCAACGGGTGCCATAGTGGCATGTCTGTCATGGTGGAAACCAACTGCCCTCTAATTGGACTGGAGGCCCGCTCCATGGGGGGGGAATACATCCCTGATACTGAAAACTTAAAACGGGTAGTCATGAGCCCTAGGGGTGTAACATCTACTGACGTCTGGATAAGTGTATATCCTATGCTTATCAAACTGCCCAGTAAGCACTTCTCTTAATGTTTATACCCTTATATTAATGCTACTCTCACTTTGGGTAGAGAATCTTCTCCTTTCAGATGGCAGTGACCTTGGGATGACTCAGAAGGTATCATAGTGCTGGAAAGAAGTGACTGGAGTACTGAGTAACATCTTGATCATACCTTCCAAGGCTTAGGGTCTAATGCGGAAGAGGTGGCAGAAAGAATGTAAGAGCCAAAGGAAGGGTAGGACTCCTCACAACGTGCTCCCTCCAGACATAAAATGGCCTGGATATCCATGACCTCATAGTGCCTGACACTACCTACACAAGACCATCATAAGAGGAGGAAAAGATCATGACATCAAAATGCAAGAGAGACTGATTGAGATGGGGGGGGGGAATATGATGGAGAATGGAATTTCAAAGGGGAAAGTGGGGGGAGGGAGGGTATTACCATGGGATATTTTTTATAATCATGGAAAATGTTAATAAAAATTGAGAAAAAAAGAAAACAATCAAAGTGGAAGAGGCATTTAGTATGGGAGAAGACATGGAGCAGACAAGAATGGTGATGGGTGGTGAATGTAATCAGATTACATCACATACATATAGAAAATTATCAAAATAAATTTAATTTTTAAAAGAAGAGAACAGATCACTTTATGTGGAATAACTTCTGTAAGTCAGCCCAGGTTTTTATGATTGGAAAATTGGATGAGAGGAAAGGAAGTACAAATAACAAAGACAGAAATTTTATCAAGAAGGTTAGCAATGAAAGAATAGGAAATAAAATCATAGCTGAGATAGTTACAGAATTTTTAATATGTGAAAACTTTAGCTTTTTTAATTCTGTTGTCATAATTATTTCAATATTTCCCTTATTTAATAATCACAGCAATATTCCAAAGTTTGTTTAATAACTAAAAGTTACTGTATTAATTTTATAGTTAAAACTAAAAATTGAAACCTTATTCCTGCAGATTTAGGCAGCAACAATAAATCAGGTAATTTAATGAGAACACACAGAACAGCATTTGTTTATAACTACAAATTAAGGTTAACTCTTTATTAGTACTTAAAGGCAACTAAAATATCTTCTTATGGGGGGATTATTGAAAACTTTAATATATGAACATATTGAAATTTGTTCTATTCCCATTGGGTTATTCTCTTATGTCCCTTCTTCCCATCCCCATTCCACTAAGAGACCTCCTCAGTGGAGTTATCAGTATTCACTGTGGGGTCATGAAGGCACCAGGCAGTCTCAGTGGGGGAGGGCCAGGCCTCGGGATACTGCTTCTCACCCTGTAACTCTTACAACCTGTCATTCCCCTCTTCCACAAGGTTCCCGAACCTTGGAGGGCATGTTATAAGTCCCCTTTAGTGTTGAGCTCTCTGCATCCTCTAATTTTATGCTTTGATGCATTGGAGGTTATCAGGCTAACTGCAAGAGCAGTGCTCATATGTAGTCTACCACATGCTGTATAATGTTTTCTGGGCCTGGGGAAGATGTGATAGATGACTTGCCTCATCAGCTTTCTTTTCTTATCATTCTGATGGGTTTTGGGTCTCCCCAATATTCACCACCACCTGTCAAAAGTAAATTCTCTAACCAAGAGTGAAAGAAGAATGGATCAGAGGGGATAAACCTAAACATTTAAAGACTTTGTGATGGGCATAGCTTCTCCTTTTAGCCAAAGAAGAGAGGAAGTTTCCCTGTAGGGTCAATGACCTTCCAAGCCATAAGCTTATGATTTGGTTCACAATACCAGAGTGTCAGCACACTCTCTGAAACCCATAGGGGAAACTTTCTTTGTATCTCCCTGACTTTGGGGGTTTACTGGCAATCTTTAGCATTCCTTTGCTTGCAGCTGTATAACTCCAGGCTCTGCCTTCATCATCACAGGTGTTCTCCCTGTATATCACTGCCTTGACATGGTCATGTGTTTATAATCTTACAAGGACATGAGTAATATTGAAATATAAAGCCACTCTACAGTAGTATAACCTCATGTTAACTAAGAGCCTGTGCAATAATCTTATTTCCAAATACAACTGCATTCTGAGGTAGTACAGCAGGTAGGACTTTATAGTGTCTTTGTGGCAAGGATATAGTTCAACACTAAATAATAGCTACAATGGAAATGTTCATCTATCATTTTGAACACTCAATGGAAAAAAATCCATGGATAAGATATCATTTGTTTGTTTGTTTGTTTGTTTGTTTGTTTGTTTCAAGGTAGGGTCTCACTGTAGCCCAGGCTGACCTGGAACCACTATGTAGTCTTAGGGTAGCCTTGAACGCACAGTAATCCTCCTACCTCTTCCCCCTGAATGCTGGAATTAAAGGTGTGTGCCAACATGTCTGGCTCTGATAACATTTTTAAAGCACCTATGAACAATTAATATCAGCATCTACTAACCAACTTCAAGGACAATGTAATCACCACTCTCTAAAATAGAGGTGCTCTATTGGGCTTCTCCTGATAGTAAGCCAATATCTACTCACTGGACCCATACATGAATCTCTGTAAGTAATACAAGTAGCCTTGAATGATGGCGCAAAGAGTAGAAGAATACCTATCCATCAACCACCAAGCCAAGTGCATTTTCTCTCTCTTTCTCTCTCTCTCTCCTTCTCAGGTCCATTTTAAATCCAGACAATAGGTCAGATGGAGAATAAAAGGGTATCTTCCCTGCTAACTCAAAGTTATATGCAGCCAGTCTAAATATATCAGCAACGTATAGCTATGCAGAGAGAGATATGCCTGTAGTTATTAGGCACCTAAAATGCAGTAGACATCGCAAAACCTGTCAAGGGTCATGCTCTGAGTAGAAATATTGAGACTGTGAGGAAGTGTGACAAATTACCATGTGTACTCAACCTGCTACACAAAAGTCAACAGATTAAGGAGCCAAAATATTCCTGATATAGGCTAAAATTTATTACAAGCCTGTGTGAAATCAGTAGATTCACCCACTGATGCCTACTTGTGCCCCGTCATCTTCCTCCATCAAGCCAAGCAGCTCTGAGACTAAGAAAAATCTAGGAGGGTGTCCAGGAGAATCCCCAGGGGAAGAGAAGAGAGATGGCCTATTGAGGTCACTTAAGTCTTCCTAGTTTGATAGGGCAGAAAAGCACTGTTTAGGGTAGGGGGAATTAATACAAAGAAAGAATCTAAGGACATCCAGAAAAAGTTACCAGGTGATGGATAATATCAGTTGTCAATAGGATTTGGAATTACCATGGAAAAAAATTCCTGGGCATATCTATGAAGGAGTTTCTAGATTAGGTTAATTGAAGTGAAGCACCATTCTATGGCCTGGGGTTCCAGAATAAATAACAAGGAGAAACCTAGCTGAGCACTATCATTCATTCATTACTCTCTGCTCCCTGACTGTGGATTCAATGTGACCAGCCAAAGTGGAAACAGCAGCCTGCATTATAAACCTTGTGAGTGCTATAGTCAAGGGATAAATACAGCATGGAGCCATGGAGAGAAAAGCTCCCACTCCCATATGGATCTTGTAGCTGTGCTTTAAGGAAGTAAGATCTCTAGGGAACAGCACTGCCCTCTGGCACAAGGGGGATGTGGTAGTGACTGAGGGAGGACCCTGGGGCTATTATTAAACTGTTAACAGTATTCACAGAAGAAAATGTCAGTGCCAGGAGTACCAGTAAGGAGTAAGTTAGCTACACATAAAAAATTATTTTTTAATTTATGCATCCATTTTCTAATCATCATCGCATAGTTCCCATGAATCCAGAGGCAGAACACATAGCTTCAAGGTGAGGGTATCAAAAGTAGCTGGGGCTTTGGTCTCATCTGACACTGGACTGAAAAAGGATCCAATGTTATGCAAAGTACACACTTTCTGACAGCTGTAGGTGATTCAACTTCTTGCTGGCTGTCATCTGAGGGTTCTCCAGAAGTGAGAGGAAGCATCTCTGCTCTGCTGAACTGAATTCTTACTTAGAAAATCAGAAAGAATTGTCATCTCCAAGATAGGCTGAGACAATAAAAAAGATGGCAGGAGTGAGTGGATGTAATAGGCTTTATTAAATAGGATTGAGAGGTACAATACAGGCAGAAACATTAGACAAGCAAGAAAACATCCATTAACTGAAAGTGGGAAGCCCTTAACTACATGATTCCCGGAAGCAGAGGGTTTCTCCCTCACTCATTTGCTCCTAAAAGCTGCTCTCAGTTCCTTGCCACGTGGGTGTCACAGCATAGGCAGCCCAAACTGTGGCAGCTCACTTCTTCAAGGTCAGAACATGAAGAAGAGACTCCAGCAATAGAGGCACTACAATCCGTCACCTTTGCCATGCTCTATTGCACAGCTCACTAGAGGGAGGGGACCTACTACTGAGCATCAGCAGGAAAGGTTCCTGGGGAGCAACCTAGAGTCTGCCCATCACAACTGGGCTAAACAAGATAGAAATTTTTCTTTTTTTAATTTTCACACTTTCATATGTGTATATAATGCATCTTGATTTTATTCTCTCCCCAGTTAGCCTCCCTTATCCCTTTGCCCCTCCTGCTTTGCCCCTCCTGCCTTCCTCCAGTTAGTCCTCATCCTACTTTCATGCCTTAATCTTTATTTACCCGTTGAGTTTGACTAGGGTAGACTGCATGAGCATAGCTGGGAACTTATTTACTGGAGAATGGGAAAATTACCAGTGACTAGACTATTAAATTACATGACCGACCCTCACCTTCGGAACAACTACTAGCTGCCATTAGCTACTCTGGGACTTCTTATGTGCCCCTCCCCCATCCATGATGAAATATTGACAGGCTCAATCTTGTGCATAGTTCCTGAGTTTAACAACTACATACTCAGACAACAGTATTCCACAGCCCTCCTCTCCATTCTCCAGCTCTTAAATTTATTTCTTTTATTACACCAGGTAATATTACTATTAGTAGTTTATTTGTAGCATTGCTAGTGCACACAGGAATTTAATGAGGCAGAGGCTGTCATTAAAATTTGAAATTGGGGGGCTGGAGAGATGGACTAGCGGTTAAGCGCTTGCCTGTGAAGCCTAAGGACTCCAGTTCGAGGCTCCATTCCCCAGGACCCACGTTAGCCAGATGCACAATGGGGTGCAGGCGTCTGGAGTTTGTTTTCAGTGGCTGGAAACCCTGGCAGGCCCATTCTCTCTCTCTCTCTCTCTCTCTCTCTCTCTCTCTCTCTCTCTTTCTCTCTCTCTCTCCGCCTCTTTCTCTGCCTGTTGCTCTCAAATAAATAAATAAAAATAACAAAAAAAATTTTAAAAACATTTGAAATTGGGCCAGGAGTGGTGGCACATGTCTATAATCCCAGTACTTGGGAGGCAGAGGTAGGAGGATCACCATGAGTTCAAAGCCACCCTGAGACTACATAGTGAATTCCAGGTCATCCTGGCCTACAGTGAGACCCTACCTCGAAAAAAAATGAAATTGGCCCATTTTTAAGATAAGGAAACTGAGGTACCAGGGAACAAAAATATTGCTCAAAGTCACACAGCTGGGAAGCACTAAAGCAAGACTTTAAACCAAGGCAGCCAAACTTTGGAGCTGATCTTCTCAACAATGGAGTGAAAATTTTTTGTAAAGTGTATTTGGTTTTACATTGGTGCTGGGGAATTGAACCTAAGTCAATAGGCTTTACCTCAGACTATTTATTGCTGGGATCAAAGGTGTGCATCACAACAGCAGGTTTCCAGAAGTTGTACTACTTACAAAATGCTTCAACAAACATCCCAGAAAGTTACTTAACAGGAATGGCATTTCTCTTTTTTCTTAGACTTTATTGAGAACTTTAATATAGGAACATATTGCAAATTGGTCATATTCCCATCAAGCTATCATCTTATGTTCCCTTTTCCCACCTCTGTTCCATTGAGGGCCCTCATCAGTGAAGCTATCAGTGATTACTGTGGAGTCATGAATGCACTAGTCATTCCTGTGGGGAAGACAATGCTTTAGCATAAACCTTTCCACCCTGTGGCTCTTACATTCTTTCCCCTCCCCTCTTTCAAAATATCTCCTAGGCCTTGGAGAGCATGGTAGAAATCTCTTTTCTGTTTGATGAGTTTTGAGTCTCCTCAGTGTCTATCTACCACCGTCTCTCTGGAAAAGGTTCTCAAGGTAGCTGTGAGCTGCTCTTAAATTCTTTTTTTTTTTAACTTTATTTTTTCTTTATTTATTTGAGAGAGAGAGAGAGAAATAGGCAGAAAGAGGGAGAGAGAGAATGGGCGTGCCAGGGCCTCCAACCACTGCAAATGAACTCCAGATGCATGTGCCCCCTTGTGCATCTGGCTTATGTGGGTCCTGGAGAATCCAACTTAAGTCCTTTGGCTTTGCAGGCAAATGCCCTAACTGCTAAGCTATCTTTCCAGGCCCTGCTCTTAAATTCTTTCCACTCTCTCCCTGCAAAGGTTCCCGAACCTTGGAGAGAGTGATTAGATGTCCAGAAGTTTTTCTGTCTTACAAATGAAATCTGATGAAAGGCAGTTCAGAGTAGGTCTATTGTGATCATGGACTTAACATTTTCAAGCTTTCCAGGTCAGTCCTTAGCTTTTGGCTTGCAAAGCTAACAGAGCTCCAGCCATAGCCCAGACAGCCACAATCCAGGCAGCAGGATCAAGCAAAATAGAAAAACAAGAAGGCCTTCTCCCCTTCCTTTTAAGAGTCTTTTAGGAAATCTCACTTCCATCTCAGCTTGCATTACAGAATATAGTCCAGGACTGTACCCAACTGTGAAAGATGCTGGGAAATACAGCCACCACTCTGAATAAGCTCAGAACCACAAATTCAGGAAGATAAGGCAAGGTTGGGTAGGGGGAAGTGGCAGTATCTACATTAGACAAAGATCTCCTATGACAGCTCCCATGATCTTCTGAGAGAGCCACACTCTTCTGGAGGCCCACTAGAATCCCTGTTCAGGACTTTTCAGGGCCACAGGCCCTGTATCATCAGTATATTGCACAGATGATGCTATTCTTAGGGTCCCATTTTCCAGCAAGCCCAGAAGGTCTCAATGCCAGTGGTTCCCACGCTAACACAATCAGCAGGATCACTGTGTGTGACAAGTCCTGCTCAGAACCTAAACATAGACCTGCAGGACTAGGACTTCCATCCAGACAGTCCATGCTACATGAGGCCAAGCTCTCTAGGGGAGTCTGGTGAGCATCCAGCTTTAGAAATTACCATTATGTGGCACTTCATGAAACTAAAAAGCTTTTGTACAGCAAAGAAAACTCTTAATAGAGTGAAAAGGCATCCTACAGAATGGGAGAAAACCCTACACCTGACAGAAGATTACTATCTAGGACACACACCAAAAAAACTCAACAATATGAAAACAAATAACCCAATTAAAACATGGATTCTGGGACCAGAGAGATGGCTCAGCAGTTAAGGTGCTTGTTTGCAAAGTGTAACAACCTGGGTTTGATTCCCCAGTACCCACATAAAGCCACATTCTGAGGCAATCTCTATTGGGCAAGGTTTTCTAAAGGTGCCAAACTGGTGTGTGTGTGTGTGTGTGTGTGTGTCTGTGTGTGTGTGTCTGTGTGTGTGTGTCTGTGTGTGTGTGTGTCTGTGTGTGTGTGTGTGTGTGTGTGTGTGTGTGTGTGTGTGTGTCTGTATGTGTGTGTATAAAGGCAGTTCGCTAGAGTCACTTACACAGTTGGAGCTGAGTAGCCCATTGATGACTGTCTGCAGGCTGGGGAGGTTGAGAACCCAGAAGCTGTTCAGGCCACTAGTCTGGAGACCTCAGCAGTCCCAATCTGGCCCTGAGACCTGGAAGATTCCTGGAGAGTTGCTATCCTGCTTTGATAGCTAAAGAAGCTGGATGGATACCAGCAGCAGCAACAGACATAACAACAGGAAGCTAAGGCAGGCAGGTAAGCAATGCTGCTTTCTCCTTAGACTCTATATCTGAGCTGCCCATTGGAAGATTCTGCCCCCTATGGGGATGGGCCTCCTGGCTCAGGTAATCATCTCTGGAAAGGCCCACATAGACCCACCAAGAGGCAAGTCTCAGTTGATTCCAGAGCCTGTCAAGTTAACAAGATTAACTATCACACTATCAAAGATAATTCTTAAATCTATCACTGGAATATGAACTGCTTTCCACCACCAACTCAACACACTAATGCTGAACATGATGCTATAACATGGAAAAATTCTTATCTATAACAACATATAAGTCAGTGTCACCCCTATTACAGAGTATAACTGTCCTGAAGTGAATGACACAGGATTCATCTAGAAAATGTTTGTTTTCATGCTGTGATCTTACCCAGAAGTCCCTGCTTTCCTTTGTTATAACTGAGATAACAATGACTATTTATTTTATGTCATGTCACGGTGTGATTGTTTGAATGTATGGCTTCCTAGACTAGGGTTATTTTTATTAAAATTGAGTTTGAAGCTTCAATCCCTAGAAGGCAGACTCCTACTATAGGGGACATGTCACTGGGGGCATATATGAATTCCAGCCCAAAAGTATGCAGAGAGGTTTGAGTTCTGGTAAGTTCCCTGCTTGCTGCTTTTTGGTGTTTGCTGGCTAGTGGAGGTTTTTCTCTCCATGGATTTATGAAAGACAACCAGCTTCTTCCACTTATGGAACTTCCCCTGGATCTGTAAGCTTGAAATATATCCTACCTGCCCAGCATAGTGGAACTGTTTACTACACACAGTGTGGCACTGACTTTAGATAAAGATATGAAAACAAAACTCAGTGATTAGATGAAGGTGTCCCTCCATAAACTTATGTGTTCTGAATGCTTAGGTCCCCAGCTGGTAGGAATTTGGGAATTGAAGCCTTCTACAGGCAATATATTATTGGGGGCAGGCTTATGGGCTTATGGCTTAAAGCCAGCTTCCCCTTGCCAGTGTTTGGCACACTCTCCTGCTGCTATTGTCCACCTGATGTTAGTCAGGAGGTGATGTCCACCCTCTGCTCATGTCATCATTTTCCTCTGCCATCATGGAGCTCCCCCTCGAGTCGGTGAGCCAAAATAAATCCTTTTCTCCAACAAGCTGCTCTTGGTTGGGTGTTTTATTCCAGCAATGCTAAGTTAACTGCAACAGTAAAATTGGTACTGAGAAGTGGTGTTGTTGCTACTAGAAACCTGACTGTGTAGCTTTTGGACATTTGGAACTGATTTGTGGGAGGAATGTGGACAAATTTGAAATCTTAGCCTAAGAGATGCAGTTCTATCAGTATAGTTTGATGGACAATTCTGTGCAGAATTGAAAGACCTGGATGCAATAAGAACTATGGTCTGTGAGGTTTGGCTTATGAGGGTGAAAAAGAGCTTTTCTTGGACTGGGTGAGAATCAGTTTGTGTGTGAGACTTGCTCTTATGCCTGTGTCCTGAGAACTTGTGCAGGGTTGCATTGTGTAGAAATGGATTGGTATGAAGGAATATGGCATAGAAAGAAATGAAATCTTTGAGGCTGGAGACATGGCTTAGTGGTAATAGACATTTGCCTGCAAGACCAAAGGACCCAGGTTCAATTCCCTAAGACCAACATAAGTCAGATGCACAAGGTGGTGCATGCATCTGGAGTTTCTTTGCAGTGGCTAGAGGCCCTGGTGCAACCATTCTCTCTCTCTCTCTCTCTCATAATAAATAAAAATTTTTTTAATTTTAAAAAAGAAGTGAAGCCGGGTGTGGTGGCACACGCCTTTAATCCCAGCACTCGGGAGGCAGAGGTAGGAGGATCACCGAGAATTCGAGGCCACCCTGAGACTACATAGTGAATTCCAGGTCAACCTGAACCAAAGTGAGACCCTACCTCGAAAAACTAAAAAAAAAAAAAAGGAAATGAAATTTTGGGATTTTGGGGCTGAAACTGCTACCCAAGGGTGTTTGAGAGATTACCATCACTGAGATTGGTCCAGCTGATCTGCATTGGGACAACAGGAAGAATACAGAATCCTTTGAAGGGGTCTGAATCCTGAAGGAGTGTCCTGTTCTTCAAAGTCTACTTTATCCACCTCCCCCCCCCCCAGATTAACAAGTTGGTAGCCCACCTGGTATTATAAAGTATAACAAAAGCAAGAAAAAGAGGGTCATTGAATTTGCAACATAGTTTTGTATTTTGGAAATGGCCATGGGCATTGTGAAGCAGGCTTGTTGGATTACCTGCCTGGAGGCCCAATAGAGCCATGAGGATGAACTGTGGGTTGTAGTGGAGACCCAATGGAGATGCCAGGACTATGGGATGGCTGCCAACGAGAGCTGCTGGCACTGAATTTCCAGGACTGTGAGTAGCCTAGCTGGAGGGGTGGAATTGGAACTCCAGAGACTCATCACTGGTTAGAATCATCAGACTTGGAGACTTGTCACTAGTTAGAGTTGTTGGACTTGGAGCTACAGAGTTTGGTGTTTGCCCTGTTTCTGTTTTTCTGGGTTTTTTTTGTTGTTGTTTTTGTTTGTTTGTTTGTTTTTAATGTTACGGTCATCCTTTATTGTGCACAGAGTACAAAAAAAGTTCTACTACAAGGTTCTACATGATCTGTTCCCTGGTCACTTCCCCAGGTTCAGGCCATGGTCTCACTTGCTCACTTATTTCCAGTTTTACTAAAATCATTCCAGTCTTTACAAAACAATGAGCCATTTTCTACTAGAAAGCCTTTACTTATCTTTAGGATCCTTGCATGGAATGGTTTTCTTCCCAATTTTTATTTGACTGCTTTCATCTAATGCTTAAAGTCTCATTTCTAATTTCTTTTTTTTAATTTATTTTTATTAGTCATGGACATAATTAGTATGTAAACAACACATGTTGGTAGCACTCTTTCCCTTATCCCTGCCCCTTTTCTGAGGGGGCCTCCTCATTTGTTTTAAATCTTGTATTGGTTGAATATTTCTTTGCTATGCCCAATGACATCTTTTGCAGGATGAATATTTATCTGTGTCATTATGAGGTTTTTGTTTGTTTGTTTGTTTTGTATTTAGGGGGTTATTATGGTTCAGTTTAAAAGATCTTGGACTATGGGGATGTTTGAACATCATTGGGATTGATAAAAACTCTTGGACTTCTAAAGTTGTACTGAATGCATTGTATTTTACATCATGGATGGCAAGGGTAGAATGTGGTGCTTTGATTCAGGCATACCCCATAAATTTATGTGATCTGAATGATAGGTTCCCAGATGGTGGAAATTTGGCAATTGGAGCTTCCTGGAGACCATGTATTGTTGGGGATGGGCTTATGGGTGTTATAGCCAGCTTCCCCTTGCCAGTGTTTGGCATACTCACCTGCTGCTATTGTCCACCCGATGATGGCCAGGAGGTGATGTCTACTCTCTGCTCATGCCATCATTTTCCCCTGCCATCATGGGGCTTCCCCTCAAGACTATAAGCCAAAATAAATCTTTTCCTCCCACAATTGCTCTTGGTCAGATGTTTTCTGCCAACATGAAGCTAACTGCAACACTGACTAAAACTAGTTTTAGAATAAGCCTGTCCTCACTAATATATCCTTAATTAGAAAGGTATATCTACAACTTAGTTTCTTGAAGTACTATAATGGTCCTTTACCAAAACAATGATTAAAAACTGAAGCACAAACTGCTCCAAACTGCACTACTAAATATCTTTAATAATTTTCAAATTAGATTAATTAACTTTCATGTAAGTATGGAAGGATGCAACGGGGCCTCTAACTGCTGCAAATGAATGCCAGAGACTTGTGCCACTTTCTGGCATCCAGCTTATGTGGGTGTTTTGAAAACTGAACCTGGACCAATAGGCTTTGCAAGTAAGCACCTTTAACCATTGATCCATCTTCTCAGCCTCAAGATCTTAAATATTACCATAAATATCATTTGAATAAATGACAAGAAAAATTGAAGTTCTTAAGGGTGCTAAGACTTACTGGAGTTTTAAGACAAAGGATAATGAGGAGTGTGTGCCTAACAGAACCTTCCATGGAGAATGCAAAGTCCCAAAGCTCACCCAAGTGTGTCCACTTACTATAAGGATCTTAAATTGAAAATGTGAAGAAAATGATTTACCAAGAACAGATAATGGGTACATTATTAGTAGAGGTCAGAAATCTAGAAAGCGGCCATGAGGAAGGAAGGAACTAAGGGGAATGCATAGAGATATGTATGTAGAAGTGCATAATACTGGGGGTGGAATGGTCTAAGTGGGGTCAGGGAAGAGAATGAAGAAGAGGAAGGGATGGGAGGAGGGTTAATCAAAATTAAAGATGTTATGAATAAGCCGTATAGAAACCTACTTCTTTGCTAGCTTTTGTGTGTTTGTGGGTTAAAAAGGAGTTTGCAGGGGCTAGGGAGATAGCTTAGCAGTTAAGTCACTTGCCAGAAAAGCCAAAAATCCCAGGTTCAATTCCCCAGGACACACATAAGCCAGATGCACAACGTGGTGCATGCATCTGGAGTTCATTTGCAGAGACTAGAGGCCCTGTTGTGCCCATTCTCATTCTCTCTCTCTCTCTCTCTCTCTCTCTCACACACACACACACACACACACACATAAATGAATAAAGTAAAACAAAAAATTACAAAAAGAGTTTGCAGAATCTATTGCAGAAAAGGGCAGAAAAAATCTAAGAGCCAAAGGAAGGGTATGACTGTTTACAATGCAATTGTTCAGACACAAATTGGCCTCAATATCCTGAGAGAGGCTAATTGAGAGAGGATGGAGATGCAATGGAGAGTGGATTTGTAATGAGGAAAGTGGGGGAGGGAATTATTATGGTTTATTATCTATAATTATGGAAGTTGTCAATGAAAACAAAGTTTGGGCAGAAGTAGTCTGTGGGAATGGATAATGCTGTGCCCAGAAACCATAGATTGTTACAAGAAATTTTCAGTGCAAGCAATGGGATACCTTCCAATCAGTTATTGGTCAGGGAAGCCCTTGATGCCACCAAAACATTACAGGCTATTGTCAAGTCTCTTGGTTTCCCAGCAGAACTAGATATTAAGACCCTATTGCTGAATAGGCCAGATCTCCCTGTTCCCCAGTTCCTCCCAGATCCATGATCCCAGTAATCTCCCCTGATGCTGGCTCAGGGCTGCTTGGACCCTGCAAGCTTGCTGAAGAAGAAGGTCTTTTGCTTTGCCTTCCTGATTGAAGGGCCCCTGTGTCCCCAATTCCTGTATCCCCTGCTCCACAGGGTGAGTAGGAAAGAGCTCGCAGTTGGTTTCCTAACTCCCAGTTCCCTGATCCCAGTACCCCTACTGCTGCCTTGGAAAGACCTAGCCCCAGTGTGTGTGCTGTGGAAGCAGGCCTTTTGTTCTGGTATCCTGATTGGCCCCTGGGTACCCAAATCCAGATTCTCCTGAGTCAGAGGGTGCATGGGCCACTACAGGAGCTGGCCCCTTGCCCCTGGCTCTCCAGCTTCCTGGCTCATTGTTCCCCAACTCGAGATCCCAGTGTGCTAAAGAGTACATGCAAGTGGTGTGAGTAGGTCAGAGCTCCCATTTCCCCAGGTACCTTTGATGTACCTGCAATCTCCACAATCTGCACAGCTTTGGTTATTACCCCATCGCAGAGCACCAGGGCTGCAGAGATGGTTTAGCACCTACCTGCAAAGCCAAAGGACTCAGGTTCAATTCCCTAGTTCCCACATAAGCCAGATGCACAAGGGGCACATGCATCTGGAATTCATTTGCAGTGGCTAGAGGCCCTGTCATGCCCATTCTCTCTCTCTATCTATCTATTTATCTATCTATCTATCTATCTTAAAATAAAAATTTAAAAAACCAGAACACCCTCTGAAGATCCTACAAGGACAAATATTTGCTTCCTCCTCAATAGAATAAAGCATTTCCCCAATATGGGTACCACAACACAAAAAAGCAAATGAAAGTCAGAAAGCTGAGAGATCTCCACCAAGGATGCCTAGTCCCACAATAGAAGCCTCCAGTGAAATGACATAGAAATCAACAGAAATTCAATCCAAAAAGGAAAACACAACAAGCAATGAGACCCTGATCAAAAGAATTGCTGAATTGGCCCTGGAGTTCAATTGCAATGGCTAGAGACTCTGGTGCACCCATTATGTCTCTCTATCTTCCTCTTTCTCTCACTCTCTCAAATAAATAAATAAAATATTTTTAAAAAAATACATCTAATTTTTTTTTTAAAAAAGCTGGATGTGGTGATGCATGCCTTGAATCCGAGTACTCAGGAGGCAGAGGTAGGAGATTGCCATGAGTTCGGGGCCACCCTGAGACTACATGGTGAATTCAGCATGAGCTAGAGTGAGACCCTACCTTGAAAAATGAAAAAGAAAAAAGAAAAGAAAAGAATTGCTGAACTGGAAACAAACCAACAAAAAACCAACAATCGTAACAATGAAATAGTGAAATAGTGCCGAGTCATCTCTTAGAGTGTTCAGCTGTTTTAATATACATATATTATTGACAACTTCTATACTTATAGACAACAAACCATGGTATTTCCCTCCCCTCCCCCAATTTCCCCTTCATAACTACGCTCTCCATCATATCCTCATATCCCCTCCCTCTCTCCATTAGTCTCTCTTTTAATTTGATGTCATCATCTTTTTCTCCTACTATGAGGGTCTTGTGTTGGATTGCTAGGCACTGCAAGGTCATGGATATTGAGGCCAATTTCTGTCTGGAAAGTTGTATGTAAGGAGTGGTACCCTTCCTTTGGCTATTACATTCTTTCCACCACCTCTTCTGCAATGGACCCTGAGCCTTGGAGGTTATGACATGTTTCAGTGCTGGACACTCCTCTGAACCTTCTTATCAGCACTATGTTGCCTTTAGGGTCATCCCAGTGGTCATTGCCATCTGAAAAGAGAAGCTCCTCTAACCAGAAGTGAGAGTAGCATTAATATGTCTTATTCAGAATATCTTGAATTTTGATTGTTCCTCCCCAATGCCCCCCACCCCCGCCCTTCTTTTACACAATCTCTTCCCCTGACCTGGATTAGGCCTTTCCCCTCCCTGTAATCTGTTCTTCTACTTACATATATATACAATACCATCCCCTTAAGTCCTTCCCTCTCCTCCCTCCCTTTTAGACTTTTCTAGCTTACGGGCCTCTGCTACTGAATTTTAGTTCCAGCTCAAACACAAGTCTACACATTTGTAGATCCACACACGAGAGAGAACATGTGACATTTGGATTTCTGAGGCTGGGTTACTTCACTTAGCATAATCCTTTCCATATCCATCTATTTCCCTGCAAATTTCATAATTTCATTTTTCTTTACCACTGAATAGAACTCCATAGTGTAAATGTACCACATCTTTATTATCCATTCATCTGTGGATGGCCATCTAGGCTGGTTCAATTTCCTAGCTATTGTAAATAGAGCAGCAATAAACGTGGTTGTGCAAGCAACTCTAAGGTAGTGAGAAGAGTCATTAGGATATATGCCTAGCAATGCTATAACTGGATAATATAGAAAATCTATTTTTAGCTGTCTCAAGAACCTCCAAACTGATTTCCACAATGGCTGTACCAGATTACATTCCCACCAACAGTGTAGAAGGGTTCCCTTTTTACTGCATCCTCGACAACATTTATTGTAACTTATTTTCTTGATGACAGCCGTTCTGACAGGAGCAAGATGAAATTTCAAAGTAGTTTTAATTTGCATTTCCCTGATGGCTAAGGATGTCTACAATTTTATTTTTTTTTTTTTTTTGGTTTTTGGAGGTAGGGTCTTACTCTAGCTCAAGCTGACCTGGAATTCACTACGGAGTCTCAGGGTGGCCTCGAACTCACGGCAATCCTCCTACTTCTGCCTACTGAGTGCTAGGATTAAAGGCGTGCGCCACCATGCCCAGCTTGTCTACACTTTTTTAGATGTTTATTTGCCATCTGTATTTCTTCTGATGAGAACTCTCTATTTAGTTCCATTGCCCACTTTTTAATTTGGTTCTTTGATTTCTTATTGTTCTGTTTCTTGAGTTCTTTGTATATTCTGGATATTAATCCTCTGTCAGATGTGTAGCTGGCAAAGATTTTCTCCCATACTGTAGGTTGTCTCTTTGCTCTATTCACAGTGTCCTTTACTATAAAAAAGTTTATAATTTCGGGCTGGAGAGATGGCTTAGCGGTTAAGCGCTTGCCTGTGAAGCCTAAGGACACCCGCTCAAGGCTCCATTCTCCAGGACCCACGTTAGCCAGATGCACAAGGGGGCGCATGTGTCTGGAGTTCATTTGCAGTGGCTGGAAGCCCTGGCGCGCCCATTCTCTCTCTCTCTCTCTCTCTCTCTCTCTCTCTCTCTCTCTCTCTCTGCCTCTTTCTCTCTCTGTCGCTCTCAAATAAATAAATAAAAATAAATAAACCAAAAAAATTTTTTTTAAGTTTGTAATTTCATGAGATCCCAGTGGTTGATTAGGGGATGTATTTCCTGAGCAATTGTGGTTATATTCAGAAGGTCATTACCTATTCCAATATGTTGAAGGGTTTCCGCTACCTTTTCCTCTAGCAATTTTAGAGTCTCAGGACTGATACTAAGGTCCATGATCCACTTGGATTTGATTCTTCTGCATGGAGAAAGACAAGCATCTATTTTCCTCCTTGTACATACAGATATCCCGTTTCTCCAGCACAACTTGTTGAAGAGGCTGTCTTTATCAGATGGCAGGGCTGGAGGGATGGCTTAGCAGTTAAAGCATTTGCCTGCAAAGCCAAAGGACCTCATTTCAATTCTCCAGGCCCCACATTAGCCAGGTGCACAAAGGGGCACACATATCTGGAGTTCGTTTTCAGTGGCTGGAGGCCCTGGCTCGCCCATTCTCATATTCTCTCTCCCTCTTTCTCTGTGAAAGGAAGAAAGAAATAAAGAAAGAATAAAATAAAAATCAAATGGCTGTACCTGCCTGGATTAACATCTGGGTACTCTATTCTGTTCCATTGATCTACATGTCTGTCTTTGTGCCAATACTATGCTGCTTTTGGTTACTATGGCTGTGTAATATAGCTTAAAATCAGGTATGGTGATACCACCGGCCTTATTTTTTTTTTCCTTTTCTTGGTTTTTTAGAGGAAGGGCTTCACTCTAGTCCAGGCTGACCTGGAATTCACTATGTAGTCTTGGGGTGGCCTCGAACTCACAACAATCCTCCTACCTCTGCCTCCCAAGTGCTGGGATTAAAGGTGTGCACCACCACACCCAGCTCACCAGCCTTATTTTTGTTGCTCAAAATTGTTTTGATTATTTGAGATTTTTTCTGCTTCCAAATGAATGTTAGGATTGCTTTTTCTATTTCTGTGAAGAATGCCATTGGAATTTTAATGGGGATTACATTAAATGTATAGATTGCTTTTGGTAAGAATGACATTTTCATAATATTGATTCTTCCAATCCAAGAACATGGGATGTCTTTCCATTTCCTGGCGTCTTCTGCAATATCTTGCTTGAGTGTTTTAAAGTTATCATTGTAGAGATCCTTCACTTTCCTGGTTAAGTTTATTCCAAGTTACCTTTTTTTTGAGGCAATAGTGAATGGGAGAGATTCCCTGATTTCATCCTCCACATGTTTGTTGTCAGTATATAGAAAGGCTACTGATTTCTCTGTATTTATTTTGTATCCTGCTACATGGTTATAGGTGTTTATCAGATCTAACAATTTCTTGGTACAGTCTTTAGGGTCCTTTATGTATAGAATCATATCATTAGCAAATAATGATAATTTGATCTCTTCCTTTCCAATTTGTTTCCCTTTTATGAGTGTCTCTTGCCTCATTGCTATAGCTAAGACTTCCAGTACTATATTAAACAAAAGTGGGGACAGTGAACACCCTTGTGTTGTTCCTGAATTTTGTGAGAAAGCTTTAAGTTTTTCCCCATTTATTATTATGTTGGCTGTAGGTTTGTCAAAAATAGCTGTTATTATGTTGAAATATGTTCCTTCTTTTTTTCTATTCAAATATTTTTTAGATATTTATTTATTTATTTTTAATTTATTTTATTTTTTCTCAATTTTTTAAACATTTTCCATGATTATAAAAAATAACCCATAGTAATACCCTCCCTCCCCCCTTTCCCCTTTGAAATTCCATTCTCCATCATATCCGCTCCCCATCTCAATCAGTCTCTCTTTTATTTTGATGTCATGATTTTTCCATCCTCTTATGATGGTCTTGTGTAGGCAGTGTCAGGCATTATGAAGTGATGGATATCGAGGCCATTTTATGTCTGGAGGAAGCAAATTGTAAGGAGTCCTACCCTTCCTTTGGCTCTTACATTCTTTCTGCCACCGCTTCTGCATTAGACCCTGAGACTTGGAAGGTGTGATCAAGATGTTACTCAGTACTCCAGTCACTTCTTTCCAGCACCATGATACCTTCTGAGTCATCCCAAGGTCACTGCCATCCGAAAAGAGAAGATTCTCTACCCAAAGTGAGAGTAGCATTAATATACAGGTATGAATATTAAGAGAAGTGCTTACTGGGCAGTTTGATAAGCACAGTCTATACATTTAGCCAGACAGCAGCAGACCTTACACCCCTAGGGCTCATGACTAACCCTGTTTTAAGTTTTCAGTACCAGGGATGTATTCCCTCCCATGGAGCAGACCTCCAGTCCAATTGGAGGGCAGTTGGTTTCCACCATGATAGGCGTGCCACTATGGCACCCGTTGGCTCATTTGGCCTGGCTGGCCAACTATAAGGCTTGCAGTGTCCACTGTTGAGTATCTTCACTGGTGGTATCTCTTTATCCCATTGAACTACATGTAGAATGGCTTCTTCCAGCTTTCTGTCAGCTGGTCTACATGGAGGAGGATATCAGCTCAGTTACAGCAGGATTTCTCACTGGCCTTGCAGCCCAAATATGTGGAGTCTTCAGCAATAGGGTCTTACCATCAATTCCTGGTGGGAAACCAAGGGCCTCAGAAAAGGCCTATAATATTTTGGGGGCATCAGCGACCTCACTGGCCAACAACTCACTGGAAGGTATCCCATTCCTGGCACTGAAAATTTACGGCTCCTGAGTGTTCCATTGTCCAAAACCAGAGGATTCCATATGATTTATTTATATCCTCTTAGATTTTGATTAGCCCTCCCTCCACCTTTCCTTTACTCAATCTCCTCCCCTGACCTCACTTTGGGCCTTTACACCCCATTAATCTATTCTTCTACTTACATATATGCAATACCAACCTATTAAGTACCCTTCTCCTATTCCTTCTCTTCTGTTTGTATCTCTTTTTTGCTTACTGGCCTCTGCTACTGAGTTTTTTCCTTCTCACACAGAACCCCAATCATCTGTAGCTAGGATCCACATATGAGGGAAAACATGCAACACTTGGCTTTCTGGGCCTGGGTTACCTCAATTAGTACAATCCTTTCCAGATCCATCCATTTTTCTGCAAATTTCATAACTTCATTTTTCTTTACCGCTGAGTAGAACTCCATTGTATAAATGTGCCACATCTTCATTATCCACTCATCAGTTGAGGGACATCTAGGCTGGTTCTATTTCCCAGCTATTATGAATTGAGCAGCAATAAACATGGTTGAGCAGGTACTTCTAAGGAAATGAGATGAGTCCTGAGAATATATGCCTAGAAGTGCTATAGCTGGGTCATATGGTAGATCAATCTTTAGCTGTTTTAGGAACCTCCACACTGATTTCCACAATGGCTGGACCAGATTGCATTCCCACCAACAGTGTAGAAGGGTTCCTCTTTTTCCACATCCCCGCCAGCATTTATGATCATTTATTTTCATGATGGTAGCCAATCTGACAGGAGTGAGGTGGAATCTCAATGTAGTTTTAGTCTGCATTTCCCTGATGACTAGGGACAAAGAACATTTTTTTAGATGCTTATACGCCATCCGTATTTCTTCTTTTGAGAACTCTCTATTTAGCTCCATAGCCCATTTTTTAATTGGCTTGTTTGATTTATTATTATTTAACTTTTTGAGTTCTTTGTATATCCTAGATATTAATCCTCTATCAGATATATAGCTGGCGAAGATTTTTTCCCAATCTGTAGGTTGCCTCTTTGCTTTATTCACAGTGTCCTTTGCAGTGCAAAATCATTGTAATTTCATGAGGTCCCAGTGGTTAATCTGTGGTTTTATTGCCTGAGCAATTGGGGTTTTATTCACAAAGTCTTTGCCAAAACCAATATGTTGAAGGGTTTCCCCTTCTTTTTCCTCTAGCACTTTTAAAGTTTCAAGTCTGATGTTAAGGTCTTTAATCCACTTGGGCTTAATTCTTCTGTGTGGAGAGAGAGAAGAATCTATTTTCATCCTTCTACAGATACATATCCAGTTTTCCCACCACCATCTTTACTCCAGTGAGTATTTTTGGCATTTTTATCGAATATCAGGTGGCTATACCTACCTGGACTTAAATCTGGGGCCTCTATTCTGTTCCATTGGTGTACATGTCTGCTTTTGTGCCAGTACCATGCTGTTTTTTTTTTTTGTTTTTTTTTTTTTGTTTTTTTTACTATGGCTCTGTAAGTACAGACTAAAATCAGGTATGGTGATACCACCAGCCTTATTTTTGTTGCTCAGTATTATTTTAGATATTCGAGGTTTTTTGTGATTCCAAATGAATTTTTTCACTGTTTTTTCTATTTCCATGAAGAATGGCTTTGGAATTTTGATGGGGATTGCATTAAATGTGTAGATTGCTTTTGGTAAGATTGTCATTTTCACAATATTAATTCTTCCAATCCAGGAACAAGGGATGTTTTTCCACTTCCTAGTGTCTTCTGCAGTTTCTCACTTGAGTGTTTTAAAGTTTTCATTGTATAGATCCTTTACTTCCTTGGTTAGGTTTATTCCAAGGTATTTTATTTTCTTTGATGCAACTGTGAATGGGAGTAATTCTCTGATTGCATCCTCTGTGTGTTTGTTGTTAGCGTATATGAAGGCTACTGATTTCTGTGAATTTATTTTGTATCCTGCTACATGGCTGTAGGTTTTATCAACTCTAACAGTTTGCTGGTACAGTCATTAGGGTCCTTTATATATAGAATCATGTCATCTGCAAATAATGATAACTTTATCTGTCCCTTTCCAATTTATATCCCTTTTATGTGTGTCTCTTGCCTTATTGCTATGGCTAAGACTTCCAGTACTATATTAAATAAAAGTGGGGACAGTGGACACCCTTGTCTTGTTCCTCATTTTGGTGGAAAAGCTTCCAGTTTTTCCCCATTTAGTAATATGTTGGCTGTAGGCTTGTCATAAATAGCCTTTATTATATTGAGATATGTTCCTTCTATTCCCAGTCTCTGTAGGACTTTTATCATGAAGGGATGTTGGATTTTGTCAAACGCTTTCTCTACGTATAATGAAATGATCATGTGATTTTTGTCCTTCAATTCATTTATATAATGTATTACATTTATTGATTTGCATATATTGAACCATCCCTGCATCTCTGGGATAAAGCCTACATGGTCAGGGTGAATGATCTCTCTGATATACTCTTGTATTCTGTTTGCCAATATTTTGTTGAGAATTTTTGCATCTATGTTCATGAGGGAGATTGGTCTCTAATTTTCTTTTTTTTGTTATAGCTTTGCCTGGTTTTGGTATCCGGGTGATGCGGGCTTCATAGAAGGAGTTTGGTAGAAGTCCTTCTTTTTCTATATTATGGAAAAGCTTAATAAGCAATGGTGTTAGCTCTTCCCTGAAGGTAAAATTCAGCAGTGAATCCATCTGAGCCTGGGCTTTTTTTAGTTGGGAGATTTTTGAGAACTGTTTGGATCTCCATGCTTGTTATAGGTCTATTTAAGTGATTAATCTCATCTTGATTTAATTTTGGTAGGTCATATATATCAAGGAAATCATCCATTTCTTTCAGATTTTCATACTTTTTGGAGTATATGCTTTTATAGTATGATCCTGTGATATTTTGAATTAGTCTGGCATATGTTGTGATGTTACCTTTTTCATCTCTAATTTTATTAATTTGTGTCTCTTCTCTGTTCCTTTTGGTCAGATTTGCTAAGGGTTTATGAATCTTGTTTATCATTTCAAAGAACCAACTCTTTGTTTCATTGATTCTTTGGATTGTTTTTTTTGGTTTCTATTTCATTAATTTCTGCCCTAATCTTTATTATTTCTTCCCGTCTACTGATTTTTGGTTTGCCTTGTTCTTCTTTTCCAAGGCTTTAAGGTGAAGCATTAGGTCGTTTACTTGCAACCTTTCTAATTTCTTCATATAGGCACCTAAAGCTAAAAATTTACCCCTTAGGACTATGTTCATTGTGTCTCAGAAATTTTGGTATGTTGTGTTCTCATTATCATTTGACTCTATAAATTTTTTGGTTGCCCTCTTGTTTTCTTCATTGACCCATTCAACATTTAGTAATGTGTTGTTTAATTTCCATGATTTTGTGTATGCTCTATAGCCTTTCTTGCTATTGATTTGTAGTTTGATTCCATTGTGGTCAGATAGAATGCAAGGAATTATTTCAATTTTCCTGTATTTGTTAAGATTTGCTTTGTGTCCTAATATGTGGTCTATTTTAGAGAATGTTCCATGTGCTGCTGAAAAGAATGTATATTCTGCATCATTTGGATCAAATGTCATGTATATATCTGTTAGGTCCATTCCTTCCATGACCTCATTTAATCCAGATGCCTCTTTGTTTATTTTTTCCCAGGATGACCTGTCAATTGATGAGAGAGGGGTGTTGAAGTCACCCACTACCACTGTGTTTGGTGTTATCTGTGACCTTACTTCTAATAGTGTTTCTTTGATGAATTTGGGGGACCCCCATGTTAGGTGCATATATGTTTAGGATTGTAATGTCCTCCTGTTGGAGGGTGCCTTTAAACAATACAAAGTGGCCTTCCTTATCTTTCTTAACTAATGTTGGACTGAAGTCTACCTTGTCAGATATTAGGAAAGCAACCCCTGCTTGTTTTCTAGGTCTATTTGCTTGAAACGCCGTTTTCCAACCTTTCACCCTACGATAGTGTCCATCCTTTGTAGGAAGGTGAGTCTTGGAGGCAACAACTTGAGGGATCCTGCTTTTTAACCCAGTCTGAAAACCTATGTCTTTTGGTTGGGGCATTGAGGCTGTTGATGTTAAGAGATATTTTTGAAAGGTGTGTATTCATTTTTGCCATTTTTTTTTTGTAATTCTTCTGGTTTTACCTTTGCTCTCTTGTGTTAACTAGTATTTGAGTATTGTTTGTTTTTTTCCTGGTTCCTTATATGTGTGCTTTTCTTTTTCTTCAGCATCGAGAATTCTTTCAAGTATTTTCTGTAGAGCTGGTTTTGTCTTCAAATACTCCTTTAGCCTACTTTTGTCATGGAATGTCCTTATTTCTCCGTCTACTTCAATGGATAGCTTTGCAGGATAAAGTAACTTTGGTTGACAGTTGTTATCTTTCAGAACTTGAAATACATCACTCCACGTCCTTTTGTCTTTTAAAGTTTGTGTTGAGTAATCTGCTGTAATCCTGATATGCTTGCCTTTGTAGGTAACTTGATTTTTCTCCCTGACTGCTTTCAATATTTTTTCTTTGGTTTGTATGTTTGGTAGTTTGATTATAATATGGCGAGGAGAGGTTCTTTCCATGTTTTTTTCTGGCTGGTGTTCTAAAGGATTCCTGTATCTGCATTGGCACCTCTTTCCCAATTTGGGGGAAGTTTTCTTCTATGATTTTGTTGAAGATGCCTAGTATGCCTTTGGAGTGAAATTCTTCTCCTTCTACTATGCCTTGAATTCTTTTGTTTGATCTTGTCATAGTGTCCTGAATATCTTGAAATTCCACTCATGCCTTTCTATTAGTTTGTCTTTCTCTTTGTTGGACTGTATAGGATCTGCCACCTGGTCTTCTAGCTTAGATATTGTGTCCTCTCCTTCATCCATTCTATTGGTGAGATTTTCTACAGAGTTTTTTATTTCATTAACTGTGTTCTTTATTGCTAGTAATTCTAACTGGTTTTTCTTTAGTTTTTCTATTTCCTTATTTATGTCTTGTATTGGCCTCTTTATTTCATTAAATTGGTGTCTTGTGTCTTCTTTGCTTCCTTTGATTTCTTCTTTGAGTTCATTGAACATATTTACAATCATTCTTTTGAAATCTTTCTCAGGCATTTCCTCTAACTTGTTCTCACTGGAGGTCATTTCTGATGCATTAATACTTTTTGGTGGATTTATATTGTCTTGATTTTTGTTGTTTCTTGTGTTATAATGTATATATTTTTGCATCCTGGATTATTTAATGATTGGATTTTCCAGTTAGCTGGGTATTAAGAGATGTATCAATCAATATGATGTTATATATCTTCAGGGTAGGAGCTTAAGGTGCTAAGTGTGGCTCTGAAGACTCTCAAAAGTGACTCTAGGTGTTGGGTGTGCCTGCTATGAGAGTATCCAAGTAGGCCAAATGGAACAAAATACAGGCAGATTCTAAAATTTAACTAAACAATGTACACTTTCAATGAAAAACAGCACAGAGTATTTATCCAAGAATAGATATTGTGACAACCAGATCCTCTGTCTGTCCCTTAGGCTGTGTGGTGCCTCACCCACTACCTTAATCTTGACAACAAGGCAGTTAAGATTTCTGGTCAGTACAGGGTTCCAAGTCAGCATGTGAACAGGTGAGACCTTTCCCTAATGTATAACGGAATAAACAAAGCCACTATAATTCAAGATGCAACAAATAACAAGCCCAAAATACAGCTTTTTTAAGAATGGCAAATTTGACCATCCATCTGATTTAACATATAATTTATCCTGATATGGAAGGTGCAATTAGCACTTCTGGTTCAGGCCTATGTACCAGGTTTAGTAGGCAGGTACTGACCTGCTATAATCCCTGTTACCTTTTGGGATGATTTTGGTCTCAGCTGCGCTCTTGATTGGGTCCCTCTTTGGTGCTCTGTCAGTTCAAGTAGGTGTGGCCGGGTGCCTGGACCACTGCTCTGTTCCTGAGGGCTGGGCATTGGTGGTGGTGGGGGGAACCAATGCTGCTCTAGTTCACCCGCTGTTCCACGTGTTCTTCTACCTTGTGATCTGCTCCTCCGTTGTTCACTGCCATTCTCCCTTCACGTTTCTTGAGTTTGCAGAGAGCTCTGGTGTCAGTGGAAAATCCCCTCACCTGGCTTTTCCTGTGGCTCAAGGCAAGCCTGGCGGCTGTCTTGCACACTGCCACCAAGGTCTCGCATGCAGACCTGACCTCCCAGAGCAGCTTTTGCTGGCCCATGTGGGCTCTGAACACTCTGGATCTCTCCTACTTCTCCACTGCTGTTTCAACTTCCTACACAACTCACTTCTTGGTAAAAGTGTGTATTTTGCTGGTTTTTTTTTTTTTTTTTTTTTTTTTTTGGCTTTTTTCCCTCTAGGCTGCTTTGGTGTGGTACCTATGCCGCCATCTTAACCGGAAGTTGAGATATGTTCCTTCTATTCCAAGTTTCTGTAATACTTTTACCATGAAAGGATGTTGGATTTTGTCAAATGCCTTTCTGCATCTATTTAGATGATCATGTGATTTTTGTCCTTAAGACCACTTATACAATGTATTACATTTGTCAACTTGTGTATGTTGAACCATCCGTGGATCCCTGGGAGAAAGCCAACTTGGTCAGGGCAAATAATCTTTTTGATATGTTCTTGAATTCTATTTACCAATAGTTTGTACATAATTTTTGCATCTATGTTCATGAGGGAGATTGGTCTGTAATTTATTTTTGATCTGTTTTTATCTGGTTTTGGTATGAAGGTGATGCTGCTTCATAGAAGGAGTTCGGTAGAATTCCTTCCTTTTCTATTTTATGGAAAAGTTTGAGAAGCTATGGTGTTCATTCTTCCAAAAAGGTCTGGTAAAATTAACCAGTGAATCCATCTGGGCCTGGACTTTTTTAGTTGGGAGACTTTTTGTAACTGCTTGGATCTCCATACTTGTTATGGGTCAATTTAAATGGTTTATCTCACCATTATTTAATTTTGGTAGATCACCTGAGTCAAGGAAATCATTCATTTCTTTCAAATGTTCAAACTTAGAGTCATATATATTCTTAAAGTATGTCCTTATGATTTTCTGAATTTCTTTGGTACCTGTTGTAATGGTGCCTTTTTCATCTCTAATTTTATTAATTTTTGTCTCTTCTCTCTTTCTTCTGGTCATATTTGCTAAGGCTTTATCAATCTTGTTCATCCTTTCAAAGAACCAACCCTTTGTTTCATTGAGTCTTTAGATTGTTTTTCTGGTTTATATTTCATTAATTTCTGCCCTAACCTTTATTATTTCTTCCCATCTACTAATTTTTTAGTTTGCCTTGTTCTTCTTTTTCCAAAGCCTTAAGGTGAAGCATTAAAGTGTTTACTTGTGAACTCTCTACTTTCTTAATATAGGCACTTAGAACTATAAATTTTCCTCTTTGAACTGGCTTCATTGTGTCCCAAAGGTCTTGGTATGTTGTATTCTTATCATCATTTGACTCTATGAATTTATTCACTTCCTTTTTTATTTCTTCAATGACCTATTCATCATTCTATCTGCTGTCTTCAAGAAATTCACCACCATCTCAGGGTGAAAAGATGGAAAATGATATTCAAAGCAAATGGAATTAAGAAAAAACAAGCAGGTATTACTATATTAATATCTAACAAAATAGACTTCAAAACAAAAGTAATCAAAATTGACAAAGAAGGCCACTTCTTACTCATAAAGGCAATGATCTAACATGAGCACATCACAATCATAAACAAATATGTGCCCAGAAAGGTGTACCATAATTTATAAAACAAAACCTACATGAAAACAAGACATAAATAAACACCAACAACATCATAGTCAGAGGCTTTAATACTCCACTATCACCAATAGATAGATCAACCAAGCAGAAAATCAACAGGGAAATAATAGAGCTCAACAACACAATAGATCAACTAGACCTAATGGAAATCTACAGAATTTTCCACCCCAACTCTGTGGAATACATGTTCTTCTCAGCAGCCCATGGAATCTTCTCCAACATAGACAATATATTAGGCCATAAAGTGTGCCTCCATAAATTCAGAAAATTTGAAGTAAATTCCTGCAACATAATCAGATCATAATGATTTAAAGCTAGAAATTAATAAGAGACACATCAAGAACTCCACCAGCTCCTGGAGACTAAACAGCACACTTTTAAACAATGAATGGGTTGTGGAAGAAATCAAAAAATAATTTTAAAACTCCTAGAATTAAATAAGTGACAATGAAAACACAACTTACCTAAATTTATGGGACACAATGAAGCCACCCCTAGGGGGAAAATCCATAGTGCTAAATGCTTTCATAACAGAGACAGAGAGATCTCAAATTGATAACCTAACTGTCCACCTAAAGGCATTGGAAAACCAAGAAGAATCTAATCCTAAGAGCTCCAGATGGAAATAAATAATCAAGATCAAACAGAAATTAATGAATTGAAAACTGAGAAAACAATTTAAAAACTCAATGAAATAAAGATCTGGTTCTTTGAAAAAAAAAATACACAATGTTGATAAACCCCTGGCCAAATTGATCAAGCAAAAGAAAGATAAGTCTCAAATTAACAAAATCAGAAATGAAAAGGATAGGTCACAACAGACATCAATGAAATTGGAAGAATCATCAGGGCATACTTCCAAAACGTCTACTCCACAATCGTTGATAATCTGGACTAAATGGGTGAATTCCTAGATACATACCACCTACCAAATTTAAACCCAGAGAAGATTAATCTCATAAACAAACCTATCACATCCATTCAAAAGGTAACCAAAAACCTTCCCCAAAAGAAAAGCCCAAGAATGGATGGCTTCTCATCCAAATTCTATAAAACCATCATTAAAAATTGAAACCAATTTTTCTCAAAATATTTCTCATAATTGGAGACTAGGGAATCCTCCCCAACTCCTTTTATGAAGCTATCATAACCCTAATACCAAAACTAGACAGATGCAACAAGGAAAGAAAACTATAGGCCTATTTCCCTGATGAATTTAGATGCAAAGCTCCTGAACAAAATCCTTACAAACTGAATTCAACAGCACATCAAAAGCATGATCTGAAGCTGGGCATGGTGGTGCATGCCTTTAATCCCAGCACTCGGGAGGCAGACATAGGAGGATCGCCATGAGTTTGAGGCCACCCTGAGACTCCATAGTGAATTCCAGGTCAGCCTGAGCTAGAGTGAGACCCTATGTTGAAAAAAAAAAAAAAAAGCATTATCCACTTTGATCAAATAGACTTCATTCCAGGGATGCAGGGATAGTTCAACATATGGAAATCAGTCATCCATAATACACCACATAAATAAGCTTAACCATAAGAATGACACAATCATCTCAATTGATGAAGAAAAGGCCTTTAGAAAAATACAACACCACTTCTTGATAAAAACTCTGGCCTCAATATCCATGACCTCACAGTACCTAGCAATACTGTCAGAAGACCCTCATAAACATGATGACATTAAAAAAAGAGAGACTAATGGAGAGAGGAGCAGATATGATGGAGAGTGGAGTTGTGAAGGGGGAAAGGAGGAAATTATCATGGTTTATTGTCTGTAACTATAGAAGTTGTCAATAATTTTTTTTAAATACAGACAAAAAAATCTAACAACAACAAATGTTGAGAATGTGGGGAAAGAACCCTCATCCACTATTGGTGGGAATGTTAACTTTGTACAACCACTATGGAAATCAATTCGGAGATTCTTGAAAAGGATGAACATAGACCTACCAACAGACCTAGTTGTTCCCTTACTGGGTATTTATCCTAAATGCTCCATGCATAAATACAGAGATATTTACTCAACCATGTTTATAGCTGCTCAATTAATTATAACTAAGAATTTGAAAGCTGGGCATGGTGGCGCACGCCTTTAATCCCAGCACTCGGGAGGCAGAGGTAGGAGGATCGCCGTGAGTTCGAGGCCACCCTGAGACTCCATAGTGAATTCCAGGTCAGCCTGGGCTAGAGTGAGACCCTACCTCGAAAAACCAAAAAAAAAAAAAAGAAAGAATTTGAATCAACCAAGATGCCCATCATTGGAGGAATTGATAATGAAGTTGTGGTACAGTTACTCATGGAATTATACTCAACAGTATGAAAAAATGATACAATGAAATTTGTAGAAAAAATGGACAGACTTGGAAAAGAGCATATTCAGTGAACTCACACAATCACAGAAAGACAACTGCCACATGGTGTCACTTATCTGTGGTTCCTAACCTGGACCTGCTTGAGTTGCTGACATACCTGATAGGCAACTCATGGCCCAGACAATAGGAATGACTTGCAGTGGAGGGGAAAAGAGGGGGGAACGAAATTAAAATTAAATCCAAAATGAGCTGATTCCATAGAAACTTTTACCCTTGGAGATAGCCTAAAGGATATAACCCTCAAAAGGAATAAGGGGTGGGGGAGCACCTGAAAAGTAGGGCCCTCCTGAGGGTGGGACAAAGACTAAGCTTAAAAGAAATTTTTTCTTGTCTCTGGCCTGTAACTCTCAGTACTAAAGATTGGTTGCTACCCACATTGAGCTGTTGATCAGAGAGACCTACAAGGACCCCAAATCAATACAGCTTTCTGTCAAAGCACTTGATTACCCACCTGAGGCAAAAGCTAAGACCTTACTGCTGAAGATACCACATGCAGCTGACACAGAGCATGGACAGACCTGTCTGGCATTCAGAAGAAAGCCAGTCACCAGACAGTTAGCCTGTCTAGTACTGGAAAGAGCTACATGAGCTACTGGGGGAAAGTGGCCAACAAGTCTGAGCAACCAGAGGTCTAAGCTATTCAGAAACAAACATGCTGAAAGGATCTACACACCAGTGTAATAGTGGCACACAGCCTCATTGGGTAACCAATAGCTTTTTGATTGGATAAGAGATCTGCTCATTTGAAAGGAACCCATATCTGGAATTGGGAACCAGATCAGAATCCTATGGAGGCAAACATTATGTTCTCCAGTGTCAAGCTCTCACTAGAGCTCATCACTGAAGTAGACTTAAAACTTCCCCATGACAGCTCATGAAATTTTGGAGAAAAGAGGTTGGAAAGATTGTAAGAGCCATATGTTGAGATATCATGCCCAGAGGCATTCCCTTCTCCCCAAAATAACTGACTGCTTCCTCCCTGAACACATAAGCCACAACCCCATGGGAAATACCTATACCCCACTGAGGAGTGTCCCCAACAGAATGGGGGCAGGGAAAAGGGAAAAGGGGTACAAACACATGAAGTATCCATACAAAATATGTTGTTGATAATAATTATAATAATAATAATCAAAAAAGCAGACCCATGACCATGAGGGGTGGCAGGAGGAGTTGATGGTAGTAGAGTTATGGGAAAGGTTTAGGGGGTGATGAATAGTTTTGGTTTCATGGATATTTACATGCAGTCTATTATGAGCCATTTATCAGTGAAGCTATTGTTTTACTCTCATTTTCACATTCTTCTCCACTTTTAGGTCCAGCCATCCTCCTCTCGGTACTACTGATCCTTGCTGTCCCAGATTCCTGTTACTTGAGTATTGTGAAATGTCCCACACAGTTTCAGAAGACTGCAAATATTTCCTATGCTTGAATTCCCTTCATCCTTTCCTGCTTCATGACAATTCACATCCATTTGTAAATCACCACCGTCTTAACAATGAGCTGATGGTCTACCCTTCTTCTTTCTTTCTTTTTTTCAATATTTTATTTATTTATTTATTTGAGAGAGAAAAGGAGGTGCAGAGAGAGAGATGGAGAGAACGGGTGTGCCAGGGCCTCCAGCCACTGCAAAGGAACTCCAGATGCATGGGCCACTTGTGCATCTGGCTTACATGGGTCCTGGAGAATCCAATCAGGATCCTTTGGCTTTACAGGGAAATGCCCTAACCACTAAGCAATCTCTCCATCCCCCTTCTTGTCTCTATAGCCATTAACTTAAAATTGTTTGAAATTTTTTTTTCTTTTTTTTTTGCTTGTTTATTATTTATTTATTTTTCTCCATTTTTATTAATATTTTCCATGATAACAAAAAAAATCCCATGGTATTACCCTCCCCCCTTTCCCCTTTGAAATTCCATTCTCCATCATATCCCCTCCCCATCTCAATCTTTCTACTTACATATATACAATACCAACCTAATAAAAGCCCACCTCCCTTTCTTTCTCTTCCCTTTCTATCTCCTTTTTTAACTTACTGGCCTCTGCTACTGAGTTTTTTCCTTCTCACACAGAAGCCCAATCATCTCTAGCTAAGATCCACATATGAGGGAGAACATGTGGCGCTTGGCTTTCTGGGCCTGGGTTACCTCACTTAGTATAATTCTTTCCAGATCCATCCACTTTTCTGCAAATTTCATAACTTCATTTCTCTTTACTGCTCAGTAAAACTCCATTGTATAAATGTGCCATATCTTCATTATCCACTCATCAGTTGAGGGACATCTAGGCTGGTTCCATTTCCCAGCTATTATAAATTGAGCAGCAATAAACATGGTTGAGCAAGTATCTCTAAGGTAATGAGATGAGTCCTTAGGATATATGCCTAGGAGAGCTATAGCTGGGTCATATGGTAGATCAATCTTTAGCTGTTTTAGGAACCTCCACACTGATTTCCACAATGGCTGGACCAGATTGCATTCCCACCAACAATGTAGAAGGGTTCCTCTTTTTCCACATCCCCGCCAACATTTATGATCATTTGTTTTCATGATGGTAGCCAATCTGACAGGAGTGAAATGGAATCTCAATGTAGTCTTAATCTGCATTTCCCTGATGACTAGGGATGTAGAACATTTTTTTAGATGCGTATATGCCATTCGTATTTCTTCCTTTGAGAATTCTCTATTTAGCTCCATTTCCCATTTTTTGATTGGTTTGTTTGATTCCTTATTATTTAACTTCTTGAGTTCTTTGTATATCTTAGATATTAATCCTCTATCAGATATATAGCTGGTGAAGATTTTTTCCCATTCTGTAGGTTGCCTCTTTGCTTTCTTCACCGTGTCCTTTGCAGTGCAAAATCTTTGTATTTTCATGAGGTCCCAGTGGTTAATCTGTGGTTTTATTGCCTGAGCAATTGGGGTTGTATTCAGAAAGTCTATGCCAAGACCAATATGTTGAAGGGTTTCCCCTACTTTTTCCTCTAGCAGTTTCAGAGTTTCAGGTCTGATGTTAAGGTCCTTAATCCATTTGGACTTAATTCTTGTGCACGGAGAAAGAGAAGAATCTATTTTCATCCTTCTACAGATATATATCCAGTTTTCCCAACACCATTTGCTGAAGAGGCTGTCTTTTCTCCAATGAATATTTTTGGCATTTTTATCAAATATCAGGTGGCTATAACTACATGGGGTTACATTGGGGTCCTCTATTCTGTTCCATTGATCTACGAGTCTGCTTTTGTGCCAGTACCATGCTGTTTTTGTTACTATGGCTCTGTAGTATAGGTTAAAATCAGGTATGGTGATACCACCAGCCTTATTTTTGTTGCTCAGTATTATTTTAGATATTCGAGGTTTTTTGTGATTCCAAATGAATTTTTGGATTGTTTTTTCTATTTCTGTGAAGAATGCCTTTGGAATTTTGATGGGGATTGCGTTAAATGTGTAGATTGCTTTTGGTAAGATTGCCATTTTCACAATATTGATTCTTCCAATCCAGGAACAAGGGATGTTTTTCCACTTCCTAGTGTCTTCTGCAATTTCTCGCTTGAGTGTTTTAAAGTTCTCATTGTATAGATTCTTTACTTCCTTAGTAAGGTTTATTCCAAGGTACTTTATTTTTTTTGATGCAATTGTGAATGGGAGTGATTCTCTGATCTCATCCTCTGTGTGTTTGTTGTTAGCATATATGAAGGCTACTGATTTCTGTGTATTTATTTTGTATCCTGCTACATGACTGTAGGTTTTTATCAGCTCTAACAGTTTGCTAGTAGAGTCTTTCGGGTCCTTTATATATAGAATCATGTCATCTGCAAATAATGATAACTTGACCTCTTCCTTTCCGATTTGTATCCCTTTTATGCATGCCTCTTGCCTTATTGCTATGGCTAAGACTTCCAGAACTATATTAAATAAAAGTGGGGACAGTGGACACCCTTGTCTTGTTCCTGATTTTAGTGGAAAAGCATCCAGTTTTTCCCCATTTAGTAATATGTTGGCTGTAGGCTTATCATAAATAGCCTTTATTATATTGAGATATGTTCCTTCTATTCCCAGTCTCTGTAGGACTTTTATCATGAAGGGATGTTGGATTTTGTCGAATGCTTTCTCTGCGTCTAATGAGATGATCATGTGATTTTTGTCCTTCAACCCATTTATATAATGTATAACATTTATAGATTTGCGTATGTTGAACCATCCCTGCATCTCTGGGATAAAGCCTACTTGGTCAGGGTGAATGATCTTTCTAATGTATTCTTGTATTCTGTTTGCCAATATTTTGTTGAGAATCTTTGTATCTATGTTCATGAGGGAGATTGGTCTGTAATTTTCCTTTTTTGTTCTATCTTTGCCTGGTTTTGGTATCAGAGTGATGCTGGCTTCATAGAAGGAGTTTGGTAGAATTCCTTCTTTTTCTATTTCATGGAAAAGCTTAAGAAGCAATGGTGTTAGCTCTTCCCTGAAGGTCTGGTAAAATTCAGCAGTGAATCCATCTGGGCCTGGGCTTTTTTTAGTTGGGAGATTTTTGATAACTGTTAGGATCTCCATGCTTGTTATAGGTCTATTTAAGTGATTAATCTCATCTTGACTTAATTTAGGTAGGTCATATAAATCAAGGAAATCATCCATTTCTTTCAGATTTTCATACTTTGTGGAGTATATGTTTTTATAATATGTCCCTATGATTTTTTGAATTTCTCTGGCATCTGTCGTGATGTTACCTTTTTCATCTCTAATTTTATTAATTTGTGTCTCTTCTCTCTTTCTTTTGGTCAGATTTGCTAAGGGTTTATCAATCTTGTTTGTCCTTTCAAAAAACCAGCTCTTTGTTTCATTAATTCTTTGTATTGTTTTTTTGGTTTCTATTTCATTAATTTCTGCCCTAATCTTTATTATTTCTTCCCGTCTACTGATTTTTGGTTTGCCTTGTTCTTCTTTTTCCAAGGCTTTAAGGTGAAGCATTAGGTCATTTATTTGCGACCTTTCTAATTTCTTAATATAGGCACTTAAAGCTATAAATTTACCTCTTAGAACTGCCTTCATTGTGTCCCAGAGATTTTGGTATGTTGTGTTCTCATTATTGTTTGACTCTATAAATTTTTTGATTTCCTTCTTGATTTCTTCATTGACCCATTCATCATTTAGTAATGTATTGTTTAGTTTCCATGATTTTGTGTATGCTCTATATCCTTTCTTGCTATTGATTTGTAGTTTGATTCCATTGTGGTCTGATAGAATGCAAGGAATTATTTCAATTTTCCTGAATTTGTTAAGATTTTCTTTGTGTTCTAATATATGGTCTATTTTAGAGAATGATCCATGTGCTGCTGAAAAGAATGTATATTCTGCAGCATTTGGATGAAATGTCCTGTATATGTCTGTTAGGTCCATTCCTTCTATGACCTCATTTAGTCCAGATGCCTCTCTGTTTATTTTTTCCCGGGATGACCTGTCAATTGATGAGAGTGGGGTGTTAAAGTCACCAACTACCACTGTGTTTGGTGTTATATGGGACCTTAGTTCTTAGTTTTTAAAAGACCCTATTGCTGAAGATACCACATAGCTGGGCTACAGGACACTGAGAACTCAAACTGCATCTAAGCTGAAAGCTGCCTCCCAGATGGATAGCTGTCATGATGCTTGAAAAGTCTTTTGGAAAAGTCATCAATGGACTTAACCAGCAGTGGATCCTGCAAGCTTCATAGGCCAGCTAGGCCAAATGTGCCAATGGTGCAAGGGTGTCATGTCTGTTATAGGGGAAAATAGCTGCTCTGACTGGATTTGAGGCCTGATCCACAGGATTTTATGGTTGGTACTGAAAACCTAGTCAAAAGCCCACTAGGGGGGGAAACTGTTACTGTTGTTTGGCTAAATGGATAGATCAATACTCACCAACTTGCCCTCCAAATACTACTTTTATGCCCATATAATGGCACTACTCTCACTTTTGGTTTTAGAAGCTTCTCTTTTCAAATGGTGATGACCACTCGGGAGACTCAAAACTCATCCAAGTGAGAAGTGACAGTGAGGTGTCCAGGACTGTTCACATCTCTTTCACACTCTCCAAAGCTCAGAGACCACTGTGGAAGAGATAGCAGAATGAGTATGAGCCAAAAAAAGGGGAGGAATATTTTGGAATATTATCTTCCAGGCACAAAAGGACCATTAGATTTATGACCTCACAGTGACTAACACCAACTACATAAGGCTTGTATAATAGGAGGAGGAAAATGATGACATCAAAATAAAAGAGGGACTAGTTAGAAAAAAATGAATTCTGTGGAGGGGATTTAGAAGAGGAGAAAAAGAGATGATGGTGGAAAGGGATTATGATCATATATATTGTCTATATGTATGGAGATTGTCAATAAAAGTTTACAAAAAGAATATAGAATGGTTACTTGAGCCATAGTACTGAGGAGGGGGGGACAGTTAGGGCAAATGGACCCCTGAAGGTAAAAAGAACAGGAAAGTTTGCACTTGCTAGAAATCAAAGATGATTTGACTTTTTTAATTTTTATTAGATGTGAACATATTTAGTATGTAAACAACACATGTTGGTACCATATATTCCTGCCTACCTGCCCCTTTTCTGAAGATGACTTCCTCATGGGGGAATGCAGGTTAACACCATGGGGAATGTAGATCATGAATTCTGGGTGGGGGAGGGGCAATATCTGTGCAAAATGTCCCAACTTGTGGCTCTAACAATCTTTCCACCCCCTCTTCTGCAAAATTCCCTGAGCCATACTGGGCAGCATTTTAAGTCTACTTTGGTGATGAACACTTAGGCGCCTCTGGAACTCTGGTTTGGTAGGTGTTGAGTGTCCTTAGTATCTATCTCCTTCACCCTTGTGGTGATATAAAATTCACTAATAAAGCAGCACTCTTACTCATTTCCCCAATTCTTCTGTGGCTTCTGATGGGGCCAGAGTGGAATGCACTGGGTTGAATATGTCCTCAGGTCCAGCTCTCATCTGCAAAAGAGAAGCAGATTCATCAACAGAGAGTGAATTCAGCACTGGTTAAATGAGATAACCAGTATTAACTAGAGAGAACATTAAAGGGTGTAGACCCTCTTATAGCCCAAGGTTAGTGGAAGCTTGACAATGGAAAGGAGAATCATTATCTAGATATGATTCTGACTTGTTTCCCAGTTCCAGATATGATTTCCTTTCCACTGAGTGGATCTGTTAGCCAATCCAAGAGCAGTTGGTTGCCCACCATGGCTGTGTGCCACTATTGCACTTGTGTGAGAATCACGTCAGGTTGTTTGCTTCTGAGTCACTTAGCTTTTGAGTTGCTTGCACAGATGTGTGCCACTTCTATTCATAGCACATGTAGTGCCTTCCACCACTAGATGGGCTAATTGTCCAGGAACTGGCTCTCTTCCTAATTCCAACCAGGTTTCTCCATGGTCCGTGCTGACAGCATATGGTGTCTTCAGCAATAGGGTCTTACCATTAATCTCTGGTGGATAATCAAGTGCTCTGACAGAAGTATGCCTTGTTTGTTTTGTGAGATCTAGTAGGTCTCTCTGATTAACAGTTCATTGTGGATGTAAACCACATCCCGGTACAGGGAATAACAGGCCAGCACCAAGGGAAAAGGAAAAAAAAGACAGAGAAGAAAGAGAAACAGGAGAAATTCAAGGTTAGGTTTTCTCTCACCCTCTCCAAGGCCCTTTGATTCAGGTGCTCCCCCTAAGGTCCTCTTCAGTCTGAATTCCAGGATATAGGATTATATGGTACCAGTTCAATTTGGGCTCATTTTGTGTGTCACCCCCCACCCTTCCTCTTCCTCCAAGCCCTGCCCTCCCTATTGTCCAAGCATCAAGACGCTATTGATGTATGTCAGAAACTCAAGTGGATCGATGTTAGGAATTGCAGATGACTGAGACCATGAGACAGTTGCCTTTCTATGATTGGGTGAGTTCATGTAGAATGATCTGTTCCAAGATGGACCATTTTTCTACAAATTTCATTGTGTCTTTTTTTTTTTTTTTAACTGCTGAGTAGAATTTCATTGTGTAGATATACCAAATCTTAGTTTTCCATTCATCCAGTGATGGGCATCTGGGTTGATTCCAGTTTTTAGCTAGTATAAATTGAATAGCTATAAACATGGTTGAGCAAATATCTCTGAACTGAATTATGCAGCTTTGAGGGTAAATTCCCAGTAAGAGAATAACTGAGTCTTTTGGTACCTCCATATTCATCCTTTACAGAAGTATCCATATTGATTCCCACAGTGGTTGTACAAACTTACATTCCCACCAACAGTGAATGAGGGTACCTATTATTCCACATCCTTGCCAACACTTGTTTTCATTTGATTTTTTAATGTTTGCTATCCTTACTGGGGTAATGTGGAATCTCATAGTTTTAACTTGCATTTCCCTAATGGTTGGGATGTTGAAATTTTTCTTTTTTTTCTCTTTTTATTATTATTAGTTTTACATTCAGCAAATACAGTTTGGTACCACTATTAGGCTCATCCGTGACCTACCCCCTGCCCTTGGACCTACCTTGTTTACGTATATGGGTCATGCATTGTGGAGTTAGCCCAGAGTTATGGGTAAGATAAATGTCTCTGCATATCATGACCCAAAATGTGGCTCTGACATTCTTTCTGTTCCCCCCTTCCACAAAATTTCCCTGAGCAATGTTGGGTTCATTTTTGGTCTGCTTCAGTGATGATGTGTTGGGGGCCTCTGAGGCTCTGGCTCTCAGATTTGGTAGGAGTTGATTTTTCTCTGTGTTGATCTCCTTCCCCCTTCTGCTGGTATCCAGTTCATCAGGAAAACAGCACCCTTGCTTGTTTCGCCAATTTTTCTTAGTTTCAGCTGGGGCCCTTTTGAGGTATGAAGGGGTGGCTCTCTCCTTAGGATCTACATCTATGTGAAAAAGAGAAGCAGATTCTCCAACAGAGAGTAAGTTAGCACCAGGACAAATGAGACAACCCTTACTTTTTCTATAGAGAATTTAATAAGTGTAGGCCCTCTTGCAGCCCATGATTGATGGTAGCTTGATATTGGAGAGTGGGCTTAGGTTTGGATATGGTTCTGACTTGTTTCCCGGCTCCAGCTATGGGTCCCGTACCACTGAGGGGATCAGTTAGCCAAATCAAGAGCAGTTGGTTCCCCACCATGGCTGTGTGCCACTATTGCACTTGTGTGGGCATCACAGCAGGTTATTTGCTCCTAAGTAGGTTAGACCATGAGTTGCATGGACAGATATTGGTCATTTTCCCCCAGTTGCCCATGTAGCACCTTCTGGCACTAGATGCACTGACTGTCTGGGGACTGACTCTCTTCCAACTTCCAGCCATGCCATTCCATTTTACATGTCAACCACATAAGGTGTCTTCAGCAGTAGGGTCTTACCACTAACATTTGGTGGGTAATCAAGTACTCTGACAGAAATCTGTCTGTCTGTTAGGAAACCTTGTAGGTCTCTCTGATCAAAAGCTCATTGTGGATGATAGCCGCATGCTGGTACTGGGAGTTACATGTCAGTGCCCACTAAGAAAAGGAGGAAAAAGATAACTAATATACAAGAGTTAGAGAGAAGAGAGAAAGAGAGAGGGAGAAGGAGGGAGGGAAGATGTAGGAGATTAATGTTAGTCTTGATCCTACCCTCTCCAGTGTCTTCTGGTTCAGGTGTTCCCTGTAAGAGCCTCGTGAAGGTTCAGCCATTTGGTCTGCCTTTTAGGAAGTAGAATTTTATGGTACCATTGCCCTTTGACTCCAGATTTGTGTTTCCCACACCTTTGATGCAATCCCCTGCATCCCCATCCATCCCAGTGTCTAGTCCACGAGATGCTTGCTGGGTAAGTAAGGTACCGTGGGTAGATTCAGGTTAGGTGCTGTAGATGAGTGAGACTATGTGGTGATTTTTTTTTCTGTGCTTGGGTAAGTTCATTGAGAATGATCTGTTCCAGGTTCAACCATTTTTCCTCAACTTTCATTGTGTCATTTTTTCTTACTGCTCTATAGAATTCCACTGTGTAGATATACCACATCTTAGTTATCCATTCTTCTAGTGATTCCAGCTCTTAGCTATTACAAATTGAGCTGCTACAAACATGGTACAGCAAATCTCTCTGGCCTGTGGTTTGAAGGTTTTAGAGTAGATGCACAGTAAGGGAATAACTGGGTCTGTTGGTATCTCTATAGTCAGCTTTTTCAGGAGTCTCCACAATGCTTTCCAAAGTGGTTGTACCACCCTACATTCCCACCAACAGTGGATGAGTGTTCCTACTTCTCCACATCCTCACCGGCATTTATTTTCATGCGATTTTTTGAGGTTTGCTATCCTAATTGGGGTATGGTGGAATCTCATAGTTGTTTTAATTTGCATGTCTCTGTTGATTAGGGATGATGAACATTTTCTTAAGTGTACATTTGCCATTTGTATTTCTTCCTCTGTGAACTGCCTGTTCAACTCTTTGCCCCATTTTGTGAGTGGGGTGTTTGACTTCTTACTGTTTAGATTTTTGAATACTTTGTAGATTCCAGAGATTAGGCCTCTATGACTTGGACAACCCGCAAATATTTTCTCCCATTCTGTGGGTAATCTATTGGCTTTGCTTATTGTATGCTTGTCTGTAAAGAAACTTTTCAGCTTCATGTGATCCCATTGGTTGAGTGACTTTTTAAGACCGTGAGCTACTGGGGTTGTGTTCAGGAAGTCTTTTTCCATTCCTCTATCATGGAAAGTGCTTCCTAAATTTTCTTCCAGTAGTATTCGAGTTTCTGGTCTTATTTTGAGGTCTTTGATCCATTTGGACTTGAGTGTAGTGCATGGCGAAATGTGTGGATCAAGTTTCAGTTTCCTGCATATGGTTATCCAGTTTGTCCAGCACCATTTGTTGAAGATTCTGCTTTTTTTCCATTCTATATTGTTCGGGCCTTTGTCGAATATCAAGCAGCTATAGTTGCTGGACCCAAAGTCTGGGTCCTCAAGTCTATTCCATTGGTCTATACTCCTGTTTTTATGCCAGTACTATGCTGTTTTTTATTACTACGGCATTGTAATATAGCTTTATATCAGGTATGGTGATGCCTCCAGAGGTATTTCTTTTGCTGAGGATATGTTTGGATATGGGAGGCGTTCTGCCTTTCCAGATGAAATTTGAGATCACTTTTTCTATCTCTCTGAAGAACAATGTAGGGATTTTTATTAGAATTGCATTAAATCTGTATATTTCCTTTGGTAGGATTGTCATCTTCACAATGTTAATTTTGCCTATCCACGAGCATAGGAGGTCTTTCCATTTTCTCAAGTCCTCCTCAATTTCTTTTTTGAGGGTTTTTATGTTTTCATTGTATAGATCTTTCACATCCTTAACATTATTCCAAGGTATTTTATTATTTTGTTGCTACTGAAAATGGGACTATGTCCCTTATTTCTTTTTCTGTATCTTTGTCATTTGCATATAGAAAGGCTACTGATTTTTGTGCATTGATTTTGTATCCTGCTACTTTGCTATAGGAGTTAATCATCTTCAGGAGTTTAGGGATGGAGTCTCTCAGGTATCTTACATATACAATCATGTCATCAGTGAATAGAACTAACTTAACTTCTTCCTTTCCAAACTGTATCCCTTTTATTTCTTTCTCCTGTCTTATTGCTTGAGCTAGGACTTCCAGTGCTATATTGAAAAGCAGAGGTGAGAGTGGACAACCCTGTCTTGTTCCTGATCTTAATGGGAATTCCTCCAGTCTCTCTCCATTAAGTATTATTTGGGCCTTATCAGCTTTGTATATTGCCTTTATTATGTTAAGATATGAACCAACCATGACAATTCTCAACAATGTTTTGATCATGAAGTGATGTTTCATCTTGTCAAAGGCCTTTTCTGCATCTATCAAAATGACCATGTGGTTTTTATGTTTAAACTTGTTTATGTGGTATATTACATTGACAGATTTCCGTATGTTGAACCATCCCTGTGTTCCTGGGATTAATCCGACTTGGTCAAGGTGGATAATGCTTTTGATGTGTTGTTCGATTCAGTTTGTGGGGATTTTATTCAGGATCTTTGCATCTAAGTTCATCAGGGAAATAGGCCAGTAGTTTTCTTTTCTTGTGGCATCTCTGCCTGGTTCTGGGGTAGGGTGATACTAGCTTCATAAAAGTAGTTGGGAGCTTTCCATATTCTCCAATTGTGTGGCACAGTTGGAGGACCATTGGTTTGAGTTCTTCCATGAAGGTTTGATACAATTCAGCTGAGAAGCCATCTGGTCCTGGACGCTTCTTATTGGGCAGGTTTTGTATTACTTTTTCAATCTCCATGAGTGTGATGGGTTCATTGAGGTGATTAATCTGCTCTGAGTTTAGCTTTGGTAGATGGTATGCATCCAGGAACTTATCCATCTTCTCCACATTATCCAGTTTTGTGGAGTAGAGGTTTTTGAAATAAGTCCTGATGATTCTCCCAATTTCACTTATGTCTGTTGTGATCTCTCTTTTTCCATTTTGAATTTTGTTAATTTGAAGCTTTTCCTTTTTTTTCTTGATAAAATTGGCCATGGGTTTGTCATTCTTGTTTATTTTTTCAAAGAACCGCCTCTGTGTTTTGTCAATTATCTTAATTGTTTCCTTGGTTTCCAATTCATTAATTTCTGTTCTGCTTTTAATTATTTCTTTCCTTCTGGAGCTCATTGGGTTGGATTTTTCTTGTGTTTCCAGTGCCTTTACATGGATGGTAACGTTATTGATTTGGGATGTTTCTGTCTTTTTTATGAAGGCATTGAGTGCTATGAATTTTCCCCGGAAGACTGCCTTCATTGTACTCCATAAGTTTTGATACAATGTGCTCTCATTGTCATTCAATTCCAGAAATTTTGCAATTTCATTTTTTATTTCATCCACTATCTATTTATTGTGTAAAAGTGTGCTGTTCAATTTCCAGGTGCCATTGGGATTCTTGGTGGGTCTTTTGTTGTTGATTGCTAGCAATATAGCATTGTGATCTGATATCATGCAGGGTAGTATGTCAATCTTCCTAAATATGTGGAGGCAGTGTTTGTGACCCAGCATATGGTCTATTTTAGAGAATGTTCCATGGGCTGCTGAGAAGAATGTGTAGTCTGTGTATTTGGGATGCAAAGTTCTGTAGATGTCTGTTAGGTCTAAGTGATCTATGGTTTTGATGAGCTCTCTTACTTCCCTGTTGAGTTTCTGTTTGGATGATCTGTCTGTTACTGATAAGGGTGTGTTGAAGTCCCCAGCTATGATGGTATTGGTGGTTACTTCTGCTTTATTGTCAAGTAGGTTTTGTTTTAGGAACTGTGTTGCCCCTGTGTTTGGTGCATACAGATTTATGATTGTAATACCCTCTTAATGGATCATTCCCTTGATAAGTAGGAAGTGGCCTTCTTTGTCTTTTTTGATTATTTTTGGTTTGAAGTCTATTTTTTCCAATATTAATATAGCTATGCCTGCTTGTTTCTTATTCCCATTTTTTTGGAATATTGTTTTCCACCCTTTCACCCTGAGGAGGTGTTTGTCTTTAGTGGTTGAGGTGGCTTTCTTGAAGGCAACAGATAGAGGGGTCTAATTTTTTGATCCACCCTGTTAGCTTGTGTCTCTTGATGGGTGAATTAAGACCATTAATATTTAAGGTAGTGACTGTGAGATTTCATTTGATCCCTGCAATATTGTGATGGTAGATGTGGGATGGTGTTTTCATGGACTTTGAAGGTTTTTGTCCCTACTCTGAGTTTGGTTATTGTGATCTGCTTCTTGTAGGCATTTTAGTTTGACTATTTGTTTCTTCTTTGCAGAGAATTTCCTGAAATACTCTCTGTAGGTTTGGTTTTGTGTTCATATAGCTGTAAAGCTGAGTTTTGTCATGGAATGTTTTTCTTTCATCACCTATTATGAGGGATATTTTTGCTGGGTAGAGTAGTTTGGGTTGGAAGCCATAGGTTATTAGACTTTGCAGTGTTTCATTCCAGGCTCTTCTGTCTTTCAAGGTTTCCATTGACAAGTCTGAAGTAATTCTGATGGGGTTACCTTTGAAAGTGGTGTGCTGGTTTTCCCTAGATGCTTTTAGGATTTTCTCTTTGGTGTCAATGTTTGGAGTCTTAATGACAATATGTCTTGGAGAGTTTCTCCTTTGGTCCAGTCTGTTTGGAGTTCTGTTGGCTTCTTGTATCTTGATGGGCCTTCCTTTTAAGAGACTGGGGAAGTTTTCTTCAATTATTTTGTTAAATAAGTTCTCCATGCCTTTGGTCTGAATTTCTTCTCCTTCTGGTATCCAGTGATCCTGATATTAGGACGTTTAAGTGTATCCCACAATTCCCTCATGTTCTGTTCACAGGAACATTTGAACTTACTGAAATTTTTGAACTCTTGAACTGTTTCCTCCATCTTGTCTTCCAGATCAGAGTTTCTATCCTCCACTTAGCTGACTCTATTCTTGAGAGCTTCTAGAGAGTTTTGGACTTGTTCAATTAAGTTTGCATTTTCTACTAGTTTTCTATGTATAATTTCCATCCCTCTGTCAACCTCCCTCTTTACATCATTTTCTGATTTTCTTGATGATTCTTGCAATTCATCCTTGCATTTCTTTATGTCTTCATTTACCATGGCCAGTTGATTTTTAAGGTCTTCTTTTTCTTCACTCTCCCTCAAATCTCTTAACTCTCTTTGAACTCCTTCCAATTTCTTATCTATTAGTTCTAGTTTAGTGATGGCAGCATCTACACGATTATCGGTCCTTTGTTGCTTTCCTGCAAGTTCTACCTGTAGGTTGGTCAGGGTTGCATTGCTCATAGCTTCAATTTGATGTTCTGATCCTAATGACTCTTCTATGTTTTGGTTAGATATATTCATAGTAGGTCTGGGTGATCTAACTGGATTTTCTTGCATTTGATTTTTCATTTTATTTCTTTTGTGCTGTGGTCTGCCCGTGACACTGATTGGGCACGTAGGTGGTGGATCAGCCTGTGCTCAAACACAATGGGAATCTGAGGCAGCCTGGGGCAATTGCCAAGCAGCCTGGGCTTTGGCTCTCACTTGCCAAAGCCGCCTATCTACTGCCTGGCTGGGGCCCCAAAGTTGCCTGAATTCTCAAGTGGTAATGCACTAAAGCTGTCTGTGCTCATGCTAGGAGGGACACTGAGACAGCAAGCACTGAAGCAGCCCAAATTCTGGCTGGGAACACTGGGACCCGGAAGCAGTCTGCGCTCCCCCACCACAGGACAATGGCAGACAGCCGGTGCTGCAGACAGGTAGGGGATGACACCTGAGCTGGCGCAAGCAAGAGACACAGTCTGAGCTTGTTGGCAGTTGCTGTGGGACTAGGCTCGCTGAACGTGCATAGGCAGGAGCAGTAAGTGAGCGAGTGGGCAGGGAAGTCTAAGCTTCCACATGCAGGGATCAATCTGCGTGCAGCTGCCCTGTGGATATGGGGAGGGGTGGGCTACCCACTCCTGAGGGAATCAGGGATTCCCTGTTATTGCCAGGACTCACTGAACACGTGGTGGCCAGAGCAGTAAGTGGGCAAGTGTGTGGAGCAGTCTAAGCTTCCGCATGCAGGGATACATTGGAGCGCGGTGGCGGCGGTGGCTACTTGAGGGGAAGGGTGGGCTACCCACCCATGTGGGGATCCGTGATTCCCTGTTTTCCCCCCCCTCTGTGCCCTCCCACTGACAATCTATTGGAGATTTCTCTCTCCTAAAAGACCCAGTGAACCCTTAATGTCTTGCCTTTCTTTCCTCGGGATTTGCAGCGCACCTAGGCAGTCGCCATCTTGGCCAGAAGTCCTTGAACGTTTTCTTAAGTGTGTGTTAGCCATTTGTAAATCTTCCTCTGAGAACTCCCAGGTCACTTCTCTGCCCCATTTTTGGAGTGGGTTGCTGGATTTCTTTATTGTTTAGTTTTTTTCAGTTCTTTGTACATTCTAGATATTAGGATTCTGTCAGTGCTATAGATGGCAAAGATTATCTCCCATTCAGTGGGTAATTTATTGGCTATGCTTATGTTATGTTTGTCTGTGAAAAATCTTTTAGCTTCATGAGAACCCATTGGTTGAGTGCTTGTGTAATTTCCAGAGTTAATGGAGATTTGTCCAGGCATTATTTTCCCAGTACTATATCATGAAGAATGTCTCCTATTCTTTTCTTCCCAATAGTTGAAGAGTTTCAGGTCTTATATTGAGGTCTTTAATCCATTTGGACTTTCTTCTTGTGTATGGTCAAATGAGTGGGTCTAATTTCATTTTTCTACATATGGTCATCCAAGTTTTCCAACACCATTTGTTGAAGATGCTGTCTTTTCTCCAACCTACATTATTGGCACCGTTGTCAAAGGTTAAGCAGCTGTAATTACTTGACCTATTGTCTGGGTATTCAATATGGTTCCATTGGTCTGTTTATGTTTTATTCCAGTACCATACTGTTTTGCCACTATGGCTTTGTAATATACCTTTAGATTGCGTGTGGTGATACAACCAGAGGTATGTTTGTGTTTGTTTATTTGTGTGTTTGTTCAGTTTTTTTGCTGGAGATATGTTTAGATATCCAAGGCCTTTTGCAATTCCTTATGAATTTTAAGATCACTTTTTCAATCTCTGTGAAGAATTATGCTGGTGTGTGTGTGTGTGTGTGTGTGTGTGTGTGTGTGTGTGTGTGTTTTGCTCATGTTGGATCATTCCCTTGATTAGTAAGAAGTAGCCTTCTTTGTCCTTTTTGATTACTTTTGGTTTGAAGTCTATTTTATCAGATATTAATATAGTAACACCTACTTGTTTTTTATTTCCATTTGCTTAGAATATCATTTTCCAACATTTCAACATTAGAAGGTATCTATCTTTAGTGGTGAGGTGGGTTTCTTGAAGAGAGAAGATAGAAGGCCTAGTTTGTTTAATTAATTAATTTTTTATTAATTAGTTTTGTACTCAGTGAATACAGTCAAATTGGTACCATTGTTAGGCTCATCCATGTACTATCCCCTCCCCCTGGCCCCTTCTTGTTGAGGTAAATGGGTCATGCATTCTGAAGTTAGCCCACAGTTATGGGGAGGAGAAATGTCTCTGCCTATCATGACCCAACATGTAGCTCTGACATTCTTTCCACCCCTTTCCGCAATATTTCCCTGAGCCATGTTGCGTTCACTTTTGGTCTGCTTCAGTGATGAGGTGTTGGGGGCCTCTGGGTCTCTGGATCTCTGTTTAGGTAGGAGTTGATTTTTCTCTGTGTTTATCTCCTTCTCCCTTGTGCTGGTACCCGGTTCACCAAGAAAACAGCGCCCTTGCTTGTTTGCCAATTGTTCTTAGTTTCACCCGGGGCCCATTGGAGGTATGATGGGGTGGCTCTCTCCTTAGGATCTACATCTATCTGAAAAAGAGAAGTAGATTCTCCAACGGAGAGTAAGTTAGCACCAGACAAATGATATAACCCTTACTTTTTTTATAGAGAATTTAATAGGTGTAGGCCCTCTTGTAGCCCACAACTGATGGTAGCTTGATACTGGCGAGTGGGCTTATGTTTGGATACGATTCTGTATCCCAGCTCCAGCTATGGGTCCCGTTCCACTGAGGGGATCAGTTAGACAAATCAAGAGCAGTTGGTTCCCCACCATGGCTGTGTGCCACTATTGCACTTGTGTGGGCATCACAGCAGGTTATTTGCTCCTAAGTAGGTTAGACCATGAGTTGCTTGAACTGATATTGGTCATTTTCTCCCATTCGCCCATGTTGCGCCTTCTGGCACTAGACGCGCTGTCTGTCTGGGAACTGACTCTCTTCCAGCTTCCAGCCATGTCATTCCATTTTACGTGTCAACTGCGTATGGTGTCTTCAGCAGTAGGGTCTTACCACTAACCTTTGGTAGGTCATCAAGTACTCTGACAGAAATCTGTCATTCTTTTAGGAAACCTTGTAGGTCTCTCTGATCAAAGCTCATTGTGGATGATAGCCACATGCTGGTACTGGGAGTTACAGGTCAGTGACCACTAAGAGAAGGAAGAAAAAGGTAGCTAATATAAAAGAGTTAGAGAGAAGAGAGAGCGAGAGAGAGAGAAGCTGCAGAATATTAAGGTCAGTCTTCATCATACCCCAGTGCCTTGTGACTCAGGTGTTCGCTCTAAGGGCCTGGTAAAGGTTCAACTATTTGGTCTGCCTCATAGGATGTAGAATTTTATGATACCATTGCGGTTTGGGTCTAGATTGTGTCTCCCAGCCCCTCCCTTACCCTCCCCTCCCTTCCCACCCACCCTATTGTCTAGTCCTCGAGATGCTTGCTGGGTATGTCAGCATCTTGGGTAGATTCAGGCTATGTGCTGTAGATGACTGAGACTATGTGGCGATTTTCTTTCTGTGGTTGGGTAAATTCACTGAGAATGATCTGTTCCAGGTTCAACCATTTTTCCTCAAATTTCATTGGGTCATTTTTTCTTACCGCTGTGTAGAATACAATTGTAGATATACCACATCTTAGTTATCCATTCTTCTAGTGATGTACATCTGGGTTGATTCCAGCTCTTAGCTATTACAAATTGAGCCGCTATAAACATGGTTGAGCAAATCTCTCTAGCCTGTGGTTTGAAGGTTTTAGGGTAGATGCCCAGTAAGGGAATAACTGGGTCTGATGGGATCTCTATACTCAGCTTTTTCAGAAGTCTCCATATTGCTTCCCAAAATGGTTGTACCATCCTACATACCCACCAACAGTGGATGAGTGTTCCTACTTCTCCACACCCTCGCCAGCATTTATTTTCATTTGATTTTTTGATGTTTGCTATCCTTACTGGGGCAAGGTGGGATCTCATAATTGTTTTAATTTGCATTTCCCTGATGATTAGGGATAATGTACGTTTTCTTAAGTGTGTGTTTGCCATTTGTATTACTTCCTCTGTGAACTGCCTGTCCACCTCTTTGCCCAATTTGGGAGCGGGTTGTTTATTGTTTAGGTTTTTGAGTTCTTTGTAGATTCTAGAGATTAGGCCTCTGTCATTTGGATAATCAGCAAATATTTTCTCCCATTCTGTGGGTAATCTATTTGCTTTGTTTATCGTATGCTTGTCTGTGAAGAAACTCTTCAGCTTCATGTGATCCCATTCGTTGAGTGACTGTTTAAGATCATGAGCTACTGGGGTTTTGTTCAAGAAGTCTTTTTCCATTCATATACCATGGAAAGTTCTTCCTATATTTTCTTCCAGAGGTAGCAGAGTTTCTGGTCATATATTGAGATCTTTGCTCCATTTGGACTTGAGTGTTGTGCATGACAAGATGTGTGGGTCAATATTCAATTTCCAGCATATGGTTATCCTGTTTGTCCAGCACCATTTGTTGAAGATTTTGTCTTTTTTCCAACCTATATTTTTAGGGCCTTTATCAAATGTCAAGTAGCTGTAGTTGCTTGACCCAAAGTCAAGGTCCTCAATTCTATTCCATTGGACTATACTCCTGTTTTTATGCCAGTACTATGCTGTTTTATTACTATGGATTTGTAATATAGCTTTATATCAGGTATGGTAATGCCTCCAGAGGTATTTCTTTTGCTGAGGATATGTTTGGATATCTGAGGCCTGCCATTCCATATGAAATTTGAGATCATTTTTTTCTATCTCTGTGAAGAACGATGTTGGGATTTTAACTGGAATTGCATTAAATCTGTATATTGCCTTTGGCATGATTGCCATCTTCACAATGTTAATTCTGCCTATCCAGGAGCATCGGAAGTCTTTCCATTGTCTCAAGTCCTCCTCAATTTCTTTTTTGAGTGTTTTATGTTTTCATTGTATAGATTTTTCACTTCCATGGTTAATGTTATTCCAAAGTATTTTATTTTTTTTAGTACTATTGAAAATAGAAGCATGTCCCTTATTTCTTTCTCTGTATATTTGTCATTTGCATAAAGAAAGTCTACTGATTTTTGTGCATTGATTTTGTAATCTGCTACTTTGCTAAGGAGTTAATTACCTTCAAGAGTTTTGGGATGGGGTCTCTTGGTACTCTTCCGTATACAATCATGTCATCAGCGAATAGAGCTAATTCAACTTCTTCCTTTCCAAATTGCATCATTTTATTTCTTTTTCCTGTTTTATTGCTTGAGCTAGCACTTCCAGTACTATGTTGAAAAGCAGAGGTGAGAGTGGACACCCCTGTCTTGTTCCTGATCTTAATGGGAATTCCTCCAGTCTCTCTCCATTAAGTATTATTTGGGCCTTAGGAGCTTTGTATATTGCCTTTATTATGTTAATATATGAACCAACCATGCCAATTCTCTCCCAATATTTTGATCATGAAGTGATGTTGTATTTTGTCAAAGGCCTTTTCTGCATCTATTGAAATGATCAAGTGGTTTTTGTGTTTAACCTCGTTTATGTGGTGTATTACATTGACAGATATCTGTATGTTGAACCATCCCTGAGTTCCTGGGATGAATTCCCCTTGATCAAGGTGGATAATGCGTTTGAGATGTTGTGAATTGGGTTTGCAAAGATTTTGTTCAGGATCTTTGGATCTAGGTTCATCAGGGAAATAGGCCGGTAGTTTTCTTTTCTTGTGGCATGCCTGCCTGGCTTTGGAATTATGGTGATACTAGTGTCATAGGAGGAGTTGAGTCGCTTTCCCTGTCCTCCAATTGTGTGGCACAGTTTGGAAAGATTGTGTTCAGTTCATCGATGAGGGTTTGATAGAATTCAGCTGAGAAGCCATCTGGTCCTGGACTCCTTTTTTTGTCTCAATTTTTATTAACATTTTCCGTGATTATAAAAAATATCCCATGGTAATACCCTCCCTTCCCCGCTTTCCCCTTTGAAATTCTATTCTCCATCATATCCCCTCCCCATCTCAATCAGTCTCTCTTTCATTCTGATGTCATGATCTTTACCTCCTCTTATGATGGCCTTCTGTAGGTAGTGACAGGCACTATGAGGTCATGGATATCCAGGCCATTTTATGTATGGGAGGAGCATGTTGTGAGGAGTCCTACCCTTCCTTTGGCTCTTACATTCTTTCTGCCACCTCTTCCACATTAGACCCTGAGCCTTCGAAGATGTGATCAAGATGTTACTCAGTACTCCAGTCACTTCTTTCCAGCACCATGATACCTTCTGAGTCGTCCCAAGGTCACTGCCATCTGAAAAGAGAAGATTCTCTACCCAAAGTGAGAGTTGCATTAATATAATGGTATGAATATTAAGAGAAGTGCTTACTGGGCAGTTTGATAAGCATAGTATATACATTTAGCCAGACAGCAGCAGACCTTACACCCCTAGGGCTCATGAATACCCCTGTTTTAAGTTTTCAGTATCAGGGATGTATTCCCTTCCATGGAGCGGGCCTCCAGTCCAATTGGAGGGCAGTTGGTTTCCACCATGACAGACATGCCACTATTGCACCCATTGGCTCATTTGACCTGGCTGGCCAATCATAAAGCTTGCAGTGTCCACTGTTGAGTATCTCCACTGGTGGTATCACTCTCTCCCATTGAACTGCATGTAGAAATGCTTCTTCCAGCTTTCTCTTGGCTGGTCTACATGAGGGAGGATATCAGCTCAGTTACAGCAGGACTTCTCAGTGGCCTTGCAGCCCAAGTATGTGGAGACTTCATCACTAGGGTCTTACCATCTATTCCTGGTGGGAAACCAAAGGCCATGGCAATGGACCGTAATGTTTTGGGGGCATCAGCGACCTCCCTGGCCAACAACTCACTGGAAGGTATCCCATCCCTGGCACTGAAAATTTCCTAGCAATGATCTATGGCTCCTGAGTGTTCCATTGTCCAAAACCAGAGGATTCCATATGATTTATTTATATCCTCTTAGATTTTGATTAGCCCTCCCTCCACCTTTACTTTACTGAATTTCTTCCCCTGACCTCACTTTGGGCCTTTTCACCCCCATTAATCTATTCTTCTACTTACATGTATACAATACCAACCTATTAAGAACACTCCTCCCTTCCTTTCTCTTCCCTTTGTATCTCTTTTTTAGCTTACTGGCCTCTGCTACTGAGTTTTTTCCTTTTCACACAGAAGCCCAATCATCTGTAGCTAGGATCCCCATATGAGAGAGAACATGCGGCACTTGGCTTTCTGGGCCTGGGTTACCTCACTTAGTATAATCCTTTCTAGATCCATCCATTTTCCTGCAAATTTCATAACTTCATTTTTCTTTACCGCTGAGTAGATCTCCTTTGTATAAATGTGCCATATTTTCATTATCCACTCATCAGTTGAGGGACATCTAGGTTGGTTCCATTTCCCAGCTATTATGAATTGATCAGCAATAAACATGGTTGAGCACATATTTCTAAGGAAATGAGATGAGTTCTTATGATATATGCCTAGGAGTGCTATAGCTGGGACATATGGTAGATTTATTTTTAGCTGTCTTAGGAACCTCCACAATGATTTCCACAATGGCTGGACCAGATTGCATTCCTACCAACAGTGTAGAAGGGTTCCTCTATTTCCACATCCCTGTCAGCATTTATGATCAGGTGTTTTCATGATGGTAACCAATCTGACAGGTGTGAGGTGGAATCTCAATGTAGTTTTAATTTGCATTTCCCTGATGACTAGGGATGCAGAATATTTTTTTAGATGCTTATACGCCATCATATTTCTTCTTTTGAGAATTCTCTATTTAGCTCCATCTTTTTTTCCCCTTTTTTGCTTTATCAAATTGGCCAGGGGTTTGTGAATCTTGTTTATTTTCTCAAAGAACCAGCTCTTTGTTTTGTCAATTTTCTTAATTGTTTTCTTAGTTTCCACTTCATTAATTTCTGGTCTGATCTTAATTATTTCTTTCCTTCTGGAGCTTTTTGGGTTGTATTTTTCTTGCTTTTCCAGTGCCTTTAGGTGGATGGTTAGGTTATTGATTTTACATCTCTCTGTCTTTGTTATGAAGGCATTTAGTGCTATGAATTTTCCTCTGAGGACCACCTTCATTGTCTTCCATAAGTTTTGGTATGATGTGTTCTCATCGTCATTCATTTCTAGAAATTTCACAATTTCATTTTTCATTTCAGCCACTATCCATTTATTTTTTCAAACTGTGCTGTTCAGTTTCCAGGCACTGATGGGATTCTTGGTGGGTCTTTTGTTGTTAATTTCTAGCAATATAGCATTGTGATCTGATATCATGCAGGGAATTATGTCAATCTTCCTAACTATATGGAGGCAGGCTTTGTGACCCAGTATATGGTCTATTGTAGAGAACGTTCCATGTGCTGCTGAGAAGAATGTGTAGTCTGTGGATTTGGGATGGAATGTTCTGTAGATGTCCGTTAGGTCTAAGTGATCTATGGTTTTGTTGAGCTCTCTGACTTCCCTGTTGTGTTTCTGTTTGGATGATCTGTCTATTACTGTTAATGGTGTATTGAAGTCCCAAACTATGATGGTGTTGGTGGTTATTTCTGTTTTATTGTCAAGTAGGTTTTGTTTTATGAACTGTGGTGCCCCTGTGTTTGGTGCATACAGATTTATGATTGTAATATCCTTTTGATGGATCATTCCCTTGATAAGTAGGAAGTGGCTTTCTTTGTCTTTTTAAATTATTTTTGGTTTAGAGTCTATTTTATCTGATATTAATATAGCTCCACCTGTTTGTTTCTTATTCCCATTTGCTTGGAATATTGTTTTCCACCCTTTCACCCTGAGGAGGTGTCTGTCTTTAGTGGTGAGATGGGTTTCTTGAAGACAACAGATTGAGGGGGCCTAATTTTCTGATCCATCCTGTTAGCTTGTATCTCTTGATGGGTGAATTAAGGCCATTAATATTTAGGGTATTGACTGTGACGTTTGATTTGATCTCTGCTTTATTGTGTTGGTATGTGTGGTTTGGTGTTTTCATGGACTTTGAGGTTTTTTTGTACCTTCTCTGAGTTTGGTTATTGTGATCTGCTTCTTGTAGGCATTTGAGTTTGATTATTTGATTCTTCCGTGTGGAGAATTTCCTGACATACTCTCTGTAGGTTTGGTTTTATGTTCATATAATTGTAAAGCTGAGTTTTGTCATGGAAAGTTTTTCTTTCACTATCTATTATGAAGGATACTTTTACTGTGTAGAGTAGTTTGGGTTGGAAGCCATAGGTTCTTAGACTTTGCAGTGTTTCATTCTAGGCCCTTCTGTCTTTCAGGGTTTCCATTGAAAAGTCTGAAGTAATTCTGATGGGGCTACCTTTAAAAGTGATGTGCTGTTTTTCCTTAGCTGCTTTTAGGATTTTCTCCTTGGTGTCAATGTTTAGAGTCTTAATGACAGTATGTCTTGGAGAGTTTCTCCTTTGGTCCAATCTGTTTGGAGTTCTGTTAGCTTCTTGTATCTTGATGGGCCTTTCTTTTGAGAGAGTGGGAAAGTTCTCTTTTATTATTTTGTTAAATAAGTTCTCCATGCCTTTGGTCTGAATTTCTTCTCCTTCTGGTATACCAGTGACCAATGATTCAGATATTAGGATGTTCAAGGGTATCCCACAATTCAGTCATGTTCTGTTCACAGAAATTTTTGAACTTACTGAAACTTTTGGACTCTCAAACTGTTTCTTCCATCTTGTCCTCCAGATCAGAGTTTCTATCCTCCACATGGCTGGCTATATTCTTGAGAGATTCTAGAGAGCTTTGGACTTGTTCAATTAGGTTTGCATTTTCTACTACTTTTCTGTGTATAGTTTCCATCCCCTGTCAAACTCCATTTACACATCATTTTCTGATTTTCTTGATGCTTCTTGGAATTCATCCTTACATTTCTTCATGTCTTCATTTAGCATCGCTAGCTGATTTTTGATGTCCTCTTTTTATTCACTGTCCTTCATAGCTCTTCACTGTCTTTGAACTCCTTCCACTTTCTTATCTATTAAGTCTAGTCTAGTGATGGCAGCATCCCCACAATTATCGTTCCTTTGTTGCTTTTCTGCAAGTTCTACCAGTAGCTTCATCAGGGTTGCCTCGCTCATAGCTTCATTTTGGTGTTATGATCCTAATGTCTCTTCTATGTTTTGATTAGAGATGTTCATTGTAGGACTGGGTGATCTAACTTGATTTACTTGCATTTTGTTTTTCATGTTATTTCTTTTGCACTGTGGTCTGCCCATCACAGTGTATGGGCAGGGAAAGTAGGACTGTGGTGTTGATGGGCTTGTGAAGTAGTGCCTCTTGGGGGAGCTGGCCTGGGCTATCTGGCAGGCAAGCAGATGGGCTGAGTGGTCTTGAGCTAACACGTGGGTGGGTGGATCAGCCTGAGCTCAAGCACAGTGGGAAGCTGAAGCATCCTGAGGCAGGATGCTGAAGCAGTCTGAACTCTCACTTGGAACAATGCCAAAGTAGCATGAGCTCCTGCATGACAGGGGCATCAAAGTTGCCTGAGCTCTCACACGATGATGTGCCAACGCTGCTTGTGCTCATGCTTGGAGGGATGCTGAAGCACCAAGCACCAAAGCAGCCTAAACTCGCACATGGTGGAACACTGGGACACAGAATCAGTCTGAGCTTGCCTGCAACAGGACACTGGTGGTCAGCTGCTGTGGCAGACAGGCAGGGGCTTGCACCTGAGCTGGCACATGCAGACAGGCAGAGTGAGCCTGAGCTTGCATGGGCAGGTGGTATGGGCCTGAGCTCATGCATGAACAGGTGGCAGCTGGAGCAGTACGTGGGCAAATGGGCAGAGCAGGCTAATCTTGCATGAGTGGGGATCAGCAGTGCACCTGTGGTGGGCAAATGGACCAATGGAGCCTGAGCTCCAGCGGGCCAGCAGGCGGAGCCTGCCCAAGGTCATGCATGGGTGGGGATAGCAGGGCGACCACCCCTGTGCAGTGAGGCAAGTGGAACTATGTTGTCCTGGGTCCCCTTTCCTACAGTAAGTGCAGGGGTATCCTGAAGCTGGGACTGTGAGTACAGCAGCTTCTTGGGGGAATTGGGGGACTGGTGGGTTATCCTCGAGTGAGAGAGTCATCAATTCCCTTTCTATTCCCCTCTGTGCCCTCCTACTGGCAATCTATTAGAGATTACTCTCCCCTAAAAGACCCAGTGAACTGTAATGCCTTGCCTTTCTTTCCCAGCGAAGTGCTGCACAGTTGGGCGGTTGCCATCTTGGCCGGAAGTTACCAAAGGCCTAGTTTTTTAATCCATCCTGATAATCTGTGTCTTATGATGGATGAATTAAGACCATTAATATTTAAGGTTATTACTCTAAGGCTTGAATTAATCCCTGCCATGATGAGGTGTTTTATGGTGTCCCCTCCCACAGCTCAGGTCTGAGTACCCTGCCTGCACAGTGTGTGGGCTCCTCCCACCACCCCAGTCTAGATTTCCTGCACTGGTCCATGTCCTAGAGGGCTCAGCAAGAACTGGGCCAGATCCCTGCTCCCTTACTCCTCCTAGTCCTCTGGTCCCCTTGTGCCTTGCTCAGGGAGGCCTGCCCCCTTTGTGAGCAGTGGAATCAGGCCTTTTGCTCTGGTATCTTGATTGGACAATAAGTACCAACATCCCTGTTCACCTGAGTCAGAGAGTGAATGGGCCAAAGAACAAATGGGCCAAAGAACAAAAACTTGCTTCCTCCTCAATAAAATAAAGTGTTTTCCTAAATTGGGTACAAAGCAATGCAAAACAAACAAAAAAAAAAAATGAAAATCAGAAAACTGAGAGATCTCCACCAAGGATGCCTAGTCCTACTATGGAAGCCTCCAATGAAATCATAGAGAAATCAACAGAAATTCATTCCCAAAATGAAAACAACAATCAAGGAGACCCTACTTTTAAAAAATTGCTGGACTTGAAGCAAAGTATCAAAGAACCAGCAATCATATCAATGAAACTGAACAGAATCATCTCCTAGAGTGATCAGCTTTTGACAGTAGGCTAAACTTGATGGATGAAAATGTTAGAACTCTCCAAAGAGATATGAATAAATTGAAGGTAAGTCAAGAAATGGAAGACCTCAACAACTTGTTGATTAAGCTTAATGAAGACTTCATCAAATGCAAGAATGAACTGCAAGAAGCATCAAAAATCAGAATTCAAATTGAAATCATACCTCAAAAAAAGAGATGGACATTACACAAAACAACACAACAGAAAACAAAAATCAAATAGAATTTATGAAAACCTCTCTAGAACCACTCACCAACAGTTACTCATGTGCAAGTCAGGACCTCTGTTCTGAAGATAGGACAGAAGAAATTGATCGAGAGGCCAAAAACTTTTCTAAGTTCAAAAAAGTCAAGTGAACAGAATATGAGGGAACTGTGGAGCACCCTAAAATGACCAAACATCCAGATCATGGGCATACCATAGGGAGAGAAAATCCAGACCAGAGGCATAGAAAACATACTCAGCAAAATTATTGAAGAAAATTTTCCAAATCTTGCAAAACAGAGGCCCATCCAGACACAAGAGGCCCACAGAACACCAAACAGGCAGGACCAAAGAAGAAACTCTCCAAGACACATCATAGCTAAAACCCTTAACAATGCAAACAAAGACAGAGTGCTAAAAGCAGCAAGCAAGAAGCAATTCACAATATACAAAGGCAATCCCACTAGGATAACATCAGATTTCTCAGTGGAAACCCTGAAAGCCAGAAGGACCTGGAATGGAATGGAACATTTCAAAGTCTGAAAAACTAAGGCTTCCAACCCAAGATACTTTACCCAGCAAAAGTATTCCTCATAATAGATGGTGAAAGAAAAACTTTCCATGAAAAAAGTCAACTATATAACTATATTAACACAAAGCCAAACCTACAGAGATACTTGAGGGAACACTCCACACAAAACAGCCAAACAACCAATCTCAGAAGCCAATAAGAAGAAGATCACAATAACCGCAATAGACCAGGCTCCAAACAGCACATAACACAAGTAAGCACCCAACCCCATAAAACACCTCAACATGGCAGGGATTAATTCAAACCTTAGAGTAATAACCTTAAATATTAGTGGTTTTAACTGACCCATCATAAGACACAAGTTATCAGGATGGATTAAAAAGATAGACCCTTCTATCTGCTGTCTTCAAGAAACCCATCTCACCACTAAAGATAGACACCTCCTCAGGGTGAAAAGTTGGAAAATGATATTCCAAGCAAATGGAAATAAAAAACAAGCAGGTATTGCTATTTTAATATCTGATAAAATAGACTTCAAACCAGAAGTAATCAAAAACAAAAAAGAAGGCCATTTCTTACTCATCAACATGAGCACATCACAATCATATATGCCTCATACACAGGAGCACCACAGTTCATAAAACCAAATCTACTCAACAATAAAACAGAAATAACACCAACACCATCATAGTTGGAGACTTCAATACTCCACTATCATCAACAGACAGATCATCCAAGCAGAAAATCAACAGAGATTGATCAATAGAGCTCAACAACATCATAGATCAACTATACCTAAAGGATATCTATAGAACTTTCCACTTCTACAATTCTACAGAATACACATTCTTCTCAGCAGCCCATGGCACCTTCTCCAAAACTGACCACATATTAGGCTATAAGCATTCCTCATAAAGTCAGGAAAATTGAAGTAACTTCCTGCACCATGTCAGATAACAATACTTTAAAGCTAGAAATTAACAAGAGATACATCAAGAATGCCACCAACTCCTGGAGAGTAAATAATACACTTTTAAAGGATGAATGGGTCATGGAAGAAAGCAAAAATGAAATTGTAAAATTCCTAACAAAATACTGGAAAAAATATGCATGGGGTTTTCATATCTCAACACAATAAATGCTATATATAAAGCTCCTAAAGCCCAAATAATTCTTTTCCTAATATTTTATTTTTTATTTATTTATTAGACAGAGAAAGAGGGACAGAGAGAAAAGGGGTAGGCTAGGCCTCCAGCCACTGCAAATGAACTCCAGATGCATGTACCCCCTTGTACATCTAACGTGGATTCTGGGGAATTGAACCTGGGTCCTTTGGCTGTACAGGCAAACACCTTAACTGTTAAGCCATCCCTCCAGCCCCCAAATAATTCTTAATGGGGAAAAATTCAAGGAGTTCCTACTGAGATTGGGAACAAGACAGGGGTGCCCACTCTCACTCCTGCACTTCAACATAGTACAAGAAGTACTAGCCCAAGCAGTAAGACAAGAGAAACAAATAAAAGGGATTCAAATTGGAAACGAAGAAGTTAAGTTAGTCTTATTTTCAGATGACATGATCCTATATACAAGTGACCTGAAAGTCTCCATCTCAAAACTTCTAAAGGTGATAAATTCCTTCCACAAAGTGGCAGGATACAAAATCAATAGCTTTTCTATAAGCAAATGACAAATATACAAAGAAAGAAATTAATGAGATTGTCCCATTTTCAGTAACAACAAAAAACTTAAGTGCCTTGGAATAACACTAACAAAGGATGTGAAGGAACTATATAATGAAAACATAAAAACACTCAAAAAAGAAATAGAGGAGGACTTAAAAAGATGGAAGGACCTCCCATGTTCATGAATAGGTAGAATTAATACTGTGACAATGGCAATTCTACCAAAAGCAATATACAAATTTAATGTAATACCAATAAAAATACCAGTATCATTCTTCATTGAGACTGAAAAAATGATCTCAAAATTCACATGGAATGGCAGAAAGTCTCAGATATCCAAACATATCCTCAGTAAAAGAAACACTTCTGGTAGTATCACCATACTTGACCTAAAGCTATATCACAAAGCCGCAGTGACAAAAACATCATGGTACTGGAATAAAAACAGAAACATAGACCAATGGAACAGAACTGAAGACTCAGACTTCAGGGCAAGCAACTACAGCTGCTTGATCTTTGACAAAGGTGCCAATATGGTAAACTGGAGAAAAGACAGCATCTTCAACAAATGGTATTGAACAAATTGGATGACCATAAGTAGAAAAATGAAATTAGACCCACTCACTTTACCATATACAAAAATCAAGTCCAACTAATGACCTCAATATAAGACCTGAAACACTTCAACTACTGGAAGAAAAAATAGGAAGCATGCCCCACAATATAGGACTAAGAAAAGACTTCCTGAACAAAACTCCAGTAGCCAAGGAAATTAAATAAGCACTTAACCAATGGGATATCATGAAGCAGAAAAGCTTTTGCACAGACAAACATACCATAAGCAGAGCCAATAGATTACCCACTGAATGGGAGAAAATCTTTGCCAGCTATAACACTGACAGAAGCCTAATATCTAGAATCTACAAAGAACTCAAAAACCTAAACAATAAAAAAGCAAACAACCCACTCCAAAAGTAGGGCAGAAAACTAAATAGGGAGTTCTCAGAGGAAGAATTACAAATGGCTAACACTCACTTATGAAAATATCCAACATCCCTAGCCATTAAGGAAATGCAAATTAAAAGAACTATGATATTCTACCTTACCCCTGCAAGGATAGCAAACATTAAAAAATCAAATGAGGGCTGGACAGATGGCTTAGTGGTTAAGGTGCATGCCTGTGAAGCCTAAGGACCCAGGTTTGATTCTCCAGGTCCCACATTAGCCAGATGCACATGGTGCCTCATGCATCTGGAGTTCATTTGCAGTGGCTAGAGGCCTTGGCATGCCCATTCTCACTTTCTCTTTCTCTCTCTCTCTCTTTCTCTTTCTCTCCCCCCTCCCTCTCTCTGTCTCTAATAAACAAAATATTTTTTAAACATCAAATGAAAACAAATGTTGGCAAGGCTGTAGAGAACTAGGAACCCTTATTCACTGTTGGTGGGAATGTAAGCTGGTATAACCACTGTGGAAATCAACTTGGAGACTCCTGAAAAGGATGAATATAGAGTTACCAGTATACCCTGTTATTCCTATACTGAGCATTTACCCTAAAAACTCCACATCTCAGTTCAGAAATATTTGCTCAACCATGTTTATAGCTGCTCAATTCATAATAGCTAAAAACTGGAATCAACACAGGTGCCCATCATTGGATTAATGGATAGCCAATATGTGGTATATCTACTCAGCAGTAAGAAAAAAATGACACATTGAAATTTGTAGAAAAATAGTCGAACTTTGAACAAAACAGAAAAAGGAATTAAGAAGAGAATATAGAAGCTATTTCAACATCTGTCAATGTTTCTTCCTAATGGGAAGAATGTGGTTTCTCCATTCCTCCCCAGAGTTTTGTCCAGCAGGCTCTGTGCTTGGGAGAGGCTGGTTCTTGGTGTCTCAAACAAGTTAAATTGGAATGCTCTTCCTGCTAAGTGGAGTAACTGTGTGGAACTCCATTTTCTATAGGAATTTCCTAGCCCAAGACACACACACACATGTCCTTTGCTATAGTTGGAATGTAAATGGCCCCACAGACTCAGGTATTTTAGATTAAGCTTCCTGCTAGTTACTCTTCATCAGAGAAAGGCCTGGTGGAGCAGGTGTGTCACTGGGGGCAGATCTTGAGTCCATATCTACTAGAGAGATATCTACTGTAGAGAGCCAGCTTGAGCTCTGGCTGCTCATGCTTGCAGGCTATTCTCTGTCTCTCTCTGTCTCTCTGTCTCTCTCCTCTCCTCTCCTCTCCTCTCCTCCCTCTTCTCTTCTCTTCTTTCTCTCTCTCTCTCTTCCCCCCCCCCCTCTGCCCCATATGGATGTATGCTGAAATGAGCCAGCTTCATTCCACCATGATGAATCTTCCCCTAGAATCTGTAAGCCTGAAATAAACCCTTCCTCCCATAAGCTGCTTCTGGTTGGGTGTTTGTCCAGCAATGAGAAGGTAACTACAGCACCACCCTTGTGACAGTTTAATTTGTCTCTGGTATGCTGGTGAGCTGGAATCACACTGATCCCTGGACTGAATTTCTGTGCTGGGGACTATGATAGTACTGTGGAAGATTTCCCTTGTCACAGGATGCTCACTTCTCAGCCAAACCTCAGCTAGTTTACACTTTGGTTTTAGGTTCTTGTTTACTTTTAACTTTCCTTTCTTTATTTATTTTTTCTTTCTTTCTTTCTTTCTTTCTTTCTTTCTTTCTTTCTTTCTTTCTTCTTTCTTTCTTCCTTTCTTTCCTTCCTTTTTGCCTTTTCCAACTTCAGCATACTTTTGGTTTGTGCAGTCTCACTTAAGGCAGTGGGTGGCAGGCTTGTTACATTCTCCAAGTCACTCTTGGAAAATCTCTGCTTCAGGTTTCCATGCCACCCTTCTGTATACTCCCCACAGCCAATGGCGGTCTGGCCATCACTTTACCCACCTCTCCTACAGTGTCTCCAGCCCCTGGTCTTATCTCTGCATCTGTATCCCGTCTCTCTCAAGACCACCATGCTGGTGGCACCCATGTCCAGGAGGGTATAACACTTCTCTGGCAGCCACTGTGAACTACACAGCAGGACCACCATGGGTCTGACCAGGCACTAATTGGCATGGCTCCTGCCAGCTTCTCCATGGAGGATTTCTGATATCTCACCTCAGTTTCTTTCTTTTTTGATTCATCTCCTTCTCTCATAAGAATTGAATCTACATATCTTTACCCTGACTCTTCTCCTGCCACAGATCATGTGGGCTGCTTCCAATCTGCCATTAGTAGTTATATTTTTAAGTATTTGAAAATACTATAAAGCAAATTCTTTGGAATCCAATTATTTTTACATGTGCACTTAAGAAGAAAGACTGGAATGTAGGAGCAAATTTCAATCTACTTCTTAGATTATGTTTTTAGAAATCCTTAATTTTTTTGTGTACCTAAACTGTTTCATTTCAGAAGGGAAGGAAGAAAAGAAAAAGAGAGAAGAGGAAGGAAATGGATTTTTCTTTAAAATTTCAGTCACCTAAATGAATTTCACCAATCAGAATAAGTATAACCCATTATCCAGGTAGCCAAAATTTGGGAACCTTCTCAATAATTCATGGTGAGTATCACTGTATACCTGGTAGTCTGATGCTCAGATCTCTAAGCCTAGCAGAGGTTGAACAGAAGCCATGGCCAGCACTCCAGTACTTCAGTCAGCAGTCACATCAAGATCTGGGATGTATCAACCTCAGCTTTCTTCCCAGGCAGTATTTCTTAAAATGTTTTTTAAAATATATTGTTTATTTATTTGAGAAGAGGCAGGTAGAGAATGGGTGTGCCAGGGCCTCAGCCACTGCAAACAAACTCCAGATGCATGCACCACATTGTATATCTGGGTACTGGGGAATTGAATCTGGGTCCTTGGGCTTAGCAGATAAGTGCCTTAACTGCTAAGCTACCTCTCCAGCCCACAGGCATTATTTCTTGCACCTCTGCTTCCTACTGTCTTCTGACAAAGCTCTTCTCTTCTGAGTCACATAGGCACAGGGCCCTCCTCTCTAATCTCATCCTGCATGGAGCTGAGACTTGAAAGGAGAGCACAGCAGTGTTTCAATGGGCAGTTTCAGTTCTTCCTCTCCCTCTGGGCAAGTGCAGCACAAAAAAACACATTATCCTTCTCACTCTCCCCAGAAAAAAGAAGGAGGGTAAGGCCTGGAACATGTGAAAGAGGGAGGGAGGGTAAGGGCTGGGACATGGATCAGATCTGTGACCAAAAAAAAAAAAAAAAGACCATCTCATGGGCTGGAGAGATGACTTAGTGGTTAAGTCATTTGCCTGTGAAGCCAAAGAACCCAGGTTTCATTCCTCAGGACCCATGTAAACCAGATGCATAAGGTGGCACATGTATCTGTAGTTCATTTGTAGTGGCTTGAGACCCTGGCATACTTGTTCTCACTCTCTCCCCTCCCCTTTCTCTTTCTCTCTCAAATAAATAAAAAAATTTAAAAATACTATTTCAGTTTTAAAATTTTACCACCTCCATTCTAAGAAGAATCAATGTTGTTAGGAATGCCACACTGACACTGCATTAGGTGGTTAGGTTGGGAAGAGAATGCCCCTTCTGCTGGCCCCTTACCTTTAAAGCATGCATGGGAGAACAATGATGCTTAAAACCAGAGACTTACAAAGCAAGGATAATCCAAAATAATACTTTTATTCTGGAGAAAACAAACATTTATGAAATAAATTCTAGCAGATTTTAAGAGGGGAAAATAAAGGTACATAACTACAACTATCTGATCCTCTCCCATACAAGTGAGGTGGAGAAATGCATGTAGCTCACATTCTGAACCTGTTGCAGACATTCCCAGAGCTCCATGGAAGGAAATGATTGCTCTTTAAAGTAGTTATAGGCAATAATCCATTATGGAAACAAAGCAATCACCCCTGGCTTCTGAAAATGGTAGTTTTACATGGAGTCCTTAAAAATTAAACCACAACCAATGTTACAAACACCACAGAAGCATGGGACAGACAATGAAGAGGATGGAAGAATCATGAAAGGAGCCCAAGGCTCCACTGTCACAAGTGCGGCAGCCTGGGACATCTCCACAAAGGTCGCAGGATGCCAGCTTCACGTTGGAGTTGTAACTTCTCACTGCCTGTCTCCCTGTTCAAAGAGGTAGACATCACTTTATACATCTCCTTTGTTTATAAACAGTGATTCTGCCAAACAAACACACCCCAATATACTTTTGTGAGTCTGTCACCACACAATTTGTTTTCCTTTTAAAAAAATTATTTTTATTTATTTGAGAAATAGAGACAAATAGAGAAAAAGAGGTAGACAGAGAGAGAGTGAGTGTGGGTGTGCCAGGGCCTCCTGCCACCTTGCCACTCCTGCCAGATGCGTACACCCATTGGTGCATCTGGCTTTACGTGGGTACTAGGGAATCAAACCTGGGCCATCAGGCTTTATAAACAAGTGCCTTTAACCACTGAGCCATGTCTCCATCCCCAATTTGTTTTCCTTTACAAAGAACTGAAATAGTTAAGTGGGGTAAATGAAATTCAAGGGAGAAACAATGTACTACATCTACCCAGTCTCCAAACAACAGAGACTGTGCCTGCACACAACAGCACAGATACTCCTTCCATCTCTTGGTGGAGCAAGAAAACTGGCACATTTAGGTTGTCTAATCTCAAAAGTTTACTCTGGGATGACATTTTCTATTCATTCAAATAAAATTCTAATCATTAGAACTGCTGAGAAGAGATATTAACTGAGCTTTATTATTTTATTATTTATTACTATTTAAAACCACAAAAATGTGAAAGGATGTCTATCCATACCATGCTTTGTGTCAAGGTTTTAAACACAGACTGCATGCTATCAAAAACTGTGCAATCCAGCTACAGTTTATAGCATAAGACAATATTCTTAAACCTACATAAGGTAACTACTAATATAGCAATTCAATGCAAAAGAAAACTAGCCTTGTCTTAATATTTTTAAATCCTGGGCACACTTTCTCAAAACTATTTAATCTGGGTACAACTTACAGCACAAGGAATATTTTTAAAATATATGAAGCACCTATTATACTATAATAGATTCACTTAAAACAAGAAAAAAAATCATCTAATTTTTCATATACACATTCTCTTTATCTTTTTAAATTTTTTCATGAATTCTCACTGAATGTTCAATATTATAAGTGTGTTTTCAGATATTTAAAAATTATTGGTAAGTTTAATCATTACTCACTTTCTCATAATTTCATTTTAAAATGACCCCCTCTGGGCTGGAGAGATGGCTTAGCAGTTAAGCGCTTGCCTGTGAAGCCTAAGGACCCTGGTTCGAGGCTCGATTCCCCAGGACCCACATTAGCCAAATGAACAAGGGGGCACATGCGTTTGTTTGCAGTGGCTAGAGGCCCCGGCATGCCCATTCTCTCTCTCTCTCTCTCTCTCTCTCTCTCTCTCTCTTAAATAAATATATAAATAAATAAATAAAATAATATTTAAAATGACCCCCCTCATAAATAATGTGTGTTTTTACCAAAAGTTACATAGTTCAAGTATTTTTCATTTATTAAATATTAAAATAGTGGCTGTGAAAATGGCTTATTGGTTAAAGGCACTTGCTTACAAAGCCTAATGACTCAAATTTCATTCCACAGTACCCACATAAGGCCAGATGTACAAAGTGGAACATGTGTCTGGAGTTCATTTGCAATGGCAGGAGGCCGTCCATTCTCTCTCCTCTTCCTCTCTCTCTCCCTCTCTCTCTCTCTCTCAAATAAATAAATAAAATCTTACCAAAAAAAGGTTTAAATATTCTCCATGCACCCAAGGAACACCAGTCAAGGGATTCTGAAACTAAGTTAAATAACAATAGCAAGGTACTGTCCTCAAGTCTCCACAGTGTATCCCATCTGTTCACCTTGAAAGAAATGCTAGGACTATTTCCCCAAAACATTCCATTAAGACCCTAGGTATATTTTCTTCCTCTGTTGTAACTGGGAGTAAAGGACCAGAGGAACTGAACTAGGAGAGAACTACCTAGTGCTATACCTTCATCTTGAATACTTATCAAGCACTACCACAACTGAGCATGAGTTCACTTTATTTTATTTTATTTTAACATAGTTCTCTCCAACCACTCTGCACATGGCTATGTTGTTATTCTCATGCAACTTGGTGGCCCTCAGCACCACAGTGCTTGTTCAGAATAAAGCTTTTCAAATTTGAAACTGTAGCCCAGAAATCACACACTCACACATCACTGAGTGTAGACTTCATAATTGATTTGAGAACTCTAGACCAGGTCTCTATTTTCATATCCTAAATTGCTGCCATTTTATAAAATAAGACATTACCAACAAAATCAAGGAAATTTGAGTTATTTTTCCAATCACCCTATTTTTGTTTTAATACACAAGTTTTAGCAGAACACTAAGTTGCTTGGAAGAAAGCTACTCCCAGCTCCCTCTATGGCATCAAGGGGTTGCTCATTCTGTGCTGGGGAGACCCTCCTTTACACAGGGGCCCCTTGGAATGGAGGCTTGGAAAGAAACAAGACTTCAGAAAGTAAACATAGATTTTCTATGTCAATTTTCCTTGTGAAGTTAGTACTTATCAATTAAAAATATAAAACATCATGAGCAAATTATTCCTTTTTAACATTCAGATGCTATTATCATGTGAGCCTTAGAAATTGTAGTCTTCCTAAGTGGAAATCTCACTTCCTGGATCTCTCCCTCCCCTCTTTCTTTACCAATAGCCCCACAAAACCAATCCAATAAAGTGGCCATTTTAAATGGATGAATGAGTAAGTGCCTGGCTTAACTTCTAAATCATTAGGAACCCAGACCCAACTTACTTGGTTCATAGTAGTCCACTATAGATACTGATGCATCTTGAGTATTTGAAACCTTAAAGTTTCTCATAGCAGGAATATCAACACAAAACTGGGTTTCATTTACCTTGGAAAACACAAAAGACTTTAAGCAGTTGGCACACTGTATGTTCATAATAAACTAAAAGACTTTTCATTTTCTCAGCATTTTAGGAAACAAATAGAAACTAACATTTATGGAGAATTTCTACATGCCAGGTAGTGCAGTTAAGTACTTTTTATGAAATTATTTTATTTAATTTGCAAAATATCCCTCACAAGATAGGGATGGTTCTTAGTTCTATTTTGCTGAAAAGGATATTAATTGAGACGTACAGCCAGCTTACCCCTAGGATTACCCTGTCCCTTGTCTCAGCTATTGCATCCCACCTCTAGTTGCTGCTACTGACTCCCAGATGCCCCATTCTGCAGAGAACACTTCACTTCAGTCCATAAAGGCCACCTCACCCAGCAAGGTGAACCCTGCGAGGGAGGGTACACAGCACAACCAATGATTGACTGATGTACGAGTTAAAAAAAAGGGGGGGGCTGGAGAGATGGCTTAGCGGTTAAGTGCTTGCCTGTGAAGCCTAAGGACCCCGGTTCGAGGCTCAATTCCCCAGGACCCACGTTAGCCAGATGCACAAGGGGGCGCACACATCTGGAGTTCGTTTACAGAGGCTGGAACCTCTGGCGCACCCATTCTCTCTCTCTCTCTCTCTCTGCCTCCTTCTCTCTGTTGCTCTCAAATAAATAAATAAACAAAAAAAATTTTTTTAAATAAAAAATTTTAAAAAAGGCCAGCCTCCCTACCAGAATGGACAGTTTATGCCAATTAGATAAACAATAGTAGTTAAGTTAATAAAAAGTTTGTAAATTCCTTTAAACATTCATTATTTGGTGATACTAATAAACAAAAGTCAAACTGATTGATCAGAAATTACTGGACACTGAAATTAAGATCACCATTAACAAGAGTATTAGAGAAACAAGACAAATTCCAAAGCTGATAATATTACTCAATAAAAATCTTGAATTTGTTTTTCACATTCTAATTGGGCTTGTGACTTTGAAAGGCTCTAAAGTCTGAGTTAGTGTTAGCATGCTCCAGTCAGGTGGTCTTTGAATGGCTCTAAATCCTGAGTTAGTATTTGCATGCATCAGTTAAGTAGTCTTTGAAGTGCTGGAACAAATGCGAGCACATAGGAACTACCTTTGAGAAGATCAATACTTAGCAACGTATTTCTGGCTCACACTGGAATAAGAAACACATGTGCCCCTCAGGGACTATGAAATACTAAAAACTCAATTTAATTCAACCTTTGAATTATGTTTGCATGCTAAAAGAAAAGAATAAGCTTTCATGCAGTTTTGAGACCTAACAAGCATGGAATTCTCTTCACCCACTTTTCCCTGATGTATTTTATGTTCCTTATTCTGGGATCAGCAGAATTCATGCAGCCATAAGGAAGTATATGAAGTTATACAAACCAAACCTCTAAGAATATCCTTCTGTGATTTAAGCACCTAACTTTTTTATATTTTCCAGAATTGTTTCTTTTTATTTCTTTTTAATTTTTAACAATTTCATACTCATACACAATATATATTGATCATATTTACCCCCATCATCCTCTCTTACCCCACTCCCACTAAAACCCTTATTCTTCCCAACTCAGATTTTTTTCTTGGTTTTTCCAGGTAGGATCTCACTCTAGCCCAGGCTGACCTGGAATATACTATGTAGTCTCAGGATGGCCTTGAACTGCCTCCCAAATGCTGGGATTAAAGGCATGCACCACCATGCCTGAATCCATATTTTTTTTAACATAGGAACTTGACGTGTAAAAAAATGAGATAGTCTAACTTATAAAGCTCCTGAAAGCAAGGTCTCAATCTGCAGTGTCTCTGAAGAAAACGAAGATAGAATGGTGCCAGAGGACCTGACCCTACCTGCTCATCATGGGTTGTTTCTTCATGAAGAAAGAAGGGCCTGGCTTTAGAAAGAAGCCAACTACCCCCGAGGCTTTCAATTTCCCCCCAGAATATGAAGCCTCTGCTGACCTGGACCTTGAGCAATTTATGCAAGATATTGGAAGAGAAGAGTCAGAGGGGAGACAAAAGATGACTCAGAGGACTTTCTGGTAGCCTTCTTTGAGTAGTATGCTCCTGCCCTCCTAAGATTATTTTTTTTTATTAATTCATTTTGTACTCAGTGAATACAGTCAAGTTGGTACCATTGTTGAAGCAGGGAGCCTCAGCCTTCCTCCCAAGCACTTATTAAGGATTGGTATTATCCAGGCATGGTGGCACACACCTTTAATCCCAGCATTCGGGAGGCAGAGGTAGGAGGATCACCATGAGTTTGAGGCCTCCCTGAGACTACCTAGTGAATTCCAGGTCAGCCTGAGCTAGAGTAAGACCCTACCTAGAAAAAAAAAAAAAAGAATTGGTATTGTTGGGCTGGAGAGGTGGCTTAGCAGTTAAGGCACTTGCATGCAAAGCCAAAGGACCCAGGTTCAATTCTGAAGGACCCATGTAAACCAGATGCACAAGGGGATGTATGTGTCTAGAGTTTGTTTGCAGTGGCTAGAGGCCCTGGCCCACCCATTCTCTCTCTGTCTGACTCTTCTTTTTTACTGCTTGCAAATAAATAAAGAAAAGGAAAGGAAAAAAAGAGAATTATTATTGATCAGCATCAAATTTAAGTTGGAGCTATAAGCATCCAACTTTTAAAGCAGGTATATTAACCACCTAGACACTTAGTGCAAGAATCTCCTTCTGTGATTTATGCACCTGACTTTTAAAGCAGGTATGTTAACCACCTAGATACTTAGTGCAAGTACCATGTCAGCATTGTGAAATGTACTCAATAAAATCTTTTATCTTTAGCATGTAGGCAAATAATTCTCCAAGGAAGAGGTCTTCTCCAATTGAGCTCCTAACTGAATTTTGGAAATTACATTATGGTAATCTCTGTATATTTTATGTTCAGCATGAAATGATAGCTCAGTTATGAAGACCTTTCTTGGAAGGACTTCCAGGTAATATGACAAATTATATGCAAACTCTGTGTGGTCAGGTGAAAAGCATGAACTACAATAAAAGAACAGTGGAAGGGGAATAAAAGAGGGTGATGGAGGTTGAATGTTATTTTTTTAAAAAATATTTGGTAGCCAGGCATGGTGGCACATGCTTTTAATCCCAGCACTTGGGAGGCAGAGGTAGGAAGATCATTGTGGGTTGGCAGCCAGCCTGGGCCTACAGAGTGAGTTCCAGGTCAGCCTGGGCTAGAGTGAGATCCTACCTTGTAAAAGCCCCCCCCCCAAAAAAAGAATTCTTTTACATGTAAGAAAATGTCATGATAACCAAGCACTATGCATAATTAGCAAAAGTCAGTTAAAAATGCACAAACAGGGCCTGGGAAGATGGCTTAATAGACATGGCACTTATGCACAAGTACCTGAGTCCAGAGTCCCAGAACCCATGTAAAAGCCAGATGTTGTGACAGGCATCTATAATCCCAGCATACCTACAGCAAGAAGAGAGACAGAGAGATTTCCTCATGGGTCAACTAACCTGGTGAATATAGCAGTGAACAAGAAGGAAAGACCTCCCTCAAACAAGGTGGAAGGAAGGACCGACACTTGACATTGTCCTTTGACCTATGCACATAGTGTGGCACACACACACACATACACATATACACAAACACCAAAATAATATACAAACAAAATTCAGATTTAAACTATACTATGTATCAATTATATTTAACAGATATATACAAAATATTACACCCAACAGATTCCACTCTGCTCAGTGAACATACAGACTTCTATAATGTGAATCACATTAGCCACAAAGGGAGTCTTAACCAATGAGAACATAGTGGAATAAAATGAGAAGTCAGGCTGAATGTGGTGGCACACACCTTTAGTCCCAGCACTTGTGGGGGGGGGGGGGTTCTGAGGTAGGAGAATCACTATGAGTTCAAGGCCATCCCTGGACTACATAGTGAATTCCAGGTCAGCCTGAGCAACAGTGAGACCCTACCTCAAAACACACACAAAGAGAGAGAGAGAGAGAGAGAGAGAAGTGAGCAGGAAAGGACACCACATAAGCTACACAATATTTGGATACTGAAAAATATACATTTAAAAGAATATACAATGGCTATATATTGGATGGTCATTGAAGAAATCAGGGAGAAAATTTTTAAATTCTTAGAATCAGATTAAAATGATAGCACAACTTACTAGAACCCCTAAAAAACAGCTAAGGGAATAAGAGGAAGGTTAATACTTATAAGTGGTTACATTTAAAAAGTCAGAAACATCACAAATAAATAACCTAATAATGGACTTCAATGATCTAAAAAACAAGAACAAATAAAACTCAAATGCAGTGAATGGCAAGAAAAAATAAAAATTAGTACAGAAATTAATATAATTGAGATTTTTGCCCAGTCTGAGTTCTCTATGCCAGTCTGTGTGCAGGCAGGCATGGAAATCTGAAGTGAGTAGGCCAGACCCCTGTTTCTGGGCTCCTTCCACCTCCCCAGCCTGGATTCCCAGTGCCTGTCTGTGTGTGGGCAAGCTCAATTCTGGTAGGTCCCATTGTGCCTTGCTTGATGAGGCCTGGTCCCTGTGTGAGTTGGGGAATCAAGCCTTTTGCTCTGGTATCCTGACTGACCACTGGGTACCAACATACCTGTTCACCTGAGTCAGAGGTTGCATGGGCCAAAGGACAAAACTTGCTACCTCCTCAATAAAATAAAGAGTCTTCCTAAAATGGTACACAATAACAGAAAGAAAAAAAAAAAAGACAACAAAAGTCAGAAAACAGAGATCTCCACCAAGGATACCTAGTCCTACAATGGGAGCCTCCACTGAAATCATAGAAAATCAACAGAAATTCATTCCCAAAATGAAAACACAGCAACCAACGAGACCCTGATCAAAAAAAAAAAAAAAAAAAAAATCACTGAACTGGATGCAAACCATCAAAGAACTAACAAATGTATCAATGAAATTGAACAGAATCATCTCCTAGAGTGTTCAGCTTTTGACAGTAAGCTTTAGTTGATTGAAGAAAATGCTTGAACCCTCCAAAGACATATGAATAAATTTAAGGTAAGTCAAGAAATGGAAGATCTCAACAACCAGTTGATTAAGCTTAAAGAAGACTTGATCAGATGCAAGAATGAACTACAGAAAGCATCAAGAAACTCAGAACTCAAATTGAAATCATACCTCAAAAAAAAAAAAAAAAGAGATGGACATGATGCAAAATAACACAACAGGAGACAAAAAATAGAGAGTATAAAAACCTCTCTAGCTGGGCATGGTAGTGCACGCCTTTAATCCCAGCACTTGGGAGGCAGAGGTAGGAGGATCACCATGAGTTCAAGGCCACCCTGAGACTACAGAGTGAATTCCAGGTCAGCCTGAGCTAGAGTAAGACCCTACCTCAAGAACCAAAAAAATAAAATAAAATAACCTCTCTAGAACCTCTCACCAACAGAGTTACTCATGTGGAAGACAACTTCTGACCTGGGAGATAAAACAGAAGGAAATGATTGGAGACTGAAAACTTTGCTACGTTCACAAAATCAAATGAACATAATATAAGGGAGCTGTGGGCCATCCTAAAATGACCAGACATCCAGATCATGGGTATACCAGAAGGAGAGAAAATCCAGGCCAGATGCATAGAGACCATATTCAAGAAGATTATTGAAAAAATTTTCTGAATCTCTCAAAAGAGAATCCCATCCAGATACAAGAAGCCCAAAGAACACCAAACAGGCAGAACCAAAGAAGAAACTCTCCAAGACACATCATAGTTAAAACTCTTAACAATGAAAACAAAGAGAGTGTTAAAAGCAGAGAGAAACAATTCACAACATACAAAGGCAATCCCATCAGAATTATATCATATTTCTCAATGGAAACCCTGAAAGCCAGAAGGCCTGGAATGGAACATTTCAAAGTCTGAAAAATGATGGCTTCCAACCCAAGCTACTCTGCCCAACAAAAGTATCCCTCATAATAGTTGGTGAAAGGAAAACTTTCCATGAAAAAAGTCAACTCTCTGATTATATGAATACAAAGCCAAACCTACAGAGAGTATTTGAGGGAATACTCCATATAGATCAGTCAAACAAGCAATCTCAAGACCCAACAAGAAGATCACAATAACCAAAATAGAACAGTCTCAAAATAGTACAAAACACAAGAAAGCACCAAACACCATAAAACACCTCATCAGGTAACTGTTTTGGGTTTTCTATGACCAGGTCACCATGGACAGAGTTAGAGATGGTGTTGCTAGAGAGCGAGCAGTTCCTGACAGAGCTGACCAGACCGTTCCAGAAGTGCCAGATGATGGGCAGTGTGTTTATTATTCTGAAGAGGTACAATGTCCACACTAAACCCACCCGAAGGAAGGGCTCTGTGGAGGGCTTTGAGCCTGCAGAGAACAAGTGTCTGCTGAGAGCTACTGATGGGGAAAAGACCAGCACTGTGGTGAGCTCCAGAGAAGTGAATAAGTTTCAGATGGCATACTCCAATCTTCTGAGAGCCAATATGGATGGGCTGAAGAAGAGGGACAAAAAGAACAAGAACAAGAAGACCAAACCAGCACAGTGAGCAGCACTGCACTTCCTGCTTTCCCAGAACCAGAGAATGGCTATTTTTCTTTTGGCCACAAAACTAGGTTTTTGGCCCACACCCTGCCCACCATAACTGTTTCCATGTAAGACTGAAGAGAAGGGTTTTGGTGTTCATAAGGTAGTTGTACTAAGAAGCCAGTTTATTTTAGATGTGTGTTACATGGTTGTGTATTCCTGGATTACAGCTTAAATACCCTAGTCATTTCTCTTTTGTCTTTCAGAAAAAGAAAAAAAAAACACTCACCATAGCAGGGATTAATTCAAACCTCACAGTAATAACCTTAAATATTAATGGTCTTAACTCATCCATCAAAAGTCACAGGCTGGGCTGGAGAGATGGCTTAGTGGTTAAGCGCTTGCCTGTGAAGCCTAAGGACCCCAGTTCGAGGCTCAATTCCCCAGGACCCACATTAGCCAGATGCACAAGGGGGCGCATGCATCTGGAGTTTGTTTGCAGTGGCTGGAGGCCCTGGCACTCCCATTCTCTCTCTCTGCCTCTTTCTCTCTCTCTATCTGCCTCTTTCTTGCTGTCTGTCACTCTCAAATAAATAAATAAAAATAAATAAATAAATTTTTTTAAAAGTCACAGGCTATCAGGATGGATCAAAAAACTGGACCTTTCTATTTGCTGTCTTCAAGAAACCCACATCACCACTAAAGATAGATTTTCCAAGCAAATGGAAATAAAAAACAAGCAATAAAACAGACTTCAAACCAAAAGCAATCAAAAAGGACAAAGAGGGCTACTTCCTACTCATCAAGGAAATGATACAACATGAGCACATCACAGTCATAAATATATATGCAACCCTGAGACTCCATAGTGAATTACAGGTCAGCTTGGGCTAGAGTGAAACCCTACCTCGAAAAACCAAAAAAAAATTATATATATATATATATATATATATATATATATATATATATATACATGCAAACACAGGTGCACCACAGTTTATAAAACAAAATCTATTTGACAATAAAACAGAAATAAACATCAACACCATCATTGTTGGAGACTTCAATACTCCACTATCATCAATAGACAGATCATCCAAGCAGAAAATCAACAGGGAAATAATAGAGCTCAACAACATCATAGATCAACTAGATCTAATGAATGTCTACAGAACTTTCCACCCCAACTCTACAGAATACACATTCTTCTCAGCAGCCCATGGAACCTTCTCCAAAATTGATCATATATTAGGCCATAAAGCATGCCTTCATAAAGTCAGGAAAATTGAAGTAACTTCCTGCATCATCTCAGATCACAATGCTTTAAAGGTAAAAATTGAGATTTAGAAAACAGTACACAGAATCAACCACCCAAAGAGTTGGTTCTTTGAAAAGATAAACAAGATGGGCAAAGCCCAAGCCAAGCCATGCCAGCCAAAAGAAAGATGATCCAGAGGGAGCCACTGGGAGAAGTGGTCACTGGGAGCTGAGGAGATAAACCACCCCTTACATATCAGCCAGGGCCAAGGTGAAATGACAGAGGAATTGGCTAGATGAGCAAGAGTGTTGCTTCAATGGCAAGCCTGACAACCTAGGCCAGGGTGATGGAGATAGACATTGACAATACTCAAAACACACCAAAGCAGAAACACAGAGATTTAAATGCTAAAGTAGACTTACAGCATACCCACCAGCTCAGGGAACTTTGCAGAAGAGGGGATGGAAAGATTGTTAGAGCTACAGAGTGAGAGGACATATCCAGAGGCATTCCTTCCTCCATGACTGATGCTCTCACAACGCATAACCCACAGAAATCCTCTAAGGAGGACCCTCACTGGAGTGAGGGGAGGGAGGAGGGAATGATGGTTCTGACACATAATGTGTCCATACAAACTTTCTACCTAGTAAAAAATAATAATAATAAAGAAAAGGTGTTCCAAATTAATAAAATTAGAGACTAAAAGGGAGTAGTTTTTTAAAAAAATGGTGGGCTGGAGAGACAGCTCAGCAGTTAAGGCACTTGCCCATAAAACATAAAAAACTGAGTTCAATTCTCCAGTACCCATGTAAAATCAGATGTACAAAAAGTGGTGCATGTGTCTGGAGTTTCTTTGCCATGGCTGGAGGCCTAGGAATGCCCATTCTCCCTCTCTCTCCCTCTCCCTCTCTCTCCCTCTCCCTCTCCCTCTCTCTCTCTCTCTCCTGGGTGTGGTGGTGCATGCCTCTAATACCAGCATTTGGGAGGCTAAGGTAGGAGGACTGCTGTAAGTTCGAGGACAGCCTAAGACTACATAGTAACTTTCAGGCCAGCTGGGCTGGAGTGAGACCCTACCTCAGGGAAAAAAAAAAAAAAAAAAAAAAAAAAACTGCTGAAATTAAACTCCAAAATGAAAACCATAAAGCACCTAATCAATAAATAGGCCAATGGACTAAATAGAATGCTCTCAAAAGAAAAAACACAAATAGCCAATAAATATGTTTTGAAACTTTTCAATATCCTTACCCATCAGGGAAATGAATTAAAACTACTTTGAGGGCTGGAGAGATTGTTTAGCAGTTAAGGCCCTTGCCTAAGAAACCTAAAATCCCAGATCCAGTTCCCCAGTCAGATGCACAAGATGGCACATGAGTTTGAAGTTTGTTTGCAGTAGCTAGAGGCCCTGGCATGCCTATTCATTCTCTAAATAAGTAAATAAATAAATGAATAAATACAATACAATACAATACAATACAATACAATACAATACAAAACTACTTTGTGATTTCCACCTTACAGAGTCAGAATGGCTATCATCAAGTGAACAAAACCAAACACTAGTGAGGATTTCCTAATAAATGCAGATGGGAATGTGAAGTTGTGCAGCCACTTAAAATTCAGCATTGAGGTGTCTCAAAACAGCTAAAAGTATAATTGCCATAAGACCCAGCTATATTACTCTTAGGTATATACCTGAAGGACTCACAGATTGCTGCCTTATTCACAATAGCTAGAAAACGGAACCAGCCTGGATTACCATCAATAAATATATGTGGTTACATATACATATGTTTATGTGCACAGTGAAATGTTAATTTAGCCATTAAAAAATTAAATCGTAAGCTGGGCGTGGTGGCGCACGCCTTTAATCCCAGCACTTGGGAAGCAGAGATAGGAGGATTGCCCTGAGTTCAAGGCCACCCTGCGACTCCATAGTGAATTCCAGGTCAGCCTGGGCTAGAGTGAGACCCTACCTCAAAAAACCAAAAAAAAAAAAAAAAAAAAAAAAAAAAAAATTAAATCGTGGTATTTGCAGGAAATAAAATAAACTGGAAATTATTATGCTAACTGAAATATGCCATATTCAAATAACTACCTGAGTATAACTATGAGGTGCATATCTAAATTTCAGTCTTATATATTCATGTGCTTGTGTTTATGTGTTTGTTATTAAACTAGAAAGGGGACCACAAAAGAGAAAAAAAGAGATCTTCAGGAGGGTGAGAGTACATGTAACATGAAAGCAGAAAAGAGCTACTGGTAGGCAGTAAAGGAACCAGATGGAAGGTGGTGAGGGAATGGGAAGTAGTATAATGAAGAAATATAAACAAAAACAATATATGTGTGAAAGTGCCATACTGAAATCCCTCAATTTGCCAACTTATTAATAAATAAGAAAGTACTAAGAAGAAAATGTTTTAAAATAAACTTTTCCTGAGTGATAGGGAAATGTGGGGTGTCTTTGAGAGGACAGAGCTTTCCTTGGCTCTTGGCTGGCTGTAACTCAGGAGATAGGGTGCCAGACATTCACAGACACACAAAAATTTCAGTCAGTGGTCTCAAGGTTCTTGTCATATGAATTTCCATGGATTGAATTAACAGAATTCATCATAAAGGGCAAAATTTAGAAAGAGTTTATTATAGGCTCCTGGTTAAGATGATGGCCTATGGGGAGGATATAAGCAGTAAAACACCACAATACACTCTTCTACTGAAAAGTAAAGGTGTATGAGGAGTTATCAAAAGCAGCAGAGAAGCAGGCGAGACCTGGAGCTTCTAGCAACCACACAAGCAGCCAGAATTGGTTCCACCCGTGGAGCAAGCAGTCTAGGTCCTCTGGGAAGAGCTATGCCACACCTGCCCATCTGAGCCACAGGATCAGAACCCAGGTAAAGGGGCTTTCCACTCACACCAACCTCCTCACAAAGTCAAAAACCCAAAGGAAGGCTGGAGAGATTGCTTAGTGGTTAAGGGCTGTGAAGCCTCAGGATCCAGGTTCAATTCCCCACTACCCACTTAAGCCAGATGCACAAGGTGCTTCATGTGTCTAGAGTTCATTTGCAGTGGCTAGAGGTTCTGACATGCCCATTCTCATTCCCTCTCTCTCCCCTTCTCTCTCTCTCTCATAAATAAAATATATTTTTAAAAACCAGAAAGAGGACTTCTGGCCAAGATGGCAACCACCTAGCTGCGCTGCAAATCCCAGGGAAAGAAAGGCAAGATATTAAGGGTTCATTGTGGCTTTTAAGGGAGCAAAATCTGGGAGGGCACAGAGGTGGGGGAAACAGGGAATCACAGATCCCCTCACGGGCGGGTAGCCCACCCCTCCCCCCAAATAAATGCCCTGTCCACAGTGCCGCAGCTTCCACAGGCGCCCGCCGCAGCTGCTGCTGTTGCCGCTGCACGCCAGCATGCTGATCAATCCCTGCGTGCGGAAGCATAGACTGCTCTGCACACTCGTCCACTCGCCAGCTTACTGAGTGAGCTCTGTCCCACAGCAACTGCCAAGCAAGCTCAGCCTGTGTCTCTCGTGTGTGCCACCTCAGGTGCCATCCCCTACCTGTCTGCCAAACTGGCTATCCGCCATTGCCCTGTGGCAGGGGAGCGCAGACTGCTTCTGGGTCCCAGTGTTCCCAGCCAGAGTTCGGGATCCTTCAGTGCTTGGTGCCTCAGTGCCACTCCTAGCTAAAAGGCAGGTGGCTTTGGCACATTCCCGCTTGAGAAATCAGGCAACTTTGGCGCCTCTGCCACGCAGTAGGTAGGCGGCTTTGGGAAGTGAAAGCCAAAGCCCAGGCTGCTGAGCAACTGCCCCATAAGATTCCCATTGTGCTCGAGCCCAGGCTGATCCAACCACCTATGTGACCATACACTGTCATGGGCAGACCACAGCGCAAAAGAAATAAAATGAAAAATCGAATGCAAGAAAATCCAGTTAGATCACTCAGTCCTACAATGAATACATCTAACCAAAACATAGAAGAACCATTAGGATCAGAACATCAAATTAAAGCTATGAGCAATGCAACCCTGACCAACCTACTGGTAGAACTTGCAGGAAAGCAACAAAGGACCGATAATCATGTGGATGCTGCCATCACTAAACTAGAACTAATAGATAAGAAATTGGAAGGAGTTCAAAGAGAGTTAAGAGATTTGAGGGAGAGTGAAGAAAAAGAAGACCTTAAAAATCAACTGGCCATGCTAAATGAAGACATAAAGAAATGCAAGGATGAATTCCAAGAAGCATCAAGAAAATCAGAAAATGATGTGAAGAGGGAGGTTGACAGAGGGATGGAAATTATACATAGAAAAATAGTAGAAAATGCAAACTTAATTGAACAAGTCCAAAACTCTCTAGAAGCTCTCAAGAATATAGCCAGCCAAGTGGAGGACAGAAACTTGGATCTGGAAGAAAAGATGGAAGAAAAAGTTCAAGAGTTCAAAAATTTCAGTAAGTTCAAAAGTTCCTGTGAAGAGAACATGAGGGAATTGTGGGATACACTTAAACGTCCTAATATCAGGATCATTGGAATACCAGAAGGAGAAGAAATTCAGACCAAAGGCATGGAGAATTTATTTAACAAAATAATTGAAGAAAATTTCCCCAGTCTCTTAAAAGATGGGCACATCAAGAAACAAGAAGCTAATAGAACTCCAAACAAACTGGACCAAAGGACAAACTCTCCAAGACATATTGTCATTAAGACTCTAAACATTGACACCAAAGAGAAAATCCTAAAACCAGCTAGGGAGAAACAGCACACCACATTCAAAGGTAACCCCATCAGAATTACTTCAGACTACACACTGGAAACCCTGAAAGCTAGAAGGGCCTGGAATGAAACACTGCAAAGTCTAAGAACCTATGGCTTCCAACCCAAACTACTCTACCCAGCAAAAGTATCCCTCATAATACATGGTGAAAGAAAAACATTTCATGACAAAACTCAGCTTTACAATTATATGAACACAAAACCAAACCTACAGAGAGTATTTCAGGAAATTCTCCACAGAGAAGAAACAAATAATCAAGCTCAATTGCCTACAAGAAGCATATCACAACAACCAAACTCAGAGTAGGCACAAAAAACTTCAAAGTCCATGAAAACACCAACCCACATCTACCATCACAATAAAGCAGAGATCAAATCAAATGTCACAGTCAATACCCTAAATATTAATGGCCTTAATTCACCCATCAAGAGACACAAGCTAACAGGATGGATGAAAAAATTAGAACCCTCAATCTGTTGCCTTCACCTCACCACTAAAGAGAGACACCTCCTCAGGGTGAAAAGGTGGAAAAAAATATTCCAAGAAAATGGGAATAAGAAATAAGCAGGCATAGCTATATTAATGTCGGATAAAATAGACTTCAAACCAAAAATAATCAAAAAAGACAAAGAAGGCCACTTCCTACTTATCAAGGGAACGATCCATCAAGAGGATATTACAATCATAAATCTGTATGCACCAAACACAGGGGCACCACAGTTCATAAAACAAAACCTACTTGACAATAAAACAGAACTAGCCACCAAAACCATCTGTGGTGGTTTGAATAGAATAGATGGCCCCCAATATATTCAGTTGTTTATTTGTTTGTAGTTTGCATCTCTAGCCATCTGGCTGGAGGCAGTGCCATTGTGTGGATCTTAAGGTTTGGTGGTGGGTTTCAGATTTCAATCTAAAGATATGCAAAGTGTGCCTAGCTGGAGTTCCTGAAGTGTGCTGTGGCTTTTGACCTTTAGGCTTGTACTGCTCTCTCTCTCTGCTTGGGCCTGTGAAGGCAGGCCAGTTTCTTCTGCTTTTATGGAACTTCCCCTGGATCTGTAAGCTTCAATAAATCCCTTCCTCCATAACTGTGCCTGGTCTGGAAGTTCATCTCAGTGAACCTGAAGCTGTCTGATACAGAATTTGGTACCAGGAGTGGGGTGAGATGAACCTTACTATGTGGATGTTGATCTTTTGGAACCTTTGTTTTGGAAGAATAGGCATGGACTTGGTGCTTGCAACTAAAGATGTCTTCTGGAGTGGTAAGCCAAGTTTTATGGACTATTCTGATGAGAGTCTGAGAATGCTAAGTGCAGACAGCATTGAACTTCGAGGCTTGGCTTATGAGCTTTCTAAGGGGAAGGAAAGATTGCAGAGGACTTTGTTGGAACTGGGCTACTGGCATAAGGGCTGGCTGCGTCCTGCTGCCCAGGTCCAGAGTGTTTGATCAAGGTTAAATTTGTAATGGACTGATGTGCTTGGCTGAAGATATTGGACGGAGAGATTTAAGATTTTAAGCTGGAAAATCTCAAGCAAGTTAAAATTACAGGCACAGAGACTGGTTTTAGGTTACTGAATCTGCTATTGTCAAACACATTAGCAATCTTAAGGAAGATGGTCCAACTGCTTTACATTAAAACAATGGAAAGGATGCCTGAGGAAGGACTCTCATAGAACTGCAAACTCTTTTGGAAAGAGTTGAATGGAGAAGGAATCTGCTTTTCAAGGCTATGATTTGTTTTGTCCCTGAATTAAGAATATGGCTGTGTCCTGCACACCTGGTATTGGTTTCAGAAGCATGAAAAATGCATGGAGTGGCCGTGAATTGCACATGCTTCCAGGAGCCACTGCTGAGATGCAGCATGAGGTAGGGCCTGATGCCCTGATAGGCTGAAAGAGCCTTTGGAAAATGTGAGGAGTGGTCATGAATTGCACACGGTTCCAGGAGCTGCTGCTGAGATGCAGCATGAGGCAGGGCATGATGCCCTGACAGGCCAAAGGAGCCTTTGGAAGATGGACCGTGGTTTGCATGAAGACCTCAAGATGTTTTAGATTTACCAGGACTGTGCAAGGGCTACCATAGAGCACATTGTTGGCCTGGGATGGAAATGTTCCCCGGCTACTCTGCCCAGCTGGAGGGGCGGAATTGGAAAGTCTGGAGACTGTTAGTCTCTGGATATATTGAACTTGAACTGCAGAAGTTTGAAGTTTGTTTGATGGTGGTTGAGTTTGCATTGTTTTAGTCTCTCCTTGCTATGCATTATACCAGTTGAAAATGTTTACTCTGTGCCTTTATATGTTAGAAATGTTTCACTTGTTTGATTTTACAGGTCTTCATATCTTAAATTGGTCAAGACTGTGGGGACCTTTGAAATTGAACTGAGTACAGTTTACAATGTGTGATGATTATAAATCTATTGGGGGCCAGGGGCGGAATGTGGTGGTTTGAATAGAATAGATGGCCCCCAATATATTCAGTTGTTTATTTGTTTGTAGTTTGCATCTCTAGCCATCTGGCTGGAGGCAGTGCCATTGTGTGGATCTTAAGGTTTGGTGGTGGGTTTCAGATTTCAATCTAAAGATATGCAAAGTGTGCCTAGCTGGAGTTCCTGAAGTGTGCTGTGGCTTTTGACCTTTAGGCTTGTACTGCTCTCTCTCTCTGCTTGGGCCTGTGAAGGCAGGCCAGTTTCTTCTGCTTTTATGGATCTTCCCCTGGATCTGTAAGCTTCAATAAATCCCTTCCTCCATAACTGTGCCTGGTCTGGAAGTTCATCTCAGTGAACCTGAAGCTGTCTGATACACCATCATAGCTGGAGACTTCAATACACCAACATCAGTAATAGACAGATCATCCAAACAGAAACTCAACAGGGAAGTAAGAGAGCTCAACAAAACCATAGATGACTAAGACCTAATGGATCTATAGCACTTTCCATCCCAAATCCACAGACTACGCATTCTTCTCAGCACCCCATGGAACATTCTCTAAAATAGACCATATACTGGGTCACAAAGACTGCCTCCATATATTTAGGAAGATTGACATAATTCCCTGCATGATATCAGATCACAATGCTATATTGCTAGAAATCAACAACAAAAGACTCACCAAGAATCCCAACGGCACCTAGAAACTGAACACCACACTTTTAAACAATAAATGGATAGTGGATGAAATAAAAAAAGAAATTGCAAAATTTCTGGAATTGAATGACAATGAGAACGCATTGTACCAAAATTTCTGGGACACAATAAGGCGGTCCTCAGGGGAAAATTCATAGCACTCAATGCCTTCATAAAAAAGACAGAAACATCCCAAATCAATAACGTAACCATCCACCTAAAGGCACTGGATAAATGAGAAAAATCCAACCCAAAGAGCTCCAGACGGAAAGAAATAATTAAAATCAGAGCAGAAGTCAATGAATTGGAAACCAAGGAAACAATTAAGACAATTGACAAAACAAAGAGCTGATTCTTTGAAAAAGTGAACAAGATCAACAAACCCCTGGCCAATCTGATCAAGAAAAAAAGGGAGAAGCTTCAAATTAACAAAATTCAAAATGAAAAAGGAGAAATCACAACAGACATAAGTGCAATTGGGAGAATCATCAGGACTTATTTCAAAAACCTCTACTCCACAAAACTGGATAATGTGGAGGAGATGGATAAATTCGTGGACACGTGCCATCTACCAAAGCTAAACACAGAGCAGATTAATCACCTCAATCAACCCATCACACTCATGGAGATTGAAAAGGTAATAAAAAACATCCCAAAAAAGAAGAGTCCAGGACCAGATGGCTTCTCAGCTGAATTCCACTAAACCTTCATGGAAGAACTTAAGCCAATCTTCCTCAAACTGTGCCACACAATTGGTGAACAGGGAAAGCTACCCAACTCCTTTTATGAAACTAGCATCACCCTAATTCCAAAACCAGGCAGAGATGCCACAAGAAAAGAAAACTACCAGCCTATTTCCCTGATGAATTTAGATGCAAAGATCCTAAACAAAATCCTCACAAACAGAATCCAACAACACATCGAAAGCATTATCCACCTTGATCAAGTGGGATTCATCCCAGGAACACAGCATATGTGCTTCAACATATGGAAATCCGTCAAAGGAATACACCACATAAACAAGATTAAACATAAAAACCACATGATCATTTCGATAGATGCAGAAAAGGACTTTGACAACATACAACATCACTTCATGATCAAAACATTGTTGAGAATTGGCATGGTTGTTTCATATCTTAACCTAATAAAGGCAATATACAAAAGCTCCGAAGGCCCAAATAATACTTAATGGAGAGAGACTGGAGGAATTCCCATTGAGATCAGGAACAAGACAGGGTTGTCCACTCTCACCTCTGTATTTCAATATAGTACTGGAAGTCCTAGCTCAAGCAATAAGACAGGAGAAGGAAATAAAAGGAATACAATTGGATAGGAGGAAGTTAAGTTAGCTCTATTCACTGATAACATGATTGTATATGTAAGAGACCCAAGAAGGTGATTAACTCCTATAGCAAAGTAGCAGGATACAAAATCAATGCACAAAAATCAGTAGCCTTCCTTTATGCAAAGGACAAAGATACAAAGAAAGAAATAAGGGACATAGTCCCATTTTCAATTGCAACAAAAAAAAAAATAAAATACCTTGGAATAACGTTAACCAAGGAAGTGAAAGATCTATACAACGAAAAAATAAAAACACTCAAAAAAGAAATTGAGGCCGACTTGAGAAAATGGAAAGACCTCCCATGTTCCTGGATTGGCAGAATTAACATTGTGAAGATGACAATCCTACCAAAGCAATACACAGATTTAATGCAATTCCAATTAAAATCCCTACAGTGTTTTTCACAGAGATAGAAAAAATGATCTCAAATTTCATATGGAAAGGCAGAAGGCCTCTCATTTCCAAACATATCCTCAGCAAAAGAAATACCTCTGGAGGCATCACCATACCTGATCTAAAGCTATATTACAAAGCCATAGTAATAAAAACAGCATGGTACTGGCATAAAAACAGGAGTATAGACCAATGGAATAGACTTGAGGACCCAGACTTTAGGTCAAGCAACTACAGCTGCTTGATATTCGATAAAGGCCTGAACAATATAGGCTGGAAAAAAGACAGAATGTTCAACAAATGGTGCTGGACAAACTGGATAACCATATGCAGGAAACTGAAACTTGATCCACACATTTCACCATGTACTACACTCAAGTCCAAATGGATCAAAGACCTCAATATAAGACCAGAAACTCGAAACTACTGGAAAAAAAATATAGAAAGTACTTTCCATGATAGAGGAATGGAAAAAGACTTCCTGAACACAACCCCAGAAGCTCACGAACTTAAACCATCACTCAACCAATGGGATCACATGAAGCTGAAGAGTTTCTTTACAGACAAGCATACAATAAGCAAAGCCAATAGATTACCCACAGAATGGGAGAAAATATTTGCAGGTTATCCAACTGATAGAGGCCTAATCTCTAGAATCTACAAATAACTCAAAAATCTAAACAGCAAAAAGTCAAACATCCCACTCACAAAATGGGGCAAAGAGCTGAATAGGCAGTTCGCAGAGGAAGAAATACAAATGGCAAATGTACACTTAAGAAAATGTTCATCATCCATAATCATCAGAGAAATGCAAATTAAAACAACCATGAGATTCCACCTTACCCCAATAAGGATAGCAAACATCAAAACATCAAATAAAAATAAATGCTGGCAAGGATGTGGAGAAGTATGAACATTCATCCACTGTTGGTGGGAATGTAGGATGGTACAACCACTTTGGGAAGCAATATGGAGACTTCTGAAAAAGCTGAGTATAGAGATACCAACAGACCCAGTTATTTCCTTACTGGGCATCTACCCTAAAACCTTCAAACCACAGGCTAGAGAGATTTGCTCAACCATGTGTGTAGCGGCTCAATTTGTAATAGCTAAGAGCTGGAATGAACCTAGATGTCCATCACTAGAAGAATGGATAACTAAGATGTGGTGTATCTACACAATGGAATTCTATACAGCAGTAAGAAAAAAAATGACATAATGAAATTTGAGGGAAAATGGTTGAACCTGGAACAGATCATTCTCAGTGAACTTACCCAAACACAGAAAAAAAAATCGCCACATACTCTCACTCATCTACAGCACCTTACCTGAATCTACCCAAGATACCTTACATATCCAGCAAGTATCTTGTGGACTACACACTAGGATGGAAGGGGAGGGAAGGGAGGGCATCAAAGTGGTGGGAAACACAAATCTAGACTCAAAGGGCAATGGTACCATAAAATTCTACTTCCTAAAAGGCAGACCAAATGGCTGATCCTTCACCAGGCCCTTACAGGGAACACCTGAACCACACGACACTGGACAGGGTAGGATCACAACTAACCTTAATCTTATACATCTCCCCTCCCTCCTTCTCCCTCTCTCCCTCCCTCTCTCTCTCTCTCTCTCTCTCTCTCTCTCTCTCTCTCCTCTAACTCTTGTATATTACTTATCTTTTTCCTCATTTTCTTAGTGGGCAATGACCTGTAACTCCCAGTACCAGCATAGGGCTATCATCCACAATGAGCTTTTGATGGGAGAGACCTACAAGGTTTCCTAACAGACAGACAGATTTCTGTCAGAGTACTTGATGACCCACCAAATGTTAGTGGTAAGACCCTACTGCTGAAGACACCTTATGTGGTTGACATGTAAAATGGAATGGCATGGCTGGAAGTTGGAAGAGAGTCAGTCCCCAGACAGTCAGTGTGTCTAGTGCCAGAAGGTGCTACATGGGCAACTGGGGAAAAATGACCAATATCTGTCCAAGCAACTCATGGTCTAACCTACTTAGGAGCAAATAACCTGCTGTGATGCCCACACAAGTGCAATAGTGGCACACAGCTATGGTGGGGAACCAACTGCTCTCAATTTGGCTAACTGATCCCCTCAGTGGTACGGGACCCATAGCTGGAGCTGGGAAACAATTCAGAACCATATCCAAACATAAGCCCACTCTCCAATATCAAGCTACCATCAATCATGGGCTACAAGAGGGCCTACACGTATTAAATTCTCTATAGAAAAAGTAAGGGTTGTCTCATTTGTCCTGGTGCTAACTTACTCTCTGTTGGAGAATCTGCTTCTCTTTTTCACATAGATGTAGATCCTAAGGAGAGAGCCACCCCTTCATACCTCAAAAGGGCCCCAGCTGAAACTAAGAAAAATTGGCGAAACAAGCAAGGGTGCTGTTTTCCTGATGAACTGGATACCAGCAGAAGGGGGAAGGAGATCAACACAGAGAAAAATCAACTCCTACCAAATCTGAGAGCCAGAGCCTCAGAGGCCCCCAACACATCATCACTGAAGCAGACCAAAAATGAACCCAACATGGCTCAGGGAAATTTTGCGGAAGAGGGGGCGGAAAGAATGTCAGAGCCACATGTTGGGTCATGATATGCAGAGACATTTATCTTACACATAACTGTGGGCTAACTCCACAATGCATGACCCATATACCTCAACAAAGAGGGGCCAAGGGGAGGGGGTAGGTCACGGATGAGCCTAATAATGGTACCGAACTGACTGTATTTGCTGAATACAAAACTAACTAATAAAGTAAAAAAGAAAAAAAATACAGAAAGAGAAGACAGAAGGGACATGTTGAGCAGCTCTGGAAGGAGAAGACAAATGGGACCAGTTACACAGCTCAAGTAAAACTTCAGGCACCATCCACAGCCTTCTCACCCCCAATTGCCAGCACTGGCAGCCACAGGAGACCTGAGGAAGGGAACTCAGCCACACATCAGCCAGCACAGCCAATCAGAACAGCAGATCCACCAACCCAGGGAGCATAGCCAAACCCACAGCACAACAAAGCAGGACCCATGTGGGCACTCAGCATAGGTGAGACCAAAAGTCATTCCAAAAGGTAATGGCCTACTTACATTGGATCAATCTCTGCCCCAAAGCCTAGTATATCAGCCTGCACTGGACCTGCTAATTGCACCTTGCATGTCCAGGCAGGTTATGTGTTAGATTTGACTAATAGTCGAGTTTACCATTCATGTTTTTTGTTTTTAAAGCTAGGGTCTCACTCTAGCCTAGACTTATCTGGAATTCATTACATAGTCTCAGGGTGGCCTTAAACTCACAGCGGTCCTTCCACCTCTGTCTCCTGAGTACTGGGATTAAAGTTGTGCACCACCACATCCATTGTTTACCATTCTTAACAAAGCTATATTTTGGGGTTGTGGTTTGTCTCTTCCTGATTTATGGTACCTCTGTTTTTTCTTCTGTCATTCTTGGGGGCAGGGTCTCACTTGGCACCAGGCTGACCTGGAACCCATTACAGACCAGAAATATCAGTCTCTCAGTTGACAGGATTAACGGTGTGGGGCAACACACACCTTTAGGGACTTTGACTTTGTTAGATTATCTGTTGTTTTAATCCCCACTCTTATACAAATAATCCATGCTGGTTTTAATTGAGTGTATATTGCTCAGATGAATTTTAGAATTGCATGTATTTTGTTCCACCCACCCTACTACAATACTTATGTAAAAGGCAAACCCAACACCTAAGGTGACTTCTGCTGTTACTCTGGGAGTAATATAAGAGCCACACCTGGCACCTTAAGTTCCTACCCTGAAGATATATAAAGTTGGATTTACATTTCCAAGGATACTGAAAATAATTAGAAAACCCAAGCATGAAATTAATGTAAGATGCAAAAATCTTTACATTAGGATACAAGAAACACAAAAAATCAAGACAATATATTTCCACCAAAAGTTATAAATCCATCAGAAATAGCATCCAGTGAGACTGATTTAAATAAAATGCCTGACAAACACTTCAAAAGAATGATTATAATTATGTTCAAAAGAAGAAAACAAACTCCTGAAGGAGAACATGGGAAACGAACTTAATGATATAAGGAGGTAAATACAAGACATGAGTAAGAAAATAGAAATACTAAAGAAAAACCAATCAGAAATACTAGAAATGAGGGCTGGAGAGGTGGCTTGGTGGTTAAGGTGCTTTCCTGCAAAGCCAAAGGATCACAGTTCAATTCTCCAGGATCCACATAAGCCAGATGCACAGGGTGGCACATGCATCTGGAGTTCATTTGCAGTGGCTGGAATCCCTGGTGCACCCGTTCTCTCCCTCTCCCTCCCTCTCTCTCTCTCTCTCTCTCTCTCTCTCTCTCCTCTTTCTCTCTAAAATAAATAAATAAATAAATAAATAAATATTTAAAAATTTTAAAAACAAGAAATGCTAGAAATGAAAAACAAAGTAAGTCAAATAAAAAGCTCTGTAGAAAGTCTCACCAACAAGACAGGACAGAATATCTAAACTAGAAGACAAGGTGGCAGATCTAATACAGTCCAACAAAGAGAAAGACAAACTAATAGGAAGGTACAAATGGGAATTTCAAGACACCCAGGACACTGTGAAGAGATCAAACATAAGAATTCAGGCATGATAGGAGAAGAATTTCACTTCAAAGGCATAGTAGGTGTTTTCAGCAAAGTCACAGAAGAAAATTTCCCTCAAACAGGGACAGAGAAGCCAATACAGACACAAGAAGCCCTTAGAACACCAAGCAAAAGAAAGAAAAAAAAAAAAAAAAACAGGAAAGAACCTCTCCTCACCATATTATAATTAAACTACAAAACACGCAAACTAAGTCAAATAAAGCAGTTAGAGAGAAGCATCAAGTCACATATAAAGGCAAGTTCATCAGGATAATAGTAGATTACTAACAGAAACTTTAAAAGCCAGAAAAGCTTAAAATTGTGTATACCAAGTTCTGAAAGATAACAACTATCTATCAAGATTACTTTATCCAGAAAAGCTACCCATCTGTTTGACAGAGAAATAAGGACAGTCCACAACAATGACAGGATAAAGGAATAAATGATCACTAAGCCAGCTCTACAGAAAATACTTGGATGGATCCTTCAGGTTGAAGAGAAATGAAAGCACACACATGAGGAAACAGGAAAAAACATACTCAAATAATAGTTAACACAACAGAACAAAGGAAAAACAGGAAGTAATACAAAACAAGAAGAATGGCAAGAATAAATTTACACCTTTCAATAATAACTCTTAATATCAATGGCCTCAATTCCCCAACCAAAAGACACAGGCTAGCAGACTGGATTACAAGGCAGGACCCTTCTGTTTGTTGCCTTCAAGAAACTCACCTCTCCACACAAGACAATCTGGGCTGGAGGGATGGCTTAGCAATTAAGGGACTTGCCCACAAAGCCAAAGGATCAAATTTCAATTCCCCATGACCCACATAAGCAAGATGCACAAGGTGGCACATACAAATGGAGTTCATTTGCAGTGGCTAGAGGCCCAGGTGTACCCATTATCTCTGTCTCTTTCTCTATCTCTGACTCTTATAAATGAATAAACAAATGACAGAAACAATCTTAGGGTGAAAGGTTGGAAAATGATATTTCAAGCAAATCATCTTAGAATACAAGCAGGGGATTGCTATCCTAATATGCGACAGGATAGACTTCAAACCAACATTAGTGAGGAAGGATAAAGGAGGTCACTTTATATTTATTAAAGGAACAATTCAACAAGAGGAAATTACAATTCTAAACATATGTGCACCTAGCATTGGTACTTCTAATTTCATCAGACAAATGTTATTAGTCTGAAGATCACAGATAACACCAAGCACAATTGTAGTGGGTGACTTTATTACCCCATTCTCATGAATTGACAGGTCATACCAGCAAAAACTAAAAAGAGATACATCTAGAGTAAATGATATCATAGAATAGTTGGACCTAACAGAACATTCTACATCTACAGAACATCTACAGAACATTCCATCCAAATGCTACATAATACACATTCTTTTCAGCAGCACATGGAACATTCTTTAAAATAGACCATATGTTAGGACACAAAACAAATCGTAACAAATACAGGGAAATTGAAATAATTCCTTGTATTCTATCTGATCACAAAGGGATTAAACTACAAATCAACAGCAAGAAAAACTATAGAGCATGGACAAAATAATGGTGAATGGATCATCATTGAAGGAATCAAAAAGGAAATCAACAAATTCATAGAATCAAATGATAATAATAACACAACATATAAAAATTTGGGGGATGCAATGAAGTCAGTCCTAAGAGAGAATTTTATACCTTTAAGTGCCTATATGAAGAAATTAGAAAGGTCACAAGTAAACAACTTAATGCTTCACATTAAGGCCTTGAAAAAAGAAGAACGAGGCAAACCAAAAATCAGTAGATGGGAAGAAGTAATAAAGATTAGGGTAGAATTAATGAAATAGAACAAAAAGTAGAACATTACAAAGAATCAATGAAACAAAGAGTTGGTCCTTTGAAAGGAAAAACAAAATGCATAAGCCCTTAGTAAATCTGACCAAAAGAAACAGAGGAGATAAACAAATTAATAAAATTAGTGATGAAGCCGGGCATGGTGTCGCACACCTTTAATCCCAGCACTTGGGAGGCAGAGGTAGGAGGATTGCCATGAGTTTGAGGCCACCCTGAGACTCCATAGTGAATTCCAGGTCAGCCTGGGCTAGAGTGACACCCTACCTTGAAAAAAAAAAAAAAATTAGTGATGAAAAGGCACCATTACAACAGATACAAAAAAAATCAGAAAATCATGAGGCCATACTTTTAAAACAGTTACTCTACTAAGTTTGAAATTCTGAAAGAATGGATGATTTCTTAGATTTATATGACCTTCCAAAATTAAATCAAGATGAGATAAACTATTTAAACAGACCTATAACAAACATGGACATCAAAGCAGTTATAAAAAAAAAAATCTACCAACTAAAAACTAAAAGTTCAGGCCCAGATGGATTCATGGGTGAATTTTACCAGACCTTCACACAAGTACTAACACCAAAGCTTCTCAAAGTTTTCCATAATATAGAAAAGGAAAGAATATTACCAAACTCTTTCCATGAAGCCAGAATTATCCTGATACCAAAACCTGACAAAGACAGAACCTCATGAAATTCAAAAGCTATTGCACAGCAAAGGACACTATGAATAGAGCAAAGGGGCAACCTACAGAATGGGAGAAAATCAGGCCAGGCATGGGGGTACATGCCTTTAATCACAGCACTCGGGAGGCAGAGGTAGGAAGATAACCATGACTTCAATGCCAGCCTGAGACTACATAGCTAATTCCAGGTCAGTCTGGCCTGGACTAGAGTGAAACACTACCTCCAAAAAAAAAAAAGAGAGAGAGAGAACAGTGAGATGATTGACATTTGCACACACCTTTAATCCCAACATTTTGGAGGCAGAGGTAGAAGGATTGCAGTGAGTTTGAGGCCACCCTGAGACTACATAGTGAATCCCAGGTCAGCCTGAGCTAGAGTGAAACTATACCTCGAACCCCCTCCCCCTCCCAGAAAGAAAAAACAGAATCAAAGAAAATCTTTGCCAGCTATACATCTTACAGAGGATTAATATCCAGGATATACAAAGAACTCAAAAAAAAAAAAAAAAAAAAAAAAAAAAGAAAGAAAGAAAGAAATCAAACAACCTAAATAAAAATGGGCTATGAAACTAAATAGAGAGTTCTCAAAAGAAGAAATAAAGATGGCCTATAAACATCTTTAAAATGTTCTAAATCCTTAGCCATCAGGAAAATGCAAATTAAATCTACATTGAGATTCCATCTCATTCCTGTCAGAATGGCTATTACCAAGAAAACAAATGACAATAAAGGCCAGCAAGGATGTGGAAAAAAAAGGAACCCTTCTACACTATTGGTGAAAATGTAAACTTGTACAGTCATTGTGGAAATTAGTGTGGAGGTTCCTGAGACAGCTAAAAATAGATTTACCATATGACCCAGATATACCACTTCTATGCATACATTCTAAGGACTCTTCTCACTACCTTAGAGATAGTTGCTTATCCATGTTTATTGCCGCTCTATTCACAATAGCTAGAAAATGGAACCATCCTAGATATCCCTCAACTGATAAATGAATCGTGAAGATGTGGTACATTTACATAATGAAGGTCTATTCAGCAATAAAGAAAAATGAAATTATGAAATCTGCAGGGAAATGGATGGATCTGGAAAGGATTATACTTAGGTAAACCAGGCCCAAAAAGCCAAACACCACATGTTCTCTTTCCTACGTGGATCCTAGCTATAAATGATTAGACATATATGTGAATTGGAGTAAAAATTGGTAGCAGAGGCCAGTAAGATAGAAAGGAGCTATAAGGGAGAGAGGAGAGGGGAGGAATTAAGGAGATTGTATTGTATATATGTAAGTAGATTAACATATTACTGGGGGTAGAATTACTAAGTGAGGTCAGGGGAAGGGATTGAGTAAAGGAAGAGTGGGAGGAGGGTTAACAAAATTTATGATGTTCTGAATAAGCCATATGGAACCCTACTTTTATGGATAATGGCATACCCAGAAGCCATAGATTGTGACTAGAAAAATTTCAGTACCAAGCCAGATGTGGTAACACATGCCTTTAATCCCAGCACTCAGGAGGCAGAGACAGGAGGATTACCATGAGTTCAAGGCCACTCTGAGACTACATAGTGAATTCCAGATCAGCCTGGGCTAGAGTGAGACCCTACCTTGAAAAAAAATTCTTTTTCAGTACCAGCAGTGGGATACTTTCCAGTGAGTTGCTGGACAGGAATGTCCCTGATGCCCCCAAAACATTACAGGCCATTGCCAAGGCTCTTGGTTTCTCACCAGAAATAGATGGTAAGACCCTGTTGCTGAAGACTCTATATGCCTGAGATGTAAGGTCACTAAAAAATCAAGCTGGAACTGTGCTGGAAAATTCCCCACTGTAGACCAGTGACGGATAGCTAGAAAAACCTATGCTGCATGCAGCCCTGTGGGAGAGAGAAGTCCTCAGCAGTGATAAACAACAGTGGATACAGCAAGCCTTAAGTTTGGCCATCCAGGCCAAATGAGCCATCAGTTGCAATAGTGGTATTTCTGTTATGGGAGAAACCAACTACTCTCTAATTGGACTGCAGGCCTGCTCCATGGGAGGGAATACATGCCTGGTACTGAAAACCTAGTCAAACACCTATGGTGTGGGAGATCATGAGCCCTAGGGAAGTAAAGCATGCTGTTGTCTGACTAAATGCATATATAATGCTCACCAAACTGCCCTGTATGCACTTTTGTTAATGTTCATACCTATATATTAGTGCTACTCTCACTTTTGGTTTGAGAAGCTCTTTTCAGATGGCTGTGACCACTGAGATTACCCAAAAGGCACCATAGTACTGAGAATAAATGACAGAGGAGTATCCAGCACTGAAACATCTCTATCACATTCTCCAAGGCTCATGGTCCATTGTGGGAGAGGGGGCAGAAAGAATATAGGAGGCAATGGAATGGTAGAACTGCTTACAATGCACTCTTCCAGACACAAAATGGCCTGGATATCAATGACCTCACAATGCCTGACACTACCTACACAAGACCCTCATAACAAGAGGAAAATATGATGACATCAAAATAAAAGAGATATTAATTGAGAGGGGGAGGGGATATGAGGGACAGTGAATTTGTGAAAAGGAAAGTGGGGGAGGGGAGAGAATCATTATGGTTTATTCTCTGTAATTATGAAAGTTGTCAATTAAAAAGTTTTTTAAAAGGAAGCCATTTTCCTAATGGTTGCATTATACTGCATTCTAATAATTCTAGTGATTCCCTCTTGGGCTCATCATTCACAAAACAATCAATATCAATGAATTTTATGGTGATGTATTTGGGGGAGGGTGGAAGAAGGGTCTCACTCTAGCCCAGGCTGACCTGGAATTTACTATGTAGTCTAAGGCTGGCCTTGAGCTCACAGCAATCCTTCTACCTCTGCCTCCCAAATTCTGGGATTAAAGTCATGTGCCACCATGCCTGGATGAATGTTCTGTCTTTTTAATGGAAGCAAAGAAAACATGGTTGCCATGTTAAAACTACTCAAAGTTACATAAAGCTGAAATAACAATAACTTCAACAAAAATACCTAAAGGAACACAGGCTTTTGAATACTTCACCAATAGCTACCTTGATCATGAAACTTACATCTTACTACTTACAGAATCTAAATAAAGATTGAGTTTTCCATGATCATGCTCGACTTTCTTCACAGCCTCACTCAGGAGAACTGCATCTGAGGGCACAGTGAAGCCACTGAGAAGGTTGACTTCCATCAGGGCCATACCACTCCTCTTTGGGCCCAAAAATCTACATAAATAAGAGGAAGAAAAAAACTTTAGGAAAAACATAAAGCAAATGACCTTTATAGAAAAATTAAAACTACCAAATGTCATTCCCAATACTTCTTGAACTTAAATAAAATTTACTATAGAAAATTATTATATATGTAATATTTTTGTAACTTTCAACCAGATGTGGAAGAACAAGACAAAAATGATATGCTAGATGGGATGAAATGTCTTCAGTGAATGGGATTATGTTTATAGGTTGCAACAGGTATGATGTGTTGGGCCTTGAAAGGCCTGGACGCGAGGCCTAGTGGAACTTCCTGAGCCTAGCTAAAGTTTGGCAGTCTTCCTCTGGCCAGCTATGACTCAGCAAGATGCTCAATGGCCTCTGGCCTGTTACTTCCTCATAGGAGTTGGAATTCCTGCGCGCACGCGCACTTAGCACCAATCATTTCAAAAGTCGCGGTATGCTATTGGCCCTTACCTCTCCCCCGATCCTAGAATCCCCACCCTTGTTCTCAACACTATATAGGCAACTGCCTGTAATAATAAAGTGAGTTCCTGCTTTGATGAGACTCCCAGCTTGGTGGTGTGTTCCTGGCCGTCGACACTCATCCTCCTCCTCAACCCCTTGGGAGGAACCAGTGCGCCTGGTCCTTCCTCAGCACTACCTGCCAGGGGAGCCCAGCAATGATGCACAACCTCTCAGAAGATTCTACTAGTATTTTGTAGTGGTCATACAAAACTAAACATTTCTCAGAAAGTTGACATTTTCTCAAAAGTTGGCAAAATCAAACTTTCAAGATGAGGTCCAGCAGTGTAAAGGGGATATTAGCTGACCTTTGACCTTCCCTACCTCCAAGTTCCCTGGTTCTGGTACACCTGCTGCTGGCTTGGGGCTGCCTGTGTGTTCTGTATTTGTGGTGCATAAACAGTCCTTTTCTTCTGGTTTCCTGATTGACCTGCTCCTGGGTCCACAAATCCCTGTTCCCCTGAGTCAAAGGGTGCACCGGCCACTGTGAAAGATCATCTCTTGCCCCTGGCTCCCAAGCTTCTTATATTCTGATACCCCAACTCCTGGTTCCCTTGTGTTGAAGAGTGCATGCAAGTGGAGTAAGTATGCCAGAGCTCCCAGTTCCTCACCTCCCAGTTCCCCAGGTACCTTTGATGTATTTGCAATTTCCACAATCTGCACATCTGCAGTTTTAACTCCATTCTACACCAATCTGGGTCACATTTAAAATATAATAGTCACCAAAAATCTTAAAATGACAAATACTTGCTTTCTCCTCAATAAAATAAGAATTTTACCCTGAGATCGGTAGACCACAATGCAAAAAAATAAAAATAAAAACACAATGAAAGTCAGAAAACGAAGAGATCTCCAAAAAGGATACTAGTCCTACAATGGAAGCCTCCAATAAAATAATAAGGAAAACAACAGAAATTGAATCCCAAAATGAAAACATATCAAGCTGTTTCACCCTGATCAAAAGAATTGCTGAACTGAAAGTAAAGAATCAAAAAACCAACAATTGCATAAATGAAATTGAGCAGAATTATCTCTTATAAAGCAGTCAGCTTTTGTCATCAGGATTAATTGAAGAAAACCAGAAATGCCTCAAAAGAGATATAAATGTATTGAAGGTAAGTCAACAAATGAAACATCTCAATACCCAGCTGATTAAGCTTGATTTAGACATGATCAAATGCAAGTATGAATTCCAGGAAGCATCAAGAAAATCAGATCTTGAACTGAAATCATGCCTCAAAAAAGATATGAATATGATACAAAATAGCACAACAGAAACTAAAAATCAAGTAGAGTTCTTCAAAACCTCTCTGGAACCCCTCACTAAAAGAGTCACTCATGTGAAAGATAGAACCTCTGACCTGGAAGACAAGACAGAGAAATTGAATGGGAGTCCAAAAACATTACTAAGTTCAAAAAATCATGCAAACAGAATATGAGGAAACTGTGGGATACCCTAAAACAATCCAACATCAGGATCATGTGTATACCAGAAGGGGAAGAAATCCAGACCAAAGGCATATAGAAAATATTCAACAAAATTATTGAAGAAAATTGTCCCAATCTCACAAAAGAGAGGCTCATACAGATACAAGAAGTTCACAGAAAACCAAACAGACAGGACCAAAGAAGAAACTCTCTAAGGCACATCACAGTTAAAACTATTTCCAATGAGGGATGGAGAGATTGCTTAGTGGTTAAGGCACTTGCCTGCAAAGCCTAAGGACCAATGTTCTACTTTCCAGATCCCAAGTTACCCAGACACACAAAGGTGAGACAAGCACAAGGTTGAACATGCCCACTATGTGGTGAAAGCATCTGGAGTTGGATTGCGGTGGCTAAGGCCCTGGTGCACCAATTTCTCTCTTTCTTTCTTTCTCTCTCTCTCTCTATCCTCTCCCTCTCATAATAAATTAAAAAACTGCAAACAGGCATGGTGGTGCATGCCTTTAATCACAGCACTCAGGAGACAGAGGTAGGAGGATTGAGGTGAGTTCAAGGCCACCCTGAAACTACATAGTGAACTCCAGGTCTACCTCAAAAAAATTAAAAAACTGACTTTATTCTTAAGCTATGTATAATCAGTCACAGTCAGGGTTTTACTTAGGTAATTGTCTCACTTCTAGTATCTCAAGTTCATTACTTATAGATATATTGATACCTAGGACATGTTTCCTGCTCTAGAAAAATAATCTTAAACTCTGCTGTTCTGCTTCCAATTTTTATGGTAATTGGTATGAACATAGGTACACAGACTAGCCAAAGTTGTTTTCAAGCAAAGATACCAAGTTTTTATAATGTCTTGTCTCTTCCTGACATACAATTTCTAGGTTAAATCAATTGGCTTAAAGTTATTGACAAAACAACTGATAAAATATTGTTTTCAGGGATACTAAAATGTTCTGCCTATAGTTATAACTGACAGATACTTAAAAGATAGAATATGTATGCTTTCTATGTATGCTTTCTAGATATAGCTTATACTGTCATCTGACAACTAAACTTAAATATTAATCAGAATGATTTTAAAGTATTGTGTCATTCTCTAACCAGATCTTCTTTGCTAACCAGAAATGCTGTGCACCTTTTCAACTAAATCTGTCTTGCCAATCAGATAGGCACAGTCTCTCTGAGTGATTAATAACCAAATGTGGAAGCCAGAATTAATTGGAAACACTGGAGTTAAAAGGATAACTAATATTTTGGTTCCTGTTCCCAGGTCAGAAGGCCACAGGAGATGATGGGACACTTGCTAACTTCTAGCCTCTGCTAAGTTACCTGTCTTCTTGATCAGGGAGGAGATGGAGACCCAGAGATGAATTTCAAGTCAGTGTATCTGTAACAGGAGAGTCACATTGGAGAAAAATCAGTCCTCTAGGCTTCCCAAAAGAGGTAGGGCCACTTGTCAGCATGACCTTGACTTATCAGATGACAATGCTGAGAGTCATAGAACTCCTCACAGTTCCCTAAGAGTCACTCCTATAGTGCATTATTGACCTCCAAAATACATAGTTAATTTTGGCAGCCTGCATGGTCTTAATCACCCAGCAAGAGAATATAACTATAAAATATAACTATACTATAAACAAAAATTCAAACTAATAGGCTCCCCTGTCTGATGCTGGCTTACAACACTAAACTATAACATTAATTCATGCCTTCTGCTCCTGCCTGTGCCTGATTAGTCAGCCACTACTGTCTTTAAATTTAAGAATTCCAAAAATTGCCCTCACTGCTTATATTTACCTGATAGTTATTGATTTGTATTAGTCTAATCTCTCCTTGATATGTCTTATTAAAGGAGGAATATCACTAAGGACAAATTTCAGGCTCCCATCCTGACATATAAAAACAATTCAGAGTTCTAGCTATTTGTACTTGCTGATGTGGGTGCTGGTTGTTCAAAGGTGTCCTTTTGCTCAGATTTATAGAGGTAAATCAGATTTGTCTACCATTAATGGTGCTCTCTTAAAATTTGTAACACAAGGGGACCTACATGCCCTCAGGGAATTTTGCCCATACCCATCAGCTAAGGCGTATAAATTCATCATGCCAGAGTCAAGAGGACAGTGTCCTCAGCTGATTGGAGCAGCTAACAGGTCGCCAGGGACCCAGAGGGTCCCCTCCAAGTAAAGCTCTGGAGGATAACTGCCCCTGACAAAGAGACTACAGCCCTGCTCTAGTCACTCTGGAAGCTAAATAGTCTACGCATGGCAGAAGCTTGAGGAGTTCAATGTAAGATATCAAAAACAATTGTTTTAAATCATATAGACTGCACAAGCTTTTGTAAACCAGCTGCACATTTGCTTGTATGAAAATTTGTTTTCTTGATCACTGTGGCTCACCACTCCAATTATTGCCATCTCTCTACTCATACATAATTCTGTTACTTTTATGATTGAATGTAGGCCACTTCATTTTAAATGTTCTAATCAACTTTATCCAACAGAGAATTTACTCAGTAAAATTAATGGTTCTCAGGACCGAGTATGAGGCTATGGTAAATGATGAGTCTAAGATTTCACTCAGTTGCTAAAACCAGTGGGAAATGAAACAACCTCTGAAGAACAGACCTGAGGGAAGCCATCTTAGGCCACTCAGCCATCTTGGCATTCTCAAGGAGCCATAAGAGATTAAGATTAACACAGAGCAGTAACTACTAGCCTGAGGGTATGATTCCAGTAAAGATATCTGCTGTTAGTCTTACCCTAAGGTCAAGGTGGCCTGGTACTCCATAGGAATTTTATCTGGTGTTTGTTCTTGCTCTTATCTGGAGCTCTCACTACCCAAGTTCTGCTTTTATAAATTGTGTTTATTTACTCTTGCAAAAGATAATTGGGGTAGGAGGGATGACTAAAGAGTAAGGGGTAGGTCATTGTAAAGGAATGTAGATTTGCCTTTTAAAACTCACTGTAGAGCTGGAAAGATGGCTTAATGGTTAAGTGCTTGCCTGTGAAGCCTAAGGACCCTGGTTCAAGGCTCGATTCCCCAGGACACATGTTAGCCAGATGCACAAGGGGGCGCATGTGTCTGGAGTTCATTTGCAGTGGCTAGAAGCCCTGGTGTGCCCACTCTCCTCTCTCTCTCTACCTCTTTCTCTCTCTGTCACTCTCAAATAAATAAATAAAAATAAACAAAAAAAATTTTTAAACTCACTGTAAAAGTAGAATGGGGCTGCTCTCCTCCTTGCTTTGAGAGGACAGATGTGAGACGACAGATGTTGACTGGCTTAATAAAGACTCTCTTTCATTTAAAAAAAAAAAAACTATTAACAATGAAAACAAAGAGAGAGTGCTAAAATCAGCAAGAGAGAAATAATTCACTACATACAAAGGCAATCCCATCAGAATTACCTCAGATTTCTCAATGGAAACCCTGAAAGCCAGAAGAGCCTGGAATGGAATACTTCAAAGTCTAAAACACTATGGCTTCCAACCCAAACTACTGCACCCAGCAAAAGGATCTCTCATAATACGTGGTAAAGGGAAAACTTTCCATGAAAAAAGTAAGCTCTATGATTATATGAACACAAAGCAAACCTACAGAGAATACTCTACAAAGAACAGTCAAACAACCAATCTCAAGAGCCTACAAGAAGAAGATCTCAATAACCAAAACTAGAGTGGGCTCAAAAAAGTACAAAGTCCAGTAAAGTACTAAACCCCATAAAGCACTTCATCATGGCAGGGATTAAATCAAACCTCATAGTTACAACCTTAAATATTAATGATCTTAACTCACCCATAAAAAGACACAACTTAACAGGGTGGAACAGAAAAATGGACCCTTCTATCTTCTTTCTTCAAGAAATCCACCTCACCCATCAAGATAGACCCCCTCATCATGGTGAAAGGATGGAAGAAGACATTCCAAGCAAATGGAAATAAGAAACAACCAGGTATGGTTATATTAATATCTGATAAAATAGGCTTCAAACCAAAAGTAATTGAAAAGGACAAGGAGAGCCACTTCTTACCCATCAAGGGAATGATCCAACATGAGGATATCATAATCGTAGATCTATATGCACCAAACAAAGGTACAACACAGTTTATTAAACAAAACCTACTAGACAAAAAACCAGAAATAAAGACCAACATCATCATAGTTGGGGACTTCAATACTCCACTGTCATCATTAGACAGATCAACCAAGCAGAAAATCAACAGGGAAATAATAGAGCTAAACAACATAACAGATCAAATAGACCTAATAGATTTCTACAAAACTTTTCACCCCAATTCTACAGAATACACAATCTTCTCAGCAGCCCACTTAACCTTCCCCAAAATAGATCATATATTAAACCATAGAGCATGCCTCCATAAATTCAGGAAAACTGACATAACTTCCTGCATCATATCAGATCACAACTCTTTAAAGCTAGAAATTAACAACAGACACATCAGGAACTACAATAGCTCCTGGATTGAACAACACACTTTTAAAATTTCTATAATTCAAGGATAATGAAGACACAACCCACCAAAACATATGGAACACATTAAAGGCAGTCTTATCGAAAATTCATAGCAGTAAATGCCTACATAACATAGACAGAGCTATTACAAATTAATAACCCAACTGTCCACCTAGAAACATTGGATAAACAAGAAGAATCCAACCCTAATAGCTCCATAGGGAAATAAATAAATAAATAATCAAGATCAGAGCAGAAGTAAATGAACTGGAAACTAAGACAACAATTAAGAAAATTAGTGAAATGAAGAGCTGGTTCTTAGAAAAAGTAAACAAGATTAATAAACCCCTAGCCAATTTGATGAAAGAAAAAAAAGAAGTCACAAATTAGCAAAATCGGAAATGGAAAGGGAGCGGTCACAACAAACATCAGTGAAATTGGAAGAATCAACAGGACATATTTCCAAAAACTATACATCACAAAATAGGATACTCTGGAAGAAATGCATTAAATTTCTAGACATGTAATGCCTACTAAAACTGAACTCATAGGACATTAACCGCCTAAACAAACTTATCACATTCAAGATAAAAACGCAAACAAAAACCTACACCAAAAGAAAATTCCAGGACTGGATGACTTCTTAGCCAAATTCTATCAAACCTCCATTGAAGAACTGAAACCAATTTTTCTCAAAGTGTTTCACATAATGGTAGAACAGGGAATCCTCCCCAACTCCTTTTATGAAGCTAGAATCACCCTAATACCTAAACCAGACAGAGATACAACAAGAAAAGAAAATTATAAGCTTATATCCCTGATGAACTTTGATGCAAATATCCTGAACAAAATCCTCATAAACTGAATTCAACAACATATCAAAAGCATTATCCAGGAGTTCCCTGTGCGGTCAGTGTATGGGGGTTCACGAGGTCTGGAGTGAGTAGGCCAGACCCATTTCTCCTCTCTACCACAGCCTGGGTCTGAGTTCCCTGCAGGGTCAGTGTGTGGGCAGGCTCGGTGGTCTGGAATGAGTAGGCCGGACCCAATTCTCCCCCCTCCCACCACCTGGTCTGAGTGCCCTGCACAGTCAGTGTGAGGGCGGGTGCAGCAATCTGTCTGGACCCATCTCTGGTCCCCTCCCACAGCCTGGGTATGAGTTCCCTCACGGTCAGTGTGTAGGCGGGCACGGTGGTCTGAACTGAGTAATGCAGACCTATTTCTGAACCCCTCCAACAGCCTGGGCCTGAGTTCCCTGGGTCATCAGTGTGTGGGTAGGCACAGAGGTCTGGAGTGAGTAGGCTGTACCCATTTCTGGTCCCCTCCCACAGCCCAGGTCTGAGTTCCTGGTCCTGTCAGTGTGTGGGCTCCTCCCACCTCCCCAGTCTAGGCTGCCTGCACTGGTCCATGTCCTGGAGGGCTCAGCACAAAGTAGGCCAGATCCCTGTTCCATTATTCCTCCTAGTCCTCTGGTCCTGGTAGGTCTGCTTGTGCCTTGCTTGGGGAGGCCTGACTCCTGTGTGAGCTGTGGAATCAGGCTTTTTGCTCTGGTATCTTGACTGGACAATAAGTATCAACATCCCTGTTCACCTGAGGCATAGGGTGAACAGACCAAAGGACAAAAATTTGCTTCCTCCTCAATAAAATAGTCTTCCTAAAATGGGTAGACAACAATGCAAAAAAGCAAACAACCCACTCCAAAACTGGGGCAGAGAACTAAATAGGGAGTTCTCAGAGGAAGAATTACAAATGGCTAACACACACTTAAGAAAATATTCAACATTCCTAACCATTAAGGAAATGCAAATTAAAACAACTATGATATTCCACCTTCCCCAGTAAGGATAGCAAACATTAAAATATCAAATGAGGGCTGGAGAGATGGCTTAGCGGTTAAGCGCTTGCCTGTGTAGCCTAAGGACCCTGGTTCGAGGCTCAATTCCCCAGGACCCACGTTAGCCAGATGCACCAGGGGGCGCATGCATCTGGAGTTCGTTTGCAGTGGCTGGAGGCCCTGGCACGCCCATTCTCTCCCTCTCTCCCTCTCTCTCTCTCTCTCTCCCTCTCTCTCTCGGCCATTCTCTGTCTGTCACTCTCAAATAAATAAATAAATAAAAATTTTTAAAAATTTTAAATATCAAATGAAAACAAATGTTGGCGAGGCTGTGGGGAGCTAGGAACCCTCATTCACTGTTGGTGGGAATGTAAGCTGGTACAACAACTGTGGAAATCAAATTGGAGACTCCTGAAAAGGATGAATATAGAGTTACCAGCAGACCCTGTTATTCCCTTACTGGGCATTTACCCTAAAAGCTCCACATCTCAGTTCAGAAATATTTGCTCAACCATGTTTATAGCTGCTCAATTCATAATAGCTAAAAACTAGAACCAACCCAGGGGCCCACCATTGGATGAATGGATAACCAAGATGTGGTATATATACACAATAGAATTCTGCTCGGCAGTAAGAAAAAATTGACACATTGAAATTTGTAGAAAAAATGGTCAAACGTGGAAGAGATAATTTTAAGTGAACACATACAATCACAGTAACACAATTGTTTCATGATCTCACTCATCTTCAGTTCCTAACCTGGATCAGCCCAAGTTGTTGACATAACTGAATATCATCTTGAGGCTAGGACAATAAGGAGAGCAGGGCTTGGGGGAAGGAAAAGTGGGGGACACAAAATCTAAACCCAAATTGAACTGGTACCACAGAATCCTATATCCTGGAAATCAGACTAAAAGGTGGAACCCTTGAGCAAACCTTAGAGGGAACATCTGAATTAAAGGGACCTGGAGAGAGCGAGACAAAACTTAACCTCAAATTTCTCCTGTTTCTCTTTCTTCTCTGGATTTTGCTTTTTTCCCTTCCCTTGGTGCTGGCCTATAATTCCCTGTACCAGGATGTGGTATACAACACAATGAGCTGTTGATCAGAGAGACCTACTAGATCTCCCAAAACAAACAAGACAGACTTCTCTCAGAGCACTTGATTACCCACCAGAGGTTAATGGTCAGACCATACTGCTGAAGACACCAATCGCTGTTAGCACAGACCATGGAGAAACCTGACTGGAATCCAGAGAAGAGCCAATCCTCAGATAATTAGCCCATCTAATGCTAGAAGATGCTACATGAGCTACCAGGGGAATGTAGCCAACATCTGTCCAAGCAACTCAAAGTCTAAGTGACTCAGAAGCAAACAACCTGACATGATGCTCACACAAGTGCAATAGCAACACAGAGCCATGGTGGGTAACCAACTGCTCTTGGATGGCTAACAGATCCACTCAGTGTAAAGGAAACCATATCTGGAATTGGGAAACAAGTCAGAATCATATCCAGATAATGATTCTGCTTTTCATTGTCAAGCTCCCACTAACTTTACATTATAAAAGTGTCTAGGCCCTTATAATTCTCTCTAAATTAATAATGTTTATTCCATTTAACTGGTGCTGACTTCACTCTCCATTGGAGAATCTGCTTCTCTTTTCCAGGTGGGAACTGGACTTGAGGAGATAAACAACCTAGCACACTCCATCCTGACCCCAGCTGAAACCACAGAGGAACTGGGAAATGAGCAAGAATGCTGCACTCTCAGTTAAGCTGATATCAGCAGAAGGGTGTTGGAAAAACATACTGAGGACACTCAACACCTACCAAACCAGACATCTAGATGCTTCTAAGTGCCCATCCCTGAAGTAGACTTAAACTGCTTCCAGCAGGGCTCAGGAAATCTTGGGGAAGAGGGGGAAGAAAGATTTCTAGAGCCACAGGTTGGGACATTCTGCACAGAGTCATTGCCTCTCCCCATAACTGACTGCTGCCCCATAATGCATGACCCACAATCTCCATGGGTTGATCTGCATCCCCATGAAGAAGGCCTCTTCAGAAAAGGGGCATGGAGGAGGGAAAGGATGATACCAACCTGTGATGTTTACATACAAAATATGTCCATATCTAATAATAAAAAAATAAAATATATATTTAAAAAAGCATTATCCACCTTGATCCAGCAGGATTCATCCCATGGATGCAGGGACAATTCAACATACAGAAATAAGTCAACCTAATACACCACATACATAAACTTAATCACAAGAACCATGTGGTGGTTTGATTCAGGTATCCCCCATAAACCTAGGTGTTCTCAATGCTAGGTTCCCAGCTGATGAAGATTTTGGAATTAATGCCTCCTGGATACAGCATATTGTTGAGGGTGGGCTTTCGGGTATTATAGCCAGTGTCTCCTTGCCAGTGTCTGGCACACTCTCCTGCTGTTGTTGTCTACCTGATATTGGCCAGGAGGTGATGTCTACCTTCTGCTCATGCCATCATTTTTCCCTGCCATCATGGAGCTTCCTCTTGAGCCTAGAAGCCAAAATAAACCCCTTTTATCCCACAATATGTTCCTGGCCATGTAATTTCTGCCAGCAATGCAAACCTGACTGCAATAAACCACATGATCATTTCAATTGATTCAAAGAAGTCCTTTGACAAAATACAACACCACATCATGATCAAAACAACTAGAAAGAATGGCATGGATGGTTTATATCTAAACACAATAAGAGTTATATGTAAAGTACCTAAAGTCCAAATAATACTTAATGAGGAAAGACTCTAGGAGTTTCCATTGAGATCGAGAACAAGACAGGGGTGCCCACTCTTACCACTGCTCTTCAACATAGTGGTAGAAGTCCTAGCCCAAGCAATAAGATAGGAGAGATAAATAAAAGGGTTACAAATTGCAAGGGAAGAAGTCAAATTAGCCCTTGCAGATAACATGATCCTATACACAAGTGACCTAAAAGTCTCCATTTCAAAATTTATAAAGGTAATTAATTCCTTCATCAAAGTGGCAGGATACAACATCAACACACAAAAATCAGTAGCCATAGACTAGAGAGATTGCTTAGTGTTTAAGGTGCTTGCCTGTGAGGCCTAAGAGCCCATGTTTGACTTACCAGGTCCCACGTAAGCCAGACACACAGGTAATGCAAGTGCACAGGGTCACACATGTACACAAGGTGGTGCACTCACTTGGAGTTCAACTGTAGTGGCTAGAGGCCCTACTGTGCCAATTTTCTCTCACTCTCTCTCTCTCTCATTTTTAAAAAAAGTCCAGTGTGTTGGGCTCACCTCACAAAAATCAGTAGCCTTTCTGTATGCAAAGGATAAATATACAGAGAAAGAAATCAGCAAAGCTGTTCTATTTTAGATAGCCACAAAAATAATCAAATACCTTGGAATAACACTAACCAAGGATGTGAAGCACCTATATAATGAAAACATAAAAACACTCAAGAAAGAAATTGAGGAAGACTTGAAAAGTTGGAAAGACCTCCCATGTTCCTGGATAGGTAGAATTAATACTGTGAACAATGAAATTCTACCAGAAGCAATATATAGATTTAATGCAATACCAATTTTAAAAAATACCAGTATCATTCTTCACAGAAATAGAAAAAAAACTCAAAATTCATATGGAATGGCAGCAGACCTTGGATAGATAACATATCCTCAGCAATAGAAACAACTCTGGGGTAACACCATACCCAACCTAAAGCTATATTACAAAGCTACAGTAACAAAAACAGCATGATACTGGCATAAAAACAGAAATACAGATCAATGGAACAGAATGGAAGACCCAGACATTAGGGCAAGTAACTATAAGCTTTGACAAAGGTGCCAATAACAAAGTCTGGAAAAATGACAGCATCTTCAACAAATGGTGCTGGATAAATTGGATAACCATATGTAGAAAAATGAAAATAGATCCACTCATATCACCATCCACAAAAATTTACTCTAAATGGATTAAAGGCCTCAGTATAAGACCTGAGATACTTCCACTACTGGAAGAAACAGTAGGAATAACTCTCTACAATAGGGAAGGACTCCCTGAGCAATACCCCAGGAAATTAAACAATTTCTCAACAAATAGGATCTCATGAAGCTAAAAACCTATTCTAATGTTTTCTTCTAATAATCAGAAGAGTTTCTGAGAAATCTTAACCTTAAACCTTGCACAAATACACCAATAGCAGAGCTAATAAATTACTCACAGAAAGGGAAAATTTTTTTCTCTAGCTATTCCACTGACAGAGGCTTAATATCTAGAATCTACAAAGAACTCAAAAAAATAAACAATAAAAAATCAAACAACCCACTCCAAAACTGGGGCAGAGAACTGAGTAGGGAGTTTTCAGAGGAAGAAATACAAATGACAAACACAGACTTAAGAAAATGTTCAACATACCTAAACATCATGGAAATGCAAATTAAAACAATTATGAAATTCCAACTTAATCCAGTAAGGATGGCAATCATTAAAAAAATCAAACAACAGGCTGGAGAGATTGCTTAGCAGTTAAGGCATTCACCTGAAAAGCCTAAGAATCCAGGTTCAACTCTCCAGGACGCATGTAAGCCAGATGCACATGGTGACACATGTGTCTAGAGTTCATTTGCAGTGCTTGGTGGCCCTGGCATGCCCATGCTCTCTCTCTCTCTCTCTCTCTCTCTCTCTCTCTCTCTCCTCTCTCTCTCCCTCTCTCTCTCCCTCTGTAAGTAAAAATATACTTTTAAAAAAATCAAATGACAACAATGTTGTCAAGGATGTGGGGAGAGAGGGACCTTCATTCACTGGTAGTGGGAATGCAAATGTGTACAACCACTATGGAAATCAATATGGAGAATCCTGGAAAAGATGAATATAGAAATGCCAACAAACCCAGTTATCTCCTTACTGGGCATTTACCCTAAATGCTTCATGCTTTACTGCAGAGATATTTGCTCAACCACGTTTATAGATAATTCATAATAGCTAAGAACTGGAATCAACCCAGGTGTCCATCATTGAACAAGTGGATAATAAAGGTGTGGTACATAAACACAATGGATTTCTACTCAGAAGTAAGAAAAATGATACAATTAAATTTGTAGGAAAATAGATGTACCTAGAATAGATCATACTCAGTGAGCACACACAATCACAGAAAGACAAATGCTGCATGATCTCACTCATCTGTGGTTCCTATCCTGGATCAGCTTGAGTTGCTGGTATACTGGATAGGCAACTGGAGGTCCAGACAGTAGGGATGGGAGTGTTTGGTATCACTAAGTTGCTTCACAATGTCCTTTTAGATGACAACAGCAAAAACGGCTATAAGAAAACTTCACTTTATAATGCAGAAAATGTAACCTGCCAAACTCAGCTGAGTAAAGAGACATGCAGTCCAACAGCTAGCTTCAGCAGGTTCAGCAATCCAAAGCAAGTGAAACCATCTGCTGGGCGAAGTACTGAGACAAAATAGATGCTACTAAAAACCAATAACTGCATTCATATCAGAGGTGTTTGCATGGGAACAAACAATGGTACATGATAAAAAGGGCCAATCTGCTTAAATACCAAGAGTATAAAGCAGGCTGTACTTTCAGTGTCTTAACAATGTGTCTTACTGGTCCAAAGGCTCTCGATTTGTCTTCTACTGGCCAGGGGCAGAACTGTGAAACATCTATGCTCATCAACACATCCCCATATCTGACACTGTGCTGGCACAGAGGACACACACCCAATCAATATTTGTGGGTGGATGGATGGATGGAGGGACAGGGAAAGCACTGGTATTAACCCCATTTACTATACACAGAGATTGTATAGTCTAAATGAAATACAATGCCCAGCATGTAAGCTTGTGATAAATGTAGGCTGTTCCTGTTGAAAGTAAAAATAAGAGCCGGGCGTGGTGGCGCACGCCTTTAATCCCAGCACTCAGGAGGCGGAGGTAGGAGGATCGCCAAGAGTTCGAGGCCACCCTGAGACTACATAGTGAATTCCAGGTCAGCCTGAGCCAGAGTGAGACCCTACCTCAAAAAACCAAAAATAATAAAAAAGAAAAAAAAAAAGAAAGTAAAAATAATTTGATGTTTCCACTATGGGTAAGAGATCAATTACAAACAGTAAAAATATAATGAAAGTCCTCATTTCCTTTCCAGCTGAAAAGAAAGACACTGCAGAGATGCTAATATCTCTGCTAATGGTCAAAAATGTCCAAGAAGCCGGGCGTGGTGGCGCACGCCTTTAATCCCAGCACTTGGGAGGCAGAGGTAGGAGGATCGCCGTGAGTTCGAGGCCACCCTGAGACTCCATAGTGAATTCCAGGTCAGCCTGGGCTAGAGTGAAACCCTACCTCGAAAAACCAAAAAAAAAAAAAAAATGTCCAAGAAGTGAAGGAGCAATGCAAACACATAGAACATTTGGTCTCAGAATCACAGGCAACAAATGGTGGCAGCCATGGAGGAGACTGGGTTTAGGCAATGGTTAAGAAAGATGGCCATAAGGATGAACACCCAGAGATAACACTGAAGAAGCTGTAACAGTTCAGGATCTCACCAGTCACTTCTAGCCCAACAACATAGTTGGCTCAACCACAATGCTCGGGGCTAAACAAGCAGATGGTAGCTCCTCAATGCCAATGTTTACCACCCAACAATGCACAGGGAGATGACAGACAGCAGCTCCTCAATGCCAGTGCTTACCAGTCAGCAGTACAGCTGGAGATGATAGACTGGCAGAGGAGAGATTACAAAACCTCTTGATTTAAGAAGTTTCTAATGAACTGTTCTCAAAATCACGTGCACTAAAATGCCAAAGAGCCAAAGAGTGCAACTCACAGCCTTACTATGAAGTCACAGCTCTGAGGAACCAAGATACTCAGCTGTCTTGGATGTAAGCCAATTAGAGAATCACTCTGGACTAAAGAATCACTTCGGGTACCTGGACATAATTATGCAAGACAAGAATCTTCTAAGTTATAATGTTTACAGTGCATCTAAAACAACAGGGCTGAAGAGATAGTTCAGTGGTTAAAAGTACTTGCTTTCACCTGATGGTCTAGGTTCAATGCCCCAATCCCCACATAAAGCCAAATTACAAAGTAGCACATATGTCTGAAGTTTGTTTATGGTAGCAGGAAGGCCCTGATATTCCCATACTCTCTCTCCTCTCTCTCTGTCTCTCTCTCTCCTCTCACCTCAAATAAATATTTTAAAATAAAATAAAACAAATCAACTTTCCTCTTCACTGGACTTGCATGTTCTTCACACATTCTGGACCAAGAATATAACAGTTAAAGTTAAATTTGAATCTAAAATGAAATTATTTCAGCAAAAAAACTAAAAGAAATAACCATGTCATAGTGTTAATCCTGGTTGGTTATTTTAAAGTTTTCTTAAAGGAGACTTGAGTTGTATTGATTTGTATTTTTCCCATCTAACTTTTGTTACAAATTCAAGGAAAATTGGTAAAGAACTTTTTAGCATGTCTAAAAGATGCTTGAACATGATCACTATTATTCTAGTCTATAATCTAAACAGTAATGACAACTAAACTTTGTTAAACATAGCTCCTTAATAAATATAATGTGATAACTACACATAAGTAAGCCATCAAACACACATATGTATATATATTTTACTTTTTATTATTTATTTGAGAGAGAGGGGAAGTGAGAAAGAGGCAGAGAGAGAGAGAGAGAATGGGTGCAGCAGGGCCTTCAGCTACTACAAACAAACTCCAGATGCATGAGTCCCCTTGTGCACATGTGTGACATTGTGCACTTGCATCATTGTACACCTAGCTTATGTGGGACCTGGAGATTAAAGCATGAGTTCTTAGGCTTCTCAGGCAAATGCCTTAACTGCTAAGCCATCTGTCCTGCCCTATATTTACTTTTTTTGTTGTTGGTTTTTGTTGGTTTTTGTTTTAATTTTTTGTTGTTGTTGTTTATTTATTTATATTTGAGAGTGACAGACATAGAGAGAAAGAGGGAGAGAGAGAGAATGGGTGCACTAGGGCCTCCAGCCACTGCAAGTGTACTCCAGACGTGTGTGCCCCCTTGTGCATCTGGCTAACGTGGGTTCTGGGGAATCGAGCCTCGAACTGGGATCCTTAGGCTTCACAGGCAAGCACTTAACCACTAAGCCATCTCTCCAGCCCTATATTTACTTTTAAAAATATTTTTATTTATTTGAAAGACAGAAAATGAATGGGCCTCTTACCACTGCAACAAACTCAAAACACATGTGCCACTTTGTGTATCTGGCTTTCCATGGTACTAGGGAATCTAACTCAGACCCACAGGCTTTGCACATTAGTAGCTCCAACTGCTGAGCCATCTCCCCACCAAATATATATGTATGTATGTATGTATATAAAAGACTTAAAGGGGAAAAGGAAGAGACTTAAACAGATTCCTACCTTGTGCACACATTCAAATTCACATGATTGACGTCATCCTGATCATCCTTCACGTTGACATCTAGATCAAAAGCCTCTGAGTTTTGACTAGATCTCCGTCTCCTAAAAGGCCCTACATCTTTCACATTATAAATAACATTGAGCTGCAATCAATAAAAATTAATGTACATTAGAAATTAGCAATAAATTGTCATCATTGTACTATCTATATGTTAGATAGTGATTCTTTCCATAATAGACCCAATTAATTTGTATTCTTTGTACTAGGAAACAATAGCTTTGCTGGAGAAAAAGCATAATTATTAAGCAATACTGTTATAAAAGTTCTTTTTCACCAGACATTTTTCAAAAATGATAAATGATGGATTTCAAGGCAATATTTAGAATATGCATATATTCACTATCTGCTAACATCCTTAGTAACTTTTATTAAAACAATGTGTCTTGCCAGAGTCACAGAAGTAAATCATTAAGAATTTTATGCAAGTTAACTAAAGTGGAGGATTTAGCAATGTTCCAAAACAAAGAATTGTAATTAAGTCTTATTTAACTGAAAAAAATAAGCAATAATACATACATACCTGACAAATGACAAATCCAAAACCATTTGCAGAAATATTAATTGCAGTTGGCTGTACCACAGCAAGCTGAATAAAGGTGGGGGGAAAGACAATGAGGCTAATTTTCCACGTATAGATCCTCCCCAGGAACACAAGCAATGAGCACCAGAGCAGAAGCAAGCCACAGAGAGGCAGGCCAGCCAGGAGCTTCCCATCACAGACAAGTGGCTGGAGGTGAGGAAGAACCCCTGCCAGCTCCTTACCTCCAGCCTTTGGAAATGCACATTAATGTTCATACCATGTCTGTCCTACTGCAGCCTGCCCCCTACCCCACTCCCCCACCACCCCCTTCTTCCTTAGCCAGGGCATGACCATAAACACAATGACACATTACTCACTGTGTCTATCTATCCTTCTTTTCCTGCATCATTAAACTGTTTCTTCAGTTTCTAAGGGAATATAAGTAGGTCCTAGAATATTCTTATATGACATTTAGAATAAGAATTTCAGTCTGGTGTGGTGGTACATGCCTGTAATCCCAGCACTGGGGAGATTTAAGCAAAAAATGTCATGAAATCAAGGTCAGCTTGGGTCACATAATAATAGTGCCTCTCAGAAAAAGAAAATATATAATAAGAGCACTACTAATAAAATAATAATGCTAGTGGTTCTGGAAATTCTCCTACAAGGATGTGTGGTACAGCTGAAAAGAATTTGGTCTTTGGAGTCATATCAATTAAATCCTAGCTCTACTGTGGCTGGTAACATGGTTTCTCTGCCTGTGTTGTCATATGTATAATGGTAAAACAGTGCTTAGCTTGAGTCATAAATGTAAAACATATGTAGTGACCCAGCAGTGTCTGTACAAAACAGAAGCCCAGTGGGTCTTTATTCCTTTCTCAATATGAAAGTTCCCATGCTTTCTCCTTTTCTACCAATCTTTGCAAAGTTTCCATCCCCTCTACCCTTCCTGAGTTCATAAAATTCAACCAAAAGAGGATACCCCTTCCCTATCTTCCCCATCTCTCCAGAGAGCTCTGGGAAGAAATCTTTATGGAAGTCAGTAGCTTAGAAACTAAGCAGAACTCTCATGTAGAGGATTATCTAAAATCCACCTACAGAGGTTTTAGATAATCACCCCTTGTCAATACCTCTGCTGTCTGAAGGAGAAAGCGGTTCTGTGTATCAATCTGAAACTTTACAGGTCTTGGTGAGCTAGGTCCCATCACAGTCACTTCAATATCTGTCCTTTCAGTATGCATTAGGGCTGAAAACTCAGATAGAGCCTTTAAGGCCACAATAGTATCCTGTTAAGAAAAGAAAAATGATTATGCATATAAGTACATATTAATGTCCAAAAAAAAAGTGTAGTAATGTTTAGAAAACTTATTGTGTATTCAGTCACTGTCATTGAGATTGTACTGCTTTCTGACTCATCCTTGAGTATTTTGGCCTCAAGTACAGAAGAGGCTCAGAAAACATGTGCTTCAGAGAAGTGAGTATCCATCCTTAAATCACTTACCACAGACACAAATAGCTAATACAGATGGGGGACTGTCTTATTCCTTAAGTATCACTTATGAAATTAAATTAGAAAAAAATTAAAGTATCTTAAACTCTTGACTTAAGTTACTAAGCTTTTAATCTAAGTAATTGTATGAAACCATGAAAAAAGCAACAGCATCCTCCATGTATATTAAAAATACATAATTTTCAAGCAAAAGGCAGCATCTCTCACCTGGGTAGATGCAAAACCTCCCAAGCTGTTTCGTTGCCTGCTTAGCCACCTCATGACTGGGATTCCCTCAGAAACCTTGTGTTGAAGGAGGTGAGAGAGTAGTGCATACGCTGCAACTTCAATGTCCAGAGAGCGTGGCTGCCAGGACTCAGACAGCATGGGCACTGATGACACCCAGAACTGCAAGCCTCCTGAAAGAGAAGCAATTTCATTCTGATCCACTAACCGAAAAGTACACTTTATACCATTAGATATTCCTGTACTGGTCCAAATTCTATTTGACAAGCAAAAAAACACATTTATATAAATGTAAACTATTCTGTGTCTAGCAAGTATATATGTCTATAAATGTATGTAAACACACACATAAATGTGTGATTATATGTGTTACTTTTTTTGGTTGGCTTTTTTTTTTCAAGGTAGGATCTTGTTCTATTCACTATGGAGTCTTAGGGTAGCCTTGAACTCATGGTGATCCTCCTATCTCTGCCTCCCGAGTGCTGGGATTAAAGGCATACACCACCATGCTCAGCTACATGTTACTTTTTAAATCATTACAACTTATAAATTTGTATCCTTATCACTTACATTTGAGTATGTTTTGATAAAAATACTTTTCCCAAGAAAAACTCCATATGTTTGGCTCATGAATAAATAGTCATAAATAAAAGAGAAAAATACTGTATTCCAAAAAAATACATATATTGCTTATCTGACCAGGTCACTCCAAAATAGTTTAGGACACATGGGAGGTAGTCCTGCTCTGAGAATCTGTCACTAACCAGTATTCACACAGTGGGAAACATCTCCCACATACTGCTCTCATACACTGGGAAATGTCTCCCTATTTTGTCTTCTGAAAGATGGTATTATAAATTCAAAATCCAAGCCCCCAAGGAAAAATGAGGGATCCCAGCCAGCTCAATACCCTTCCTAAAGATAATCCATTTGACTCTCAGAAGACTGTCCTGGGAGGAGTCCCTCCCCCAATCTCATTCTGCACAGACAGTGATGACACTTGGGTGGAATGTGAAATGACTACCACAAAGCCCAGCAGAGAGCAACAAATGTCAAACACCACTTCAGCCTCTATGCAGCACTTATTTAGTCCTCAACCCTGGGACAAATTCAAAGGATTAAATCTAAATTATCAATAATACTATAATATTTTCTATAGCCACAGTCCTAGTACTTTTGACAGTTATACCTTCTTCTGGATTGTTTGTTTAGTATGTGTAGGTATATACAAGTGTGCAGATGTGCACACTGCATGCACACATGTGTGATGGATAGAAGACATCAGGATCCTTCTCTGTTACTCTTCTGCCTTACTTCATTGAGACAGAGTCTCTTTCTGAGCCTTCAAAACACAAAGGGAAACTCAAAGGCATGACATACCTAAAAGGAAATGCCCAAGCCATGAAATTCTATACAAAGCTCTATACAAAGGGGAGGCTAGAAGCACTGTCACCTTGCCAGGCCCATCATAATTTCATTCTGCATTTAATTTTCCATCCTATTCCAAAAATACAAATTAATCAAGTCCATATTTGGCTTATAATGTTTTCTCCCATCTGATCCATGGTGCTTAAAGTATAACAGCCTACCAGGTCCCATCATTACCTTCTTTTTCTGCGCGCTGAGTCAGCATATGCAACGCATCCTCTGCTTTAGGACTCCCCACCGATGACAGTGCATAGGTTATAAGAGATAAAGTGTAATTGTCTGAAATTTCTCTGTTGAATTCCGACTCCAAAAACTTGACAGAGTCTTGTACATCAATATTAGCCTTGAGAAAAAAATATAAACTTTACTAATCAAAATAGCCCATTATCACATACTTAAGCAAAATGTATGTTGAAATGTTCATATAAAAAAATGATTCGAGGGTCATTTAACACTTTTTTAACATAGTTGTCAACAATGGGAATCAACAAACCTCACTGACACTTAAAGATGTGTTAAGTCCCAGGAGAGATGGTTTAGCAGTTAAGGCACTTGCCTGTAAAGCCAAAGAACCCAAGTTTGATTCTCAAGTACCCATGTAAACCAGATGCACAAGTGGGCACAAGCTTCTGGAGTTCATTTGCAGTGGCTGAATGCACACCCAAATCTCTCTATATATCTGACTTTCTCTCTCTTTTTCTCTCTCTTTCTCTCTCTCTCAAATAAATAAAAATAAGGATGTGCCAAGTATTACTGCTCTATCACAGTAACTAGGAAATGGAACTTGCCTTTATGCCCACTAACTGATGCATGGATAATGAAAATGTGGCACATATGCACAATGGCATTCTAGTCATCTGCAAAGAACACCAAAATTTTTAAATGTTCAGGAAAATAGATGGATCTGGAAAAACTTATACTAAGTAAGATAACCCAGTCAAATTCCACAAGTTCTCTCTCATATGCAGATCCAAGCTCCAACTTTTTAGATTTGTATGCAAGATGGAGTAAGTCAGTAGTAGAGGCCAAGAACCCAGTAAGGGGCAATGAGAGAGGAAGGAAGGGGAGGACTTCAGAGCAGGATATAGTAGATATGTAAATGGAGGGGCAGAACACTGAGGGTGGAATGGTCTAAGTGGGGTCAGAGGAGGGGATGGAGGAGAGGAAGGTGTGAATGGAGGGCTAATCAAACTTAAAGATGTTCTGAATAAGCCATATGGAAATCTACTTCTTTGCTAGGTTAACAAAGAAAAGAAAAAGAAAAAAGAAAGCCGGGTGTGGTGGCCCACGCCTTTAACCCCAGCACTGGGAGGCAGGGGAGGCAGGGGAGGCAGGGGAGGCAGGGGAGGCAGGGGAGGCAGGATCACTGCAAGTTTGAGGCCACCCTGAGACTCCATAGTGAATTCCAGGTCAGCCTGGGTTAGAGTGAGATCCTACCTCAAAAAAAAAAAAAAAAAAGGGAAAAAAAAAGACATATATGTTAAAGAGAGAGAGAGAGAGTTTAGGCAGAAGTACCCTGTGGGAGTGGATAATGTTGTACCGAGAAGCCATAGATTGTTGCAAGAAAATTTCAGTACCAGAGTGAGATACCTTCTAGTGAGCTATTGGTCACAGAGGCCCCTGATACCCCCAAAACATTACAGGTTATTGCTGAGGCTCTTGTTTGCCCACCAGAACTAGATGGCAAGACCCTATTGCTAAAGACAACACATGCTTGGGCTGCAGGTCACTAAAAAATCAAGCTGGAGCTGAGCTGGAAGCCTCTTACCTGTTGACTAGCTATCAGGATGCTAAAAAGAACTATGCATCTTTGGGGAGAGAAAAGTGGGTCCTAATCAACAGCAGATTCTGCAAGCTTCATGGCTGGCTAGCTAGGCCAAATGGAATGGTGGCATTTTGGAAACCAACTGTTCTCTGACTGGAGTTGAGGTCTGCTTCAAAGGTGGGAATTCCTGCCTGATACTGGAAACCTAACCAAAAGCCAATGGCTTAGAGGTCATAAGCTCTAGGGGAGAAGTCATCACTGTTGTTTGAATAAATGGATATATTATTCTTACCAAGTTACCCTCTCAATATTTATATTTCTGTCTATATATTAATACTACTCTCACTTTTGGTTAGAGGAGCTTCTATTTTCAGATGACTCTTCAAAGCTCATTAAAGTGCTGAGAAAAATGACAGCAAAGGGTTCAACACTGACAGACATCATTATCACACCCTTCAAGACTCAGGAACCATTGTGGAAGAGATAGCAGAAGAGTGTAAGAACAAAAGAAAGAATGAGCACTTTGGAATACTGTCTTCCATACACAAAGTAGCTGTAGCACTCATAAGTTCACAGTGGCTGTAACTACCTACACAAAACCTCTGTAATAGGAGGGGGAAGTGATGACATCCAAATAGAACAAGGACTAGTTGGAAAGAAGAAAGAGTTCAGTGCAAGGGGTGGCAGGGGAGGGGGACAAAGGAGAATGGTGGGAGAGGATTATGGTCAGCATACCTTGTGCATATATAAAGAGATTGTCAATAAAGTAGTAAAAAATATTTGCTAAATATTTTGAAAATAATAATTCTCAGTTGTTATAATTATGTAGGCACCATTCTTTAGAAAGCATAAGAGCTTCTATAACTGTCCCACTGAGTACTATGTAACCCAATGACAAGAGAAAACATTGCTTCAAAATTATATTTCTCATACTTAATCTCAGTAATTGAATCTCTAAACTCAGAGAAAAGTTTGTCTTCCAAATGTCTAGTACTAAGCTAGGAAAATAGTAGAGCTTAATAAAGTGAATCGCTATTGATTTTATAAAATACAGTTCAATAAGGCATCACGCAGCAGGAGAGTTCTGGGGCTAAATTAAGACTACTAGCATAATTATCTATGCATACTCCTTCTCATCCAAGCACCTGTGCCTACTGTCCTTTTCACTATTTTAATAGGCACTTTAAATATCCCCTGAGATTTTATTAAAAATAAGATCTTTCACAAGGCCCTGAGACACAGCTCACTGGTAAGGTAGTTGGCTAGCATAAGGAGGGCCCTGAGTTCATTCTCTAGCACTCTAAGAAAATAGAAATCCTACACCTCAACTTGCTAGAACACATTCCCAAAATCTAAAAAATATTCTTTCCGCTAACAATGAAAAATTACTGACTTTTCTTATTAATATCAACTAAGCATTTTAGAAATTCTCTTAGCTATTTTGAAAGAGAGATTATTTTTATCCTTAGACTTTGTTTCCAAACTTTGTGGACACAAAGTCAAAACAAACAAAATCCAATGCATATTTCAAATGCAACACAAAATTACACTTACATTTTCAGGTTCAAGACACACATTTGACCCATCAAGATCTATCTTCCTTGGGTTTTCCACCTATCATTTATTGAAGATTAAGTACCTGATACTTTCTGTATCCCAGGAGAGAAGTCACAATATAGGCTGTAAGTGTTACTGGACTTGTATTGCCACCTTGAAGTTCACTGTGGATCACTCTTCCTGGCTCCCAAAATTCACCATTGGATTTCTGATGTTCTCTGATCCAGGTGTATGTTCTGTGTAACACATTCTGATCAATGTCTATGTAAGCATCAGCTTCAAGGAAGCATCTTAAAACAAATGCTGATAGCCTTCATAAAATAGAGAAAACATATAAAGTATGTTTAAGTCCTCTAACTTATACTCAGCAAGCAGAACAAAAAGTATTTCCCCTCAGAACGTTCACCAAACACAGAATCTCTGGAGAGGAAAAACAGGTCAGCCTGAGGAGGACCTGTTTTCCACCTGAGCATGGCTGGGACATTGCAGATTGACACAAAATATCACATTTGGAAAAGAATGCAGAACATTTGGAAAGGAATTTAAGAACAATCTAATCCTCGTTATTTAGAAATCATCTAGCCCCAGTATTTTATAAATTGAAATCTGGCATTCAATCAGAGTTAAACTCTCCAAGGTTACACATTCTTAAGTGCTCAAGGCATATATCAAAGAAAATCTCCTAAATACTTTGCTCAGCCCAAAACTGAGGGGAAGTATTTGGAGTCCACAAGCCGTAGTACTCTCAGTGAGGGGGATAAATTGAGATGAAGTATTGGGAGTCCACAAGCTATGGTACACCCAGTGACAGAAATGAATGGCTTTCTTTCCTATAAGACTACAGCCAGAGGGAGAAATCTGCTTGACTCATGTGTTTTCATGTGTACCACACATACATATATACCACCAATGCCTAGGAATGAATTTTAAAGGGAAAGGGAGAAGAAAAAAGAGAAAAGGAGAAGGAACAGGTAGAAAGAAGGGCTAGAGAGATGGCTTAGCAGTTAGGGCCTGTGAAACCCAAGGACCCAGGTTCAATTCCCTAGTACACACATAAGCCAGATGCACAAGATGGCACATGCATCTGAAGTTCATTTTCAATGGCTGGAGGCCCTAGTGCACACATTCTCTTTTTCTCACCCTCTCTCCAATAAATAAATAAAATGTTTTTTAAAAAATGAGGTAGAAAGAAGAGAGGAGATGGGAGAAAAAGAAAAAGAAAGGAAGACAAGAACAAAGGCAGGAAGGCCAAATGGAAGGGAGGGAAAAGGGGAAGGAGCCACCATGTCCAGCAAAAACACTATAATAAAGTGCAAAGAATGTCAAGCAATAAAATGAAGAAAAATATTAGTAATAAAAGAAAATCTGAAGCAAATGTGTCTCATAAGTGGTAAACTTACTAATAATGATATACAGATCTCCTACTTTAGATATACAGAAACATTTCCCTGACCTCTTGACTTTTGATGTGGCCATGTGACCCGCTCTGAGAATGATATTGTGAGCAGAAATGTTAACCTCAGGCTGAAGAAGTACCTTACTGTCAGTGTTAAATACTCCAGCCTTTACTTTCTGAGCCCTGACTGAGATAGTAGAATTAGTCTCCAAAGCACAGACTGCATGCCCCCTGCTTCTGACCCACAGTGGAAATGTAACATGGGCAAGAACTAACCACTGTTGATACTGTGGCTCACCTTTGAACTAATGCAAGTATCACTGCATTCACTGAATTTTCAAAGTCTCACAAAGGCCCATAAGTTAATGGTTTTATCCCTAGGGTGGCACAAATGAGAACTGGTGGAACCTTGAGAGGTGAGCCTTAGAGGAGTTACAGGAGGTCATTAGGGGAAACACTGAAAGAAGAGTGAAGGACAGTGGCTGATGCTATCTACACAAGACCTGACATCAAAATAGAAGGGAGACTAGTTGGACATTCTGTGAAAGAGAAAAAGTGCAGGAGAGACAAGGAGGGAAGTGGGCGGGGATTATGGTCAGGATACATTGAGTATGAATGGAGGTTGTCAATAAACAGTTAAAAAATTAAAACTAAAACTAAGAGTGGGCTGGAGAAATGCCTTAGCAGTTAAGACTCTTGTCTGCAAAGCCTAAGGACCCAGGATCAATTCCCCAGTACCCATGAAAGCCAGATGCACAAGGTGGTGCATGCATCTGAAGTGTGTTTGCTGTGGCTGGAGGCTCTGACATGCCCATTCTCTCTATCTGCCTCTTCTCTTTCTCTCTCTCAGATAAATAAATAAAATATCAAAAAAAAAAAAAAACAAGAAGAGGGCTGGAGAGATGGCTTAGTGGGTAAGGTGCTTGCCTGTGAAGCCTAAGGACCCAGATTGGACTCTTCAGCTGCCACATTAGCCTGACACACAGAGGCGAAGCAAGCACAAAGATGCACGTGCCCACTAGGTGGTGCAAGCATCTGAAGTTCAATTTCAGTTGCTGGGGCCCTGGTGCACCAATTCTCTCTCTCTCTCTCTCTCTCTCTCTCTCTCTCTCTCTCTCTCTCTCCTGTCTCTATTTAAAAAAAAAAAAAGAGTGTGGGACCCTGTTCCCTTTCTCTTTCTTTGCTTCCTGGTCATGAAGTGAGTGGTTGTGCTCTGCATGCCACCCACCATGAAAGTCTGTCTGACCACAGGCCCATCAACCATGGACTACAACCTTCAAAACAATGACCCAAGAATGGAGATTATGTCCAAAATCAGACACACAGAAATTCAATTCAGAAGGAAACACTGTATAACCATTACTTAATTCCACCATTGTTAAGTTTTCAAAAAAATATAAACTTGAAGAAATCATACAGACAGTTTTAACAAAATACTTGCACTAAAAAATTAGATATGGAAGGAAAAAATGTCACAATAAAAACTTTTTGACACCAGTACAACCACCAAAAAGTACTTTTATTGTTTCTTTTCCCACAAACAAAAAACGAATTATGACATATTTTCTAAATAAAAAGTGTTTGATTTGTTGATGTCTTGGAATCATATTTTTATTTATTTATTTGAGAGAGAAACAAAAAGAGGCAGACAGAAAGAGCGAGTTAGTATGGGCACACTAGGGCCTCCTGCCACTGCAAGTGAACTCCAGATGCATGAACCAACCACTTTGTACACCTAGCTTTACATGGGAATCAGAGAATCAAACCTGGGCTATCAGGCTTTGCAAGCATTTTTAACTACTGAGCAATCTCCCCAACCCCTTAGAATCATATTTTTTAACATTTTCATTTATATATTTATTGTCAAGCAGAGAAGGATAGAAAGACACAGAATGGGTGTGTCAGGGCGTCTTGCCACTGCAAACGTACTCCAGATGCATATGCCACTTTGTACAACTGGCTTAACTTGGGTACTAGGGAATTGAACCCAGGCCATCAGGCTTTGCAAGTGACCACCTTTAACTACTAAATCACCCTCCAGACCAAGAGTCATATTTTCTTTGTTTTGTTTTTTTTTTTTCTTTTTTTTTGTTTTTCGAGGTAGGGTCTCACTCTAGCCCAGGCTGACCTGGAATTCACTATGGAGTCTCAGGGTGGCCTCAAACCCACGGCGATCCTCCTACCTCTGCCTCCCGAGTGCTGGGATTAAAGGCATGCGCCACCACGCCCAGTTTGTTTTTGCTTTTTCATGGTAGGGTCTCACAGCCCAGGCTGACCTGGAATTCACTATGTAGTCTCAGGGTGGCCTCAAACTCATGGTGATCCTCCTACCTCTGCCTCCTGAGTGCTGGGATTAAAGGCATGTGCCACCATGCCAGGCTCCCAAAAATCATACTTTTAAAAAATAAAAATTCAGGATTTGGAAAGATCAACCACCAAATCTATGCAAAGAGAATGTCTGTAGTTCCTTGGCCATTGTGACCTAGGAAACATCTATTCCATGGTACAGATTTGTCTGAGTGACATTACACTTACCAAGTGCTCCCTGAAGGGTCCTCGTTCCCAAAAGCGCTGAAAGAGCCATCATCCCTCTGGTAGAGAAGCTCCCTTTGGTAGCCTAGAGACACATAAATCCATAATTTACTTGTTATGACTTCATATTGGAGAATATTGACCCAGAAGGAGAGCAAGGAAATATCAAGTCAACACATCACACTTAATACTTTCTATATAAGTGCTTCAGAAAATACATAATCCCAAGGCATTCTAAGCAAGGTTAGGAAAATAAAATGGATAATTCCCAGATTAAAACAAATTCAGAAGACTGCGGTAGCACAGACAATCCCTCTGGCCACTCCACTCGAAAACAAGTTAGAGGCTGGGCTTTACTTACCTCTCTAATACCCAGCAAGAGGGTCTCAATGCCTAAGGAAAATATACCTGTACCATCATCACTAAGGTTTAAAGCCAGTAATAGTGAGGGCGGGATGCAAAATAATCTAAGAGACAGTATCTATTAAACTTCCTGATCATGGCCACCTGAGGCAAACCAAAAAACCAACTGGTCTGCATACCATACCAATTCCATATTTCCCACTTTAAAAGAGTCATTGGTAGTGGTAATGTACTATTACTATAGAAGTAAATTGGAAGCTGGGTGTGGTGGCGCATGCCTTTAATCCCAGCACTCAGGAGGCAGAGGTAGGAGGATCACCATGAGTTTGAGGCCACCCTGAGATTACATAGTTAATTCCAGGTCAGCCTTAGCTAGAGTGAGAACCTACCTTGGGAAAAAAAAAAAAGTAACTTGGGTAGGGATTACATATCTGCTTTAATGAGTTTCATATTTGCAAATATGACAGTTATTTCTTATTTGCAAAGCAATGTATAAAGGACTCAAAGCCCAGTGATGGAGAAATCATAAGCCAAACACAGGAGCTTCTAGACAACCCATTCTCCAGGAAGTCCCACAGTTCTCTGCTTTAGTAGTTCTGCTAGAAATCGTACATCTGAGCATCTGATTTCAGGCATATGACAAAATGTAGAAAGCAACAAACCAGATAGCATATAGCACAGAGACCTTAAAGACTAATAACAAGAGAAATTTACACAGCAAAGCCAGAATTGCCCTTAATCTTCATAAAGAGACATTAAATTATAATCTTTATATTTATACCTGAAATATTATGGTTCAGAAAATAAATAACCAACCTTTATTTAACACTCAGTACATGTCAAGAACTATTTTCAGGTATTAACTAGGTTGAGTCTTACAATCCTAAAATGTGATTGTTTTAAATTGCTAAATATCTTTAGCAATCAGGGAAATGAAAATTAAAAACACTTTGAGATTCCATCTCATCTTACTCACAATGGCTATCATTAAGAAATAATAAGAAAATAAATAGGAAATAAATTGACAACAAATACTGGAAATTATTTAGGGAAAGGGAAACTTTGACCCACTGTTTGTGGTAGTTTACACTGTGCAGCCACCATGGAAATCAGTGTGGAAACTATCTCAAAATGCTAAAAATCAAGAACAGAAAAAAATATTCCAGGCAAATGGAAATAAGAAACAAGCAGCTGTGGCTATACTATTATCTGACAAAATAAACTTTAAACCAAAAGTAATCAAAAGAGATAAAGAAGGCCACTCTATAATCATCAGGGGAGTAATTCAACATGAGGATATTACAATCACAAATACACATAAACCAAACACAGGTGCAGCAAATTGCATAAAGCAAAATATGCTAGACATTAAATCAAAACAAAATCCCAACACAATAATAGTAGGAGACTTTAATACTCCACTATTGTCAAGAGACAGATCATCTAAAAAGAAAATTAAATAGAGAAATAATGGAGCTAAACACCAGCATAGATCAAATTGACTTAATAGACACCTATAGAACATTCCATTCAAACTCTACGGAACACATGTGCCATTCATAAGCTCATTGAACCTTCTAGAAAATAGATCAGAATGGGCTGGGGAAATGCCTCAGTGATTTATATACTTATTTGCAAGGCCTAAATGCCTGGGATCTATTCCCTAGGACCTACATAAAGCCATATACACAGAGTAATGCATGCCACTGGAATTGGTTCACAGCAGCAGGAGGCCCTGGTACAACCCTCCCCCTCTCTCTTTTTCTTTTTCTCTCTCTCTCCCCTTCTCTGTGCTTGCAAATAAATAAAAAACAGAAAGAAAATAGATCACAAATTAGGACACAAATCAAGACCCCACAAATTAAAAAGATTGACATAGCTCCTTGTATTAAAGCAATACAATGCATTAAAGCTAAAAGTCAACAACAGGGGACAACAGAAAATTCACTAACTCCTAGAGATTGGACAACACTCTACTGAACTATGAATGGGTCATAGAAATCAAGAAGGAAATCAAAAAATTCCTAGAACTGAATGAGAATGAGAACATAACGTACCAAAACCTATGGGATGCAATGAAGGCACTCTTAAGTGTGAAGTTTATAACTCAAAATGCCTACATTATAAAAATAGAGAGATCTCAAACAAATAACATAATGATCCACCTGAAGGCATTGGGAAAAAAATCAGAACAATTCAAACACAGAGATAGCAGATAAAAAATAAGAGGGCTGGAGAAATGGCTCAGTGATTAAAGTGCATGTTAGCAAAGCTTAAGGACCTAGGTTCTATTCCCCAGTACCCACATAAAGCCAGATGCACAAGGTAGCACATATATCTGGAGTTTGTTTGCAATAGCTAGAGCCCCTGACATGCCCATTCGCTCACTCTCTCTCAGATAAATAAATATAATATTTTTAAAAATTATAACTAAGAGCTGGAGAGATATCTTAGCAGTTAAGGCATTTGTCTATATAGCCTAAGGAACCAGGTTCAGTTCCCCAGTACCCACATAAGCCAGATGCACAAGGTGGCACATGCATCTGGAATTCATTTATAGCGCTAGAGACCGTGGTGCACCCATTCTCTCTCTCTCTCTCTCTCTCTCTCTCCTCTCTCTCTCTCTCTCTCTCTTTATCCGTCTGTTTCTCTATTCAGATCAGGGCAGAAAATCAGTGAATTAGAAATCAGGGGAGTAACAAGTTTAAAAATTGATGAAATGCAGAGCTGGTTCTTAAGAAAAAATAAATAAGCTGGGTGTGGTGACACACGCCTTTAATCCCAGCACTCAGGAGGCAGAGGTAGGAGGATCACCATGAGTTTGAGGCCACCCTGAGATTATCTAGTGAATTCCAGGTCAGCATGGGCTAGAGTGAGACCCTACCTTGAAAAACCAAAAAATAAATAAATAAATAAGACTGATAAACCCCTGGCCAAATTGATCAAAAGAAAGAGAAAGAAGGGCTGGAAAAAATGGCTTAGTGGTTAAGGCGTTTGCCTGCAAAGCCAAAGGACCTTGGTTTGATTCCCCAGGACCCACGTAAGCCAGATGCACAAGGTGGTGCATGCATCTGGAGTTCGTTTGCAGTGGCTGAGGCCCTGATGTGCCTGTTCTCTCTCTCCATGTGTATTTCTCAAATAAATAAATAAATAATAATTTTTTAAAAGAAAAAGAAAAGAAAAGAAAGAGAAAGAAGACCCTAATCAACAAGATTACAAATTTAAAAAGGAAATGTTATAACAGATATTAATAAAATTGGGAGCACCATAAGAATATATTTAAAAAACCTATATTCTGGGATGGAGAGATGGCATAGTGGTTGAGGCATTTGCTGCAAAGCCAAAGGACCCAGGGTTCGATTCCCCAGGACCCATGTTAGCCAGATGCACAGAGGGGGCACATGCATCTGGAGTTTGTTTGCAGTGGCTGGAGACCCTGGTGTGCCCATTCTCTCTCTCTCTCTTGCCTCCTTTCTGTCAAATAAATAAATAAATAAAAATAAAATATTTTTTTAAAAAGGTGTTAGCCACTACACCAAGCTGCTTCATATTTTAAAAAAGCCAGGCATGGTGGAGCACACATTTAATCCCAGCACTCGGGAGGCAGAGGTAGGAGGATCGCTGGGAATTCAAGGCCATCTTGAGACTACATAGTGAATTTCAGGTCAGCCTGAGCTAGAATGAGACCCTACCTCGAGAAAAAAAAAAAAAAGTCGGGTGTCGTGGCACATGCCTTTAATCCCAGCACTAGGGAGGCAGAGGTAGGAGGATCACAACGAGTTCAAGGCCACCCTGGGACTACATAGTGAATTCCAGGTCAGCATGGGCCAGAGTAAGACCCTATCTTGGAAAAAAAAAAATTGGAAAATTTGGAGGAAATGAATGAAGTTCTTGACTCATATTATACACCAAAGCTAAACTCAGAAGAGCTAAGTTATCTAAATAGAGGTATACATCTAATGGAAGAAATTATAAGCTCCCCAATCAAAAAAAAATCTGGGGCTGGAGAAATGGCTTAGTGGTTAAGGTGTTTGCCTGCAAAGCCAAGGGACCCAGGTTCAATTCTCCATGACCCACGTAAGCCAGATGCACAAGGGGCACATGCATCTGTAGTTTGTTTGCAGTGGCTAGAGGCCCTGGCATGCCTATTCTCTGTCTGTATATTTCCTCTCTCTCTCTCTCTACCTCTCTCTCTCTCTCTCTCTCTCTCTCTCTCTCTCTCTCTCCTTACAAATCAATAAATAAAATTTTTAAAAATCTAGGGACTTCAGGTAAGATGGTGGCATAGGAGTCATGCCAAACTAGCCTAGGGATGTATTTAAGCAAAAGCACAGCAAAATACACTCTTCTTCCAAACACTGAAGGTGTATAAGTTATTATCCACAACAGTAGAGCATCAGGAGAGATGAAGATCTTACAAAAAGGAAGAAAACGGCCAAAATTCTGGAAAGGTGCCAACACCCCATCCAAGTGCCATCTGCCAGCCTCAGATCTGCAGGAGCAGAAACCAATTGAGGGTATTTTCCACTCCCATCAGCCTCCTTGCAAAGTCAAGAAACCTGAAGGGGAAGATAGCAGGACACACCTGAGCAGTTGCTGAAGGAGAACACAAAGGGGACCAGCTGACCATTTCCAGTACAATTCCAGGCTTTCTGCACTCTCCCATCCCCCAACCATCAGGGCTGTGATCCTCCAGAGAACTCATTCCATGCCCAGCTGCAGGGCATCCAGTACAACTGATCAGAACACCAATCCACAGCACGACACAGAGGGAACAAGGTAGGCACTCAGCATTGCTGATATTGGAAGCCATACCAAAAAGTAACATGGCCAACTGACAAAAGAAAAGGCAGCACTTGGAGTGCTAGTTTCTCTTTCCATGTTAGGGCAGGTTATAGGATACATATTCTCAAGTAAGATGTACTTTGGGGTTGATTACTGTTGCCTTTCATGCTTTGAGATGTATAGAACCTTTCTCTTTTTCTTCTGTCAATATCGAGGGCAGGGTCTGACTCAGACAGAGGCTGATCTGGAACCCATCAAAGAACAGAAATCTCAATCTCCCAGTTGACAGGATTAAGAGTGTAGAACAACACAAACCCTTAGGGACTTTGGTTTTATAAGGTTATCTGTTTGTTTTAAACCCCACTCTTATATAAATACTCTGTGCTGCTTTTTATTGAATATGCATATTTCTCACTTGAATTTTAGAATTTTCCAATAAATTGCTCTACACAGCCCAGTAGAATACTTGAATAGCAGGCAAACCAAAGACCTAGGATTATTTCTGTGGTTGCACTGGAGTACAAGAGCTACACTTGGCACATTAAACTCCTACCCTGGAAGTATATAAAGTTGGATTTACATATTATGATACAATAAACACAAAGAATCAAGACAATACAATCACACCAAAAGTTATAAATCAATTTTAAATTACCTCCAGGGAGATTGTTTTAGATGAAATGCCTAACAAAGATTTCAAAAAAAAAATGATTTTATCTATACTTGAATAAAACAAAGATTGAAAGGAGAAAACAAACTTGTGAAGAAATTCCAAGAGAACCCAGGAAACCAGCTAAATGAAATAAGGAGGTAATTACAAGACATGAGAAAGAAAATATAAATACAGAAGAAAAACCAGGCAGAAATTTTAGCACTGAAAAACACAGTCAGTCAAATAAAAAACTCTGTGTAAGGCCTCACCAGTAGAATAGATGAAGGAGAGAACAGAATATCTAAACCAGAAGACCAGATGGCAGATCTAATATAGTCCAACAAAAAGAAAGACAAGCTAATAGAAAGGTATGAATGGGAATTTCAAGATATCCAGGATACAGAGAAAAGATCAAATATAAGAATTCAGGGTGGAGTAGAAGGAGAAGAATTCCAATCCAGAGATTTAGGATGAATTTTCAACAAAACCACAGAAGAAAAATTTCCCCAAATTGGGAAAGAGATGTCAGTGAAGATACAGGAAGCTTTTAGAATACCAAACAGACAAAACCTGACAAGAACCTCTCCTCACCATGTTATAATTAAACTACTAAACACACAAACCAAAGAAAATATATGGAAAACAGACAGAGAGAAAAAGCAAGCCATATACAAAGGCAAGCCCATCAAGATCACAGCAGATTACTCAACACAAACTTTAAAAGCCAGAAGGGCTTGGAATGATGTATTCCAAGTTATGAAAGATAACAACTATCAATCAAGAATACTTTATCCTGCAAAGCTATGTATCCAAATTGAAGGAGAAATAAGGACATTCCACAACAAAAACAGGCTAAAGGAATTTATGCTAACTAAACCATCTCTACAGAAAAATACTTGAAGGAATCCTTCATGCTGAAGAGAAAGCCAAGCACACACAGGAGGAAAAAGGAAAAAATAAACCACACTCAAATAACAGTTAAAACAAGAGAGTAAAGGGAAACAGGGAACACTGCAAAACAAGAAGAATGGCAAGAATAAACACATAACTTTCAATAATAACTCCTAATAACAATGGCCTCAACCAAAAGATACAGGTTTGCAGACTGGGTTAAAAGGCAGAATTATTCTATTTGTTACCTCCAAGAAACTCACTTTTTTATAAAAGATGTGCACTATCTTAGGGTGAAAGGATCAAAAATGGTATTTCAAGCAAATGGCTCTAGAAAACAAGTAGGTGCTGCTATCCTAATATCTGACAGGACAGGCTTCAAATCAACATTAGTGAGGAAAGATAAAGGAGGTGACTTTATACCAATTAAGGAAACACTCCAACAGGAGGTCATTACAACCCAAAACATATATGCATCTAAAATGGGGGCTCCCAATTTCATCAAACAAACACTATTAGACATAAGGTCACAGATAACATCAAACACAGTTGGAGTGGGTGACTTCAATACCCCACTCTCATCAATTGACAGGTCATCCCAGCAAAAAGTAAATAGAGAGATATCTGGATTAAATGATGTCATGGAACAAATGCACCTAACAGATTTCTACAGAATATTCCATCCAAATGCTGCAAAATATGTATTTTTCTCAGCAGCACATGGAACATTTTCCAAAATGAACCACATATTTGGACACAAAGCAAATCTTAACAAATACAGGAAAATAAATATAATGCCATGTACTCTATCTGACCACAGTGGAATTAAACAACAAATCAGCAACAAGAAATACTACAGAACATACAGAAATTCATAGAGAATAAACAGTGCGCTATTGAATGATGAATGGGTCACTGGAGAAATCAAAAAAGAAATCAATAAATTCATAGGATCAAATGATGATGAGAATACAACATACCAAAACCTTTGGGACACAATGAAGGCAGTCCTAACAGGGAAATTTATAGCTCTAAGTGCCTTTATTAAAAAATTAGAGTGTTCACAAGTAAACAATTTAAAGCTTCACCTTAAGGCCTTGGAAAAAAAAAGAACAAGACAAACAAAAAAATCAGTAGATAGGAAGAAATAATAGACTAGGGCAGAAATTAATGAAATAGAAACAAAAAAAAAAAATCCAAAGTATCAATGAAACAAAGAGTTGGTTCTTTAAAATGATAAACAAGATTGATAAATGTGATAGTTAAGGTATTGTCAACTTGATCTGTTTTGTAATCCACAGACATCCTTTTCAGGTGGGTCTCCAAGGTTGCTTCCAGGAAGGGATTAACTGAAGGAAGAAGTCCTCCCCACAGAGCAGGCCACCTGCCTCTCACAGAAGGGGACTTTATCTAAGGAAGCTCTGGGTGAAAACAAAGCCCCTTTCTTCTTCCCACTTGGAAGCCGGAGCTACTTGATGCCTTCCAGCATGGATTGAAGACCAGCACGGACTGAAGACCAGCGTCAGTCAACTGAAGACCCACATGGATTGAAACCCAGTGGCTCTTCAGGAAGCCTCCAGGCCTTCTGGCACCATCTGCAGTGCCGGATCGGGACTGCGGAGGCATCTGGCCACGTGGACTGAGCAGCTACCAGGTTCTTTGATTCTCAGACCTGCAACTGCTATTGGACTACCATAAAATAATCCAATAATTCCCTTTCTAAAATGATTCATTCTAGCAGTTCTGTTCCTCTAGAGAACCCCGACTAATATGATAAACCCTTAGCAAACTGACCAGAAGAAAGAGAGAAGAGGCAAAAAAAAAATTTTAATAAAATTAGAGAAGAAAAGGAACCTTTAAAACAGATACGAAAGAAATTCAGAAGATCATAAGGACATCCTTTAAGAATATATATGCCTCTAAGATTGAAAATCTGAAAGAAATGGATGATTTACTTGACTCATATGACCTACCAAAATTAAATCAACATGAGATAAACCATTTAAATAGACCTATAACAAGTATGGAGATCCAAGCAGTTATAAAACATCTCCTAACTAACGAAAGTTCAGGCCCAGATGGATTTGCTGGTGAATTTTACCAGACCATAATGGAAAAACTAACATCACTGCTTCTCAAACTTTTCCATAAAAAAGGAAAAAGAAAGGAATTCTACCAAACTCCTTCTATGAAACCAGCATCACCCTGATACCAAAACCAGTCAAAGACAGAACAAAAAATGAAAATTAATAACCAATCTCCTTCATAAACATAGATGCAAAAATTCTGAACAAAATATTGCCAAACAGAATATAATAATACATCAGAAAAATTATTCACCCTGACCAAGTAGGCTTTACACCAGAGATGCAGGGATGGTTCAACATACATAAATCGATAAATGTAATACAATATATAAATTCACTAAATGACAAAAATCACAGATCATCTCAATAGATGCAGAGAAGGCATTTGATAAAATACAGCATCCCTTCCTGGTAAAGGTCCTACAGAAACTGGGAATAGAAGGAATATGTCTCAACATAATAAAAGCTATTTATGACAAATGTACAGCCAACATAATACTAAATGGGAGAAAACTTGAAGCTTTTTCTCTAAATTCAGGAATAACACAAGGGTGTCCACTGTCCCCACTTTTATTTAGTGTAGTATTGGAAGCCCTAGCTATAGCAATAAGGCAAGAGACACTCATAAAAGGGATACAAATTGGAAAGGGAGAGATCAAGGTATCATGATTTGCAGATGATATGATTCTATACATAAAAGACCCTAAACACTCTACCAGCACACTTATAGCCATGTAGCAGGATACAAATTAAACACACAGAAATCATTAGCTTTCATATATACTAACAACAAACATGCAGAGGATGCAATCAGGGACTCTCCCCCATTCACAGTTGCCTTAAATAAATAAATAAATAAATAAATAAAGCACTGTGGAATAAACCAAACCAAGCAAGTGAAGGATCTCTATAATGAGAACTTTAAGACACTCAAGCAAGAAACTGCAGAAGACACTTGGAAATGGAAAGACATCTCATCTTCCTGGATTGGAAGAATCAATATTGTGAAAATGTCAAGCTTACCAAAAGCAATATATATATATATATATATTTAATGTAATCCTCATTAAAATTTCAAGGGCATTCTTTACATAAATAGAAAAATTCATCCAAAAATTCATTTGGAAGCACAAAAACCCTCAAATATCTAAAAAATTTTGAGCAACAAAAATAAGGCTGGTGGTATCACCACACCCGATTTTAAGCTATATTACAAAGCCATAATAACAAAAACAGCATGGTACTGGCACAAAGACAGACATGTAGATCAATGGAACAAAATAGAGGACACAAATGTTCATCCAGGCAGCTACAGCCATCTGATTTTTGACAAAAAATGCCAAAAATATTCATTAGAAAAAAAGACAGCGTCTTCAACAAGTGGTGCTGGGAAAACTGGATATCTACATGTAGAAGGATGAAAATAGATCCTTGTGTTTCTCTATGCACAAGAATCAAGTCCAAATATATCAGGGACCTTAATATCAGACCTAAAACTCTAAAACTGCTAGAAGAAAAGGTAGGGGAAACCCTTCAACATATTGACATAGGCAATAACTTTCTGAATATAACCCTAATTGCTCAGGAAATAAAACCCCTAATCAACCACTGGGATCTCATGCAATTACAAAGCTTTTGGACAGCAAAGGACACTGTGAATAGAGCAGAGACAACCTACAGAATTAGAGAAAAATCTTTGCCAGCTATAGATCTAACAGAGTATCAATATCCAGAATATACAAAGAACTCAAAAACCAAAACAATAAGAAATCAAACAACCCAATTAAAAATCGACTATGTAACTAAATAGAGAGTCCTCAAAGGAAGAAATACAAATGGCATACACACATCTAATAAAAGTGTTCTACATCCTTAGCTATCAGGAAAATGCAAATTAAAACTACTTTGACATTCCATCTCATTCCTGTCAGAATGGCTATTATTAAGAAAACAAATGACAAAAAAAAAAAAATGTTGGCAAGGATGCAGAAAAGGGGAACCCTTCTACAATGTTGGTGGGAAAGTTAATCTGGTACTTCCAATGTAAAAAATAGGTGTGGAGGTTCTTGAGACAGCTAAAAATGTATTTGCCATATAATCCAGCTATAGCACTCCTAGGCATATAACCTAATGACCCTCACTACTTAAAGATACTTTCACAAACATGTTTATTGCTCTATTCATAATAGCTAGGAAATGGAACCAGCCCAAATGTCCCTCAAGAGGTGAATGGATAATAAAAATGTGGTACATTTACACAATGGAGTTCTATTCAGTGGTAAAGAAAAATGAAATTTTCAGGTAAGTGGATGAATCTGGAAAGGATTATAGTAAGTGAGGTAACCCAGGCCAAGAAAGTCAAACAACTCATGTTCTCTCTCATATGTGGATTCTATCTACAAATGTTTATTTAGACTTGTATGTGATCTGGAACAAAAAAAAAAAAAATGGTAGTGGAGGCCAGTAAGCTAGAAAAGGGCTATAAGGGAGGGAGGAGAGGGAAGGACTTTAGGGGATGATATTGTATATATGTAAGTGGAAGAGAAGATTACAGGGAGTGGAATGACCTAAATGACACTGGAGGAAGAGATTGAGTAAGAGAATAGTGGGGGGAAGAGTCATTCAAAATTCAAGACATTCTGAATAAGACATATGAAAGCCTACTTTTTTGGATAATGGCACATCCAGAAGCCATAGATTGCTACTAGAAAATTTTCAGTGCCAGGGATGGGATACCTTCCAGTGAGCTGTTGGCCAGGGAAGTCCCTGTTCCCTCCAAAACATTACAGGCTATTGCCAAGGCCCTTGGTTTTGATGATAAGACCCTATTGCTGAAGATTTCACATGCCTGGGCATCAAGGTCTTTGAAAAATCAAGCAGGGGATGAGCTGAAAACCTTCTCTCTGTAGACCAGGCAACTAAAAGCTGAACTGCATACAAGCCTATAGGAGACAGAAGTCATCAGTGGTAAAAACAGTGGACACTGGAAGTCTCAAGTTTGGCCAGATAGGCCAAATGACCTAATGGGTGCAATAGTGGCATGTCTGTTCTAGGGAAACCAATTGCTCTCTAACTGGACTGGAGGCCCAGTCTATGGGAGGGAATACATGCCTGGTACTGAAAACCTAATCAAAAGCCTATGGCAGGTGAGGTCATGAGCCTTACGGGTGTAAATCCTGCTCCTGTCTGGCTAAATGCATATATTATTCTCACCAAACTGCCCTGAAAACACTATACTTGATGTTCATATTTATATATTAATGCTACTCTCACTTTTGGTTAGAGAAGCTTCACTTTTCAGATGATGGTGACCACTGGGATGACCTAAAAGGTAGCACAGTGCTGAGAAGTGACAGAGGAGTGTCCAGCATTGAAACATCTCTATCATACTCACCAAGGCTCAGGGTCCATTGCGGAAGAGGTGGCAGAAAAAATGTAAGAGCCAAAGGAAGGGTACCACTCCTTTCAATGCAACTGTGCAGATAGAAATTGGCCTTGATGTCTATGACCTTGCAGTGCCTAGCAATACCTTAACAAGACCCTCCTAATGGGATAAAAGATGATGACATCAAAATAAAAGAGAGACCAATGGAGAGAGGGAGAGGATATGATGCAGAGTGGAGTTGTAAAAGCGAAAGTAATAATCCATGTTATGAACTATTTAAAGAACCCTGTGACATAGATGCATTTGGTGATCCTGAGTCTTACCTTGTGAGGAGCAAGGAATTCAGTGATTCTGTATCTAAAACTACTTGTGGAAAAGTAAGACAAATGATGATGCAACAGGAAAGTCACATTGGAGGAAAATCAGTCCTTCAGGCTTCCCAAAAGAGGGAGAGCCACTTGGTCAGCACAGCCTTAATTATCCTAGCAAATAACAACACTGAGAGGCGTAGAACTCCTCACAGGTCCCTGAAAGGCTCTCCTACAGAGCCATTATTGACCTCCAAAGTATACAGTTAATTCTGACAGCCTACATGGTCTTAATCACCCAATGAAAAAAAATATAACTACAATATCAACAACTCAGACTAATAGGCTCCCCTGATGCTGATTTACAATACTAAACTCTAACATTAACTCATACCTTCTGCCTCTGCCTGTCTCCGATTAACTGCACCTACCCTGACCCCAGCTCCTCCCACTTGCCTTAGCCAGAATCAGAGCTATTCCTCAGATCCCCCTCCTTCCTTAGCCCTTACCCTATCTCATCCAGAGATAAGTACACTGCCACCCCAACAGGCCCTCTTCAACTTAAACTCTCTCATGTTCCCACTCTTCCCCCAATCCCAGAATGTTGCTCTTGACACTAATGCCCCTCTGCCTCCTCTCTCTTGCCCCAAGCCCTCTATCCCTTGCCTCTGAATGCTCATCCTCCCTTTATACCTGACATTTTGATATCATAGCTGTTGACAAAAATAACAATCTAGAGCCAAGTATGGTGGTGCACACCTTTATTTGGTGATCCTGAGTTATACCTTGTGAAGAGTGAGGAATTTAGTGACTCTGTATCTAAAACTTTTGAATATTTGTGGAAAAGTAAGACAAATGATGATGCTGGTCGATTGCTTCTAGCATCTCTAGATAAACTATTAAGGAATAAAACAGGAGCTCAGACAGGAAATTTCCAAGCTTAAAACCAACATACATGATCTGAATGTTTCTAAGGGTGCCCTGGAGGACAGTCTCCTCTTAGCCAGAACTGGACTCAAATTGCAGAAAACCACACCCAAGCTCTCATTGTAAGATTGGCTAACTTGCAACATAAGCTCAAATCCCAGCCTCACAGACTATCAGAAGTTAATGTGAGGGCACTGATTGTAAAGGAGTGGGATCCTATGACTTGGGATGTGAAGTGAGGGAAGACCTTGAAGAATCTGGGGACACTGAACTCTAAGATTCTGAAAAACTTGTTTTGCATGAGAATGTGACCTCACCACCCTTAACATCAGTTGCATCCCCACCCCAACACCATGAAGTATTGAAGTATTGCCCTCTCCACACTTGCCTGAGGGAATTAATCCTTCTTTGTCTGAACAACCAGCAATGATCCTCCCTGCAGGAGGTGCGCAGTGCCCACCCATCTTCTCCTCTACCTCTATAAGCAGCCTTAAGGCTAGGCAGGCCCCTAGAGGTGAGATAGAAAGACACAAGAGGAGGTGAAGTACACCCCAGAATTTCAGGAGTTTTCTATCTTATACAGGCAAAAGCATGGAGAATATGTTTGGTAATGAATTTTAAGAATGTGGGATGATAGAGGAAGGAATATCAAAATTATATCAGGATGAATTTATTGAAATGGGCACATTGAGCAGAGATTTTAGACTTAACACTACTGTTCATGCAGTTGAAAGAGGTGCCAAGAGCCTATTTGATTGGTTGGCAGAAGTATGGATCCAAAGACAGCCTACTGTGAATGACCTTGAGCAGTCTCTGAAGGCCAAAGTAAGTTACACGAGAAAGTTTCCCAAATGCCTGTGGTTTCTACTCCTGTTAGAATGCCTTCTGGCCCCAAGTATGCACCTATGGTATCATGGGGTCAGAAGGCATGCACCTATGATCAACTGACTGAGGAGGAGTGGACTAGGACATCATTTAAAGATGATTGAGCATGTTACGTGGGCACCTCCCAGAAATGGAAAACTGCAGCATTACAGCCCCTTTCTGGGACAATTCTGAAGGACTGTGATGAATGGAAGTCTTCAACTTCACAATTAGCAGAATTCCAGACAATGTACATGGTTGTGTATTTTCCTTGGAAGAAAAAATGGCCAGATGTGCAGTTATTCACTGATTCATGGGCTGTGGCCAATGGTTTGGCTGAATGGTCTAGGATTTGGAAGCAGCACATTTGGAAAATTGGTGAGAAAGACATTTGGGGAAGGGGTATGTAAATAGAACTCTCTGAATGGGCAAAAGATATAAAGATACTTGTGTCCCATGTTAATGCTCATCAGAAGGTGACCACATCAGAGGATGACTTTAATAATCAAGTAGAGAAGCTGACCCATTCTGTGGATAGTGGTCAACATCTTTCCTCAGCTATCCCTGTCATTGCCCAGTGAGCCCATGAACAAAGTGGCCACAGTGGCAGAGATGCATGTTACGCATGGGCCCAACAATATGGACTTCCACTAACTGAGGCTGACCTGGCTATGGCTGCTGCTGAATGCCAAATCTGCCAGCATAAGAGACCAACTATGAGCCCCCGATATGGTAGCATCCCTCGGGGTGACCAGCCAGCAACTTGGTGGCAGGTTGACCACATTGGGCCACTTCCATCATGCAAAGGGCACTGTTCTGTCCTTAGTGGAATAGACACTTATTCTGGGTATGTAGCCATAGGGACAAAAACAGCATGGTACTGGCACAAAAACAGACATGTAGATCAATGAAACAGAACAGAAGACCCAGATATAAGTCTGGGTAGCTACAGCCACAGCCACCTAATCTTTGACAAAAATGCCAAAAATATTCATTGGAGAAAAGACAGCCTCTTCAGCAAATGATGCTGGGAAAACTGGATATGTATCTGTAGGATGGAAATAGATCCTTATCTCTCTCCATACACAAGAATTAAGTCCAAATGGATCAGAGACCTTAATATCAAACCTGAAACTCTGAAAGTACTAGAGGAAAAAGTAGGGGAAATATTTCAACACACTGGTCTTGCCAAAGACTTTCTGAATATAACCCCAATTGCTCAGGAAATAAAACCACAGATCAGCTGCTGGGACCTCATGAAATTACAAAGCTTTTGTACATCATAGTACACTGTAAATAGAGCAAAGAGACAACTTACAGAATGGGAGAAAATCTTTGCCAGCTACACATCTGACAGAGTTTTAATATCCCAAATATGGGCTGGAGAGATGGCTTAGTGGTTAAGGCACTTGCCTGCAAAGCCTAAGGACCCAGGTTCAATTCTCCAGGTCCCACATAAGCCAGATGCACATGGTGGCACATGCATCTGGAGTTTGTTTCCAGTGGCTAGAGGCCCTGGCATGCCCATTCTCTCTCTCTCTCTCTCTCTCTCTCTTTCTGTGTGTGTGTGTGTGTGTGTCCCTCTCTCTCCCTCTCTCTGTCTCTAATAAATAAATAAATAAATAATATTTTAAAAAATATATCCCAAATATACAAAGAACTCAAAAAAGTAAATAATAAGTGTTGCAGTCAGGTTTGCATTGCTGGCAGAAATCACTTGACCAAGAGCAGCTTTTGAGAAAAAAAGGATTTATTTTGGCTTACAGACTTGAGGTTCAGTTCAATGATGTCAGGGGGAAATGATGACATGAGCAGAAGGTGGACATCACCTCCTGGCCAACATAAGGTTGACAACAGAACATGAGAGTGTGCCAAACACTGGTAAGGAGACACTGGCTATAATACTCATTAGCCAACCCCCAACAATACACTGCCTCCAGGAGGCATTACTTCCCAAATAACCATCAGCTTGGAACCTAGCATTCAGAACACCTAAGTTTATTACGGACACCTGAATCAAACCACCATATTCCACCTCTGGACCCCATAAACTGATAACCATACATAATAGAAAATACAATGCACTCAGGCCAACTTTCAAAGTCCTCACATTTTTTTATTAATCCTAATGATGTTCAAACATTCCCATATTCAGAGATCTTTTAACTGAGCAATAATACCAAAAAAAAAAAAAAATCCCCCAAAAAAACCATTATGGCACAGAATAAACATTCACACTGCAAAAGAAGGCATTGGGCATAGTAAAGAAAATAAAGCTGATACAAGATTTTAAACAACCAGTGCAAACATCAAACTCCATAGCTTCAAATCCAGCAGCTCTAGCTGGTGGCAAATCTCCAGATCCAATAATTCTAACCAGCAACAAGTCTCTGGACTTCCAATTCTGCCCCTCCAGCTAGGCTACCCAAAGTCCTAGAAAACTTCATCAAGGGCCAGCGGCTTTCCTTAGCAGCCATCTTGTGGTCCTGGCATCTCCACTGGGTCTCCACTGCAACCCACAGTTCATCCTCACAATTCCATATGGTCTCCATGCAAGCATCCAGAAAACCTGCTTCACATTGCCAATGGACATTTCCAAAACACAAGACCATGTTGCAAATTCAATGACCCTCTCCTGCATTTCTTATACTCCATAACACCAGGTAGGGTGCCAATTTGTTAATCCAGACAAAAATAAAACAGATTTTGAAGAACAGAACACTCCTTGAGCACTCAGGCCCCTTCGAAAGAGTCTACATTCTTCCTGTTGCCCCACTGCAGGTCAGGTGGCCCTGTCAATGGTTGTAATCTCTCATATAATTGCAGCTGGATAGGCAGCAATTTCAGCTGAAAGATTTCTTTCTGTGCCATATTTCTCTGCTCATACCAGTCTGTATCTATGCACTGCAAACCTGCACAAGTTCTCAGGACAGGGGTAGAACAGCAAGCCTCTCACACAAACTGCTTCTAGCCCAGTCCAGACAAAGCTCCTTTTCACCCTCATATGCCAAACCTAAGAGTCCATAGTTCTTACTGAATTCAACTCTGACCAGAATAGTCCATCAAGCTGTACTTACAGCATGGCAAGGCATCTCTTAGGCCAAGGTTTCAAATTCATCCACATTCCTCTTGAAAATACGATGAAAAGGCCAAAGCCACACAGTCAGGTGTCTTGCAGCAAATGACCCCACTCTCAGTATGAACATTACAGTTGCAGTCAGGTTCACATTGCTAGCAGAAATTACCCAACCAAGAGCAGCTTTTAGGAAAAAATTATTTATTTTGGCTTACAGACTTGAGGGGAAGTTCCATGATGGCAGGAAAAATGATGACATGAACAGAGGGTGGCTATTACCCCCTGGCCAACATAAGGTAGACAATAGCAACAGGAGAGTGTGCCAAACACTGGCAAGGGGACACTGGATATAATATTCATAGGTCCACCCTCAACAATACATTGCCTCCAGTAGTCATTAATTCCCAAATCTCCATCAGCTTGGAATCTAGCATTAAGAACACCTAAGTTTATGGGGGACACTTGAATCAAACCACCACATTCTGCCCCTTGTTCTTGGTTGGAAGAATCGATGTTGTGAAAATGACAATGTTACCAAAAGCAATTTACACATTTAATGTAATCCCCATCAAAATTCCAATGGCATTCTTCACAGAAATAGAAAAACATAATCCAAAAATTCAACTGGAATCATAAAAAGCTTCAGATATCTAAAAAACACTGAGCAACAAAAATAAGGCTGGTGGTGTCACCATACCTGATTTTAACCTGTATTACAGAGCCATAGTAACAAAAACAGGAGTGCTCAGCACTGAAATACCTCTATCACACCTTTCAAGGCTCAGGGTCCATTATGGAAGAGGTGGCAGAAACAATGTAAGAGCCAAAGGAAGGGTATGACTCCTTACAACATGCTCCTCCAGACACAAAATGGCCTGGATATCCATGACCTCACAGCACTTGAAACTGCCTACACAAGACATTATAATAGGAGTAAAAGATGATGACATCAAAATAAAAGAGAGACTAATTGAGAGGGGGAAGGGGTATGATGGAGAGTGGAGTTTCAAAGGAAAAAGTGGGAGGAGGGAGGGAATTACCATGGGTTATTGTCTATAATTATGGAAGCTGTCAATTAAAAAAATTAATTAAATTTAGAAAAGAAACAGCTATAGCACCAACTAGGTGACAATAGCTTAGAGGGCTGGGGGAGTGTCCTCCAGCAGGCTGTATATGATCTGAATCAGCATCCTATATATGGTACTGTTTCTCCTATCACCCAGATTCATGGGTCCAGGAATCAAGGGGTGAAAATGGGAAGTGTCCCACTTACCATCACCCTAAGTGACCCATTAGCCAAATTTCTGCTTCCTATTCCTGAAACCTTATGCTATGCTGGCCTAGAGGTCTTGGTGCCAGAGGGGGAAGTACTTTTGCCAGAAAACACAAAGAACATTCCATTGAACTGGAAGCTAAGATGTCCTCCAGGCCACTTTGGACTCCTGATGCCCTTGAGTGAACAGGGTGAGAAAGGAATTACAGTGGTAACAAGTGATTAATCTATACTACCAGGGGGAAATTAGACTGCTCATCCACAATGGAGGTAAGAAGAGTATGTCTGGAGTGCAGGAGATCCTTTAGGGCATCTCTTGGTGTTGCCATGCCCTGTTAACAAAGTCAATGGACAATTGCAACAATCCAATTGAGGCACTGTGATAAATGGCCCAGATCCTTCAGGAATAAAGGTATGGGTCACCCTCAGGTAAACAACCAAGACCTGAGGAGGTGCTTGCTAAAGGTGGAGGAAATACAGAAGAGGTAGTAGAAGAAGGTTACAAATACCAGCTAAGGCCATGTGACCAGTTACAAAAACAAGGACTGTAATTGTCATGAGTGTTTCTGTCCTACCTTGTTAAGTGTTTGTACAAATCTACACCAATATTAAGATGCTTTTGTTCTTCAAAAGTATTAGGTAACTAATACTGATTAAAATCATATCACTGGTTAAATACTGTTGCATTTATATTTGACCTATTATATTAGAGATTAAGCATTCCTCACGAAACCTTGCTTTGTGTTGGGGGGAAGATTCTGTGTTCCTGGTTGTACATGGGATAGTTATATCACATTAGGTAAAATTATGACCTTGTCTTCATTTGTAAATTAAGTATGATGTAAGGAGATATGGTTGGATACCAAGTTGACAAGAGGTGGGCTTGTGATGGTTAAGTTTTGTGCCAACTTGAACTGTTTAGAAATCCACAGACATTTCTCATAAGTGAGTCTCTGAAGTTGCTTCCAGGGAGGATTAACTAAAGGAGTAATCCTTCCCCCAGAGTGAGCCCTTCCCCCAGAGTGGGCAGCCATTCTTGGAGGGGGTGCCTTATCTAGGAAAGCTCTGGGAAGGAAAGGAAAAGATCTCCTCCTCCCACCTGACTGCCAGTGCTGCTTGCTCCTTTCCAGTGTGGACTGAAAACCAGTGTGGACTGAAGAGTAGCATGGAATGAAGACCAGTGGCTCTCCAGGAATTCTTCAGGCCTTCAGTGCTGGATTGGGACTGCTGAGGCATCCAGCCTCATGGACTGAGCAGCTACCGAGTTCCTTGACTCCAGGCATGCAAACTGATATTGTTGGACTGCCATAAACTAGTCCAATAATTTACCTTTCTATACTATTCATTCTATTGGTTCTGTTCCTCTAGATAACCCTGATTAATACACTGCTCAAATGTTGTCATAAAATAAAAAAGGATGGAGCCAGGTATGGTGGCACATGCCTTTAACCCCAGCACTTGGGAGGCAGAGGTTGGAGAATTGTCTTGAGTTCAAGGCCACCCTGAGACTACATAGTAACTTCCAGGTCAGCCTGGGCTAGAGGAAAACCCTACCTCGAAAAAAAAAAAAAAAAGAAAAGCATGGAATTCTACTTAACTCCTACAAAGACAGACAAAGACAGAACAAAAAAGAAAGTTACAGAACAATCTCCCTCTTGAACATGGATGCAAAAATTCTTAAAAAGATATTTGGACCCAGCCAAGATAGCGACTGCCTAGCTGCGCTGCAAATCCCTGGGAAAGAAAGGCAAGATATTAAGGGTACATAGTGGCTTTTAGGGGAGAGAAATCTGGGAGGGCACAGAGGTGGGGGAACAGGGAATCGCGGATCTCCTCGCGGGCGGGTAGCCCACCCCTCACCCCAAATAACCGCCCTGTTCACAGCACCACCCCTGCCTCTGCTGCTGCTCTGGAGCCCACACGGCTGCCACCACGTGCCACGGCCATTGTTCCCTGTGCCCGGAAGCTTAGACTGCTCCGCACTCTCTTCCACTCGCCCACTTACTGAGCGTGCCCAGTCCCACAGCAGGTGCCACGCAAGCTCAGACTGTGTCTCTTGCTTGCACCAGCTCAGGTGCCATCCCCTACCTGTCTGCCACGCCGGCCGTCTGCCATTGTCATGTGGTGGGGGAGCGCAGACTGCTTCCGGTTCCCAGCGTTACCAGCCAGAGTTTGGGCGGCTTCAGTGCTCGGTGCCTCAGTGCCACTCCTAGCTCGAATGCTGGGAGCTTTGGCACATTACCGCTTGTGAACTCAGGCAACTTTCGCGCCCCTGCCAGGCAGTAGATAGGCAGCTTTGGCAAGTGAGATTGTTCCCTGCCTGCGGGAGCTTAGACTGCGCCGCACTCTCATCCACTCGCCCACTTACTGAGCAAGCCCAGTCCCACAGCAGGTGCCATGCAAGCTCAGACTGTGTCTCTTGCTTGCGCCAGCTCAGGTGCCATCCCCTACCTGTCTGCCACATGACCGGCCAAAATTGTCCTGTGGCAGGGGAGTGCAGACTGCTTCCGGTTCCCAGGGTGCCCAACCAGAGTTCGGGCAGCTTCAGTACTTGCTGCCTCAGTGCCACTCCTAGCTCGAACGCAGGGAGCTTTGGCACATTACCGCTTGAGAACTCAGGCAACTTTGGCGCCCCTGCCAGGCAGTAGATAGGTGGCTTTGGCAAGTGACAGCCAAAGCCCAGGCTTCTTGGCAACTGCCCCAGGCTGAATAAGATTCCCATTGTTCTTGAACCCAGGCTGATACGCCCACCTATCTGCCCATACACTGTCATGGGCAGAACACAGCGCAGAAGAAATAACATGAAAAATCAAATGCAAGAAAATCCAGTTAGATCACCCAGTCCCACAATGAATACATCTAACAAAAACATAGAAGAACCAATAGGACCAGAACACCAAATTGAAGCTATGAGCAATGCAACCCTGACCAACCTACTGGTAGAACTTGCAGGAAAGCAACAAAGGGCCGACAATCGTGTGGATGCTGCCATCACTAAACTAGAACTAATAGATAAGAAATTGAAGGATGACATAAGAAATTGGAAGGGTTTCAAAGAGAGTAAAGAGATTTGAGGGAGAGTGAAAAAAAAGAAGACCTTAAAAATCAGCTGGCCATGCTAAATGAAGACATAAAGAAATGCAAGGATGAACTCCAAGAATCATCAAGAAAATCAGAAAATGATGTGAAAAGGGAGCTTAACAGAGGGTTGGAAGTTATACATAGAAAAATAATAGAAAATGCAAACTTAATTGAACAAGTCCAAAACTCGCTAGAAGCTCTCAAGAATAGAGTCAGCCAAGGGGAGGATAGAAACTCTGATCTGGAAGACAAGATGGAAGAAACAGTTAGAGACTTCAAAAATTTCAGTAAGTTCAAAAGCTCCTGTGAACAGAACATGAGGGAATTGTGGGATACAATTAAACGTCCCAATATCAGGATCATTGGAATACCAGAAGGAGAAGAAATTCAGACCAAAGGCATAGAGAACTATTATTATTTAACAAAATAATTGAAGAAAACTTCCCCAGTCTCTTAAAAGAGAGGCCCATCAAGATACAAAAAGCCAATAGAACTCCAAACAGACTGGACTAAAGGAGAAACTCTCCAAGACATACTATCATTAAGAATCTAAACATTGACATCAAAGAGAAAATCCTAAAAGCAACTAGAGAAAAACAGCACACCACCTTCAAAGGAAACCCCATCAGAATTATGTCAGACTTCTCAATGGAAACCCTGAAAGCTAGAAGGGCCTGGAATGAAACACTGCAAAGTCTAAGAACCTGTGGCTTCCAACACAAACTACTCTAGCCAGCAAAAGTATCCCTCATAATAGATGCTGAAAGAAAAACATTCCATGACAAAACTCAGCTTTACAATTATATGAACACAAAACCAAACCTACAGAGAGTATTTCAGGAAATTCTCCACAGAGAAGAAAAAAATAAACAAACACAACTGCCTACAAGAAGCAGATCACAACAACCAAACTCAGAGAAGGCACAAAAAACTTCAACGTCCATGAAAACACCAACCCACATTTACCATCACAATATGGCAGGGATCAAATCAAATCTCACATTCATTACCCTAAATATTAATGGCCTTAATTCACCCATCAAGAGACACAAGCTAACAGGATGGATCAAAAAATTAGACCCCTCAATCTGTTGCCTTCAAGAAACCCACCACACCATTAAGGACAGACATCTCCTCAGGGTGAAAGGGTGGAAAACAGTATTCCAAGTAAATGGGAATAAGAAACAAGCAGGTGTAGCTATATTAATATCAGATAAAATAGACTTCACACCAAAAATAATCAAAAAAGACAAAGAAGTCCACTTCCTACTTATCAAGGGAATGATCCATCAAGAGGATATTACAATCATAAATCTGTATGCACCAAACACAGGGGCACCACAGTTCATAAAACAAAACCTACTTGACAATAGAACAGAAATAACCACAAACACCATCATAGCTGGGGACTTCAATACACCATTATCAGTAATAGACAGATCATCCAAACAGAAACTCAACAGGGAAGTAAGAGAGCTCAACAAAACCGTAGATCACTTAGACCTAACGGACATCTACAGAACCTTCCATCCCAAATCCACAGATTACACATTCTTCTCAGCAGCCCATGGAACATTCTCTAAAATAGACCATATACTGGGTCACAAAGACTGCCTCCACATATTTAGGAAGATTGACTTACTTCCCTGCATGATATCAGATCACAATGCTATATTGCTAGAAATCAACAACAAAAGACGCACCAAGAATCCCAAAGGCACCTAGAAACTGAACACCACACTTTTACACAATAAATAGATAGTGGATGAAATAAAAAATGAAATTGCAAAATTTCTGGAATTGAAGGACAATGAGAACACATCGTACCAAAGCTTATGGGACACAATGAAGGCGGTCCTCAGGGGAAAATTCATAGCACTCAATGCCTTCGTAAAAAGGACAGAAAGGTCCCAAATCAATGACCTAACCATCCACCTGAAGGCACTGGAAAAACAAGAAAAATCCAACCCACAGAACTCCAGAAGGAAAGAAATAATTAAAATCAGAGCAGAAATTAATGAATTGGAAACCAAGGAAACAATTAAGACAATTGAAAAAACAAAGAGCTGGTTCTATGAAAAAATAAACAAGATTGACAAACCCCTGGCCAATCAGATCAAGAAAAAAAAGGTGAAGCTTCAAATTAACAAAATTCAAAATGAAAAAGGAGAGATCACAACAGACATAAGTGAAATTGGGAGAATCATCAGGACTTATTTCAAAAACCTCTACTCCACAAAACTGGATAATGTGGAGGAGATGGATAAATTCTTGGATGCATACCATCTACCAAAGCTAAACACAGAGCAGATTAATCACCTCAATCAACCCATCACACTCATGGAGATTGAAAAAGTAATAAAAAAAAAAAACCTCCGAAAAAAGAAGAGTCCAGGACCAGATGGCTTCTCAGCTGAATTCTATCAAACCTTCATAGAAGAACTCAAACCAATCTTCCTCAAACTGTGCCACACAATTGGTGAACAGGGAAAGCTACCCAACTCCTTTTATGAAGCTAGGATCACCCTAATTCCAAAACCAGGCAGAGATGCCACAAGAAAAGAAAACTACCGGCCTATTTCCCTGATGAATTTAGATGCAAAGATCCTAAACAAAATCCTTGCAAACCGAATCCAACAACACATCAAAAGCATTATCCACCTTGACCAACTGGGATTCATCCCAGGAACACAGGGGTGCTTCAACATATGGATATCTGTCAATGGAATACACCACATAAACAAGGTTAAACATAAAAACCACATGATCATTTTGATAGATGCAGAAAAAGCCTTTGACAAGATTCAACATCACTTCATGTTCAAAACATTGGAGAGAATTGGCATGATTGGTTCATATCTTAACCTAATAAAGGCAGTATACGAAGCTCCGAAGGCCCAAATAATACTTAATGGAGAGAGACTGGAGGAATTCCCATTAAGATCAGGAACAAGACAGGTTCTCCACTCTCACCTCTGCTTTTCAATATAGTACTGGAAGTCCTAGCTCAAGCAATAAGACAGGAGAAGGAAATAAAAGGGATACAATTTGGAAAGGAAGAAGTTAAGTTAGCTTTATTCACTGATGGCATGATTATATATGTAAGAGACCCGAGAGACTCCATCCCAAAACTCCTGAAGGTGATTAATTCCTATGGCAAAGTAGCAGGATACAAAATCAATGCACAAAAATCAGTAGCCTTCCTTTATGCAAAGGACAAAGATACACAAAAAGAAATAAGGGACATAGTCCCATTTTCAATTTGAACAAAAAAAAATAAAATACCTTGGAATAACGTTAACCAAGGAAGTGAAAGATCTATACAACGAAAACATAAAAACACTCAAAAAAGAAATTGAGGCCAACTTGAGAAAATGGAAAGACCTCCCATGTTCCTGGATAGGCAGAATTAACATTGTGAAGATGACAATCCTACCAAAGGCAATATACAGATTTAATGCAATTCCAATTAAAATCCCTACCTTGTTCTTCACAGAGATAGAAAAAATGATCTCAAATTTCATATGGAAAGGCAGAAGGCCTCGCATTTCCAAACATATCCTCAGCAAAAGAAATACCTCTGGAGGCATCACCATACCTGATCTAAAGCTATATTACAAAGCCATAGTAATAAAAACAGCATGGTACTGGCATAAAAACAGGAGTATAGATCAATGGAATAGAGTTGAGGACCCGGACTTTGGGTCAAGCAACTATAGCTACTTGATATTCGATAAAGGCCCAAACAATATAGGCTGGAAAAAAGACAGCATCTTCAACAAATGGTGCTGGACAAACTGGATAACCATATGCAGGAAACTGAAACTTGATCCACACATTTCACCATGTACTACACTCAAGTCCAAATGGATCAAAGACCTCAATATAAGACCAGAAACTCGAAACTACTGGAAAAAAAATATAGAAAGTACTTTCCATGATAGAGGAATGGAAAAAGACTTCCTGAACACAACCCCAGAAGCTCACGAACTTAAACCATCACTCAACCAATGGGATCACATGAAGCTGAAGAGTTTCTTTACAGACAAGCATACAATAAGCAAAGCCAATAGATTACCCACAGAATGGGAGAAAATATTTGCAGGTTATCCAACTGATAGAGGCCTAATCTCTAGAATCTACAAATAACTCAAAAATCTAAACAGCAAAAAGTCAAACACCCCACTCACAAAATGGGGCAAAGAGCTGAATAGGCAGTTCGCAGAGGAAGAAATACAAATGGCAAATGTACACTTAAGAAAATGTTCATCATCCATAATCATCAGAGAAATGCAAATTAAAACAACCATGAGATTCAACCTTACCCCAATAAGGATAGCAAACATCAAAACATCAAATAAAAATAAATGCTGGCAAGGATGTGGAGAAGTAGGAACATTCATCCACTGTTGGTGGGAATGTAGGATGGTACAACCACTTTGGAAAGCAATATGGAGACTTCTGAAAAAGCTGAGTATAGAGATACCAACACACCCAGTTATTCCCTTACTGGGCATCTACCCTAAAACCTTCAAACCACAGAGTAAAGAGATTTGCTCAACCATGTTTATAGCGGCTCAATTTGTAATAGCTAAGAGCTGGAATCAACCCAGATGTCCATCACTAGAAGAATGGATAACTAAGATGTGGTATATCTACACAATGGAATTCTATACAGCAGTAAGAAAAAATGACACAATGAAATCTGAGGAAATATGGTTGAACCTGGAACAGATCATTCTCAGTGAACTTACCCAATCACAGAAAAAAAATCGCCACATAGTCTCACTCATCTACAGCACCTAAGCTGAATCTACCGAAGATACCTTACATACCCAGCAAGCATCTCCTAGACTAGACACTAGGATGGAAGGGGAGGGAGGGGAGGGCATCAAAGGGGTGGGAAACACAAATTTAGACCCAAACGGCAATGGAACCATAATCTTCTACTTACTAAAAGACAGACCAAATGGCTGATCCTTCACCAGGCACTTACAGGGAACACCTGAACCACAAGACACTGGAGAGGGTAAGATCAAGACTAACCTTAATCTTCTACATCTTCCCTCCCTCACTTCCCCTCTCCCCCCCCCCTCTCTCTCTCTTATCTCTAACTCTTGTATATTAGTTATCCTTTTCCTCATTTTCTTAGTGGGCACTGACCTGTAACTCCCAGATCCAGCATGGGGCTATCATCCACAATGAGCTTTTGATCAGAGAGACCTACAAGGTTTCCAAAAAGACAGACAGATTTCTGTCAGAGTACTTGATGACCCACCAAAGGTTAGTGGTAAGACCCTACTGCTGAAGACACCTTATGCGGTTGACATTCAAATTAGAATGGCATGGCTGGAAGTTGGAAGAGAGTCAGTCCCCAGACAGTCAGCGCATCTAGTGCCAGAAGGTGCTTCATGGGCGACTGGGGAAAATTGACCAATATCTGTCGAAGCAATGCATGGTCTAACCTACTTAGCAGCAAATAACTTGTTGTGATGCCCACACAAGTGCAGTGGTGGCACACAGCCATGGTGGGGAACCAACTGCTCTCAATTTGGCTAACTGATCCCCTCAGTGGTATGGGACCCATAGCTGGAGCTGGGAAACAAGTCAGAACCAGATCCAAACGTAAACCCACTCTCCAATATCAAGCTACCATCAGTTGTGGGCTACAAGAGGGCCTACACGTATTAAATTCTCTATTAAAAAAAAAATAGTAAGGGTTATCTCATTTGTCCTGGTGCTAACTTACTCTCCGTTGGAGAATCTGCTTCTCTTTTTCACATAGATGTAGATCCTAAGGAGAGAGCCACCCCATCATACCTCAAAAGGGCCCCGGCTGAAACTGAGAAAAATTGGAGAAACAAGCAAGGGGGCTGTTTTCCTGATGAACCGGATACCAGCACAAGGGGGAAGGAGATCAGCACAGAGAAAAATCAACTCCTACCAAATCAGAGAGCCAGAGCCTCAGAGGCCCCCAACACCTCATCACTGAAGCAGATCAAAAATGAACACAACATGGCTCAGGGAAATTTTGCGGAAGAGGGGGCGGAAAGAATGTCAGAGTCACATGTTGGGTCATGATATGCAGAGACATTTAGCTTACCCATAACTGTGGGTTAACTCCACAATGCAAGACCCGTATACCTCAACAAGGAGGGGCCAAGGGGATGGGGTATGTCATGGATGAGCCTAATAATGGTACCAACCTGACTGTATTTGCTGAATACCGAACTGACTAATAAAGAAAAAAAGAAAAAAATAAAATAAAATAAAATAAAAGATATTGGGAAACAGAATACAAGAATACATCAGAAAGATCATTCACCCCAACCAAGTAGGCTTTATCCCAGAGATGCAGAAATGGTTCGACATATGTAAATCAATAAATGTAAAATATATAAATGTACTGAAGGAAAAAATCACATGATCATCTCAATAGATACAGAAAAGGCATTTATAAAATCCAACATCCCTTCATGATAAAAGTCCTAAAGAAACTGGTAATAGAAGGAACATATCTCAACATAATAAAGGCTATTTATGAAAAACCTACAGCCAACATAATACTAAATGCAGAAAAACTTAAATGCATAAAATCTTGAAACTTTTCCACTATAATCAGGAAAATGACAAAGGTGTCAACTGTCCCCTCTTTTACTTAAAATAGTACTGGAAGTCTTAGCTATAGCAATAAGTCAACACATAAAAGGGATACAAATTTTAAAGGAAGAGATCAAATTATGACTATTTGCAGTTTATATGATTCTATACATAAAGAACCCTAAAGACTCTACCAGCAAACTGTTAGAGATGATAAACACTTTTAGCAATGTAGGAGGATACACAATAAATACACAGAAATCAGTATCTTTTCTATATACTAACAACAAGCAAGTGGAGAATGAAATCCAGGAATCACTCCTATTCACAAATGCCTCAAAAGAATAAAATAAAATACCTTTGAATAAATCTAACCAAAGAAATGAAGGATCTCTACAATGAAAACTTTAAAACACTCAAGTAAGATATTGCAGAAGACATTGTGAAATAGAAAGAGATCCCATGTCCTTGGATTGGAAGAACCAATATTGAGAAAATGTCAATCTTACCAAAAGCAACCTATGCATTTAATATCCCCATTAAAATTCCAACGACATTCTTCACAGACATATAAAAAACAATCTTAAAATTCATTTGGAAGCAGAAAAACCTCAAATATCCAAAACAATTTTGAGCAACAAAAATAAGGCTGGTGGTATCACTATACCTTAATTTAAGCTATAATACAAATCCATAGTAACAAAAACAGCATGGTACTGACAAAAAGACAAACACATAGATCAATGGAACAGAATACAGAACCCACATGGAAGTCCAGGCACCTACAGCCACCTGATCTTTGAAAAAATGCCTAAAAAAAACAAAATGCTTTGGAGAAAAGACAGACTTTTTAACAAATGGTGCTGGGACAACTGGGTATCTATATGTACAAGGATGAAAATAGATCCTTATCTCTCTCCATGCAAAAGAATTAAGTACAAATGGATCAAAGAACATAATATCAGACCTGAAATTCTGAAAATGCTAAAGGAAAAAGTAGGGGAAGCCCTTCAACATAGTGGCACAGGCAGTGACTCTGAATATAACACCAGTTGGTCAGGAAATAAAACCACTAATAAACCAATGGGAACTAATGAAATTACAAAGCTTTTGTACAGCAAAGGACACTGTGAATATAGCAAAGAGGCATCCTACAGAATGGGAGAAAATCTTTGCTGCTATACATCTGAAAGAGAATTAATAGCTAGGATATACAAAAAAACTCAGAAAACTAAATAATAAGAAATCAAATAACCCAATTAAAAATGGGTTAAGGAACTAAATACAGAGTTCTCAAAAGAAATACAGATGGCATATAAACGTCTAAAAAAAATGTTCTACATCCTTAGCCATTAAGGAAATGCAAATTAAAACTACTTTGAAGCTGGGTGTGGTGGAGCATACCTTTAATCCCAGCACTTGGGAGGCAGAGATAGGAAGATCGCCATGAGTTTGAGGCCACATAGTGAATTCTAGATCAGCCTGGGCTAGAGTGAAAACCTATCTCAAAAAAAAAAAAAAAAAAAAAAAAAAAAAAAAAAAAAACTACTTCGAGATTCTATCTCACTCCTGTCAAAATGGCTACCATCAAGAAAACAATGACAATAAACATTGATGAGGATGCAGAAATAGAGGAACAAGAGTTCACTGTTGGTGGGAGTATAAACTGGTAAAGCCATTGTGTAAATCAGTGTGCATGTTCCTGAGATAGCTAAAAATAGATTTACTGCATGACCCAGCTATACCACTCCTAGGAATACATTTCAAGGACTCTTCTCACTATCTTAGAGATATTTGCACAACCATGTTTATTGCTGCTCTATTCACAGTAGCTAGGAGATGGAACCAGCCTACATATCCCTCAACTGATGAATGGGTAGTGAAGATGCAGTACATTTATACAATGGAATTCTGTTCAGCGGTAAAGAAAAATGAAATTATGAAATTTGCAAGGAAAAGGGTGGACCTAGAAAGGATTGTATTTAGTGAGGTAACACAGGCCCAGAAAACCAAGTGCAGCATGTTCCCTGTCATACATGGATCCTAGCTACAAATGTTTGGACTTGCATGTGAGTTGAAATAAAACTCAGGAGCAGCCGGGTGTGGTGGTGCACACATTTAATCCCAGCACTCAGGAGGCAGAGGTAGGAGGATTGCTGTGAGTTCAAGACCATCCTGAGACTACAGAGTGAATTCCAAGTCAGCATGGGGTAGATAAGACCCTACCTCAAGAAAAAAAAAAAAAGTAAGAAAGAAAGAAAAAACTCAGGAGCAGAGGCCAGTAAGCTACAAAGGGGATATAAGGGAGGGATAGGGAGAGTTAAAGGGATGGTATTGTATATCTGTAAGTAGATGAAAAGATTACTGGGGGCAGAAAGGCCTAAGTGATGTCAGGGAAGGAGATTGAGTAAAGGAAAAGTAGAAGGAGGATTAATCAAAATCTAAGAGGATATAAATAAGTCATGTGAAAACCTACTTTTTGGACTATGGCACACCCAAAAGCTATAGATTGTTACTAGAAAATTTTCATTGCCAGGGATAGGATACCTTCCAGTGAGTTGTTGGCCGGGGAGATCCCTGATACCCCCAAAACATTACAGGCCATTGCTGAGGCCCTTGGTTTCCCACCAGGAATAGATGGTAAGACCCTATTGCTGAAGATTCCACATACTTGGGCTGCAAAGTCACTGAGAAATCCTGCTGGAGCTGAGCTGAAAACCTCCTCCATGTAGACCAGCAGACAGAAAACTGGAAGAAGCCATTCTGCATGCAGTTCAATGGGAGAGAGAGAAATCACCAGTAGAGATACTCAACAGTGGACACTGCAAGCCTTATATTTGGCCAGCCAGGCCAAATGAGCCAACAGGTGCAATGTCTGTTATGGGGGAAGCCAACCACTCTCTAACTGGACTGGAGGCCTGCTCCATTGAAGGGAATATATGCCTGATACTGTAAATCTCTGCCAGGGGTAGTCATGAGCCCTAGGAGTGTAATGTCTGCTGGTGTCTGGCTAGATGCATTTACTATGCTCACCAAACTACCCAATAAGCACTTTTCTTAATGTCTATACCCATATATTAATGCTACACTCAGTTTTGGTTAGAGAAGCTTCTCTTTTCAGATGGTGGCGACTTTGGGATGACTCAGAAGGCATCATGGTGCTGAGAAGAAGTGACAGAGGAGAGCTCAGCACTGAAGCATCTCTATCACACGTTCCAAGGCTCAGGGTCTATTGTGGAAGAGGTGGCAGAAAGAATGTAAGAGCTAAAGGAAGGGTAGGGCTCCTTACAATGCACTCCTCCAGATACAAAATTTCCTGGATATCCATGACCTCACAGTGCCTGACACTACCTACACAAGACCATCATAATAGGAGGAAAAGATGACTACATCAAAATAAAAGAGAATCTGATTGAGAGTGGAAGGGGTATGATGGAGAATGGAGTTGCAAAGGGGGAAGTGGGGGGAGGGAGGGAATTACCATTGGATACTGTCTAAAATTATGGAAGTTGTCAATAAAAATAAATTATTAAAACAAAGAAAAATTAAATTATGAAATTTACAGGAAAATGGGTGGATCTGGAAAGAATTATACTAAGTAACCCAGGCAAAGAAAGCCAAATGTCGCATGTTCTCTCTCATATGTGGATCCCAGTTACAAATGTGCAGACATGTGTGTGAGTTGGAGTAAAAAATCATTTGGACAATGGAACACTGAGGAGCCATAAGTTGTTACCAGAAAATTTTCAGTGCCAAGGATGGGATACCTTCCAGTGAATTGTTGGCCAGGGAGGTCCCTGACACCCCCAAAACATTACAGTTTACTGCTGAGGCCCTTGGTTTCCCACCAGGAATAGATGGTAAAAACCCTATTGCTGAAGACTCCACATACTTGGGCTGAGAGGTCACTGAGAAATCCTGCTGGAGCTCAGCTGAAAACCTCCTCCATGTAGACAAGCTGACAGAAAGCTGAAAAAAAAAATCCATGCTGCATGCACTTCAATGGGATAGAGAGAAATCACCAGTGGAGATACTCAACAGTGGACACTGCAAGCCTTATATTTGGCCAGCCAGGCCAAATGAGCCAATGCGTGCAATAGTGGTATGTCTGTTATGGGGGAAACCAACCACCCTCTAATTGGACTGGAGGCCTGCTCCATGGGAGGGAATACATCCCTGATACTGAAAACCTACAACAAGGGTAGTCATGAGCCCTAGGGGTATAACATCTGCTGCTGTCTGGCTAAATGTATATACTATGCTTATCAAACTGCCCAGTAAGCACTTCTCTTTATGCTCATATCCATATATTAATGCTACTCTAACTTTTAGTTCTTTTCTTTGCAGATGGCAGTGACCTTGGAATGACTCAGAAGGCATCATGGTGCTGAGAAGTGACAGAGGAGTGCTCAACACTGAAATATTTCTATCAAATCTTCCAAGGCTCAGGGTCCATTGAAGAAGAGGTGGCAGAAAGAATGTAAGAGCCAAAGGAAGGGTAGGACTCCTCACAATGTGCTCCCCCCAGACACATATGGCCTGGATATCCATGACCTCAAAGTTTCTGACACTACGTATATAAGACTATCATAATAGGAGGAAAAGATCATGACATCAAATAAAAGGAACTGATTGCAAGGGGGAGGGGAGTTTCAAAGGGGAAAGTTGGGGGAGGGAGAGAATTACCATGGGATATTGTTTACAATTATGGAAGTTGTCAATAAAAAAAATAAATAAAAATAAAATAAAATAATCTATACTCCACTAAACAGGAAAATTTTTTAAAAATCATTAGCTGGGTCTAATAAACTAGAAAAGGGCTATAACGGGAGGAAGGAGAGGGGTAGACTTAAGTGGATGGTATTGTATATATGTAATTAGACAAACAGATTACTGTAGGTGGAATGGCCTAAGAGAAGTCAGGGGAAGATATTGAATAACCGAAGTGTGAGGGGAAGATTAATCAAAATTCAGGATGTTGTGAATAATCCATACAATAACTTACTTTTTTAGATAATGACACACCCAGAAGCCATAGACTATTACCAGAAAAATTTCCTTGTCAAGGATGGGATACCTTCCAGTGAGTTGTTGACCAGGGATGTCCCTTGATGTCCCCCAAACATTATAGACTATTGCCAATGCTCTTGGTTTCCCACCAGGAATAAATGATAAGACCATATTGCTGAAGACTCCACATGCCTGGGCTGCAAGGTCACCAAGAAATAAATGAAACTAGGGCTGAGCTGAAAACCTCCTCCTTGTAGACCAGCTGACAGAAAGGTGGAAAAAGCTGCACTGCATGTAGCCCCATGGAAGACAGAAGCTATCAGTTGTGAAAACAGTGGACACTGCAAGCTTCAAATTGTGCCAGCCAGGCTAAATGAGCCAAGGAGTGCAATAGTAGCATGTCTGTTATGGATAAAACCAACTGCACTCTAATTGGACTGGAGACTGGCTCTATGGGAGGGAATACATGCCTATGGGAGGGAAGGTCATGAGTACTACGAGTGTAACACCTCCTCTTGTCTGGCTAAATACATATATTATGGCCACCAAACTGCTCTTTAACTACTTTACTTAATATTCATTCCCATATATTAATGCTACTCTCATTTTTGGTTAAAGAAGCTTCCCTTTTCAGATGGCAGTGACCACTGGGATGACCCAAAAGGCACCATAGTGCTGAAAATATGTGATGGAGGAGTGTTCAGCACTGAAACACCTCTACCACACCTTCCAAGGCTCAGGGTCCATGGTCGAAGAGGTAGCAGAAAGAATGTAGGAGCTGAAGGAAGGGTAAGACTGCTTACAATGCAATCGTTCAGACAGAAATTGGCCTCGATATCCATGACCTTGTAGTGCCTAGCAATACCTTCACAAGGCCCTCATAATAGGAAGAAAAGATGATGTCATCAAAATAAAAAAGAGACTAATGGAGAGATTGAGGGGATATGATGGAGAGTGGATTTGTGAAGGGGAAAGTGGGGGAGGGAAGGGAATTACCATGGGTTATTGTCTATAATTGTGGAAGCTGTCAATTAAAAAAAATTAAATTTAGAAAAGAAACAGCTATAGCACCAACTAGGTAACCAATAGCTTGGAGGGCTGGGGGAGTGTATGTATATGGTACTGTTTCGTTTCTCCTATCACCCAGATTCATGGGTCCAGGAATCAAGGGGTGAAAATGGGAAGCGTCCCACTTACCATCACCCTAAGTGACCCATTAGCCAAATTTTTGCCTCCTGTTCCTGCAACGTTATGCTATGCTGGCCTAGAGGTCTTGGTGCCAGAGGGGGAAGTACTTTTGTCAGAAAGCACAAAGAACATTCCATTGAATTGGAAGCTAAGACATCCTCCCAGCCACTTTGGGCTCCTGATGCCCTTTAGTGAATAGGCTGAGAAAGGAGTTACAGTGGTAGCAGGGGTGATTAATCCAGACTACCAGGGGGAAATTGGACTGCTCCTCCACAATGGAGGTAAGGAAGAGTATGTCTGTAACTACAGAGTAAATTACAGGTCAGCCTGGGATAAAGACAGATCCTACTTCAAAAAAAAGAATTGAAGAACCTGTGGAACCTGGTTGTAAAGCATAAACTGTAGCTTAGGAAACCACTGTCACCTTTTTTCACCTTTAAATTTTATATTATTTATATCATACATTTCCTGTAGTGGAAGTGTTAATTTTACTGTTTTAATTTTATTTGGTACCTTTTCGGAATATAATGTAATATAATGAATGTAATTATATTTTGACTGCTTTTTTATTTTTCCATGACTTGTATACTGAAGCTATCTAAGCTTTTGAAATAAAATTTAACCCCCATGCCCCAAAAAAGAAATACACCAACTCCTGAAGTTTGAACAACTCACTAATAAACAATGAATGAGTTGTTAAAGAAATCAAAAGGAAAATTTTAAAATTTTAGAACTTGGCTGGAGAGATGGCTCAGAAGTTAAGGCACTTGTCTGTGAAGCCTAACGACCCATGTTGGATTCCCCAGTACCATGTAGAGCCAGATGCACAGACTAGCACATATATCTGGAGTTCATTTGCAGTGGCTAGAGTCCCTGCTACTATGCCCATTCTCTCTCTCTCTCTCTCTCTCTCTCTCCCTTTCTCCCTCCCTCTCCTTCACCCTCTCTCTTTCTGCTTGCAAATAAATAAAATATTTTTTAATTTCTAGAACTGAATGACAGTGAAAGTACAACCTACCAAAATCTATGAGATACAATGAAGACAGTTCTAAAAGGGAAATTTATAGTATTAAATGCCTATATTACAAAAATAGAGGAATCTCAAAAAAAAAAAAAACACCTTAACTATTCATTTGAAGGTTTTGGGGGGAGAAAAGAACAATCCAGACAGAAAAAAAAACAATAATCAAGATCAGAACAGAAATTAATAAATTAGAAATTAAGAAAACAAAGTCAGGCATATGCCTTTAATCCCAGCACTTGGGAGGAAGAGGTAGGAAGATCTCCATGAGCTCAAGGCCACCCTGAGACTACATAGTGAATTCCAGGTCAGCCTGGGCTAGAGTGAGGCCCTACCTCAAAAAAAAAAAAAAAAAAAAAAAAAAAAAAAAAAAAGAGGGCTGGAGAGATGGCTTAGCAGTTAAGGTGCTTGTGTGCAAAGCCAAGGAGGCTTGGCTCAATTCCCGAGGTCCCACATAAGCCAGATGCACAAGGTGGCGCATGCGTCTGGGGTTTGTTTGCAATGACTAGAGGCCCTGGTGTGCCCATTCTCTCTCTCCCTCTCTCTCTCTCTCTCTCTCTCTCTCTCTCTCTCTCTCTCTCTCTGTATGTGTGTGTGTATGTGTGTGTGTGTGTGTGTGACTATCTCCTCCTGTGTCTTTCTCTCTCTCAAATAAATAAATAAAATATTTTTTAAAAATTAAGATAACAATTTTACAAATTGATGAGTTGAAGAGTTGGGGATCTTTAAAAAATTAATAAGATTAATAAACCCTTAGCCAAATTGATCAAAAGAAAAAGAGAGAAAGACTAAAATCAACAATATTAGAGATGAAGAAGGATATGTTACAACAGATTACAATGGATACCAATGAAAGTGGGAGAAACATAAGAACGTACTTCAAAAATATTTATTGCACAAAACTGGAAAATCTGAAAGAAATAGACTGATCCTTGACTCCTACCACCTACCAATACTAACCCCAGAAGAGATAAACTATCTGAAAAAAGCTATAACATCTAAGGATAATTAAAAAGTAATTAAAAGCCTTCCAATAACAACAAAAAAATATCTAGGCCCAGATGGATTCACTGCTGAACTCTACAAAACCTTCATTGGAGAACTAAAACCACTTTTAGTCAAGTTATTTCACACAATTGAAAAGGAGGAAGTGCTCCCTGATTCCTTCTATGAAGCCAGCTTTATACTAATTCCACAAAACAGAGATACAACAAGAAAATAAAATTATAGACCAATATCCCTGATGAACATAGAAAAAAAAATTCAATAAAGCTTTTGCAAATGAATCCAAAAACATATCAAAAGCATCATCCTAGCAGCTGGGCATGGTGGTGCACACCTTTAATCCCAGCACTTGGGAGGCAGACGTAGGAGGATCACTGTGAGTTCAAGGACATCCTGAGACTACATAGTGAATTCCAGGTCAGTCTGAACTACAGTGAGACCCTACCTGGAAAATCCGAAAAACCAAAAAAAAAATGTACCGCCTTTAATCCCAGTACTTAGGAAGTATAGGTAGAAGGATTGCCATGAGTTCAAGGCCACCCTGAGACTAATTCCAAGTCAGCCTAGGCTAGAGCAAAACCCTACCTTGAAAACCAAACAACAAAAGTACCATCCACCTTGATTAAGTTCATTCATCCCAGGGATGCAGAGATAGTTCAACATATGGAAATCAATAAATGTAATACATTATATTACATAAATAGACTTAAAGACACTAATCACATGACCATTTCAATAGATGCAGAAAAAAGGCCTTCGAAAAACTACAACATCCCTTCATGATTAAAATACTGGAGAGACCTGGGATAGAGGGATATATAGACCATATCATAATAAAGAGGGAAAAACTTGAAGCATTCCCACTAAGGTCTGGAACAAGGTAGGGGTGCCCATTCTCACTGCTGCTTTTCAACATAGTACTTGAAGTCTTAACTTAAGCAATAAGACAAGAGAAAGAAAGCCGGGCGTGGTGGCGCACGCCTTTAATCCCAGCGCTCGGGAGGCAGAGGTAGGAGGATCACCGTGAGTTCCAGGCCACCCTGAGACTACATAGTGAATTCCAGGTCAGCCTGGGCTAGAGTGAGACCCTACCTTGAAAAACCAAGAAAAACCAAAAAAGAAAAAGACAAGAGAAAGAAATAAAAGGGATACAAATTGGAAAGGAAGAAGCCAAATTACCCCTATTGCAGATTATATAGTTCTATATATAAGTGACCCAAAAGACTCCAACAGAAAACTCCTAGAGGTGATAAATTCATTCAGCAAAGTGGCAGGATATAAAATCAACACAAAAAATCAGTAGCCTTCACATATAACAATGACAAACATACAGAAAAAGAAATCAGGGAAGCAGTCCCATTTACAATGCCCATAAAAAATTAAATACCTTTAAATATCCTTAACCAAGGAAGTGAAAGACACATACAATGAAAATAAAAAAGCACTGGAGAAACTGAGGAAGACACAAGAAGATAGATATACCTCCCATGCTCATGGATCAGAAGAATTAATATCATGAAATAGCCATCCTATCAAAGGCAGTATACAGATTCAATGTAATTCTAATCAAAATTCCAGCAATACCCTTCACAGACTAAGAAAAAATAATCTAAGAATTCACATAGGAATGGAGATATGGCTTAGAAGTAAAGACACTTGCCATCAAAGCCAAAGGACCCAGTTCAATTCCCCAGTACCCACATACAGCCAGATGCACAAGGTGACACTTGCATCTGGAGTTTGTTGGCAGTAACTAGAGGCCCTGACATGCCCATTCACATTCCCCAGGACTCTCTCTCTCATAAATAAATAAAAATATTTTTTAAATTCATATGAAAGCACAAAAGCTCTCTGATAGTCAAAATATCCTCAGCAAAAGGAATACAAATGGTGATATCACCACACCTTACTTCAAGACACACTAAAAGCCATAGTTATAAAACAGAGCCTGGTATTGGCACAAAAACAGATACATAGATCAATGTAATAGAATGGAATATCCAGGTTTAAATGCAAGTAAATACAGCTACTTGATCTTTGACAAAGAGGCCAAAATACACATTGGAGAAAAGATAGAATTTTCAACAAATGGTACTAGAGAAATTGGATAACAACATCAAGAAGAATGAATCTAGACCTACTCCTCTCACCCTGCACAAAAATTAGCTCCAAATGGACCAAGGACCTCAATTTAAGTCTTAAAACTCTAAAATGACTAGAAGATAAAATAGGAAGAACACTCCAAAATGGAGGAATAGGAAAAGACTCTGAATAAAACCCCTGTAGCCCAGGAAATTAGACAAACATTCAACCACTGGGATCTCATGAAACTTAAAAGCTTTTGTACAGATAAGTAAACATCAACAGGATAAATAGTCAACCTACAGAATGGGAGAAATCTTTGTTAGTTACACATCTGACAGATGTTTGATATCTGCAATATACAAAGAACTCAAAAAACTAAAGCAATCAAAAAGAATGCAACACACTCAAAAAATGGAGCAGGGAATGAAACAGAGAATTCTAAAAGGAAGAAATGCAAATAGCCAATAAACACCAAAAAAATGTCTAACATCTTTAGCTATCAGGGAAATACAAATTAAAACTACTTTGAGATTCCATCTCACTCCAGTCAGAATGGTTATCAAAGAATCAAATTACAGCAAATGCTGGTGAGGAAAAAGAGGGCCTCAGATCCAGTCAGAGACCAGTTGGTTTCCCCCATAGCCTGTGCTACTGTTGCACAGGTGTGTATATCTTGGCCAGCTAGTTGAATTTTATAGCATGCGGAATCCCTGCTTATTCATGCTGTTGGTGACCATTACCCCCGGCACTTCACATAACACTTCACAGCACTATGAGGGCTAGCCAGCAGGAAGCTGGATTCTTTCTAAGTTCCAGAGTTATCTCTAATTGTCCTGTGACTGCAACCTGTGGTGTCTTCAGCAATAGGGTCTTACCATTTAGTTCTGGTGGATAATCAAAAGCTTTGGCAATGGTCTGCATTGTTTTGAAGACCTCATGGAACTTCCTGACCAACAGCTCTCTGTAGCGGGTAGTTCAGTTTTGGCACTGGCTATTGGAGAAACCAACTGGTCTCTGGAACTGAGACCCACTCAGTGGGAGGGAATTCATACCTGGTACTGAGAACCAAGTCAAAAGCCTATAGACAAGATGGTCATAGACTCTAAAAAGAAGCCCCCACTATTCTTTGGCTAAGAAGAGAGGGTAGCCAGGTGTGGTCACACACGCCTTCAATCCTAGCACTCAGGAGCCCAAGGTAGAAGGATTGCTGTGAGTTCAAGGCCAGTCTGAGACTACATAGTGAATTCCAGGTCAGCCTGAGCTAGAACAAGACCCTATCTTGAAAAAAAAGTTTTTTTTTTAAAGCATTATGCTTACCATTTTTGATCCATGCTGCTCTCACTCTTGGTTGGAGAATCTGATTTTTACAGATGGCAATGCATACCATGGAGAACCAAGATCCATCAATATGACAAAAAAAAAGACAGCTGACTGCCCAGCACAAGATGAGCCATCTCTATCACATCTCTCAGGTCCCAAGAGATACTATAGAGGAAGTGACAATTTAAACTCAAGGGCTGCTCTGCTATCCTGACAAGCTCTTCCAGGGAGATGGCAGTAGACACTAATCTACTAATCAAAACTAAATCAGGGGCTGGAGAGATGGCTTAGTGGTTAAGGCGTATGCCTTCAAAGCCTAAGTACCCACATAAGCCAGATGCACAATGGGTCACATGTATCTGGAGTTCATTTGCAGTGGCTGGAATCCCTGGTGCATCTATTCTCTCTCTTTCTCTCTCTCTGTCTCAAATAAATAAATATTTAAAAATATTTCTTAAAAATATAAAAACTAAATCAGAGCAGAATTAATTAAAACTAATCAAAGCAGAAGTTAGAGGATGCAGAAAGCCCAACACTAAAGACTTATAACACACTCACTGAGACTCAGGGAAGAGGGTGTGGAAAGACTGTAAGAGCCACAGGATGGGAAGTAGTTTCCTGATACATTGTCCCTTCCACTGAAACTAGTGCATTCATGACCCAACAATGAATACCAACAACCCCACTGAGAAGTGCCCTCAATGGAATGGGGGTGGGAGAAAGGAGATGTAAGAGTATAACAAGAGAATATGACCAATAAGCATTATGTTCATACTATAAAGTTCATAATAAAAATTAATCATAAATATATACATATATATATATATAAACTTCCTCAAAACTATCAAATTGGAGATTGAATGAATAAACACAATGGATCATTATGTAGCTATGAAAAAAAGAATTAGGAGTATTTCTATGCAGGATAATTTTGTGGGTATACTGCTAAGTGAAAAATGGCAAAGTCTAAACTAGCATATATACAGTATACTACCTATTGTACAAGAAATAAGAAACACCACATGTAGCCAGGTGCAGTGGAACATGTCTGTATTTCCAGCCCCTCAAGAGGCTGGGGCAGATGGATTGCAAGTTGAAAATCAGTCTGGACAATTTAGTGAGACCCTGTCTCAAAATAAAAGTCTGTTTTGAAAAGGTGGTAGATATGTAGCTCAATGAAAGAATACTTGCCTAACATATATAAGGTTCTGGGTCAAATCTTCACTACTAAGAAAGAAGAAAGGGAGGAAGAAGGAGGGAAGGAAAACACTCATATGCATGTTTATTTTGCCAGTAAGAGAGAGGAAATAAACTAGAAACTAATGACATATGTTATTTACATGTAACAAGGAAAACAACAAAGAGGAGGGAAGGACATCTCTAAAAATGTTTTTTAAATAACCTTGACTTTTCAAAGCATAGATTTTAATGTTCATAAAAATAAAGTGAGAATGAAAAAAAAAGCATTATTATTAACACTACCTTAGTTTGCTTCATCATCTTGTTTTGCAGGGTGATTTTATTTTGTTTGGTTTGGTTTGGGACTTTTATGGTGCTAAGAATTGAACCTAGGGCCTTGTACATGCTCTAAAAGCACTCTACCACTGAACTACAACCTAGCCTTTACTGTATCATGTTTTAGTTTATATAACCTTAAAAAGACCACATTATATAATCTCCATTTTTCAAAAGGAAATCAGGAGTTATAGAGAAGCAGAATAATTTCTTAATGCTCACAAACAAAATTAGTGGAAAAGTCTAAGATATTCTCCCTCAATTTCCAATTCAGAACAAATCCACCAGATAGCTAGAGCTTAACTATGAGCTCAATGAGTAACCAAAAAGTGAGGAAGAGTCTAAGAGGGGAGAAGGAAAGACAGGGGGAAGGAGGGAAGAGTGGGAAGCTCTGTGTCCCCATCACCAAAGGAGGTATTTGGTGAAAAGGGCTAACCTGCAGGAAAGAACCTCATACCTCTATACATACCAATGGCAGCAGTCCAAGAATGAGATACTGTAAAATGGGTCAGAGAGCTAAGATCATGGGAATGAGATCAGTGCTATGGAAGTTCCGACTCAGGTGGCTAGCCTCCAACATTTCCATAATATCAACAAGGAGCACCATTCCTCCACTTGGGCAGCCAGACCAGAGGAAAAGAAGAGCAATCTACAATCTACAGTTGTAGAGAGAATTTCTTGATCTACTTTAGATACAATAGAACACACACCTCTACCTCTGCTTCCCCAACAAAATAAGAAAATAAACAGAACTTAAGGGAAGACCTAGTATGATTCTCTTTGTAAGCATCTCCTCTAAGACTTCCTTCTTTGTTCTATACCTGCTTGCATCCTTATAGGACCTTTAGCTGCTTGCTTCTGAAGCATCCCAGCATATCAGACCTAACTGCCATCTATTAGCAGATAAAACACGGCTGGCCACGTTTGTTGTTAAGATAGCAATAGTTTAGTCACTGAAGTTAAAGACTTGTTTCCAATAGATGAAAAAGTCAAAACACAGACTTTCTCTAAAAATTTATGAAGAAATAAGAGGATCTCTTTTAAATTCATTATGTTATGCAGAGCTCTTGTGTCTGGAAAAATAACAGTAGAGTGAAAATTATCATATACCTCTGAAAATTGAAAAATAGACATCAAGAGGCTGTTAGGCTAATCACCCTGAACTTGTTGACAAAGGGCCAGATAAAATACAAAGTTTCTAGGTCATGAACTGTTTTTGGGCTAACCATGAATACAAAATATTCACAATTTACCAGAATAAAGTATTGTTTAAAGAAAAAACAGTCAGGGTTGGAGAGATGGCTCAGCAGTTAAAGGCACTTGCTTACAAAGCCTGATGGCCAGGGTTTGATTCACCAGTGCCCACATAAAGCCAGATGCACAAAGTGGCCCATGTGTCTGGAGTTCACTTGCAGTGGCAGGAGGCCCTAGTGTGCCCATACTCATTTTCTCTCTCTCTCTCTCTCTCTCTCTCTCTCTCTCTCTCTCTCTCTCTCTCTCTCTTTCTCAAATAAATATATGTATTTTTTTTCTGTGTATTTTTTATGAGAGAGAAAGTGAGAGGGGGGGGGGAGAGAGAGAGAATTGGTGCACCAGAGCCTCCAGCCACTGCAATTAAACACCAGACTATGCGCCATCATGTGCACATGCAACCTTGTGTGTTTGCATCACCTTGTGCATCTGGCTTCTATGGGACCTGGAGAGTTGAACATGAGTCCTTAAGCTTCACAGGCAAGGGCCTTAACCACTAAGCAATCTGTACAGCCCAATAAATGTATTTTTTACAAAAACAAAAAGCCAGACATGGTGGCACATGCCTTTAATCCCAGCACTCAAGAGATTGAGGTAGGATGGTCACTGTGAGTTCGAGGCCAGCCTGAGATTACATAGTGAATTCCAACTCAGCCTGAGCTAGAGTGAGACCCTACCTCAAAAGAAGAAGGAGAAGGAGAGGAGGAGTAGGAAGAAGAAGAGGAAACAGAGAGAAAGAAAGAAGGAAGGAAGAAAGGAAGGAAGGATCAACAGGTTAGGTCATAGGGCTCTTGGGCCAAGAAAGATTTAAGCAAAGCAATGCACTGTTCACAAGTGACATTTAAATAATCATGACATACACCAAAACCACTTTCATTTTTTAAAAAAATGAAAATAAGTACATTGTATTCAAAGGGCTTTGGCAAATGTGATGGCAAAAGAAAAAACAGACTCTGAAATGAGACACCAACTCCATAATGAAAAGCATTAAACCAGGAAATACTGGCTCACTACTCTGAAATCTCACTTGGTTCAGCATGCCAGGTGGTTGATTTGGTGTAACCCCATTTTGCTGACTTTCACTAGCCATTTTGGCCATTCAAGGGAACCACTGGTCACATTTCCTGGCCAATAAGAGCATGCCAAAAGCACAGAAAATAGTCTGTCTGCAGGTTAATTTTAACACTGGGGGAATACTTCAGAGCTCTTATGGGCCTGGCCTCCACCTTAACATGATGAACCTAAAGCCCAAAAGTCAATTCTAACTATTCATTCATCCATTCAGCTTTTACTGAGGTGCCAGATGGTGAAACACAAAGGAGAGGCTAACACAGAGCTCATCCTCTCAGTACAGGAGACAGACAATGAGCAGGGTCATTTCAAGTCATGTCACACGAAAGATATAAAATGGATGCAGTAAATGGTCAGGCAAAGCCATTCTGGAGAAAACACAGAATGGTGCAAAGAAGCCAGATCCAAAGAAAGAGCATCCCATGGAAGGAAGAGCAAGTGAAAGGTCCAGAAACTTCATGGAGCTGGACATTTCCAGATGCCAGCACAAGGGAAATCTGAAATGGCTTCAGATGAGCTGAAGATGGAGGTGGCAGCCAGTTCACTCAGAATCTGCCAGGCCAACAATCCAGAAACCCAATGCAGGATTTTAAGCAAGAAAAATGCCACAATCATGACATATTCCAAAGATCCCTTTTACAATAATGAAGAGCTACTGAAGAGACATGAGCACAGGCATGAAGAGACTATTTCAGAAGTCACTGCAGCAGTGCAGCAGTGCAGCTGAGCAGCAGAGCAGGTGAGCAGCGGTACAGGTGAGCAGCGGTGCAGGTGAGCAGCGGTACAGGTGAGCAGTGGTGCAGGTGAGCAGCAGTGCAGGTGAGCAGCGGTGCAGGTGAGCAGCGGAGCAGGTGAGCAGCGGTGCAGGTGAGCAGCAGAGCAGGTGAGCAGCGGAGCAGGTGAGCAGCGGTGCAGGTGAACAGCGGAGCAGGTGAGCAGCGGTGCAGGTGAACAGCAGAGCAGGTGAGCAGCGGTGCAGGTGAGCAGCAGTGCAGGTGAGCAGCGGTGCAGGTGAACAGCAGAGCAGGTGAGCAGCGGAGCAGGTGAGCAGCGGTGCAGGTGAACAGCAGAGCAGGTGAACAGCAGAGCAGGTGAGCAGCGGTGCAGGTGAGCAGCGGTGCAGGTGAGCAGCGGAGCAGGTGAGCAGCGGTGCAGGTGAGCAGCGGAGCAGGTGAGCAGCGGTGCAGCTGAGCAGCAGTGCAGGTGAGCAGCGGTGCAGGTGAGCAGCGGTACAGGTGAGCAGCGGTGCAGGTGAGCAGCGGTTCAGGTGAGCAGCGGTTCAGGTGAGCAGCGGTGCAGGTGAGCAGCGGTGCAGGTGAGCAGCGGTGCAGGTGAGCAGCGGTTCAGGTGAGCAGCGGAGCAGGTGAGCAGCGGTGCAGGTGAGCAGCAGAGCAGGTGAGCAGCGAGCAGGGAGCAGCGGTGAGAACAGCGGAGCAGGTGAGCAGCGGTGCAGCTGAGCAGCAGTGCAGGTGAGCAGCGGTGCAGGTGAGCAGCGGTACAGGTGAGCAGCGGTGCAGGTGAGCAGCGGTTCAGGTGAGCAGCGGTTCAGGTGAGCAGCGGTGCAGGTGAGCAGCGGTGCAGGTGAGCAGCGGTGCAGGTGAGCAGCGGTTCAGGTGAGCAGCGGAGCAGGTGAGCAGCGGTTCAGGTGAGCAGCGGAGCAGGTGAGCAGCGGTGCAGGTGAGCAGCGGAGCAGGTGAGCAGCGGTGCAGGTGAGCAGCGGTTCAGGTGAGCAGCGGAGCAGGTGAGCAGCGGTGCAGGTGAGCAGCGGTGCAGGTGAGCAGCGGTGCAGGTGAGCAGCGGAGCAGGTGAGCAGCGGTGCAGGTGAGCAGCGGAGCAGGTGAGCAGCGGTGCAGGTGAGCAGCGGAGCAGGTGAGCAGCGGTGCAGGTGAGCAGCGGAGCAGGTGAACAGCGGTGCAGGTGAGCAGCGGTGCAGGTGAGCAGCGGTGCAGGTGAGCAGCGGAGCAGGTGAGCAGCGGTGCAGGTGAGCAGCGGTGCAGGTGAGGAGCGGTGCAGGTGAGCAGCAATGGTGTGAGATGGAAAGAAGTAGAACAATGTCTTACCTGTCTTGAGAAGCACCATGGTCAAAGCAACCAAATGATACAGGTGTTTTTACTAATTCACCTTACAAATAGGGAAACTGAGGCTGAGGGAACAGACTCAAGATAGAATCCAGAACTGAGAACCCAGTCCTGCCACGCAGTAAGCACTCAACCTATGCTAATCATGCTATTATCAAGTAGCCAACACACCTCAGCTCAGGTACCTGTAGCATTTGTGAGGAGCCAGCAGGTCCACTCCATACAAACAGTTCTGTCCCACCCTCCAGCAGCAGATCCCATCACATGTCCCAAACAGGAATCCCTTGAAAAGAAAGGCCTCAACTTCCTGTTTCTTCACACTGGAGTGGATCTCAGCACTTAGCAGCAATGCCATAAACAAGGAGCAAAGTTGGGCATGGTAGCATACACTTCTAATCCCAGCCCCCAAGAAGTAGAAGCAAGAGAATCAGAGTTCAAGTCAGCCTCTACTACATAGTGAGTTCAAGGTGGAACTGGACAACATGAGACCCTATGCCAAAAATAATTAAAAATTTTAAAAACATGTAGTGAATAAATGTCCACAAATGTTTATGAAAAATGATTTTAGATTTTTACTTTTTAATTAATTATTTATTCATTTCACAAGCAGAGAGAGATAGAATGGGCATGCCAGGGCCTCCAGCTACTCAAATGAACTCCAGATACATGCACCACTCTGTGCATCTGACTTTACGTGGGTACTGGGGAATCAAACCCAGGTTGGTAGGCTTTGCAAGCAGACACCTTAACCACTAAGCCATCTCTCCAGCCCCTTTTTTCTACTTTTTTTAAAAAATTATTTATTTATTTGCAAACAGAGAGATAGAAGAGAGGATTTTAGATTTTTTTAAAGTTTTAAATTTCAAATCCCTTCTTATAAACCCCTTCAGAAACTAATTGTTTTAGCCATTATTAGCACCAAAGCAGCCATTAGTGAAGTGATGTGAGCTGCAGGAACACCAGTGCCAGCCTCACTGCCAGCATCCCCAGCACTCTACATCATCTAGCCCACATCCGTGTCCACAGGCAAAATCCACTCATTCTGAAGCATGGCCTGGGAGGATGCACCTGCAGACAAAGACAAATTTTCCTTTTTAGCAAATAAAAGTGTGCTCTAATCCCAGCGTGGTGGTGCACACCTTTAATCCTAGCACTTGGGAGGCAGAGGTAGGAGGATCACTGTGAGTTCGAGGCCACCCTGAGACTATATAGTGAATTCCAGGTCAGCCTGGACTAGAATGAGACCCTACCATGAAAAAAAAAAAATGCTCTAAATGCTTACCTTGCCTCATAAAGGAAAGGGCTTTCTCCTTCAAACTATCTGTCAGTTGTTTCTGTTTAGTCAGATAATCCAAAATGTAAATATTTGGAGCAAAATTTATCATGTTCTGCTCACCACAACCATAAGGCATCCGAATCAGTGAGGTTAAGCCATTGATGGAAGGACCAAGAATGTCTCCTGAAAGTAGAAAAATTTTATTCAGTAAATGCTCAGTAACATTCACAGGTTGGCAGCAGTCTTCCACTGTCATTGCAGCAAACAACAGAAGAGAACCTTGGAGCTGGAGAGATGGCTTAGAGGTTAAGGTGCTTGCCTGCAAAGCCAAAGAACCCAGGCTCAATTCCCAAGGACCCACGTAAGCCAGATGCACAAGGGGCGCACACATCTGAAGTTTGTTTGCAGTGTCTGAGGCCCTCTCTCTCTCTCTCTCTCTCTCTCTCTCCCTCCCTCCCTCTCTCTCTTTCTCTCAAATAAATAAGTAAAAATAAAATATTTAAAGAAAAAAGAGAGAGAACCTTTACACCAAGTTCCTGGATGAAAACAATAACAATGCAGTGTATAGATAGATGTGTATGCACGCATGTGTTATATGTGTACATATGTGTCTGTGCTATGGTATGTGTATACCCCCATGTGTATACCACATCCCCCAGCATCCCAACACTGCAAGACCTGGTAAAGCAGAATTTATTGTCCTCAGTACAACACTTACTTAATTCTTCTTAAGAATTCTATCTGGGGGTGGGGGAGTTGACAATTTAGCTCAGTGCTAGCATGTTTGCTTAGCAAGCCCAAGACCCTAGTTCAGTCCCCACTACTGAGGGGAATAAAAAGAATTCTATCTAATGCTCCAAATAAAGTCCTATGGCTGTTTGGAGTTACAATTAAAAAATAATAATAGCCAGGTGTGATGGTGCACACCTTTAATCCCAGGACTCGGGAGGCAGAGGTAGGAGGATTGCCATGAGTTCGAGGCCACCCTGAGACTACAGAGTGATTTCCAGGTCAGCCTGAGCTAGAGTGAGACCCTACCTCGAAAAAGCAAAATAATAACAATAATAATAATAACATGATATCCTATAGCTAAAATGTTAAAAGTCTGAAAAAGTATCATAAGCCTTGACACCTTAAAGACTTAAACTATGTAGATGTCATTAATCAAGACATCTTCAGTTATATGTAAAACACAAATAACTAAATACACAAACCATCTGGAATTAGCTTTATGTATCAACCTGAGTGGGACACAAAGTGCTGAGATTCAACTTAGTTTCTAGAGCTATCTATAAAACTGCTTTGGGATGAGACTGAGTGAAGCAGACTACCCTCAAAACCGTGCTGTGTACCCTCAAATTTACTGAGGGCTTGGACAGAATAAAGACAAAGGAAGAAAGTGCTCATCCCTTTCCCTCTACCCCACTGCAGGAGAGGACATCATATCCCTCTTCATCAGCTCTCAAGGTCCTCAGCAGGCCTTTGGATTCTTCCTAATTATGCTCTGCTGAATCTCTAGTTTGCAAACAACAGATCTTCCACCTCTCAGCATCCATAATCACATAAGCAAAATTCTTAAAATAAACCTGATTTTACAACTACTCTGTCAGTTATTTCTCTCTAGGGAAACCTGACCCATTGTGCAAAAGCTATGTCTATTTAACTCAAAAGCATTTTAGTTATAGGAAGTGAAGGAAGAGAGTACAAAGGCTTTTGCATCCTGCATTGGAGAACTGCTGTAGGCAGATACTTTCAACCTTTGGTTATCAGATTCACTTTGGAACATTTTCAAAATATTCCTGTTTTCAAGAAATTATAACTTAAGAAGGTTTCAAGAAGATCCCAGATATTTGTGTTCTTACAAAATGTCATTCAGGATTCTGATCCTCACCAGTTACCAAGAAGCATAGACTCCAGAAATTGCTATCAGAAATGATCTCTCTCCCTCTGGCCACAGTGCAGTGGGGCCTTGCTACTCAAAGTGCAGCCTGCACCAGAAGCATCACCATCACCATAGAAATGCAAAACTCCTACCCAGGTACAGAGGTACACACCCACAATCCCAGTACCAAGGAGGCTAGAGCTAGAGCAGGAGGATCAGTCTAGGTTGCATACCATGACCTTATCTCAAAAACAAGGGCTAGAAGTATAGCTCCAAGTGCTTGCCTAGCATGCACAAGGTCCTGCATTCAATTTCCAGGAGGAGGGAGGGAAGGAGGAATTGAGGGAGGAAGAAAGGGAAGGAGGGAGAAAGGGAGGGAGAGACCCCTAACTGTGGCTTAGGCATCCAGGCATACTAAAGCAAAATTTCTTTAAACAAGACCCATAAGTGATTTGCACACTGAATGTTTAAAAGTACCCCAGTATAGGACACACAGTTTGCTAACCTTTTCATTATAAACAGTACTCAGTACTTTTCACAATCTCTTCTTATTAGGACTAAATAAGACATGCATAAATAGATATTATCCTATCCAAATACCACCCAGCAGATGGCGATATTCTTACCAATCACAATGATCTGGGCTCTTTCACTACCGCTGACTGCATTAGCAGGAAGTGTGAAGCTCAAAGTTTGCAAGGTTGCCTTCATTTTGCTGTCAGTCAAGTCTAATAAGATGGACTGGGAATATGATTTTTCTATTCCTTCAGCCTGTGAGAGGAAGGGAACACAATTAACATGACTTCTGCTTATCTATTTTCAGAGAACGGAGTGCAGATATGAAGGCAAACATTTAGCCTGGTGTGGCTGCAGCTTAGGTACAGCTAGATAAGGACACATCTACCATTTCTTGATTCTGACTTCAAATGTGTTAAGCATTCACTTTCTACTTAAATTAAGAAAACATTTTGTGGAATAGAAATGAGAATGACAAAGAAGAAGGTGAAAATGTGATAAGGAGAACCCTTTGGATTAGGTACTAGATTAAATAACTTATCTAAATATCACATTTAACAGGCAGAGATTCAAACCAAAGGCAATCTCACCCCAGACAAGAGTGCTTATTCACTGTGCTGGCTATCTTTTTATGCAGAATATCTCCTTACAAGTCAAAATAACACAGCCTGTAGATGGAGATGACTATAGGAGTAGATAGCAGTCCTAGAGGAAACTGGCAACTATTTCTAAAGCACTTATCTACTACATTTTTTATATAGATGAGAAAATGGAAGATATGACCACCTAGGTTTATCAACAAATTTAATGGAGAAAAAAAGGCAGGTGGTTTCTTTTCCTTTATGTTCTGACTACAAATCTCACCTTCACTAAGATCTTCTGGGTGACAGCATCAGAAGCAGTGGGTGAAACAGCTATCACTGTGATGGGAATTTCTCCTAGACGCATTGGCTTCACAGGAAAGAGGAGGGTGGTCCCATCCTCCCTGGGAACCAGAAGGGTCTGCTGGTGGCCTGTGGCATTGATTTCATTTGTAGTCAACAAAATATCAAAACTGTCACTCTTCTCAATGATTACCTTAACCTGGAAGGAAAGAAAATTGTTTTGTATAACAAATGCTCTTCAGATCAGTGTTTTATTATCACTGTTTTGCAGTGCTGTTAAACCTGTGAGGCTCAAGAAAGATCTCACTGAGGAGAGGAAACAAGGCGGGGGGGGGGGGGGGGGGAGACAGTGACTACACTTATGATGGGCTTCCTCTTCTGCCTCAGTATATATTGGGAAAAGGCATTCTTTGGCTTCATTTCCAGTCCTTTTGCTAACATTAAATCTTTTCATTATGCAAGGCCATTGTGACAAAAAGGCTATTTCATATGTGAGTCTCACTACCAGACTGATATAACTGGGACACAGGTCCAATTAGAAAGCATGAGACAAACAGGACAAAATATTATTACACACATTGAAAGGCTCTGCAAAATTATTCCAAGAACAATGTGGTTCAGTCATCAGTTCTGAAGGTATCTTGCTTGCAAACTTTTGTAATGCCAATGCTGCAAGTCTTATTTCCATCAAAAGTACTATATTTATTCCTAGGGCTGGAGAGATGGCTTAGTGGTTAAGGTGCTTGCCTGCCAAGCCCAAGGAGCCTTGTTTGATTTCCCAGTACCCACATAAGCCAGATACACAAGGTGGCACATGCATCTGGAGTTCATTTGTGGCAGCTAGAGGCCCTGGTGTGCCCATTCTCTCTATCCGCCTCTCTCTGCCTCTCTCTCTCTCCCTCTCTCTCTCTCTCTCTCTCATAAATAAATAAAATGTTTTTTTTAATAGTACTGTATTTCTATACCTTACCTTTTATTATTTTTAGACAGGGATTCACTATGTAGCCTTGGCTGACCTGGAACTCACTATGTATATCATACTGACCTTGAACTTATGGCAACCCTCAGGCCTCTGCCTCCTGAGTGCTAGGATTACATGTGCCCACCACCCACCATGCCCTGCAAAAGTCTTATATTCATATATTCTCCAATTTATTTTTCTCACCTCTCATAATAAATTTTGTTTATATAATACTTATGACTCCCACTTTAAGGATAAGGAAACAATTAAGTTCTTTTCTTGCAAGTGGCAGTCTGGGTATTGAGTTTCTGAGAATGTAGTTCAGTGGGAGGTTGTTTGCTTAACATGAGCAAAGCTCTGGGTTCAATCTCCAACACCAAAACTAATAAATGAAGAAAAGAGTAAAATAAAAACATTTTACTATATGAATACTAAAAGAAATAATGGGGGCTGGAGAGATGGCTTAGTGGCTAAGCACTTGCCTGCGAAGCCTAAGGACCCCGGTTTGAGGCTCGATTCCCTAGGACCCACGTTAGCCAGATGCACAAGGGGGCGCATGCATCTGGAGTACCATTTGCAGTGGCTGGAAGCCCTGGCGCGCCCATTCCCTCTCTCTATCTGCCTCTTTCTCTGTGTCTGTCACTCTCAAATAAATAAATAAATAATGAAGAAAAAAAATTTAAAAAAAGAAATTATGGGGCTGGAGAAGATGGCTTAGCAGTTAAGGCATTTGCCTGCAAAGCCAAAGGACCCCAGTTCGATTCCCCAGGACCCATGTAAGCCATATGTACAAGGAGATGCATACATCTAGAGTTCATTTGCAGTGGCTGCAGGCCCTGGCATGCTCTCTCTCTCTCTCTCTCTCTCAAATAAATAAAAAATAAAAACAAATAAATTATGGCATTTCATGCAATAAAGATAACACATATCCTTAATTAGTCTGGGGCAGAAAATCAATGATTTGATTAACATTACTATAGGCATAACACAGCAGCTTAATCCTATCTTCCAGGCAGCCTACTAATTAAGGAGACATACCCACATAACTCAGGAAATAAACATAAAACACTGAATGACCATGGGGACTGTAAATGTATGTGAGTGGGTGAGATGCCTGGGGAAAGGAATCTTAGCTGGCAGCCAAGTCATGAAGTGAATAAATTCTTGCCAACAGCAGTGGGTACAAGACAGCATTGAGAAGGAGCAGCACATTATAGACATGGAGGATCAGGAGGAAATGCCAGGAAGTAGGAGAGAGAAAGGTATGACCCCCAAGATATGAAGAAGTCTAAAGGGAAGGATCTATGCTGGAAAACTAGGGAGGGAATGTGGATACGTGGTAATACGTTATCAAAAAACAGGAGGCCAGGCAAGGTGGCACATGCCTTTAATACGAGCACTCAGGAGGCACAGGTAGGAGGATCTCTGTGAGTTCAAGGCCACCCTGGGACTACAGAGTGAGTGGCAGGCCTGCTTGGGCTAGAGTGATAAACAAAGTCGTAAGAACTCACTGATAAAGTACTTCCTGTTTCAATCTCCCAGCAATGTACAAATGTTGGGAGGCCCTAATGCCTAGCACTATATAACCCAGTCAATTCCTCTATATTTTCTCCTGAAGCATAAATAACCCACAAAAGCTTGAATATGTTACCTCAGTGGCATCTTTCAAGTAATTGAATATGGTTACTTCCAAAGCAAATTCTTCACCTCTGATAACAGAGTAAGGAAGATTCAAAAAAATGAAAAATGGTTGAAAGGCTTGGAGCTAGAAAGAACACAGTGAGTACATATTTTATTCAGATAAAAATATTTTCACATTACATACAACTTCAAGCAACTACAGACATTCACTTGTCTTCCAACAGAAATTAAAATAACAGCTTACTCCAAATGAAACAAGGCAGGCTGACTTGTTATCTGACATCAGGATTACTGCTCACTGTAGGAGCCATACATTACATAAAATTATTCATCAAAGCATTATACCCCTAAGAGGGTTGTGCTATGATTTCATAAAACATAAAAACTGCTATTCAGATCTCTGTAACTAATACAAGAAGCAGAAGTGGATCCCACCTGTGTGATACCAAAGCAAGTTCCCTCTGTTATCCTATCAATTTCACTATCCACTTTAAAACCCCTGTCCCTCACAAGTTTAGGTACTGTGCAACACGAGTGACAAGTTTTACTAACACTCCACTCTGGCCTAGTGAAGGGAGTTTGGTAGTAAATTGCGCTACAAGAATGGGGGGGGGGGGGGAATGGCAATATCCTATTAAACAGTCCCTATTTTAGATAGTGTGGGAAATCCCCATGTATCCAACCCAGTGACCTCTGCTTGCTCCCTTCTAACATGTGCACATACACATGTTCTTCCTCCTTGGTGACACAACTCTGAAACCACTGACCAACACCTGCAGTGGAAGCCCAGTCCCTCCTTGCTAAGCCTTTGTTACCTGAGGCCAGTGGCCTCTGGAAGCAATGATTCTCTCTAGAAGGCTATATGGACATCTGAAGAGAGGACATTTCATGTTGTTACAGTGATTGGAGGGTGCTGTGGGCACTTGGTGGAGTATAGTTCTGCCATACTCAGGGTTGCCCTAAACATGAACAATTACCTCCTATTCTTCATGATACTTCATTTTTTCCTCACCAGCAGGTGATTTGTTATTCATGGCACAGCAAATATACTGTGTTGCAAGGTGTATTGCATAGATCATATAATGTAGGTATCTATATAAAAGACTGAATTTTTAAACTACTTTGAATCAAAACAGATTGCACCTTGTTTTGTTCATAACTTTCTGAAAAGTTGTTCATCTTTTCATAAATCTTCATCACCACAGGCAACAGCACTCAAGGAGTTTGAGTTGTTAACATACTACATGCACATAAACCTGCAATTTGTGACTGTTAAATGCAAGGTGCTCCTGTGCATGGCATAAACATGTAAGTATGTCACTCTACCACTCTACCTTGTAGTACAACAGTGTCTGACACATATTAAAATATATATTATGTTAGTATATATTACTTCCCTTTTATTTTACCTTCATATTTTATTTAGTGCATTATATCGTTTTTAATTGTATATATATATGGATGTTATGTTTTCTATGAATTTCACTTTGGAATGGTAAAGAGAAAGTGAGGTATTAATCTAAGGCCCCTTGTGGCCATTGTATTGCTTAGTAACTGGAAACAAGATGTGATGCAATTTGATAAGAAATGGAAAGCAATGTCTGCTAGGACATTAGAGAGCAAAGCTCCACTCAACTGGAAGCTATTACCTCAGATTTTTAATTTACTTAATATCTAAATCTACTAATTTAGTACAGTTTATATTCAAATATTCAACACAGATAAAAAGCAGAAAGGTAAAGCAAAATAATCTCTAAATTCTGATAAACACAGCAGTTAATAAACACTTTTTAATTATTGAGCAGCTGAAACTTCCTTCACTTCATGGTATTGTAATATTAGCAAGAATCCCTCACTATGTTACCTCTACTGGAGCAGTTGTTAATCCAAGACCTGAGTCTTCTGAGATCACAAAAGCAGAAGCCACCCAAGAAGTGATAGAATCAGGTACAATTACTTCAAATTCATGGTAAATCTTGGATCTGAAGTTATGATTAATACAGAAATTACAAAATCAAATGATATGCTTCAAAACAAGTCAAATAGCCTAAACTATTTTTGGAAGAATTTTAATTTTGCTATATCACGTACATATCTAAATGTAAAACAACTTAGCATTAAAAAGAGACACTTTGTGGCCAGGATACATTGTCTATATGTATGGAAGTTGTAAATAATTTTTTTAATATAGCTGCTACCAGGCATGGTGACGCACACCTTTAATCCCAGCACTTGGGAGGCAGAGGGAGGAGGACTGTTGTGAGTTCAAAGCCACCCTGAGACTACAAAGTGAATTCCAAGTCAGCCTGGGCTAGAGGGAAACCCTACCCTGGAAAAAAATATATGGATGCCAAGTCTCAAGAAACAATTCATAATGTCATAATACTTCATACTGACCTATATCCCAATTAAATCTATGTTTTTTTGTTTTGTTTTGTTTTGTTTTTTGGTTTTTCAAGGTAGAGTCTCGCTCTAGCTCAGGCTGACCTGGAATTCACTATGTAGTCTCAGGGTGGCCTCGAACTCACAGCAATCCTCCTACCGCTGCCTCCCGAGTGCTAGGATTAAAGGCATGCACCACCACACCCGGCTCTAAATTTACAATTTTTATATCTTTGTGATGATTATTATATTTTTATAATTGTTTTAATAGTATACATATTTCCTTTTTAAATATTTTTATTTATTTATTTATTTGTAAGCAGAGGTAGACAGAGAGAATGGGTGTACTGGGGCCTCTAGCCACTGCAAGCAAGACTCCAGATGCACGTGCCACTTTGTGCATCTGGCTTTACATGGATACTGGGGAACTGACTTCAGGTTGTTAGGCTCTGCAGGTAAGCACCTTAACCACTAAGCAATCTCTCAGCCCCTATATTTTCTTTTCTTTAATGTTTTATTTTTATTTATTTGAGAGACAGAGGGAAAGAAAGAGGCACAGAAAGAGAGAGAATGGGTACACCAGGGCCTATAGCCACTGCAAATGAACTCCACGTACATGGGCAACCTTGTGCATCTGGCTTTGCATAGGTCCTGGGGAAGTGAACCTTGCTCATTTGGCTTTGCAGGCAAGCACCTTAACTGCTAAGCCACCTCTCCAGCTCCACATTTTCTTTTGTAGAAAATATTTTTGGGGCTAAAGAGATGGCTTAGTGGTTAAGGCATTTGCCTGCAAAGCCTAAGGACCCAGGTTTGATTCTCCAGGTCCCATGTAAGCCAAATTTACAAGGTGGCACATGCATCTGGAGTTTGTTTGCAGTGACTAGAGGCCCTGACATGCCCATTCCCTCTCTCTCTCTCTCCCTCTCTCTCTCATAAATAAAAATAAAATCTGAAAAAAATAAGAAAACATTTTTTTTTCCTTATTTGTGTGCACATGATAGGAGGAGGGAGAACATGGGCATGCCAGGGCCTTGTACCACTGCCAGTGAACTCCAGACACATGTGCCACTTTGTTCATCTGGGTTTATATGGATACTAGGGAAATGAACTCAGACCAACAGGCTTTGCAAGCAAGTGCCTTTAACAGCTGAGCCATCTCCCCATCCCATAAAAGCATACATATTTTCAAGATGTGCTACTATTTCCTTCTCAGTTAACAAAGAAGTTTATTTGTCTGTATCCCTGCCAATGTTATATATCTTTTAAAATTTGACATGTATCTTACTTCAAGTATTCCTAAATAGCTGACTATAAAATACTACATAGATTTCACAACTTATCAGTTCAATTATCAAGTAGCACCATTTAAGCATTTAGCTGAATGCCACCACCCTACCCTCTCCCTGTTGCAAATGTGGATGTTCTATGAGGAGTGTTCAGGTGGCACCTTGGCACCACAGGAACTGTCACATGTGCCTCCTGCTTGGGGGCAACAAGTGACCCTCTGCCATTTCCTCCAACAAGATCCCTGAGACGTCAAGGTTTATTTTCTCTTATGATATTGTACTGCCCCAATTTCTATGTGGTGCCATTAAACACTATAGTTAGAATCAATCAGCAGCATTCTACAAAGCAAGATGGGCTGGAGAAATTGCTTAGTGGTCAAGGTACTTGTCTACAAAGCCTAAGAATCCAATTTCAATTCCCCAGTACCCACATAAAGCCAGATGCACAAAGTGGTACATGCATCTGGAATTTGTTTGCAGAAGACAGAGGCTCTGGCCCACCCACTCTAATTCTCTCTCTCTCTCTCTCTCTTTCTCTCTGTCTGTCTCTCTCTCTCTCTCTCTCTCTCTCTCCAAATAAGCAAATTAAAAATAGTTTTAAAAAACCAAGACCTCTTGGTCTGCTTGGTTTATCAGCACACTATGAATGTACATAAATATTAGAACGTGAGAAGACATTCAAAATACACACTAAGAAAAATATAAAGGGACCAAGAATGTTATAAATCTTTACCCCATGTTGGTGTCCAGCCAAATCCAAGTCTCTGGAAAATGCTTTCTGACATGTGGATTACTAACTGAAGAAAAGTCATGAATATCTATCGAGTATCCCTCATTCTCTTCCATAAACCTCTCAGCATATTCTGCAGTCTCATCTAAAAATAAATGGATAGAAGTGGGCACAAATGAAAAGAGAAAGAATGATTAAGTTCTTATTTTGAAATATGAGAGTAAGTCTTTTAAATTTTTTAAATTTTAAATTTAAACTGCTGAAGGTTTTTGTTTGTTCATTTATTTGTTTGCCCAAACAATGTGGCAACTACAAGCTACAAGGAAACTACTGGGCAAGGAGGTCCTCTACCCTAGCACCCATGTAAAAGCCAGGCTAGGGTCTAAACTCAAGTCCTTATGAGTATATATGGCAAGCACCTTACTGACAGCCATCTCCCCAAGCCCTTGATAAAGGGGTCCTTAACTAAGGACCACTGAAAAAGGTCAGAAAATGGCCAAAGAGAGATGCAGAAAAAGAAGGTCCATCACGGGAAAAGCTCCCACAGCCATAATATGCTGGTAAGAATATAAGGTTCCTGCTATGCTAATGAAAACATAGAAGTGTTTCAGGCAAAGGGTACAATAAGGACAGCCACCCCTCAGCATTCACGGAACCCCTGAGGGACCAAAACCTCTAAATACTCAAGTTCCTTCTATAAAATAACCTACATATCTCTAGACTACTTTTGATACCTAATAGGATGTGTTATATAAATAATTGTTACATCGTACAACAGTAAGAAAAAGTCTCCCTATATGTCAAATATAGAAACTATTTTTAATATATTTTCAGTTGGTTGAATTTGCCAAAATGTCATGCATAGGTACTAGGGACCAAGTTCCTCAGTAGCAATAAAATAAGCACCACAGTAGATAGTAGGCAAGACTTGATACATGTAAGTGAACAAAAATGGATAGAACTTGGGGTAAGATAAAGAATGTGATAAGGAAAGTTAGATGTACCAATGTTTTCAACACATAGAAATCATAACTTTCTACATCTTCAGGGTTATGAAGTTAGTTTTAAAGCTTCAGGACAGAGGCTCAGGTATCCTGTGGTGACAAGAAGCACCCCAAAACAAGATGACCTGGGACTTAGTGTGAGGAGCTGAGAACCCTTGGCAGAAACAGAGACTTCAGAGATAGACATGTAACAGCCTCTATCTAGAAGCCTCCAAGAAGATATAATGTATAATGTCATCTTTAAGAACCAAGAATAGCTTCTAACTTAACCTATTATTCATACATTTCTTCTAGCCAAAACCACTTGTGAATTATTCCTAAAAAACACTTTTATTATTTCTGAGTAGCTAATTCTAACAATTCAGGAAATGATGAGGTACAGATAAACTATGCCAGGAAGAAATCAGACTGCTGCTGAGGGCCGTGTGTGTGTGTGTGTGTGTGTGTGTGTGTGTGTGTGTGTGTATGCGCGCGCGCACGCAAGGGAGAGAGAAGGGGGGGTGCATTGTGACATCTGGGCTATTTTCTATGTAAACATTCAAATTCTGAGAACACAAATGTTTCAAAAACATGTTGCTCCTTTTAACTAATTCCAAAATATAAGCACAGTTTGTAATAAAAGTTAGAACTAAAGGCTCTTCCAATAGATCCAAAACTACAACTACCCCAGAGAATTACAGAAAGCAAATGGAAAACATTAATTTCAGAGATAGAGATAGGAGTGCAGATGCACACTCAATGTCACAACCCAGATGTACTTCAAAGTACATAAAAGTTCTAAATAGGGATGGAAATGTGGCTTAGCTGTTAAGGAGCTCGTCTGTGAAGCCTAAGGACCCAGGTTCGATTCCACAGTAGTCACATAAGCCAGAGGCGCAAGGTGTCTGGAGTTCATTGGCAGTGGCTAGAGGCCCTGGTATACCTATTCTCTCTATCTGCTTCCTTCTCTCTCTTAAAATAAAATTTAAAAGGGGCTGGAGAGATGACTTAGTGGTTAAGGCACTTTCCTGTGAAGCAAAAGGACCCAGGTTTGATTCCCCAGGTAAACCAGATGCACCAGGTAGCACATGCATCTGGAGTTTGTTTACAGTGGCTGAAGGCCCTGGTACACCCCATTCTCTCTCTCTCTCTCTCTCTCCCCCTCTCCCTCCCTCTTTCTCTCTCTCAAATAAATAAAATATAAAATTAAAATAAAAAAATTAAAAATCAATAAATTTTTAAAAGGTCTAAACACTGTAAGACACAATAGTCATGATGAAGCACAAAGCATCTATACCTATACAAGTACGGTTTAAAAAGTTGAGGTAAAACACAAATATTTTACAATCATGGCCAGATTTTACTTACAAACACCATCAATAGAATCCTTTACAAGGTTTGCATCTGTCAACACCCAGAGTCCACATTCCTAGGGGAAAAAAAAGTAAGTTTAATTTTATTTTGTTTTAATCAAGGGGCTGGCAAGATGGTTCAGTCAGTAAAACTGTTTACCACTCAAGGGTGAGGACCTGAGTTCAGAACCCTAGCATCCACATAAATGCCAGATGCCATGGCAGCCTAACGGTAATCTCAGAACTAGAGAGGCAGAGACAGGGTGCCCTAGGCAAGCTAGCTAGCTAGACTTGCTCAATGGTGAGCACTCAATGAGAGACCCTGCCTCAGTAACACAGAGAGTAATCCAGAATGACAGCAAACTTTCATCTCTGGCCTCCACAGGTACTCTCTCCCACACACATATGCCTACACACATTCACAAACACATGTGCACCCACACACGTGAACACATACACATACGTATGCAAAATTAAAAGTTAAAGAGAATAAAAATTAAAAAATAAAATGAAATAAAAACCAAAGCTTAGGCCGGGTGTGGTGGCACACACCTTTAATCCCAGCACTCAGGAGGCGGAAGTAGGAGTATCACCGAGAGTTCAAGGCCACCCTGAGACTCCATAGTGAATTCCAGGTCAGCCTGGGCTAGAGTGAGCCCCACCTCAACAAACTAAAAAAAAATAATAATAATAATTTCTTTAAATTATTATTATTTTTATTATTATTTGGGCTTTTTTTTGAGGTAGGGTCTCACCTTAGCCCAGGATGACCTGGAATTCACTATCGAGTCTCAGGGTGGCCTCAAACTCAAGGCGATCCTCCTACCTCTGCCTCCTGAGTGCTGGGATTAAAGGCGTGTACCACCACGCCCAGCTTTAAAGAAATTATTAAATGACAATTGCATTAATCTATGTAACAATTTGTTTCCATTTTCTTTCAAAACTGAAAGGATGACCATCCCTCCATTTCAGACTAGATTTGTGTAACAGTTCCCTGCAGTAACACATCCAATAAGACGTTAGCATTTCATTATGATCATTAATTATGAAATTGTTTGCAATAGCAAAGATACTAATAGATTTTCAAATTATTTAGCAAACTAAACATACCTGAAAGACAGCAAAAGAATTCATGAACATGCCTAAATAATATCCTGTGTTATAAAGTTCCCACTCATGGACCACCTACAAAGAAGATGAAGCACAGAGAATTAATGGACTCATATCAGTCAGACTCATGTTCCACATATTTCTTATAAGCAACTAGGATCAGACCCAGTCCTTGGGCTTATCAAGCTTGAAAATAGCACAAGTTAAGGTGTACTGTAAATGCTGGTTCATTTATCATTCAGAATTACATTCTAATTAAATTATTTTCACTCTATTCAGCAATCCAGAGTGCCTAAGAAGCGTGGACTTGAGTTTTAACCAGGAGGAACTTGAATGTCCCTGATGGGCAACATCAGCATTAAAGATGATTCACGTGGGCAGAGGATATGACCCAGTGGATGAAGTGCTTACCAGGCAAGCAGGAGACCCTCAGTTCAGATCCCCAGAACCCACATCAAAAGCCCTGGCAAGCTCCTAAAGTTCTGGCAGGTTTATGTAATCCTAGCATGCCTGTGATAAAATGAGAAACACAGACAGAAAAACATTCCTAGAAAGCTTGCAGGCCAGCTAGCCTTAAAATGCAGCAGTGAACAAGAAGACCCTGTCTCAAATAAGGCAGGAGGTGAGGACTAACATTGGAAAGTTGTCCTCTGACCTCCACATACTCACCATGGCTCACACATGCCTGCATTCACATAAACACACATACACAGATCATGATCTACAGCTCCTAACCTGAATCTACCCAAGCTGCCAACATACCTACCAAGCACCTAGAGGACCAAAAAATAGGGAGTGTAGGGAGGGTGGGGAGGGAGGAGAGGGTAAGGGAGGGAGGGGGGACACAAAACTGGACCCAAAAGGCAATGGTGCCATAAAACTGTACATCCTAAAAGACCAAATGGTTGAACCTCCACCAGGCCCTTAGACAGAACACCGGATTCACAAGGCCCTGGAGAGGGTACAATGAAAACTGTCCATTATCTCCTCCTATTTCTGCTTCTCTCTCTCTCTCTCTCTCTCTCTCTCTCTCTCTCTCTCTCTCCCTTCCTCCTTTCTTCCCTCCCTCCCTCCCTCCCTCCCTCCCTCTTCTTTCTCATCTCTCTGTCTCTTTAATATCACTTATCCTGTTCTTCCTTCTCTTCTTGGGAGCTGACCTGTAACTCCCAGTACCAGCAGGTGGTTATCATCCACAATGAGCTTTTGATCACAAAGACCTACAAGGTCTCCCAAAAGAAGATAGATTTATGTCCGAGTGCTTGAGGACCCACCATAGGTTAGTGGTAAGGCCCTACTGCTGAAGACACCATACACTATTGGTATGTATCATGGAGCGACATGGCTGGAAGCTGGAAGAGAGTCAGTCCCCAGACAGTTGTTATTGTTGTTGTTGTTGTTGTTGTTGTTGTTGTTGTTCTTCTTCTTCTTCTTCTTCTTCTTCTTCTTCTTCTTCTTCTTCCTCCTCCTCCTCCTCCTCCTCTTCTCCTCCTCCTCTGCCTCCTCCTCCTTTCTTTCTCTCTTTTTCTCTCTATCTCTTTTCTCTGCTTGCAAATACATAAATAAAATAGTTTTTTTAAAAAAACTGATGACCCAAAAAGTTGGTTATTTGATAACATAAACACAATTGATAAACCCCTGGACAATTACCAAAGGAAAGAGAAAGAAGACCATGATCAATAAGATTAGAGATTAAAAAGATGTTAATAATAAAATTGAGGTAATAGATATTCTACCAAAGTGGAAAACATGGAAGAAATGAATGAATTTCTAGACACATATAATCTACCAAAGTTAAACCCAGAAAAGATAAAATAACTTAAATAGAGCTATACCAATTAATAACATTGAAACAGTATAAAAATCTACTAACTAAAAACTGTTCAGGCCCAGATGGGTTCACTGCTGAATTCTAACATATCTTTATAAAAGAACTGAAACCACTGCTTTTCAGGTTATTTCATAAAATTAAAAATAAAAAACTGATCCCTAGTTCCATCTATGAAGTCAGAATCACACTAATAGCAAATCAGGCAGAGACACAACAAAACAGAAAAATTTAGACCAACATCCCTTCATGATAAAACCACTGGTGAGGATAGGGCTCATCTCAATGAAATACAGGCTATCTATGATAAGCTTAAAGCCTTGATAATACTAAAGGAAGCATTTCCACCAGGTTCTGGAATAAGACAAGGGTGTCTACTCTCCCTACCTCTGTTTAACATATTTCTTGACGACTTAGCTGAGTGATAAAACAAGAGCAAAAAATAAAAGTGATAAAAATTGGAAAGGAAGAGGTCAAACTAATCTTATTTGCAGATGATATGATTCTGTATTTTAGAGAACCTAAAAATGTTGAGAGCTAATAAACAGTTTTAGGAAAGTGAAAGGATATAAAATTAACATACAAAAAATGGAACCATCACCCATGTTTGTGTAGTACAAGAATCAATACCATGAAAATTGTCATTCTGCCAAAAGCAACATACAAATTCAATGCAATCCCAATCAAAATTCCAGTGCCATTATTCACAGAAATAAAAAAATACTCTTAAAATTCATATGGAAGCAAAAGGCCTCAGATAGCCAAAATGTCCTTCACAAAAAGAATATTGTTAGTAATATCACCACACCTGATTTCAAGCTACATTACAAAGCCATAGTAATAAATACAGCATGATAACCTGGGAAGATGGATCAGAGGTTAAAAGTTCTTGCTTGTAAAGCCTGGTTACCCAGGTTCAATTCCTCAGCTACCCATATAAAGGCAGACAGGCATTCAATTGTAGTGACAAGAGACCCTGGCATGTATTCTCTCTCTCTCTCTCTCTCTCTCTCACACACACACACACACACACACACGTGCAAATGAATACATGTTTTAAAAATAGCATGGAACTGGCACAATAAACACACAATTAGATCAATGCAATAGAAGATCCAGGTATAAGTTCAAGTAACTACAGCCACCCTTTTTTTTTTTCCAAAGTGACCAAAAACACACACTAGAGAAAAGACAGCATTTTCAACAAATGATGCTGGAGAAACGGGATAACCACATGTGGAAGAATGGATCTAGACCCTCTTCTCACACTCTGCACAAAAGTCAACTCCAGATGGATCAAAGACCTCAATATAAGACCTAAAACTGTGAAATGGCCAGAAGAAAAAAGTAGGAAGAACACTCTAAGATACAGATATAGGGAAAGACTTTCTGAATAAGAGTAAAGTACCCAAGGAAATTCACACTCAACCACTGGGATCTCATGAAACTAAACAGCTATTATTACAGATAAGCAAACCATCTACTGAGTCAATAGACAACTTACAGGATGAGAGAAAATCTTTACCACCTATGCATCTGACAGAGATTAAACCCAGAATATACAATGAACTCAAAAAATTAAGCAATAAAAAACCAACCCAGTCAAAAAGTGGGGCAGGAACTGAACAGAGTTTTCTTAAAGGAAGAAATAAACTGTACAATAAACATCCTAAAAACTGTTCAAAATCTTGAACCAGGGCTGGAGAGATGGCTTAGCAGTTTAGACACATGCCTGCAAAGCCTAAAGACCCAGGTTCGATTTTCCAGGTCCCATGTAAGCCAGATGTACATGGTGTCACATGTGTCTGAAGTTTGTTTGCAGTGGCTAGAAGCCCTGGCACACCCATTCATTTTCTCTCTCTCTCTCTCTCTCTCTCTCTCTCTTTCTCCCTCCCTCCCTCCTCCTCTCTCTGACTATAATAAATAAATAAAAATAAAATCTTTTTTAAAAAATCTTGAACCATCAGGGAGATGCAAATTAAAAATACTAGAGAGATTTGCTCAACCATGTTTATAGCGGCTCAATTTGTAATAGCTGAAATTCCATCTCTCTAGTCAGAATGTCTATCATCCAAAATATCAAATGACAGGCTGGAGAGATGGCTTAGCAGTTAAGGCATCTGCCTTCAAAGCCTAGGGACCCATGTTTGACTCCCTAGATCCCACATAAGCCAGATGCACAAGGTGATACAAGCACAAATTCACACATTCATCTATAGTTAGATTGCAATGGCTAGAGGTCCTGGCATGCCAATTCTCTCTTCCCTCTCCCTCATTCTCTCGCTTATTAAAAAAAAATTTTTTTAAGCTGGGTATGGTGGTACATGCCTTTAATCTCAGCACTTGGGAGGCAGAGGTAGGAGGATCACTGTGAGTTTGAGGCCACCCTGAGACTACATAGCAAATTCTAGGTCAGCCTGGGCTAGAATGAGACCCTATCATGAAAAAAAAAATTAAAAATATATCAAATGAAAATGTGGTGGTTTGAATGTGAATGCATGTCCCCCATAGTCTCAGGTATTTTTGATTAAGGTTAAGCTTCCTACTTACATCTCCAGCAGTCAGCTGGAGGAGGTGTCACCGGCAACAGATATTAGGTCCAGCCCTAAGGTATGTTCAGAACAGTTTGATCTTTGGCTGATGCTGTTTCCTGGCTGTTGGCACTTGCTGCTGCTGGCAGCACTTTCTTTCTGCTGTGAGCCACCTTCTTCTGCCATTGATGGCATTCCCCTGGATTCTGTTAGCCTGAAATAAAGCCTTTCCTCTCATAAGCTGCTTCTAGTAGGGTGTTTGTTCCAGCAACAAAAAGTAACTGTGACAGACAACAAATGCTGGTGAGGGTGTGGGGAAAGAGTAGCCCTTATTCACTGTTGGTGTAAGTTAAACTGGTATAGCCATTATGGAAATTTCTCGAAAACCTAATAAAAGGCCTATCATATGACCATTCCTGGACATCTACCCTAAGGACTCTATACTTTACTATAGAAATACTTACTCAGTCATGTTTATTGCTGCTCTATTCACAATAGCTAGGAAATGGAATCAGCCTAGATTATCATCAACTGATAATGAAGATATGGTAAATTTACACAATGAAGTTCTATTCAGCGGTAAAGAAAATTGAAATTTGGGGCTGAAGAGATGGCTCTGCAGTTAAAAGCATTTTCTTGCAAAGCCTGATGACCTTGATTTGATTCTCTAGTATTCATATAAAGTCAGATGCACAAAGTAGCACATGCATCTGGAATCCATTTGCAGTAGCAAGAGGCCCTGATATGCCCCTTCTCTTTCTGTTTCTCTATCTCTCTCTCCTGTCCTAGCAAATAAATAATAGAAGTATGTTTTAAAATAAAGAAAATTGCAATTATGAAATTCACAGGAAGATGGATGGACCCAGAAAAATTTTTCCTAAATGAGGTAACTAGGGCTCAGAAAGATAGATGTGCACGTTTTTCTCATATGAGGATCCTAACTTAGAATAGTTACATTCATTTGTAAGTTGATCTATAGATTAGTAGCAGTCTTCAGGAAGCTATAATGAGGCTTGCAGAGAGAAGAAACAAGAAAGGGTTAGGGGAGGGGATAGTAGACAGGCAAGTGGAGGGACAGGGTCAGAAGGAGAAAACATCTAAGGAGAGACAGGGGAAACAGAAGGAGGGAAGGGGGAAGCATATATAAAACTAAAGATGGTATGAATAATTACCATAGAAAACTACTACTTCATTAGCTAATTAAAAGATACATTTTTAAATACTTTATTTTTATTTATTTATTTATCTGAGAGAGAGAATGGACACACTAGGGCCTCTAGCCACTGCCAACAAACCTCCAGATGCATGCGCCACCTTGTTCATGTGGCTTACATGGGTACTGGGGAATCGAACCTGGGTCCTTTGGCTTTGCAGGCAAGCCCCTTAACCACTATGCCATCTCTACAGCCTGAAAGATACAATTTTAAGAAAGAGTTTGGACAGAAGTACCCTACTGAGGTGGAGAAAGCCTTATCTGATGCCACTGGTTGCTGCAGATAAATTCCAGTCATTGTCATAGCACTTGGTTACCCAACCAGAACTAGATGATAAGACCCTATTGCAGAAAATACCACTGTGGTCATAGAAGTCAAGCTGGAACTGAGATGGAAGCTATCTCCCTACTAGCTAGTTGTCTAAGCTGATGGGTGGGGGGGGGGGGTCATCTATAATCTGAACAAGCAGTCCTGAAAGCTACAAAATCAATCACCCAGGCAAGATGTACCCACAGATGCAATAGTTGCTTGTTAAGTATAGGGGTAATCACCTGCTCTCTTACTGAATATGAAGCCCACTCAGCTGATACTAAGAACTGAGTCAAAAGCATATGGTGTATAAGGTCATAGACCCCAGAGGGAACCTACCACTGTTCTTTGGCTAAATGGAGACATTTGTGCCCATCAAAAAGCCTTCTGGATGTATATGTGACATATACATACATACATAATACATACTCTTTGATTAATGTTGTTTGCACTTTTGGTTTGAGAACCTTCTTTTCACAGATGGAGGAAAATATGGGGAGTCCCAAGACTCATCACAATGACAAGAAGATAAATCCCAATGCTTAGCACCACACAAATCATCTCCATCATTCCTGCAAAGGCCCAGGGAACACTGCAGAGGAAGTAGAAGAATGAATATAAAGCTGCTCTCATTGCTGGCCAGAAAACCTTCCCCATGGAGATAGTAGCAAACACTGTGGAGACTCAAAGTTCATCAAAGCTGAAAATAAGAGGCTGATGAGAGCCCAATACTAAATGAGACACCTCAATCACACCCTCCAAGGCTCAAAGAACATCGTAGAACAGGGAGTGAAAAGAATGTAAGATCCACAAGGTGGGAAGGAGTATTTTGGGGTACTGTCCTCTTGACATAAACTGACATGAGCCCACAGTAGTTATTGATAATCCCACAAGACCTGCACTGCTCTGAGCCCAAGTTTTTGACATGAAGGACAGAGAAGAACAAAAGGAATGAGATAACCAAACAGAGGATGGACTACCTAGAAAGAGGAGGGTCCTTAGTAGATTGGGGGTAGAAGAGAGGGGACAAAAGAGGATGTGGGATGGAACATGATCAAATTACAGAATGTTCATATATTAAAGTTCTTAGTTAGTAGCTGGGCATGGTGGTGCACACCTTTAATCCCAGCACTCAGGAGGCAGAGTGTTAGGAGGATTGCTGTAATGTCTAGCCTAGCCTGGGACTAGAGTGGGTTCCAGGTCAGCCTAGGCTTAAGTGAGACCCTCCCTTGAAAACAAAATAAAAAGTTTTCAATTTAAAAAAATGTAAACAAAAAGTGAGGTTGGGCTGGAAAAATAGCTTAGCAGCTTAAGGCACTTGTCTATGATGTCTAGAACCCAAGTTCAATTCCCCAGGACCCACACAAGCCAGATGCACAAGGTAGCATATGGATCTGGAGTTCATTTGCAGTGGCTGGAGGCTCTGGCATGCCCATTTTCTTTCTTTCTTTCTCTCTCTCTCTCTCTCTCTCTCTCTCTCTCTCTCTCTCTCTCAGATAAATACAGATTTTTTTAAAAGCTTTTTTTAAGTGAGGTTATGCCAGGTATGGTGGCACACACCTTTCATCCCAGCACTTGGGAGGCAGAGGTAGGAGGATCGCTGTGAGTTCAAGGCCACCCTGAGAACACAGAATGAATTCCAGGTCAGCCTGGGCTAGAGTAAGACCCTACCTCAAAAAAAATGAGATTAATATTTTCCAAAGAAAAGAAACCTTTCTTAGATGGAAGAATGATAAATAAAAATGGGATAATATGTTTCATGGAGTTAAAAGGGAGCTTCAATCATTTGAATCAAGTTATAGAGTATGTTGCACAGCAAGTTCCTCAAAATTAAAGCATTCTTCCCTCCTGGAAAGAGGAGGGGAGCTCATGAGACTCAATAGGTAAATAAGTGCAAGAAAACTGAAACGTAGGAAAGTCATAAGACCCCTCCTCAAGGTGACAGATGCTGTAACCAAGAAGGGAGACTCTTCTATCAGCCAAGCTGCCTGTCCCTCAGTCAGTAATATACAATGAGCTCCAGAGATGCAGCTTTTGTAAGTAGTCACCCATCCTGGGATAGACTTGCTGGTGATGCAGCTGCCACTGAGCAACCCATGCTCCCTCACTTGTCTGCTGTAAGTTCACTGGTTAAAAAAGAGAGAGAGAGCAAATAGGAAAGAGTCATCCAGGGATGACTAAGTTTTAAAAATAAAATTGCAAAGAGTGGAGGCCATGTTGAATTGGCTCTGGAAGTGGGTGGCTTCAGTCTGAGGTAGAAGACAGCTAGTATCTGTGGTTATGAGACAGATTAGAGGAAAAGCCTTTAAATTCTGCTCTCATTTTCTCACTTTGGGGATAACTTCCTGAGGTAAACCATCCTTCACACCTCTACTGGTAAAGTGAGCAGCAGGCATCCTAGCAGGGTATGATGGTGATGTGATGCCACTCTTCAGGCACCCGCTCTTCCTTCCCTCCTCCAAACCCTCCAGGCCAGGGATAGGTCATAACCCAAGGAGACTCTCTTTCCAAGAACTGGAAACTGAATAAAAAGAGGCAGAAAACCATGGAGTCAAGAGTAATTCTCCAGGGCTGGGTGATGGTTCCATGGTGGTTAAAGCACTGGCTGGCAAAGTCCCACCCAGCATCCATATACAGCCAGTCAAGATGAGTTCCTGTACTGCAACAAGAGACCTGGCATCCCATTCATTCATTCATATTCTCCCTCCCTCTCTCCCTCTACCTTTCTTTCTTTCTCTCTCCCTCTCTCTCTCTCTCTCTCTCTCTCTCTCTGTCTCTCTCTCCCTCATTTCCTAACCAAAAATAAATAAATAATTTTTATAGCAACAGTAATTCTCCAGCCCATAAGTCCCCACCTCTTCCTTCCCTTTGCAACCCCATGATTGGACAGATTGGAACCTGGTGTTCTGCTGTCTTCAATGGACATTTTCAGAGTAGCTGCCAGATTAACTATTCTGCCAGAAGCATACCTGCTGTAAAAGACATCCAAACAGATATCACACATGTGAAGCAGAATTATGGAAAAGAAAATTTAAGGTTTTGGGGGGCTGGAGAGATGGCACTTGCCTACAAAGCCAAAGGACCCAGGTTCAACTCCCCAGGACCCACATAAGCCAGATGTACAAGAGGGCGCATGCACCTGAGTGCATTTGCAGTGGCTGGAGGCCCTGGTGCACGCAGTGTTCCTTTCTTTCTTTCTCTCTCTTTCTCTCTCTCTCTCTCTTTCTCTCTCTCTCTCTCTCTCATAAATAAATAAAATATTTTTAAAAGAAAATTCAAGGTTTTAAAGTAAGCATTAAGAAACATAGGTATGGTTGTTGCACAGGCATGAAATGTGAGGGCCCAGGAGGCTGAAACAGGAGAATCATGAGTTTGAGACAAGCTGGGTCATATGAGACTCTGCATAAGTAACCATACCATGTAGCTCAGTGTGCTTGCCTGACATAGTACAATGTCCAAAGTTCAAGTCCCAGAACTACAAAAAAAAAAAAAAAAAAAAAAAGCTCATGAGGGTTTTAAAGGGTTCTATAAAACACTAACCATCAAAATCCTGGAACTAGAAAAAAATTAAAATTAATAACTAAAAATTAAAATGAAGCACAGAAAATATGCATAAGGAGAGAAGGGGAGGTATTAGTAGTATGAAATAAGGACAAAAATATCACAAATGAAAATAATGGATATTCAAAATATAATAAAAAGAAAAATAAATTTAAAACAAAAAAGAAGAAACACATAGCTGGCAAAAGGATCAAAAGTGAACAGATGAAGATGACTGCATAGGAACCATGCCAGAGCAGCCTAGGGGAAAAAGAGCAAAAAAACAAACAAAAAAATAACAGCAAAATACACTCTTTACTGAAAAGTGAGGTGTATAAGAAATTACCAACTATAGCAGAAAAGTAGGAGAGATCCAGAACTTCTAGGGCCCACAGAAGCAGGCGAGTAGGAGCAGTACCAGGTCCACATGGCCACAACCATGAGGCTCCGCCTGAGCCACAGAAAAAGCAAGGTGAGGGTATTCTCCACTCATACTGGCCTGCTCACAAACTTAAGAAACATGAAGGGAGGACTGCAGGGAAGAATAGAGGAGCAACTAGTGAGGAAGAGGATCACGTGGACCAGCGGGAGAACTAGAGCCACCATCCACAGCCCCCCTCCCCCACCACCAGCACAAGCACCAGAGACCTGGGGAAGGGAGCTCACCTGAACATCACCCGGCACCCAGCACCTGGCACAGGTGACCAGAGCAGTGATCCAGCAACCCAGCTAGCCAACCTAAGCCCACAGTGCAGCAAAGAGGGACCCAAGGGGAAGCGCAGCATAACTGAGACCAAAACAATCCCAAAAGGTAACTGAGATTACACCAGATCAGCATCCACCAAATGAGCCTGGTCTGGAGCCTTGAATCAGAACTGCTAATAGTACCTTCCCTGTCAGGATAAATTATATGTTAAATCTGATGGAAGGTCGATTTGCCATTTTTAAATAAGCTATATTTGGGGCTTGTCATTTGTTGGTTCCTGATTTATAGTGCCTTTGTTTCATCTTCTGTTGTTCATTAGTAAAGGGACTCACTTGGTCACAAGATAACTTGGAACCATCAATAGACCAGAATTTTAACACCTAGTTGATAGGATTAAGGGTATGGGGCAACACACATCCTAAGGGACTATGACTCTGTTAGAGAAGCTGGTTGTCATAAAACCTACTCCTGCATAAATACTCTATGCTGTTTTTCATTGAATTTGTACATTGTTTACTTAAATTTTAGAATCTGACTGTAGTTTGCTCAACTCAGCCTAATTGAATACTCTCATATCCAACATGTAGGGTCACTTTACTAGATACTCTGAGAGACTTAACAGTCACACCTAGAACCTTAAGCTCCTACCCTGAACATATATATAACATTGGATAGATTAACACACCTAATAATACTGCAGATAATTAAAATTCCAAGCAAAAATGCAAAAATATGTACATTATAACACAAGAAACAAAAAAAATCAAGACTATGAATCCAACAAAAGGTATTAATGTATCAGACATGATGTCCAGTGAGACTGATTTAGAGGAAATGCATGAGAAAGAGATAGACACTATCTTAGGGTGAAAGGTTAGAAACTGGTGTTTCAAGCAAATGGAAAACCAGGGGTGGTTATCCTAATATCTGACAAGGTAGACTTCAGTCCAACATTAATTAGGAAAGATAAGGAAGGTCACTTTATGTTGATTAAAGGCATACTCCAACAGGAGGACATTACAATCCTAAACATATATGCACCTAACATGGGGGCTCCCAACTTCATCAAACAAACGATATTAGAACTAAGGTCACAGATAAAACCAAACACAGTTGTAGTGGGTGACTTCAACACCCCACTCTCATCAATTGGCTGGTCATCCCAGCAAAAACTGAACAGAGAGGCATCTGGATTAAATTAGGTCATAGAATAATTGGACGTAACAGATATATACAGGATATTTCATCCAAATGCTGCAGAATACACATTCTTTTCAGCAGTACATGGAACATTCTCTAAAATAGACCATGTATTGGGATGCAAAGCAAATCGTAACAAATACAGGAAAATTGAAATAATTCCTTGCATTCTATTTGAGCACAATGGAATCAGACTACAAATCAATAGCAAGAACAAAGACAGAGCATACACAAAGTCATGGAAACTAAGCTATACACTACTAAATGATGAATGGGTCAATGAAGAAATCAAGAAGAAAATCAAAAAATTCATAGAGTCAAATAATAATGAGAACACAACATGCCAAAACCTTTGGGACACAATGAAGGCAGTCCTAAAAGGGAAGTTTATACCTTTAAGTACCTATATTAAGAAATTAGAAAGGTCGCAGGTGAACAACTTAATGTTTCACCTTAAAGCCTTGGAAAAGGAGAACAAGGCAAACCAAAAATCAGGAGACAGAAAGAAATAATAAAGATTAGGACAGAAATTAATGAAATAGAAACAAAAAAAAATCCAAAGAATCAATGAAGCAAAGAGTTGGTTCTTTGAAAAATTTTTTAAAAAAATTGATTAAACCCTTAGCAAATCTGACCAAAAGAAAGAGAGAAGAGACAGAAATAAAATTAGAGATGAAAAAGACACCATTACAAATACCAGAGAAATTTAAGAAATCATAGGGACACACTATAAGAAAATATACTCCACTAAGTTTGAAAATCTGAAAGAAATGGATGATTTCCTGATTTATATGACCTACGTAAATTGAATCAAGATGAGATTGACCACTTAAATAGACCTATAACAAGTACAGATATTTAAGCAGTTTTTAAAAAATCTTCCAAAAAAAAGTTCAGGCCCAGATGGATTGACTGGTGAATTTTACCACACCTTCAAGGAAGAACTAACAACAATGCTTCTTAAGCTTTTCCATAAAATAGAAAAAGAGGGAATCCTACCAAACTCCTTCTACGAAGCCAGCATCACCCTGATACCAAAACTAGACAAAGATAGAAAAAAAAAAAAAAAAGAAAATTTTATACCAATCTCCCTCATGACCATAGACACAAAAATTCTCAAAATATTGGCAAACAGAATATAAGAATATATCAGAAAGATCATTCACCCCGACCAAGGAGGCTTTATCCCAGAGATGCAGGTATAGTTCAAAATACACAAATTAGTAAATGTAATACATTATTCAAATGGACGGAAGACAAAAATCACATGGTCACCTCATTAGATGCAGAAAAAGCATTTGACAAAATTCAACATCACTTCATGTGAAAGTTCTACAGAGACTGGGAATAGAAGGAACATATCTCAACATAATAAAGGCTATTTATGACAAGCATACAGCCAACATATTACTAAATAGAGAAATACTTGAAGCTTTTCCACTAAAATCAGGAACAAGACAAGGGTGTCCACTGTCCCCACTTTCATTTAATATAGTTCTGGAAGTCATAGCCATAGCAATAAGGCAAGAGACACACATAATAGGGATACAAATTGAAAAGGAAAAGATCAAGTTTTCATTATTTGCAGATGACATGATTCTATACATAAAGGACCCTAAAGACTCTACCAGCAAATTGTTAGAGCTAATAAACACCTACAGACATGTAGCAGGATACAAAATAAATAAACAGAAATCAGTAGCCTTCCTATATGCTAATAACAAACACACAGAGGATGAAATCAGACTATCACTCCCATTCACAATTGCATCAATAAATAAATAAATAAATAAATAAATAAATAAATAAATAAAGGACCATGGAATGACCTTACCAAGGAAGTAAAGGATGTCTACAATGAAAACTTTAAAACACTCAAGCAAGAAATTGCAAAAGACACTAGGAAATGCACAAAGATCCCTTGTTCTTGGATCAGAATAATCAATATTGGGAAAATGGCAATCTTACCAAAAGCAATCTACACATTTAATGCAATACCCACCAAAATTCCAATGGCATTATTCATGGAAATAGAAAATACAATCCAAAAATTCATTTGGAATCACAAAAAGGTTGAATATCTAAAACAATACTGAGCAACAAAAATAAGGCTCTTGGTATCACCATCCCTGATTTTAACCTATACTACAGAGCCATAGTAACAAAAATTGCATGGTACTGGCATAAAAGCAGACATGTAGATCAATGGAACAGAAGAGAGGACCCAGATATAAGTCCGAGTAGCTATAGGCACCTGATATTTGATAAAAATGCCAAAAATATTCATTGGAGAAAAGACAGCCTCTTCAGCAAATAGTACTGCGACAACTGGATATGTATCTGTATAAGGATAAAAACAGATTCTTCTCTCTCTTCATGTACAAGAATTAAGTCCAAATGGATTCAAGCCCTTAACATCAGACCTGATACTCTAAAACTGCTAGAGGAAAAAGTAGGGTAACCCCTTCAACATACTGGTCTTGGCAAAGACTTTCTGAATATAACCCAAATTGCTCAGGCAATAAAACCACATATTAACCACTGGGACCTCATAAAATTACAAAGATTTGTATGAAAAACGGCACTGTGAATAAAGCAAAGAGTCAACCTACAGAATGGGAAAAAATCTTTGCCAGCTATACATCTGATAGAGGAACTCAACAAGAACTCAAAAAATTAAATAACAAACCAAATAAGCCAGTTATAAAATGGGCTATGGAACTAAATAGAGAGTTCTCAAAAGAAGTAATACAGATGGCATTTATGCATCTAAAATAATGTTCTACATCCCTAGTCATCAGGGAAATGCAGATAAAAACTATGTTGAGATTCTATTTCACTCCTGTCAGATTGGCTACCATCATGAAAACAAATGACCATAAAAGCTGGCAAGGAGGACTTCCAGCAAATATGGCGACCGCCTAGCAGCACTGCAAATCCCGGGGAAAGAAAGGCAAGATATTAAGGGTACATAGTGGCTTTTAGGGGAGAGAAATATGGGAGGGCACAGAGGCGGGGGAACAGGGAATCGCGGATCCCCTCGTGGGCGGGTAACCACCCCTCACACCAAACAACCACCATGTTCACAGCACCGCCGCTGCCGCCACTGCTGAGCTGGCTGCAACTGCTGCCACCATGCGCCGATTGGTCCCTTCATGCGGAAGCTTAGACTGCTCCGCACTTTCTTCCACTCACCCACTTACTGAGCAAGCCCAGTCCCACAGCAGGTGCCACGTAAGCTCAGACAGTGTCTCTCGTTGTTGCCAGCTAAGGTGCCATCCTCTACCTGTCTGCCACGCTGGCCGTCCACCATTGTCCTGTGGCAGGGGAGTGCAGACTACTTCCGGGTCTCAGTGTTCCCAGCCAGAGTTCGGGCTGCTTCAGTGCTTCATGCCTCAGTGCCACTCCTAGCTCGAACGCAGGCAGCTTTGGCACATTCCGCTTGAGAACTCAGGCAACTTTGGCGCCCCTGCCAGGCAGTAGATAGGCGGCTTTGGCAAGTGACAGCCAAAGCCCAGGCTGCATAAGATTCCCATTGTTCTTGAGCCCAGGCTGATATGCCCATCTACCTGCCCATACACTGTCATGGGCAGAACACAGCGCAAAAGAAATAACATGAAAAATCAAATGCAAGAAATTCCAGTTAGAACACTCAGTCCCACAATGAATACATCTAACCAAAACATAGAAGAACCAATAGGACCAGAACAACAAACTGAAGCTATGAGTAATGCAACCCTGACCAACCCACTGGTAGAACTTGCAGGAAAGCAACAAAGGGCCGATAATCGTGTGGATGCTGCCATCACTAAACTAGAACTAATAGATAACAAATTGGAAGGATTAGATAAGAAATTGGAAGGATTTCAAAGAGAGTTAAGAGATTTGAGGGAGAGTGAAAAAAAAGACCTTAAAAATCAGCTGGCCATGCTAAATGAAGACAGAAAGAAATGCAAGGATGAACTCCAAGAATCATCAAGAAAATCAGAAAATGATGTGAAAAGGGAGCTTAACAGAGGGTTGGAAGTTATACATAGAAAAGTACTAGACAATGCAAACTTAATTAAAGAAGTCCAAAACTCTCTAGAAGCTCTCAAGAACAGAGACAACCAAGTGGAGGATAGAAACTCTGATCTGGAAGACAAGATGGAAGAAACAGTTAGAGAGTTCAAAAATTTCAGTAAGTTCAAAAGCTCCTGTGAACAGAACATGAGGGAATTGTGGGATACACTTAAACGTCCTAATATCAGGATCATTGGAATACCAGAAGGAGAAGAAATTCAGACCAAAGGCATAGAGAACTTATTTAACAAAATAATTGAAGAAAACTTCCCCAGTCTCTTAAAAGAAAGGCCCATCAAGATACAAGAAGCTAATAGAACTCCAAACAGACTGGACCAAAGGACAAACTCTCCAAGACATATTATCATTAAGACTCTAAACATTGACACCAAAGAGAAAATCCTAAAAGCAGCTAGGGAAAAACACCACACCACCTTCAAAGGTAACCCCATCAGAATTACTTCAGACTTCTCAATGGAAACCCTGAAAGCTAGAAGGGCCTGGAATGAAACACTGCAAAGTCTAAGAACCTATGGCTTCCAACCCAAACTACTCTAGCCAGCAAAAGTATCCTTCATAATAGATGGTGAAAGAAAAATATTCCACGACAAAACTCAGCTTTATAATTATATGAACACAAAACCAAACCTACAGAGAGTATTTCAGGAAATTCTCCACAAAGAAGAAAAAAATAATCAAACACAATTGCCTACAAGAAGCAGATCACAACAACCAAACTCAGAGTAGGCATAAAAAACTTCAACATCCATGAAAACACTAACCCACATTTACCATCACAATATGGCAGGGATCAAATCAAATCTCACAGTCATTACCCTAAATATTAATGGCCTTAATTCACCCATCAAGAGACACAAGCTAACAGGATGGATCAAAAAATTAGACCCCTCAATCTGTTGCCTTCAAGAAACCCACCTCACAATTAAAGACAGACAGCTCCTCAGGGTGAAAGGGTGGAAAACAGTATTCCAAGCAAATGGGAATAAGAAACAAGCAGGTGTAGCTATATTAATATCGGATAAAATAGACTTCAATCCAAAAATAATCAAAAGAGACAAAGAAGTCCACTTCCTACTTATCAAGGGAACGATCCATCAAGAGGATATTACAATCATAAATCTGTATGCACCAAACACAGGGGCACCACAGTTCATAAAACAAAACCTACTTGACAATAAAACAGAAATAACCACAAACACCATCATAGCTGGGGACTTCAATACACCATTATCAGTAATAGATCATCCAAACAGAAACTCAACAGGGAAGTAAGAGAGCTCAACAAAACCATAGATCACTTAGACCTAACGGACATCTACAGAACCTTCCATCCCAAATCCACAGATTACACATTCTTCTCAGCAGCCCATGGAACATTCTCTAAAATAGACCATATACTGGGTCACAAAGACTGCCTCCACATATTTAGGAAGAATGACATAATTCCCTGCATGATATCAGATCACAATGCTATATTGCTAGAAATCAACAACAAAAGACCCACCAAGAATCCCAATGGCACCTGGAAACTGAACAGCACACTTTGAAACAATAAATGGGTAGTGGATGAAATAAAAAATGAAATTGCAAAATTTCTGGAATTGAACGACAATGAGAACACATCGTACCAAAACTTATGGGACACAATTAAGGCGGTCCTTAGGGGAAAATTCATAGCACTCAATGCCTTCATAAAAAAGACAGAAAGTTCCCAAGTCAAAAACCTAACCATCCACCTAAAGGCACTGGATAAATGAGAAAAATCCAACCCAAAGAGCTCCAGAAGGAAACAAATAATTAAAATCAGAGCAGAAGTCAGTAAATTGTAAACCAAGGAAACAATTAAGACAATTGACAAAACAAAGAGCTGGTTCGTTGAAAAAATAAACAAGATTGACCAACCCCTTGCCAATCTCATCAAGCAGAAAAGGGAGAAGCTTCAAATTAACAAAATTCAAAATGAAAAAGGAGAAATGACAACAGACATAAGTGAAATTTGGAGAATCATCAGGACTTATTTCAAAAACCTCTACTCCACAAAACTGGATAATGTGGAGGAGATGGATAAATTCGTGGACACATGCCATCTACCAAAGCTAAACACAGAGCAGATTAATCACCTCAATCAACCCATCACACTCATGGAGATTGAAAAAGTAATAAAAAACATCCCAAAAAAGAAGAGTCCAGGACCATATGGCTTCTCAGCTGAATTCTACTAAACCTTCATGGAAGAACTTAAACCAATCTTCCTCAAACTGTGCCACACAATTGGTGAACAGGGAAAGCTACCCAACTCCTTTTATGAAGCTAGCATCACCCTAATTCCAAAACCAGGCAGACATGCCACAAGAAAAGAAAACTACCAGCCTATTTCCCTGATGAACTTAGATGCAAAGATCCTGAACAAAATCCTCGCAAACCGAATCCAACAACACATCAAAAGCATTATCCACCTTGACCAAGTGGGATTCATCCCAGGAACACAGGGGTGCTTCAACATATGGAAATCTGTCAATGGAATACACCACATAAACAAGGTTAAACATAAAAACCACATGATCATTTCAATAGATGCAGAAAAGGCCTTTGACAAGATTCAACATCACTTCATGTTCAAAACATTGTTGAGAATTGGCATGGTTGGTTCATATCTTAACCTAATAAAGGCAGTATACGAAGCTCCGAAGGCCCAAATAATACTTAATGGAGAGAGACTGGAGGAATTCCCATTAAGATCAGGAACAAGACAGGGTTGTCCACTCTCACCTCTGCTTTTCAATATAGTACCGGAAGTCCTAGCTCAAGCAATAAGACAGGAGAAGGAAATAAAAGGGATACAATTTGGAAAGGAAGAAGTTAAGTTAGCTTTATTCGCTGATGACATGATTATATATGTAAGAGACCCGAGAGACTCCATCCCAAAACTCCTGAATGTGATTAACTCCTAGAGCAAAGTGGCAGGATACAAAATCAATGCACAAAAATCAGTAGCCTTTCTTTATGCAAATGACAAAGATACAGAGAAAGAAATAAGGGATATAGTCCCATTTTCAATTTGAACAAAAAAAAATACCTTGGAAAAATGTTAACCAAGGAAGTGAAAGATCTATACAACGAAAATATAAAAACACTCAAAAAAGAAATTGAGGCCGACTTGAGAAAATGGAAAGACCTCCCATGTTCCTGGATAGGCAAAATTAACATTGTGAAGTTGACAATCCTACCAAAGGCAATATACAGATTTAATGCAATTCCAATTAAAATCCCTACCTTGTTCTTCACAGAGATAGAAAAAATGATCTCAAATTTCATATGGAAAGGCAGAAGGCCTCGCATTTCCAAACGTATCCTCAGCAAAAGAAATACCTCTGGAGGCATCACCATACCTGGTCTAAAGCTATATTACAAAGCCATAGTAATAAAAACAGCATGGTACTGGCATAAAAACAGGAGTATAGACCAATGGAATAGACTTGAGGACCCGGACTTTGGGTCAAGCAACTACAGCTGCTTGATATTCGATAAAGGCCTGAACAATATAGGCTGGAAAAAAGACAGCATCTTCAACAAATGGTGCTGCACAAACTGGATAACCATATGCAGGAAACTGAAACTTGATCCACACATTTCACCATGTACTACACTCAAGTCCAAATGGATCAAAGACCTCATTATAAGACCAGAAACTCGAATAGTACTGGAAAAAATATATAGGAAGTACTTTCCATGATAGAGGAATGGAAAAAGACCTCCTGAACACAACCCCAGTAGCTCACAAACTTAAACCATCACTCAACCAATGGGATCACATGAAGCTGAAGAGTTTCTTTACAGACAAGCATACAATAAGCAAAGCCAATAGATTACCCACAGAATGGGAGAAAATATTTGCAGGCTATCCAACTGATAGAGGCCTAATCTCTAGAATCTACAAATAACTCAAAAATCTTAACAGCAAAAAGTCAAACACCCCACTCACAAAATGGGGCAAAGAGCTGAATAGGCAGTTCGCAGAGGAAGAAATAAAAATGGCAAACGTACACTTAAGAAAATGTTCATCATCCATAATCATCAGAGAAATGCAAATTAAAACAACCATGAGATTCAACCTTACCCCAATAAGGATAGCAAACATCAAAACATCAAATAAAAATAAATGCTGGCAAGGATGTGGAGAAGTAGGAACACTCATCCACTGTTGGTGGGAATGTAGGATGGTACAACCACTTTGGGAAGCAATATGGAGACTCCTGAAAAAGCTGAGTATAGAGATACCAACGGACCCAGTTATTCCCTTACTGGGCATCTACCCTAAAACCCTCAAACCACAGGCTAGAGAGATATGATCAACCATGTTTATAGCGGCTCAATTTGTAATAGCTAAGTGCTGGAATCAACCCAGATGTCCATCACTAGAAGAATGGATAACTAAGATGTGGTATATCTGCACAATGGAATTCTATACAGCAGTAAGAAAAAAATGACACAATGAAATCTGAGGAAAAATGGTTGAACCTGGAACAGATCATTCTCAGTGAACTTACCCAATCACAGAAAAAAAAATCACCACATAGTCTCACTCATCTACAGCACCTAACCTGAATTGACCCAAGATACCTTACATACCCGGCAAGCATCTCCTAGACTAGACACTAGGATGTAAGGGGAGGGAGGGGAGGGCATCAAAGGGGTGGGAAACACAAATCTAGACCCAAATGGCAATGGTACCATAATCTTCTACTTACTAAAAGACAGACCAAATGGCTGATCCATCACCAGGCACTTACAGGGAACACCTGAACCACAAGACACTGGAGAGGGTAAGATCAAGACTAACCTTAATCTTCTACATCTTCCCTCCCTCACTTCCCCTCTCCCCCTCTCTCTCTCTCTCTTATCTCTAACTCTTGTATATTAGTTATCTTTTAACTCATTTTCTTAGTGGGCACTGACCTGTAACTCCCAGAACCAGCATGGGGCTATCATCCACAATGAGCTTTTGATCAGAGAGACCTACAAGGTTTCCAAAAAGACAGACAGATTTCTGTCAGAGTACTTGATGACCCACCAAAGGCTAGTGGTAAGACCCTACTGCTGAAGACACCTTATGTGATTGACATGCAAATTAGAATGGCATGGCTGGAAGTTGGAAGAGAGTCAGTCCCCAGACAGTCAGCGCGTCTCGTGCCAGAAGGTACTACATGGGTGACTGGGGGAAAATGACCAATATCTGTTGAAGCAATGCATGGTCTAACCTACTTGCAGCAAATAACTTGTTGTGATGCCCTCACAAGTGCAGTGGTGGCATACAGCCATGGTGGGGAACCAACTGCTCTCAATTTGGCTAACTGATCCCCTCACTCATATGGGACCCATAGCTGGAGCTGGGAAACAAGTCAGAACCATATCCAAACATAAGCCCACTCTCCAATATCAAGCTACCATCAATTGTGGGCTACAAGAGGGCCTACACCTATTAAATTCTCTATTAAAAAAAAGGTTATCTCATTTGTCCTGGTGCTAACTTACTCTCTGTTGGAGAATCTGCTTCTCTTTTCCAGATAGGTGTAGATCCTAAGGAGAGAGCCACCCCATCATACCTCAAAAGGGCCCCAGCTGAAACTAAGAAAAATTGGAGAAACAAGCAAGGGGGCTGTTTTCCTGATGAACCGGATACCAGCACAAGGGGCAAGGAGATCAGCACAGAGAAAAATCAACCCCTACCAAATCAGGGAGCCAGAGCCTCATCACTGAAGCAGACCAAAAATGAACACAACATGGCTCAGGGAAATTTTGCGGAAGAGGGGGCGGAAAGAATGTCAGAGCCACATGTTGGGTCATGATATGCAGAGACATTTAGCTTACCCATAACTGTGGGCTAACTCCACAATGCATGACCTGTATACCTAAACACGGAGGGGCCAAGGGGAGGGGGTAGTTCACGGATGAGCCTAATAATGGTACCAAACTGACTGTATTTGCTGAATACAGAACTAACTAATAAAGAAAAAAAAAAAAGCTGGCAAGGATATGGAAAAAGAAGAACCCTTCTACACTGTTGGTGGGAATGCAATCTGATCCAGCCATTGTGGAAATCAGTGTGGAGGTTCCTGAGACAGCTAAAAATAGATTTACCATATGTCCCAGCAATAGCACTGCTAGGCATATATCCTAAGGAGTACTCTCACTGCCTTAGAGATACTTGCTCAACCATGTTTATTGCCACTCAATTCGTAATGGCTGGGAAATGAAACCAGCCTAGATGTCCCTCACCTGATGAGTGGATGATGAAGATATGGCACATTTATACAATGGACTTCTACTCAGCAGTTAAGATAAATGAAGTTATGAAAATTGCAGGAAAATGGATGGCTCCTGAAAGGACTATACTAAATGAGGTAATGGAGGCCCAGAAAGCCAAACATCAAATGTTCTCTCTCATATGTGGATCCTAGCCACAGATGACGGAACTGTGTGAGTAGGAAGAAAACTCAGTAGCAAAGGCTAGTAATCTAGAAAAGAGATATAAAGGGAAGAGAAAGGAAGGAAGGGGGGGTACTTAATAGGATGGTGTTGTATATATGTAAGTAGAAGAATAGATTAATGGGGATGAAAAAGCCCAAAGTGAGGTAAGGGGAAGAGATTGAGTAAAGGATAGGTTGAGGAAGGGCTAATCAATATCTAAGAGGATATAAATAAATCGTGTGGAAAACTACTTTTTTGGACAATGGAACACTCAAGAGCCATAGATTGTTGCTAGGAAATTTTCAGTGACAGGGATGGAATACCTTCCAGGGAGTTGTTGGCCAGGGACATCCCTGATGCCCCCAAAACATTATAGGCCATTGCCAAGGCCCTTGGTCTCTCACCAGGAATAGATGGTAAGACCCTATTGCTGAAGACACCTGCAAGGCCACTAAGAAATCCTGCTGGAACTGAGCTGATAACCTCCTCCATGTAGACCAGCTGACAGAAAGCTGGAACAAGCCCTTCTGCATACAGTTCAATGGGAGGGGGGAAATCACCAGTGAAGGTACTCAACAGTGGACACTGCCAGTCTTAAATTTTGCCAGCCAGGCCAAATGAGCCAACAGGTGCAATAGTGGCACATCTTGTCATGGTGGAAACCAACTGCCCTCTAATTGGACTGGAGGCCTGCTCCACTGGAAGGAATACATCCCTGATACTGAAAACTTAAAATGGGTAGTCATGAGCCCTACGGTTGTAACATCTGCTGCTGTCTGGCTAAATATATATGCTATATTTATCAAACTGCCTAGTAAGGACTTCTCTTAATGTTCATACCCATATATTAAGGCTACTCTCACTTTAGGTAGAGAATCTTCTCTTTTCAGATGGCAGTGACCTTGGGATGACTCAGAAGGCATCATGGTGCTGGAAAGAAATGACAGGAGTACTCAGTATTGCAATATCTCTATCACACCTTCCAAGGTGTTGGGCCTGGAGAGGCCCAGACATGAGGCCTAGTGGAACTTCCTGAGCCTAGCTAAAGTTTGGTAACCTGTCTCTGGCCAGCTTTGACTCAGCAGGGTGCCAAATTGTCTCTGGCCTGCTACTTCTGCAAAAACGTTAGAGTTCCCACGCGCACTTAGAACCAATCATTTCAAAAGTCGCGGTACACTATTGGCCCTTACCTCTACCCCCATCCTAGAATCCCCACCCTCGTTCTCAACACTATATAGGCAACCGCCTGTAACAATAAAGCGAGATCCTGCTTCTACAAGTCTCCCGACTCAGTGTGGTTTTTCTCCGGTGACCAGGAGAGCTTCTGAGTCATCGACAGTCACCATCCCGCTCAGCCCCAGGAAGAGACCGGCAGGACCGGCTCTCCTACAGCCCTACCTGCTGGTGAGCCTGGCACCAAGGCTCAGGGTCTATTGTGGAAGATGTGGTGGAAAGAGTGTAAGGGCCAAAGGAAGGGTAGGACTCCTTACATCGTTCTCCTCCAGATACAAAATGGCCTGGATATCCATGACCTCACAGTGACTGACACTACCTACACAAGACCATCATAATAGGAGAAAAAGATGACGACATCAAAATAAAAGAGAGACTGATTGAGAGGGGGAGGGGATATGATGGAGAATGGAGTTTCAAAGGGGAAAGTGGGGGGAGGGAGGGCATTACCATGGGATATTGTTTACAATCATGGAAGTTGTCAATAAAAAAATGGGCTATGGAACTAAATAGAGAGTTCTCAAAAGAAGAAATACAGATGGCATATAAGCATCTAAAATAATGTTCTACATCCCTAGTCATCATGGAAACACAGATTAAAACTACTTTGAGATTCCATCTCACTCCTGTCAGAATGGCTACCATCATGAAAACAAATGACAATAAATGCTGGTGAGGATATGGAAAAAGAAGAACCCTTCTACACTGTTGGTGGGAATGCACTCTGGTCCAGCCATTGTGAAAATCAGTGTGGAGGTTCCTGAGACAGCTAAAAATAGGTTTACCATATGACCCAGCTACAGCACTCCTAGGCATATATCCTAAGTACTGGTCTCACTACCTTAGAGATACTTTCTCAACCATGTTTATTTCTGCTCAATTCACAATAGCTGGGTAATGGAATCAGCCTAGATATCCATCAACTGATGAGTGGATAATGAAGATATGTCACATTTATACAATGGAGTTCTACTCAGCAGTAAAGATAAATGAAGTTATGAAATTTGTAGGAAAATGGATGGATCTGGAAAGGATTATACTAAGTGAGGTAACCCAGGCCCAGAAAGCCAAACGTCACATGTTCTCTCTCATATGTGGATCCTAGCTACAAATGATTGGACTCCAGTGTGAGTAGGAAGAAAACTCAGTAGCAGAGGCCAGTAAGCTAGAAAGGAGATATAAAGGGAATAGAAAGGAAGGGAGAGGGGGACTTAACAGGATGGTATTGTATATATGTAAGTAGAAGAACACATTAACAGGGGTGAAAAAGCCTAAGTGAGGTCAGGGGAAGAGACTGAACAAAGGAAAGGTTGAGGGAGGACTAATTAAAATCCAAGAGGATATAAATAAATCATATGGAAGCCTACTGTTTGGACAATGGAACACTCAGGAGCCATAGACTTACTAGAAACTTTTCAGTGACAGGGATGGGACACCTTCCAATGAGTTGTTGGCCAGGGAGGTCCCTGATTCCCTTAAAGCATTACAGGCTATCACCAAAGCTCTTGATTTCCCACCAGAAAGAGACCCTATTGCTGAAGTCTCCACATACTTGGGCTACAAGGTCACTGAGAGACCCTGCTATAACTGAGCTGAAAAACTCCTCCATGTAGACCACCTGATAAAAAGCTGGAAAAAGCATGCAGTTCAATGGGAGAGAGAGAAATCACCATGAAGATATTCAAAAGTGGACACTGCAAGCCTTAGATTTGACCAGCCAGGCCAAATGAGCCAACGGGTACAATAGTGGCACGTCTGTTATGGGGCAAACCAACCACCCTCTAATTGGACTGGAGGCCCACTCCATGGGAGGGAATACATCCCAGATACTGAAAACCTACAACAGGGGTAGTCATGAGAACATAGGCTTGAAACATCTGCTGGTGTCTAGCTAAATGTATATACTATGCTATCAAACTGCCCAGTAAGCACTTCTCTTAATGTTCATACCCATATATTAATGCTACTCTCACTTTTGGATACAGAACCTTCTCTTTTCAAATGGCAATGACCTTGGGATGACTCAGAAGGCATCATGGGGCTGAGAAGAAGTGACAGAGGAGTGCTCAGCACTGTAATATCTCTATCACACCTTCCAAGGTTCAGGGTCCATTGCAGAAGAAGTGGTAGAAAAAATGTAAGCCAAAGGAAGGGTAGGACTCCTTACAACATGCTCCTCCAGACACAAACTGGCCTGGATATCTATGACCTCACAGTGCCTGGTACACAGGACCATCATAATAGGAGGAAAAGATGATACATCAAAATAAAAGAGAGACTGATTGAGAGGGGGAGGGGACATGATGGAGAGTGGAGTTTCAAAGGGAAAATTGGGGGAGGGAGGGAATTACCATGGGATATTGTTTACAATCATGGAAGTTGTCAAAAAATAAATTTATTTAAATAAATTAAATAAAATATTTTTTTAAAGGATACAAAACTAAAAAAAAAAAAGTGAACAGACATGGGTGATGAACGATCAGTGAGTGGAAGTCACCTTGAGCCACTTTCCCAGAGAACTACAGAGATAGAGACAAGGAATGTAAGTGAATTTTAAAAATTAAGAAAGACAGTAACATGCAATAAAAATCCATAGAAGACCATTGTCATCTGGACACAGTGGGAGGACGAGGTGTTAGAGGTAGGTTATGAGTCTATACTAAATGCTTGTCTTGGTAAATTAAGAAATCAATATTGACAACCTTAAGAGCTTATGTGTGTAAGTATTTACAAATTGAATAATAAATTATGCAAGTAAGTAAATTAAAAATATTTTTAAAAATAATATGGTCTGGAGAGATAGCTTAGTGGTTAAGGCACTTGCCTGCAAAGCCTAAGGATCCATGTTCTACTCTTCAGATCCCATGTTAGCCAGACGCACAAAGGTGAGGCAAGTGCAAGGTCACATATGCCCACTAGGTGGTGCAAGTGTCTGTAGTTCAATTTCAGTGGCTGAGGCCCTGGTGTGCCAATTCTCTCTCTCTCTCTCTCCCTCTCTCTCTCTCTCAAAGAAAATAATATATTTATCATAATACTGGAAAGCTATAAGAGATATTACTATATGCACTTAAATCAAATGTAAGATCTATAGATTTTTCTTTCCAGCCCCACAAAGTTTATTTTAAAGAAACAGGTAAAAGAAGCAGTGAAGACAGACTCCTCATGGAGCAGGGGACTCCAGAGCCAGGGGATCTCTAGACTTCTAAGACTAGCAAGAATTTGGGAAAAGTCAGCCGGGTGTGGTGGCACACACCTTTAATCCCAACAGTCAGGAGGCAGAGGTAGAAGAATCACCGTGAGTTTGAGACCACATAGTGAATTCCAGGTCAGCCTGGCCTAGAGTGAGACCCTACCTCAAAAAAGCAAAAAAAAAAAAAAAAATTTGGGAAAAGTCAACAAGAGACCAAAAGTCCAAGGATCTTTAAAGAGGTCTTCTAAAAACAAAAACAAAGTAAAAATGACTGATAAAAATTATTTATATGAACTGAAGAACATGTGCATTTTTCATGAGTTAATGAATTTTATAATATAATTACCAAATCAGCCTATTTTGCATATCTTTCTTCACTACAATGAAGCAACTAATGGATACAGATAGACTACACCATCTAGATCACAACTGCCACTGGCACGCAAAGACAGATCAAGCATATATAAATAAGCCAAACATCGTGGTGCATGGTTGTAACTCCAATACTGGGGAGGTGGAGGCAGGAAGATCAGGGGTTCACAGTCATTCTCAGATATATAGTAACTTCAAGGCCAGCCTGAGCTACATGAGACCCTCTGTCAAATATATATATATATATATATATATATAAATAAAATGGCTTGTGAATGTAGGATTGATGTAATTCTAGATGTTCACATACAAACTTCTTAGTTTATAAATTTTCTGCAGATTAACATGATTTTACTTTCTCGGTATCTAGCAAATTTCTGATTAAATGGGAACTGTAATTGTTTATTATTTATTTATTCTAAGGCCAGGTCTTTCTTGAATTGTAGCCCAGGCTGATCTTCAACTCTCAATCCTCCTGCCTCGGCCTTCTGAGTGCTAGATTAGTGTGCTACCTCACCCAGATAGCTATATTATTTAGAACCACTGTGTGTAATCAAAATAGGAAGACTTTAAAATTAACTAAAATCCTCTTGCCTGATGTCATCCAGAACATCCAGTGCATGTAAAGTTCCTACGATGGTACTTCTACCTACTCTTCTGAAAAATATTTAATTTTTTAACTTTATAACACTTTTCATACATGCACATAATGGATTTTGATCAAAAATTTTTGTTTTTAACTGATACATAAACACATTAAAACTATACATGCAGGGCTGGAGAGATTGCTCAGTGGTTAAAGCACTTGCTTGCAATGCCTGGTACCTACATAAAGCCAGATGCATATAGTGGCACATGTGTCTGGAATTCATTTGCAGTGATAGGAGGCCCTGGTACATCCATTCTCTCTGTTTCTCTTTCTCTCTGTCCCTGTCTCTCTTGCTCCTTCCCTCTTCCAGTCTCTCTCTTTCTAATATAATCAAAATATTTAAACAAAAAAGTGTATATACTAATGGAGGGCCATGTAATAGTTCACTACACTTATACATTTTGTTAGTTTAAATCAAGCTAAACATGCTTATCTCCCCAAACATTTTGAAATATACAGTAGATCAGTGTTATCTATAGTCAGCCTACTGTACAAAAACACGCCTTAATGCCCATTGACCAATCTTTCCCCATTCAGTCCCATCCTATATTACCCCAACTCTGATAAACCCCATTCACTCTCAACTTCTTAGATTGCATGTGTGAGATCATGCAGCACTTGTCTTTCTGTGTGTGGTTTATTCCCCCTGACAGACCCACCTCCAGTTCTACCCATATTGCCACAATGACAGGATTTCAATGTTTTATGGCTGAATAGTATTGTTTTGTGTATATACTGAATATTCTTTATCCATTCATCAGTTAACAAACACTTAGCTTGTTCCCATTTCTTGACTTGTGAATAGTGTTGCAATGAATATGGAAATATGGATATCTCTTTTTTAAAATGTTTTTATTTATTTATTTAAGAGAAAGAAAGAGGCAGATGGGGAGAATGGACACACCAGGGCCTCTAGCCACTGCAAATGAACTCCAGATGCATGTGTCCCCCAACCCCTTGTACATCTGGCTTACATGGATAATGGGGAATCGAACCTTGGTCCTTAGGCTTCATAGGCAAGTGCCTTAAACCTAAGCCATCTCTCCAGCCCCATGGATATCTCTTTAATAGACTGATTTACTTGCCTTTGGCTCTATCCCCAGGAGTGAGAAAGCTAGATCCTATGTGGTTCTAGTTTGAATTTTTGATGAACTTCCATGTTGTTCTTCATATTGGCTGTAATAACTGACATTCCTACCAATAGTGTGCAAGGGTCCCCTGTTTTTCTACATCCTCACCAGTACTTGTTATCTTTAATCTTTCTGATAATGACTGCTCTTAATAGAGTATAATTTCCTAGTACTTTCTTAACTATTTTAAACTAAGAAAAAGAAATGAAAACTCCAGGCAGCATTTCTCTTTATTGTATATATTTTGTGGGTACAATGTGATATTTTGATATATGTATATATTGTGGAATTATTAAATCAATGTAATTAACATATTCAGCACCTCATGGTTTTACCAGTTTTTTTTTGTTTGTTTGTTTGTTTTTTGTGTGATGAAAGGGAATTAGCCAGTTAGCTTTATTTTTAGGTAGTCAGATAGGAGAGGGCCCAAAGAGGGAACCCGAAGAGATGTCACATTGCCTGCTTCAGCAGAACTGGAATTCAGCACTCCTTATTCAGGTGTGCTGGCCTCTTCCTGAGCCAGAACTCTGAGACCAGACCAGTCATCTTTCTCCCTGAGCCTGAGGGTAATGCCCACCACAATAAAATTATAAATAGAGGCTTACAGGGAGGGGGCACCTCCATTTCCCCTTGTTCTTGGCTTTTCATCTCTCTACACCTGAATCTCAGAGGCCCCAATACCAGTAAGACCATGTCTTTCCTACTCTGGCTACCAGAGTAAAAAGAGAGAGATTTATTTTTCTCCATTCTCTTATTGCCTTTTTTAAAAATATATATTTTTTGAAGTTTTTATCTGATTTGAGAGAGAGAGACAAATATATAGAGAGAGAATGAGTGCACCAGGGCTTTCAGCCACTGCAAACAAACTCTAGATGCATGTGCCACTCTGTGCATCTGACTTATATGGGTCCTAGGGAATCAAACCTGGGTCCTTTGGCTTTGCAGGCAAGCACATTAACTGTTAAGTCATCTCTCCAGCTCTGACCATTTTTAATTTCCCTGAGAAGTTCCTTTCACATTTCCCTCCATACCCATATTCAGCTTCCCACATGAGATCACAGGCCATGTAGGTGAGTCCAGCCCCTGATTAAATGTAACACTTTGTAATCTATCCTCAGTCTGTTTATTTCAATTCTCTGTTAAAAACAGATAAAAAAAAGCACAGATTTTGAAGTTCAAGAACTCTTCCTGAACCCTAAAATCCTTATTACAATTAGGGCATTTAAAATCTATTCTTTTAATTTTCTCAAGAACACAATATGTCATCATTAACTATTATCACCATGTTACATAATAGTCCTCCAGGGCTTACTTATTCCTCCTACATACCTTTCAGTGGTATTTCTCCATAAGATAGAGAGAAATTTAAGCCCATAAGTTCCTTCCCAATATAATCTCTAGAACATGGTCTCTTTTTTATTTGAAGGCATTTCTGTTTACTGGCTTATATAGTCAGAGGAAATAATGACTCTCATTTAAATATTTAAAGTAATGCAATATTTTTCTTTTAACATTATTTTCATTATTGAAAAAAACTAAAGAGTTAAGACACTTAGCTGCAAAGCCAAAGAACCCAGGCTTGATTCTCCAGAACCCACGTAAGCCAGATGCACAAAGAGGCACATGCGTCTGGAGTTCATTTGTAGCAGCTGGCACAACCCTGGCACAACCACTCTCTTTATCTCTTTATCTGCCTCTCTCTCTCAAATAATTAAATTAAATTAAATTAAATTAATAAAGCTAAACTCACATTTTCCATTGTAATATCGTTTGAGGCATTCATCAAGTTCACACTCTTGTCAACACCCACAATGCCAACTGTGGAGCCTGGCTGTGTGACAGAGATCCTAAGGGAGACTTTCTCAGATGGTTTTGCATAATTTTTACTCCAAAATAGCTTTATCTGAGAAAGGAAGAAGGCAAAAATCAATTTATTTTCTTTTTCAAATCACTGTTTATACAAGAAGATTAACGGCTCAAAATCTAACAAAGATTCTACATTTGCCTAGCCTCAGGGATAATTTTAATACCAGATATAACTGTTCTCTGAGGAAAAAAAATAGTTAAAGAAAAATACAAAACTTACTCCCACATGTTTGTAATTCATGAAACCTTTCTCTCAGTGCTAAACACAAGACAGCATGGTTTCATATCCCTGGGGAAAGTCAGCATCCAAGGCATGAGACAGAAGAGAGGAAAAACTGTTGGCCATGACACACTAGTGACCCTGACTTAGGAATGAATACAGTGAGAGCTCCCTGGCACCTCACAGAGCTACCTGGACCGTGGCATGAAGGGAGTTCTTTCCATAAAGGGAATGGTCAGACCTGCTACTCTGTCCCCATGGCTGCTTAAAGCCTAGCCTGTCTTTATATTCATTTGTAAAGAAAGATTACACTTATAAGACTTCACTACTGTAAATGTAAAATATTTAATCATTACCACCTTAAATCTTACCTGATTTTTAAAATTAAGCTGAATAGAAATTTTTAGACCATCACTTATTATTTCCCCATCATCTGCAACATAATACACAATTAGACAGGCCTTGGGAGCCCAAGAATTTTCTGGTGTTAAAGAGAAGGTTGTTGAATTTTGTTTGCCAACAGCTACCAACTGCCCCCTTGATACTACCTAAAAAAAAAAAAAAAAGATGGTTTAATTTTTTTTCTGAAGATAGTAGCATCTCAGCTGAAGTTATATTTATCATACTTTTAAGCACATGCATAAATTCTTGACTTAATCTAACTTCAAAGACTTTCTGGATACATGAAAATCTAGAAAATAAAAAGATACATTACTACAGGGCTATGGCTATAGCTCAGTGATAGAGCAGTTGTCTAACACACACATGGTCCTAGGCTCAATCCTCAGTACCCCTAAAAAAAGAAAAAGAAAATACTATATTGAAGCAATAGTAGCATCACAGTATAATATTGTTACTTTTATTTCCCAATTTTAATTTCTTTGTCATTTTTAATTTTCAATTACATAATATTTGTGCACATTTATGGGACACAATGTGATATTTCAATACAAGTATAATGTATGATCAAATTATAGTAACTGTAACTAGTATATCTGTCCCCTTAAATATTTATCATTTATTTCTTATGTTAGAAAAGAACCTTTTCTTGGCTTTTTCAAGGTAGGGTTTCACTCTAGCTCAGGCTGACCTGAGCTATGTAGTCTCAGGGTGACCTCGAACTCACGGCAATCCTCCTACCTCTGCCTCCTGAGTGCTGGGATTAAAGGCGTGTGCCACCACACCTGGCTAAGAACCCATTTTTGATTGGAAGGAATACAAAGCTCTACTAGAAAAGTTGCATTAGCAAAATTACAAGGCTATATTGGCAATTTTTATTTTCTCTTTTTATTTATGTATTTACTTACGTATTTTGTGTGTGTGTGTATATAGGGGCATGCATGTGTCACAGTGTACATGTGGAGGTCAGAGAATAACTTTCAGGTGACTCCTTCCTTTCTACCATTTTGAGGTAGGGTGTTTTGTTGTTCATTACTTGGTTCCACTCATGAGCTTCAGCAAAGTTCCCTTCCCGCCAGAGCACAATGAGATTACAGAAGCCAGCCATAGCTTCTGGTTCTTGACACTGGGTCTAGAGATCTGAACTTAGGTACTCAGATTACCTGGCAAGTACTATATTCATTGATCTATTTCCCAATTCCCATCTTCCTTATATTTTATTATTCTCCACGCTGACAGATGTTGACTATGTAACAAAAATTTTAATTTTATGTACATGCATGCATGTTTTCAAAGATCAAAATTAAATAAACCAGTATTTTTCAGACAAAAAATTAAAATTTAAACATAATGCAAAATTTAATAATCTATTTTAAATTGAAAAGGCAATTATAATTTTAAAAAGAAAAAAATATTTTGATTTAAATATAAAAGAACAGGCTAATTTTTTGCAAATGTTCTTGCTGTTCTGATTTTGTAATAATCCAGACCGGCTAAGCATTCACTATATTAAGACCATGCATGTGTTCCCAGACCTAGGTCTTTTCTTTTCCTAGGTCTTGTTTTATTAATGCTGGTGATAAACCCAGTCTGACTGCTCATATGATCACTCTATGTGATCTTGTGATGACTAAGAGTCTGGGTTCTTTCACTGATGATGAGAGAAGTAACAGTGCAACTACTGCAGTCATTTGCAGATGTCATTGCTTCATCTGCTCTTGTCTGAAGAATGTAGACACTGCAGGGACATTTTGTGATTGTCATTTGCCATTAAATGAATTGTTAAGCTACTGTTTTATTTAAAAAAAAAAAGAACAGGCTAATTTCAAAAACTTGAGTAGATATAATTTAGACATAATTTAAATTAATTCTATAACAGATTACAAGCTTAGATTCTATAAGAAATTACCATATAACTAAATTCCTTCAATTGCTTGTTGCCACTAACCACCAATTCAAAAGGTGATCCCACCTAGAAAAAAAATAGTAGTCGTTATGTATATATTAACAGCAGAGAGTCAAATTAAATTGTAATTATCAAGTGAATTATAAACATTACCTTTACATTTTCATGTCTTGTTTTAAGCTGGATGTATGTCTTACTAGGAGATGTAAACATGCCATGAACCGCCATGTTACTTACACTGTCAAGAAAATGAGCCTAAGACAAAAGAAAGTTATAAAGCTTCTTCTTTAGTAACCTTGATAAAAGATGTTGAATAATTTGAAAGTCAGATTCACTTTAATTTTTTTCATGTAAGAAAGATACATTAATCAGACATTTGCTATTCTTCATTTTAGAGCTTATACTACAAAGAACCCAATAGTTTTAAAACATGAGAAAGGGTCTTGCTGTCATAACCTAGCCTACGCCATTAATGTATGGCGAAAGACAATTCTTGTTTGTCCAATGTGGCCCAGAGAAGCCAAAAGATTGGACATTCCTTAAGAAAGAAAGCATTGCCCAACTTACTTCAGAAGCAAAGTTGTTTTGTTAGGAAAGACTGTGTGAGGAGAAAATTAAATGTAAAATAGATCTTTCCTTCTTCCACACAAATCTCATACCAGAAACAAGAAATATTACCCCACTTCATCTATGGACATAAAGATTAAAACTCAGCCAAGTATGGTGGTGCACACCTGTAATTCAAGTACTTAGGAGGCAGAGGCAGGGGGATTATGAGTTGGATGCTGGCCTTGGCTATATACCCATTCTCAAAGAAAGAAAAGTAAATCTCAGAAACCACACCTGTAGAGCATCATACCAGCTAGGGCTCTGTTGCAAAGGACTGAATAACCAAAAGAAAGGTGACAGGAATGGTGGGGGATTCTCAGATAAGCTACAAATCCCTTTATTTTGGCTCCTGCCAAAATAAAATTTTCCTAATAACTTAAAATCAGCCTAGATGAGGCTTGCAAGACCTTTTCCATCATATCTTCACAGTACTGCATTTTTCTGTAGTCCTCAAAATGAAGTTACAGCGAACCATTCAGGGTAACCCTTAGCCACTGTTCTTACATTATTTCTAACACTTCCCTCCATATTTTAAAAGAAGGGTACACATGCCCACCTCTTATGCACTTTGAACTCTGACAGGTTGTGTTTCTAGCACAAGATTATAACTGTGATGATGGAAAACAGAGGGCACCTTCAATTGCAGTTCACTGGAATTGTCCAGGACTGGGAATTCAATCTTCAAGATTCCATTTTGGGGGACAGTATAATTGATGATCTGGACAGCATTCATCTCCTGATCTCTGCTACTCCACCTGCTCCACATATTGGTATTGTTTCTCTGGGTGACCTCCAGGACAACATTATTTCTTCTTTCCTCAAGAGTCAGCAGATTGCCATCAGAGCGGGTGACCTTCACCTAATTGTTAAAATAGGGAATGGGAAAAGCAAAAGATTCAAGCTCAATTGCATGCAGTTTCTGTCTAAACTGCTACTATGAAACTGAACTGCTGACAATTACCAGTAGCACCCTAATGCGTATTCAGAGGCCCTTCCCTGTGAGGTGTCTCCCCATTAGCACTGCCTCTTCACCTTTCTCGGCTCCACAGTCTCCTTTGCTCCTGCCCCTCTTCCTGCAACTTCTCAGTATCCCTTTTGGTCTCCCTTACCTCTCTAAGTGGGGGATTTGTAAAAGCCAAATAATCAAAGATCATTGCATTCCTAAGGCTTAGTTTGTATTCTCTTTGTCAATGCACCTCCACCCTCACCTTGCTCTGGAACACGTGGTAATCTCTACTTGTTGCCCAATCAAGCAGCTATTTTACCTTTCTTGTTTGTTTGGGTTTCTGTTTATTTTTTGTGGGAACAGGGCGTACATGCCACAGCATATGTGATCAAAGAACAACTTTCAGGTGTCAGTCCTTGATTTATACCTCATTTGAGGCAGGGTCTCCTGTAGTTCAAAGCTCCTCACCCTGGTGAGTAAGGTTCTGAGAAATTCTCTCTAACCCCTATCTCTCATTAGACATGCTGGGGTTACAAAAGACTGATAGAGTTTCCAGCTTTCATATGGGGTCTGGAGATCCAAACTCAGGTAACAACACATGTACACAAATGCTTTATCCGTGGACCTGTCTCCATAGCCCTCTGCCAGATTACACCACCGTTCTGCCAGATTTACTATCTCCAAATGGCCTCCCATTCTTCCCACATCCCAAGCTCAATGGCTACCAGTCCCATATTTCTCTGCCCCTCTTCTCCACTCCCACAGCCACCATCATAGGACTCTTCCTCATCTCACTCCTGGCTGCTGCCACCCTCCTCCACACAGCCTTCATCAATCTTCCTCAAACACCCTATCTCTTCCATACTCTTAGGGCTCCAGACTTCTCATTGCCTAGATGGTGATACACTCATGATCTCTGAGAGCTCTGCCTTCAGCTTTACCACACTCAGAAGGGAGTCCTCAGAGCAGTAACTGGTGTCTGAATAAACCTGAGCTTTCCAGCTAGGGCTCTTGCTAGCGTCAGCTCATCTTGCTCCCTGCCTCCTACCCCCACGCTCAAACATTTAAAACATGAGATCAGCCTGAACTAGAGTGAGACCCTGCCTCAAAAAACAAAAAACAACCCAAAAAAAACCAGTCATCTTGCAATAGTTCTGAGCTTTCTCCCTTCCATAAAGCATCCTTAACAAATCCCATCCCTACCAAAGCCAGCCTGCACTCCCGAGGTTTCACTGTAGTTGGCCGGAAATCAAGAATTACCTAAACTTCCCCTCACACATTCAAGAAGAAGAAGCCTCCCAGTCTTTAACACAAGGATTAACTAAGTATGGCAAACAGGAATGTCAACCCAACATTCCTTTGAATAGTTGCATTGGAATACAGCCTCTCTAATTTTTTATAATTTTATAAGCTACTTTCATGAAAAAAAAATGACAGAATTGGGTAGTTATGACAGACCATGTGGAAGACAAGGCTAAAAATATTCACTGTCTAATCCTTTACACAAATGTTGACTACTCTTTGCTTTAAATCCCTATGGAAATTAATACATAGCCAGGCATGGTGACATACCCCTGCAATCCCAAGAGAATCAGGACTATCAGGATCAGGAAAATCAGCCTAGACTACATGAGACCCTGTCTCAAAAAGAAAAAGAATAAGAAGGAGGGCTGGGGAGATGGCTCAGCAGTTAAGGCACTTGCTTGCAAAGCCTGCAGGCCTGGGTTCAATTCCCAAGTACCAGTGTAAAAGCCAGATGACCAAAGTGGAGCATATATCTGGAATTCATTTGTAATAGCAAGAGACCCTGGTATGCCATTCTCTCTCCCTCCTCTCTCTCTCTTAAATAAACTAAACATTTTTTAAAAGAAATTAATCTGTGATATTAATCTCATTCTATCTTGTGCATATTTTCATATATTTTTACTTATATTTGAGAGGTAGAGAGAGAATGGGTATGCTAGGGCTTTCAGCTGCTGCAAACAAACTCAAAAACCATGTGCCACCTTGTGCATCTGGCTAACATGGGTCCTGGGGAATCAATCCTGGGTCCTTTAGCTTTGCAGGCTAGCACCTTAACCACTAAACCATCCCTCCACCCTTTGTGCATACTTTCTTTCTCCCATCACAAGCACCATGAACTTCAGAGCAGGAATTACGTCTTCTGCTTCAGAAGCCCTGCCCACCACTATGCCTTATATACTGTCAAAAGTCACTCAAGTTGGGCTGAAGATATGGCTCAGTAGTTAAGGCTCTTGCCTGCAAAGCCTAATGACCTGAGTTCAATTTCCCAGTACCCATGTAAAGCCAGATACATAAAGTGATTCATCCATCTAGAGTCCACTTGCAGCAGCTTAGAAGCCCTGGTGCACCCATTCTCTCTGTCTTTCTCTCTTCTATCTCTCTCTGCTTGCAAATAAATAATAAAAACAGTTTTGGAAATTTAAAAAAAGGAAAAGGAAGGAAGGGCAAGGCATGGTGGTGCTTTTTTACAAAAGTCACTCAAGCTGGAAGAAGGGAATACATGAATAATGTACAGTAACATATATGTATGAAAATGCCATAACCATGCTATTTCTTTGCTTCCTAAAAGATTCAGTTAATTTTTTTTATTCACCCAAATACCAAATGTTAAGTCAACAGTCTCTGTACTTGTTAATAACTCTGTTTGTTTGTTTGTTTGTTTGTTTGTTTGTTTGTTTGTTTTGTTTTGTTTTGTTTTTCAAGGTAGGGTCTCACTTTAGCCCAGGCTGACCTGGAATTCATTATGTAGTCTCAGGGTGGCCTCGAGCTCACGGTAATGCTCCTATCTCTGCCTCCTGAGTGCTGGGATTAAAGGTGTGCACCACCACACCTGGCTTGTTAATAACTCTTAATGGTTTATCTTTGCTGGAATTAAAATCAGTCTTTTTTGGGAGATGGAGTTCAAGGTAGGGTCTCACTCTAGCCCAGAATGACCTGGAATTCACTATGTCGCCTCAAGGTGGCCTTGAATTCATGGCAATCCCTTTACCTCTGCCTCTTGAGTGCTGGGATTAAAAGCATGCACCAATATGCCAGGCTTAAAATTGGCCATTTTAGGTGCTGGAGAGATTGCTTAGTGGTTAAAGTGTTTGCCTGCAAAGCCAAAGGATACCAGATCAATTCTCCAGGACCCACGTTAACCAGATGCACAAGGAACACATGCATCTGGAGTTCGTCTGCAATGGCTGGAGGCCCTGTCGTGCCCATTCTCTCTCTCTCCCTCCCTCTCTCTCTTTCTCTCCCTTTCTCTCTCTCAAATAAATTAATAAATAAAATCTATAAAAAATTGGTCATTTAAAAAATCAATATTGGGCTAGAGAGATGGCTTTGTGGTTAAGGTACTTGCCCGTGAAGCCTAAGGACCCAGGTTCAACTCTCCAGAACCCATGTAAGCCAGACAGGGTGACACATGCACATAAGGTCACACATGCCCACAAGATGGCCCACACATCTGGAGTTTGCAGTGGCTAGAAGCCCTGGTGCGCTAATTCTCTCTCTTTCTCTCTCTCTCTCTCTCTCTCTCTCTCTCCTCTCTCACACATGCACATGCTATCTCTCTCTCTCATAAAATAAATTTTAAAACTTTTTAAATCAATACGAAACTAAAATTTTTGACTGTGGCAGGGCGTGGTGGTGCATACCTTTAATCCCAGCACCCTAGAGGAAAAGGTAGGAGGGTCACTGTGAGTTTGAGGCCACCCTGAGACTACATAGTGATTTCCAGGTCAGCCTGGGCTAGAGTGAGACCCTACCTAGAAAAACTAAAAAAAACAAAAAACAAAAGAAGACTATTACTTAGTTTCTTCATTATCAAACAAGGACTTGTTAAATAAATTTTCAAAAACTGATTTTTTTCTGTTGACCTACTTTTTTAGAAAAGTTTGATGATTGGAAACAATTCTGTATGCCTCATATGTGTAAAGAGGACAAGCCTTAAAGTTGTGAAGAGGCACTGTGCACACCATTTCCCACCCCTCATGTCAAAACCTCACACCATGGGCAATTAACAAAACATAACTTACTGTAGCCGTAAAGTTGAGGGATGGCTTCAAGACAGTAGCATAATCAAAAAATTCAATGATGTAATCATGCTGCTTGAAAAACACGTTGGCACTTGCATTTCTTGAGATACCTATTCAGGAATTGCATCATTTAGAATGCAAAAGTAATATTTCACCAATAGTTTCTATGCACCTAATCTTACTCTAAGCTACTTGCCAAAACTGTTGAAGAGATTGGGGCACATAAGCCTCTCTTCCACATGGCTTTGTTTCTGATAGAACAACATAATTCTATCTCATTTCTATGGACTCCTGAGTATTTCAGTTAAAGTCTGACAGGACAGGCTTTGGCTTGGTAGGTTGATTGGATAAATCTGCTGAAATACTAAGATTCCAAATCATTAACTTTTATGACCTTATTAGTAGAGAAATGTGTCCAAGAGCAGATGAGATTTCAGACTGAGTGAGTAAAAAGAGGAAGAAAATGGGGAAGGTTAGTCAGCTGAAAATGAAGGCTGGGAAAAAAAGGGGGTGATGCGGATATCATGGTGAATGGTTTAATCCTAGTCCTTGGAAGGCAGAGGTAGGAAGATCATCATGAGCTCAAGACCAGCCTGAGACTACGTAGTGAATTCCAAGTCATCCTGGGCTAGAGTGAAACCTTATCTTGAAAACACAAACAAAAAAAGTTGAAATGGGGTGGGGAGAGGACGGTGCAAACAGCTACCACTCATAGTTGAAGTACAGGCTTTTATAGAAAATAAAGTTTCACTTTTGATATGAAAAAAATCCTATAAGTTAGACATAGTCATGAAAATTTTAACATTAATAATCTCTTTAGAAGAGCAATAAACATCCCCAAGTACAAGTGTGAGTAGAAACAGAGAAAGAGAGCAGCCCACAAGCCACCTCACCTTCACATCAGTCTACAGACCTGTAAGAGACTCCGTCACTGTGGCTACAATCTCTACGGGTCCTGGGGTGGACAAATCCATGTATTCAGAATGTCCACTGGAAAAATCCATTGCATTTTTCATTTCTTCATCGTTGAAAGAGAAGTTCATAGATCCATTTATCTGTTTTTTTTTAAAGTTCAACTTTATTTTTCACTGTAGAAATTCAAATTCTAGGCAAAAATTCAAACTAAATCACAATAATATGACAACTCTAATTCTGTTCACTTATTTCTCCAGACTGAGAAATTCTTGGGTTTCTTACTCTATTATTGTTAATTTGGTATAAAATCTTACTTCTAGGTCAAAATATTAAAATTTTCCCCATTTTTCATTCAAAGAATAATCTTTATATCTCTGCATTAAATATGTTAAAAATATACTAATAATATAAATAAATATAATAAACTTTCAAAAAAGCTATATTCGCCTGCAATTAATTTTTTGGTTTTTTATTTGTTTTTTATTTATTTTTAATAAGTTCGTACACATATATATATTTTCACCATATTCACTCTCATTAACCTTGTATCACCTCTCATTCCTGCTGAACCTCTTCTTCCCAACTACTCTCCCTCTTACTCGTATAGCGTGTGTGTGTATGCACGTGTGCACACACGCACGTGCATGCACATGTGTCACTAGGTTTAATTAGGGTTGCCTTATGAGCATGGGTAGGAGGTTATTTACTGGACCATGGGCAACTTACCAGCAGCTACACTACTGAAGAAAATGACTCCCCCCTCCTCCAGTAACAGTTACTGCCAATAGTATCTCAGGAAGGGGTAAGAGCTAATGATCTCCTCCCCAATTTGAGATAAAAGTTGACTAGCTCATAACTAACCCTATTTATTTGCTAGCCAATTATATCTATATGTGTGTGTGTATGAGAGAGCATGGGTAGAAGTATCTTATGGACAGGATAATGGTGCACCTGGAAATCATAGACTATTATAAATTTTCATTGTTTAATGGTGCATCTAGAAGCCACAGATTGCTACTAGAAAAAGTTCAGTGCCAGGGAGATCCCTAATCTCCCCAAAAAGCATTATAGGCCATTGCCAAGGCCCACCAGAACTAGATAAGACCCTATTGCTGAAGACTCCATGTGCTTGGGCTGCAGGTCACAGAAATCAAACTGGAGCTGAGCTGGAAACCTCCTCCTTGCTGACTATCAGAAAGCTAGAAAGAGTGATGCAGCCTTTGGAGAGAAAGAAGTCATCAATGATGTTAAAATGCAGTGGACCCTGCAAGACCAGACAGGCCAAATATGCCAAGTGGTGCAATAGTAGCATGTTTGTTATGAGAGAAACCAACTGCTCTCTAATTAGACTGGAGCCCACTTCACAGAACCGAATACATGCATGGGGTACCAAAAACCTAGTCAAAAGCCTATGGTTGGGTTGGAGAGATGGCTTAGCACTTAAGATACTTGCCTGTGAACCCTAAGGACCCACGTTCAACTCTCCAGGTCACTCATAAACCAGACACAAAAGGTGACACAAGCATGCAAAGTCACACATGTGTATAAAGTGGTCCACGTGTCTGGAGTTCAATTACAGTGGCTGGATGCCCAGGCATGCCAATTCTCTCACTCTCTCACATAATTTTTTTTAAGGCCAGTCAGGCTGGGTGTGGTAGCACACGCCTTTAATCCCAGCACTCCGGGGGCAGAGGTAGGAGGATCGTTGTGAGCTCAAGGCCACCCTGAGACTACATAGTGAATTCCAGGTCATCCTGGGCTACAGTGAGACCCTACCTCAGAACAAAAACAAAAAAAAGGCCAGTTTGCTGGGCTTGCCTCAAGGAAAAAAAAAAAAAAAAAAAAGGCCAATGGTTAAGGAGGTCATGAGCCCTAAGGGAGTAACACCTCCTGTACTCTGGCTAAATGCATATATTATGCCCACCAAACTGCCCTCTAAGCACTTTTTTATGTTTATGCACATATGTTAATATTGCTCTCACTTTTGGTTAGATAAGCTTCTCTTTTCAGATGGTGATGACCACTGGGGTGACTCAAAAGTCACCATAGTGCTGAGAAGAAGTAACAGTGGAGTGTTCAGCACTGAGAAATCTCTACCACACCCTTCAAGGCTCAGGGTACCTTGCAGAAGAGTAGCAGAAAGAATGTAATAGCCAAAGGAAGGGTAGGACTGTACCATGTAATCTTCCAGACACAAAATGGCATGCATATCCATGACCTTGCAGTACCTGACAGTACCTACAAAAGACCATCATAATAGGAGGAAAAGATGATGACATTAAAATAAAAGAGACTTATGCTCTACAGGCGGGATCTGACAGTGAGATGTCTCACAGGAAATTTTCCACTCCCAGACATGGGTCCTTGGGCTTCTTGCCTCGGAAGCACAGCAGCAGACATCAGGGCAAAGTGAAGAGCTTCCCCAAGGATGACCCTTCCAAGCTGGTCCACCTTACAGCCTTTTTGGGCTACAAGGCTGGCATGACCCACATCATCTGAGAAGCCAATAGGCGAGGATCCAAGGCGAATAAGAAGGAAGTAGTGGAGGCTGTCACCATTGTAGAGACTCCACCCATGGTGGTTGTAGGCATCGTGGGCTATGTGGAAACCCCTCGAGGCCTCCGTACCTTCAAGGCAGTTTTTGCTGAGTATATCAGTGATCAGTGCAAAAGGCGCTTCTATAAGAACTGGCACAAATCTAAGAAGAAGGCCTTCACTAAATATTGCAAGAAATGACAGGATGACATGGGCAAGAAGCAGGTGGACAAGGACTTCAGCAGCATGAAGAACTGCCAGGTCATGCACATCATTGCCCACACCCAGATGTGCCTGCTTCCTCTTCGCCAGAAGAAGGCCCACTTGATGGAGATCCAGGTGAACACAGGCACTGTGGCTGAGAAGCTAGAGTGGGCCCGGGACAGGCTGGAGCAGCATATCCCTGTGAACCAGGTGTTTGGCCAGGATGAGATGACTGATATCATTGGGGTGACCAAAGGCAAAGGCTACAAAGGTGTCACCAGCCGCTGGTACACCAAGAAGGTGCCCTGCAAGACCCACCAAGGGCTGCGCAAGGTTGCCTGTATTAGAGCCTGGCACCCTGCCCATGTGGCTTTCTCTGTGGCTCGAGCTGGCCAGAAGGGTTACCATCACTGCACTGAGATCAACAAGAAGATCTACAAGATTGGTCAGGGTTACCTTATCAAGGATGGCAAGCTGATCAAGAACAATGCCTCCACTGACTATGACCTGTCTGACAAGAGTATCAACCCACTGGGTGGTTTTGTCCATTATGGTGAAGTGACCAATGACTTTGTCATGCTGAAAGGCTATGTAATAGGAACCAAGAAGCGGGTGCTCACCCTCTGCAAGTCCTTGCTGGTGCAGACCAAACGGCGGGCTCTGGAGATCGACTTGAAGTTTATTGATACCACTTCTATGTTTTGCCATGGCCATTTCCAGACCATGGAAAAGAAGAAAGCATTCATGGGACCACTCAAGAAAGACCGGATTGCTAAGGAGGAGGGTGCTTAATATCAGCAGTCCCCAGCTGGTGGGGTCTTAATAAAAGCTTTTCCAGTGAAAAAATAAATGAATAAATGAGACTTATTGAGAGGGGGAGGAGATATGATGAAGAGTAGATTGTGAAGGGGACAGTGGGGGTGGGAGAGAATTATCATGGTTTATTGTCTATAATTATGGAAGTTGTCAAAAAGACCTTCATATTAGGAGGAAAGATGATGACAACAAAATTTGAAGAGAAGCTGGGCGTGGTGGCACACACCTTTAATCCAAGTACCTGGGAGGCATGAGTTCAAGGCCACCCTGAGATTACATAGTGAATTCCAGGTCAGCCTGATCTAGAGTGAGACCTACCTCAGGGGGAAAAAAAATTGAAGAGAGACTAATTAGAAAGAAGGGATTCAGTGGAGGGTGGATTTGATAGGGGGAGGATGGGGATGGGATGAGAATTATCATGGTTTACTGTCTATACTTATGGAAGTTGTCAATAAAAAGCTTTTTGCTCAATCTTGTACAGATATATTCATGAATACAATGGCCATGTCATGTCAATAAGACAGCATTACACAGCACACATCCCATCCTCTGGCTTTTATATTCTTTCCACCCACTCTTCCATGATGTTTCCTAAACTTTGGGGGGGGGGCAGGTTTCATGTAGCTCAGGCTGGCCTCAAACTTGCCATCTTGTCCAGGCTGGCCTTGAACTTCTGATATTCCTTATTCCACTTCCAGAATGTTAGAATTATAGCTAGGTCCTATGATTTATTTTAATCAATATAAAAACATTTTCTCAGGTGCTGGGTATGGTGGCACATGCCTTTAATCCCAACACTTGAGAGGCAGAGGTAGGAGGACTGCTGTGAGTTTGAGACCACCCTGAGATTACATAGTGAATTCCAGGTCAGCCTGGGCTAGAAAGTGAGACCCTACCTTGAAAACCCCCCAAAAAAACTCACTGTAAACTATAAAATATTTACAAAATTACCTTAAATTTTTTTGTAATATTTTTCTTCTCTCCCCAAAAGGATAAAGGTAAAAATGTAAGCACTACATCCCCCTTCACCAGCTTCCCATATGTATACCTGAAAAACAGTAAGCAGCAAAGGTTGTTTTGTTATATTTTCAATTTAATAGTGTCAGAGGAACACAAAAAAAAATATTACTTGCAGTAGCATACACTAACAATTCAACATAAGAGAATTATATTAAAATACACTCCTATTACAATTGTTTAAAAAGCACAAGTCAGCATGGTAGTATATGTCTGTAATCCCAGCACTCAGGAGGCTGAGACAAAGGATCACCAGTTCAAGGCCAACTGGGGCTACTTTGCAAAACCCTCATCTCAGGAAAGCATAAAACAACAACAAAACACTAAGAATAGCAAGGAACGTTGCTGATAAATTTTCAAAAAAGTGACATGTAGGGCCAAGGGGTTGGCTCAGTTGGTAAAGTGCTTGCTATACAAGCAAGGAGACCAGAAAAAACAAGGTGGAGAACAACTGAGAAAGACACCTGACATCAGCTCCTAACCTCCACATGCATATAGACACCTGTGCCCCCACACATACACACATGTATACACACAGGTACTCACACACATACACAAATGCACATGCACATAAACATGCACACACATGCAAACATGCATACACATGTGTGATTATAAAAACATGCATACTCACATCTGAACAACCATCACATACATATGCACATGCCAAAAAAAAGAAACTCTTTATTAGAGTATCTTAAAACAGTTCATAACACACTCTTTATACTAGTCTCTGGCCATGTAAGAAAAGCCACAGGAAGTATGATCATAACTGGAAGTGGCAATTTCCTGTACAATGATCTTTAAAAGAGTGTGAAAATCACTGCTAGGAATCTGGCCTGGTCCACTCATTGCACATCCAAAGACCTCACAGCTTTTGAAAATGTTTAAATGTTAAATCACATGGCTAGCTGCATGTTTAAAATTAGCCAGAAGGGGACTGCAGAGCAGTTGTGTGCTTCCTGCACAAGCATGAGGGACTAAGAGGGTCTGAATTTGAATCTCAAAGACATACATAAACAGCTGGATGTGGTCATATATGCCTTAATCCCAGTCCTGTGGGACCAGAGACTAGAGAATCTCTGGGATTTATAGAAAAACAGCAAGCTCCAGTACCAGTAAAAGATTCCAGCTCAAAATAAGAACAGGCAGAAAAGCAATGGTGTGGGACACCAGAGGTCCTGCACCAGTCACCACAGGCAAGCACCCCCCACTCCCCGGCCACAGCAGGCAAGCACATGGGGCACTGCAAGGGCACATACATGTGCACACACCAGACCACATAAAACACATAACACATGATAAACACATGCAAAAAAAGCACTTAAAAAGATTATCCAGGAGGGATTATTAGACCTTGGATTCTAAGAGCACCAACTATATACATGGCTGTCAAAAATATCTGCATTTTTTATCAAAAAAAATTTAATAGAGACTGGGGAAAATGGTTCAGCAGTTAAAGACACTTGCTTGCAAAGCATGCTGGTCCTGGTCCAATTCTCCAGTGCCCACATAAAGCCAGATGCACAAAGTAGCACATGCATACAGAGTTCATTTGCAGTGGGAAGAGGCTCTGGCATGCCATTCTCTCTCTCTCTCTCTCTCTCTCTCTCTCAACTTACGAGTAAATAAAATAAAAATATTTTTAAATTTTTTTTAAATACTGGAAAGAAGGCTCAGCAGTTAAGAGTCCTTCCAGTGTAAGCTGGAGGACCTTAGAGGGCCTAAGACCATCTGAGTTCGATTCACTGGCACCCGTGTAAATAGCTGGGCATGGCCACATATGCTTGTAACTCCACTACTGTGGGACCAGAGACCATAGAATTACTGTGGCTTCTGAAAGTGGCAAATTCATAATCAGTAAGAGACTCTGCCTCAAGGAAATTAGCAGATTAGTGATGGAGAGAACTGCATGCCCATCTGTACACGTAGATGTATAACACACACACACACACACATAAAAGAAAATTTTAAACAGTATTTTTTGGGGGTATAGTATTGTGTATGCATGTGTATTTGTAGTGTGTGTACATGTGTGTGTATAGACATACACATTCCATGAGTACACATGTAGAGGCTAGAGGAAAGTGTCAGGCATCATCTATCATTCTTTCATGTTGTTTACTCGAGACAAAATCTCACAATGAATCCACAACTGCCCTTTCTTTCAAGGTAGGACCTCATTCTAGCCCAGGCTGACCTGGAACTTACTTTGCAGCTCCAGACTGGCCTTGAACTCACAGTGATCCTCCTACCTCAGCCTCTCAGGTGCTGGGATTAAAGACAGGTACAACTAGACCTGACACAACTGCTTTTTTGGTTTATTTTCAGTCAAACTGGCTCACCAGTAAGCCCTACCTCCCCCACAAGACTGGGGTTACAGACCTGTAAGGCTTTTAACATGAGTACTGGGAATGGAACTCAGACCCGCTCAGGCCCTCGTGCTTGTGCAGCAAGTGCTCTTGTCCACTGAGCCATATCCCAAGCCCTAGATTAGTAATTTTTAAGCCTCAATTTCAAGCATATCTTCTTCAGTCAAAGCTGATGCTCTGATGCTTTGCAGCCCACATTTTAATTCTTCCCCTTTGGTGATAGGAAATGATCTTCATGTACATGAAAAGAAATCTGTTAAATCATTTTGCTGCCAGAAAGTCTTGTCAAAATGTGTTCATGCATTTCCTAGGTCTGGAGAGAGCTCTCTCTAGACATGTGTCTCTATGACTTATCATATTTAAGATGTCAAAAATACAAAGTAACAAAACAATATTAGAGGCTGTTAAGAAAAACTCTAGCACACAAGGGAAAACACATCAGAACACTGTTGGATCTACCTTCACCAATCTTCAAAGCTGGGAACACATATAATGATATATTTCAAACCCTAAAGCTAAAACACTGCCAACCAATTTTGTCATACCAAGTAAAGTTATCTTTCAAAATTTATGGAGAAGGGCTGGAGAGAGGGCTTAGCAGTAAAGACACTTGCCTGCAAAGCCTGAGGACCCAGGTTCGATTCCCCAGGACCCATGTAAGCCAGATGCACAAGGTGGTACATGCATGTGGAGTTCATTTGCAGTGGCTAGAGGCCCTGGAGCGCCCATTCTCTCTCTCTACCTGACTCTCTCTCTCTCTCTCTCTCTCTCTCTCTCTCTCTCTTTTTCTCTCTCTCTCAAGTAAATAAAAAAGAATATCTTTTAAAATTTTTTATGGGGAAATAAGGACAGTTTAAGATAAGCACAAACTAAGACAATATGTGATGACAAACCAGCATTCCAAAAAATATCAAAAGGAATATTATTATACACAAAGGATGAAAGACAGTCTCAATCACAAGAGCACAAAAGAATAAATTCTATGGGAGGAATATATGAACACAGTAAAACTAAGGTGTGCTCCATAATGCCCTACACAGGAAACCAGTAAACCCTAATATTAATAGGGGAAGAGCAAAAGAATAAAAAAATCCAACCAACCAGAAAAATAACCAACCATCTCTTTTTTTTTCTTTAAATTTAATTTAATTTATTTATTTATTTGCAAGTTGAGAGAGAGAAAGGAGATGGGCAGAGAGAGAATGGGCACACTAGGGCCTCTAGCCACTGCAAACAAACTCCAGACGCATGGGCCCCCTTGTACATGTGGCTTATGTGGGTACTAAGGAATTGAATCTGGGTCCTTTGGCTTTGCAGGCAAGCACCTTAACCACTAAGCCACCCCTCCAGCCCATAACCAACCATCTCAATAGGAACCTTCAATACAAATGTCCTCATCCTACCACTAAGATGTTTCAGACTAGGGGTTGGAGAGATGGCTCAGTGGACAAAGCACTTCCCATGCAAAACTGAGAACCAGAGTTTGTATACTCACACCCACATTAAGTGTTGGGTGGCTGTGGCAGACCACCTGGAATCCCAGCACAAAGAAAACAGACAGGATCCCTGCTGGACTAGCAAAGCTCCATGGAGAGACCTGGACTCATTAAATAAAGTGGAAAGTAATCAAAGAAGACACCCAAAATCAACCTCTGGCCTCCACACACATACATGTGAACATGTACCTGCACATATATGCCCACATGTACACATGCACACATACACGTGCCAAAAAAATGTTGTGAACTAATGGACTGAATTTAAAAAGCAGGGGGGGTCTAGCCGGGCATGGTGGCATACGCCTTTAATCCCAGCACTCGGGAGGCAAAGGTAAGAGGATCACTGTGAGTTCAAGGCCACCCTGAGACTCCATAGTGAATTCCAGGTCAGCCTGGGTTAGAGTGAGACCCTACCTCGGAAAAAGAAGGGGGTGGTCTGAGGCGATGGCTCAGCAGTTAAATCAGCAGTTGAAAGGCACTTGCTTGCAAAGTCTGCCAGTCCAGGTTCCATTCCCCAGTACCCATGAAACACCAGATGTACAAAGTAGCACATATCTGGAGCTCATTTGCAGTGACAAGGAACCTGGCACACCCATATCTCTCTCGCTCTCACTCTCTTATAAATAAATACATTTTTTAAATATATAACAAAAAATATATATATAATAATTACAAATGATGGGCACTAAATATTTGGTCTCCAAATTTCATGAAACAAACCCTGAAGGCAACAGACAGTCATACAAGTACTAACACAATAATGGTGGGTGACCTGAAGACCCACTCTCATCTTTACATAGGTCAACCAAACTAACAACGTGAACCATACCACAAATCAACTGAACCTGTAACAGATACCCACATAATATTTCACCTAACAGAGACAGGCTACATGTAACATAAAATGAAGGGTGCTGTTTATGGGGAGGGAGAGGCAAGAGAGGACAGGGTGGACAGGGGCAACATAGTAGAAGAGGGGAATGTGTAAGAACAAGATTAAATGGTATATATATGAAAATGTCCCATAATTTTGTAAGCCAACTTTAAAAATTAATTTTTAAAAAGCACTAATAAAGCCGGGCGTGGTAGCACAGCGCCTTTAATCCCAGCACTTGGGAGGCAGAGGTAGGAGGATCGCCATAAGTTCGAGGCCACCCTGAGACTCCATAGTGAATTCCAGGTCAGCCTGGGCTAGAGTGAGACCCTGCCTCGAAAACCAAAAAAAAAAAAAAAAAAAAAAAAAACCTTAAATTAAAAAAAATATTCAAAGCTGGATGTGGTGGCACACGCCTTTAATCCCAACACTCAGGAGGCAGAGGTAGGAGGATCGCCATGAGTTGAAGGCCACCCTGAGACTACATAGTGAATTCAAGGTCAGCCTGAGCTAGAGTAAGACCCTACCTCAAAAAATCAAAAAAAAAAAAAAAATCAAGCTGGGCATGGTAGCAAATGCCTGTAATCCCAGCACTTGGGAGGCAGACATAGGAGGATCACTGTGAGTTCAAGGCCAACCTGGGACTACAGAGTAAATTCCAGTTTAGCCTGGGTTAGAATGGGACCCTACCTCAAAAAACTAAAAACAAAATTCACACACAAAAAAATAATTATTGCGGGCTGGAGAGATGGCTTAGCGGTTAAAGCATTTGCCTGCAAAGCTAAAGGTTCTGGGTTTGACTCTCCAGGACCCATGCAATCCAGATGCACAAGGGGACTCATGCAACTGGAATTCGTTTGCAGTTGCTGGAGCCCTGGCACACCCATTCTCTCTCTCTCTCTCTCTCTCTCTCTCTCTCTCTCTCTCTCAAATAAATAAAAAAATATTTAAAAAAATAATTATTACCTTGCACCCATAATGCATAACTCACAATCCCCATGGGGTTGACCTGCATCCCCAGTGAGGAAGGATGGTACCAACATGTGATGTTTACATACTAAGTATGTCCATATCTAATAAAAATAAATTTTAAAAAATAACTAATACTAAAAATACATAAATAAAAGTTATTAAAAACCAACCCTCAAATTCTCCAAGGACCACTTCAGCCTGCAAGATGGGCTGAAGCCTCTGTGCCTATATGGTGAAATGAAAGAATGTGGATTATTTATTCAACTGCTAATTGCAATAAGATAATCAACTCCTCCCCTAACTTCCATTACTGATGGGAAAAAGTGTGACTTTAGAGGAGGTAAGTTATGATCAAAGTACATGATGTGCATTATCAAAACATCATAATGAAGCCCATTTTTTTATATCTTGAACATATACTGATTAAAAACATAAAAAATAAAAAAGAAGCAGAAAGTTGTTTCAACTTCATATAATCTGAATAGGCAAAAAAGATACAACATTCTTAGCTGGGTGTGGTGGCACATGCCTTTAAATCCAACACTCAGGAGGCAGAGGTAGGAGGATCACTGTGAGTTCAAGGCCACCCTGAGACTACATAGTGAATTCTAGGTCAGCCTGAGCTAGAGTGAAACCCTACCTCGAAAAACCAAAAAAAAAAAAAAAATCTTGAAATTCGGCAATGCATTCTGTGAGTCCCGTAAGCAGTCTTAAGTCTTAAACACTAGTCTGTGGGAAGCATTTTAGGACTGGATCTGAGACAGATGTAAAGACCTATGGAGGTCTGTCCTATTCTAAATTATTCATCACAGATACTGCATGTTAGGATATACAAAAGTGTGCTAATATTCCACAGTACATAATGAGCTTTTATCACATAGTTTTATAATGGTTTAGTCATATCAGAAGAAAAAAGAAACTTACTTTGCTGTGACTATACCACTTAAATTCTTAGAATTCAAAGAACAATATAATGGTGTCTGCAAAGCAACTTCAAATTTTGGTAAGACTGGAAAAGAAAAGCAATATTTTAAAGAATCTCTTTACCATCATCCTAAGCTGAAGAACTATAAATAGAATTGTTCTGAAAGAGTTAATAATTGAAATTACTTGAACTTAGATTCATTAAAATTCAAACACATGCTAACATAAATGGAAAAGCAAAATAAGAAATTCTTACTTAGGTCAATTTTATATACTTATTAAATATTTTATAAGCAATATTATTTGGGGAAAAAAAAGCACTTTACCAGAGCAAAATCTTTTACTTTGGGGGGTGAGGGTCTACAGGAATTTTTCTCTATAATATCTCTGACCGGATAAATAGATCAAAGTCTTTCTTTTTTTTTTTAAGCCCAGGCTGACCTGTAATTCACTAAGTAGTCTCAGGGTAGCCTCGAATTCACTGCGGTCCTCCTACCTCTGCCTCCTAAGTGCTGGAATTAAAGGCATGTACCACCATGCCTGGATAGATCAAAGTCTTATAGGGACATCATTTAATTAACATAACATAAATATCACAAAAGCCAATACGTCAATAGATGATAGCTAAAGACACTTTTGATGTGCTAAGACACCTGGACTCTCTAACCCAATCTAAGACACAGGAGGGTAAAGTCCACTATTACACCTTCTCCAGCAAAATCCAAATGCCTTCTCTTCAAACATTATAGTGTGTTGGCCAATGACCCCCAATCAAGGCCATATAACCAGACAGCACCACCACAGCATTATATTAAAACAACTTAAAGAAATGTTGGTCCCCTGTGATTTATTCTTCTAAATTAGCACTGTACAAAAGAAATAAAATGTGAGCTACATGGATAATTTTTCATTTCTAGTAGTCACATTTAAAAAGTAAAACAAGGGCTGGAGAGATGGCTTAGCGGTTAAGCACTTGCCTGTGGAGCCTAAGGACCCTGGTTCGAGGCTTGATTCCCCAGGACCCACGTTAGCCAGATGCACAAGGGGGCGCACGCATCTGGAGTTCATTTACAGTGGCTGGAGGCCCTGGCGTGCCCATATTCTCTCTCTCTCTCTCTCTCTTTCTCTCTCTCTCTCTGCCTTTCTCTCTCTGTCTGTTGCTCTCAAATAAATTAATTAATTAATTTTTAAAAAGTAAAACAAGATGGAAGGGAATATAAGGTAGAGACAACAAAACAGAGGAAGGACTACTGAAAGAGAAGAGTCTTCTGGGTGAGAGACAGGGGAGAGGATAATAGGACAGGAACATGACCAAATTACTATATGTTCATATATTAAAGTTCCCAATTTAAGACTGGGGAAATGACTTAGTGGTGAATGCATTTGCCTGTGAAGCCTAAGGCCCCCTATTCAATTCCCCAGGACCCACGTAAACCAGATACACAAGAAGACACATGTGTCTGGAGTTCATTTGCAGTGGCTGGAGGCCCTGGCGCACCCATTCTCTTTCTCTCTGCTTCTTCCTCCCTTTCTCTCTCTCTCGCTCTCTCTCTCTCTCTCTCTCTCTCTCTCTCAAATAAATAAATAAATAATTTTTAAAAGAAAAAGTTATAAGTAAGGCTAGAGAGATGGCTCTGCAGTTAAAAAGCACTTGCCTGCAAAGCCTGCTGGTCCAAGCTAGATTCCCCAGTAATGACATAAAGTCAGATGCACAAAGTGGCGCACGCATCTGGAGTTTGTTTACAGTGGCAAGAGGCCCTGGTGTGTCTATACTCACTCACTCACTCACTATCTCTATATCTCTATCTCTATCTCTCAATTTTTTACTTTTTATTTTTTGGTTTTTGGTTTTTCTAGGTAGGGTCTCACTCTAGCTCAGGTTGATCTGGAATTCACTATGTAGTCGCAGGGTGGCCTCAAACTCACGGCGATCCTCCTACCTCTGCCTCCCTAGTGCTGGGATTAAAGGCATAAGCCACCACAACCAGCTTCTCAAATAATTATTTTTAAAGTAAAATTAAACAGTTAAAATCCATTGTTGCAATACTTTCCTTAACTTCATACATATATGTATACATATATATAATCTTATTAGTTTAATATGAAATCAAAACATATTATATAATTAATTATGATTAAACAAATCATATCTTATGATTAATGAGATAATTTCATTCTTCCCTTTTTCTTGCAGTAAATCTTAGCAATCTGGTGTAAACTTGATGCCTGGAGTACATCTCTATTGAGACTAGCTATGTTCCAAGTGATGCACAGCTACATGTACTAAGTGGCTCTGTGTAATACACAGTTCCAGGCCAGAGATCAGAACAGGATGTCAGCATCAGGTAAGCTGGTTCTTACTATTTTTCATTGGTTGGGAAAAATAAAAAGAGCAATATGTTGTGACACAAAACAATAGTTACATGAAATTAGAACTTTATGGGCTGGAGGGATGGCTTAACAGTTAAGGCGTTTGCCTGCAAAGCCAAAGAACCCAGGTTCGATTGCCCAGGACCCATGTTAGCCAGATGCACAAAGGGGATGCACACATCTAGAGTTCACTTGCAGTGGCTGGAGGTCCATTCATTCTCTCCCCCCCCCCTTTGCTATAAGATAAATAAATAAAAATAAAATATTTTTTAAAAAATAAAACTTTATGCCAATTAAATAAACTTTATTGCAGAATAGCAACATCTGCTTTCATACTGTCTGTGCCTGCTCTCATTCCACAAAGACAAAGCTGAGCAAGTTACAAGAGATAACTATGGCTCACAGAGCTTAAAATATAATCTGCTGCTGGGCTGGAGAGATGACTTAGCGGTTAGGGCGCTTGCCTGCAAAGCCAAAGGACCTCGGTTCAATTCCCCAGTACCCACATAAGCCAGGTGCACAAGGTGGCGCATGCATCTGGAGTTCATTTGCAGTGGCTGGAAGCCCTGGCGCGCCCATATTCTCCCTCTCCCAATCTCTCTCTCTCTCTCCCTCTTTACCTCTCTCAAATAAATAAAATAATATATATAATCTGCTGGACAGCACTTGTCTGTTCCCTGCTCTGGGTCATGATCTGGATGAAAGGAACATGAACCTGAGCCATAAAGCTATAAGCCAACTACCTCCCAGAATTCTTTTACCTGAATTAAAAGCAATCTCAAAATGTGGCATAAATCAAATTTCAAACTTTTAAATTTACTATTTAAATTATAAACTATGAGGGAGGTCCTTTCACTCTCCTCTCTGTCCTTCAAGAAAAATAGCTAGAACTACTGTTTTCATCCATGTGCTGTGATATAGTCTTAAGTGTGACACCTGTGAAAAGAGGACATACCTAAGTTAAACAGACTGTCATTCCACTGTTAAGTCAAAAAATATGGAAAATAACTGATGCTAAATTAGTGTTTCTGTTTGTTGTTTACTTTTATTGTGATGCTGAGAATTAAACACAAGGTCTTGTATATGTTCTAACACTGAGCTACATCCCAATCCCATTGTTCGGTTTTTTAAATGCCTAAATTTTTAATATTTTATAATTAAAACAAAGCAGAAAAAATAAAGCAGGCATGGTGATGCGTATCTGTAATTCCAGAACTAAGGAGACAAAGATGAAAGGATCCTCACAAGTTCAAGGCCAGTTTGGTCTACACAGTAAGTTCTAGGCTATCCAGAGCCATACTGTATGACTCAGTCTGAAAGAAGAAAGAAAAACAGAAATAGAGAGAGAGAGAGAGAGAGAAAGAAAGTATGAAAAAAAGAAAGAGAAAGGGAAAGAAAAAGATAGAAGGAGGGAAAGGAAAGGAAAGGAAGGGAAGGGAGAGAAGCTGGAGAGATGCCTTACATATATATATATGTATATATGTACATATGTACATACATGGGGCTAGACAGATGGCTTAGCAGTTAAGGAGCTTCCTACAAAGCCTAAGTACCCAGGTTCAATCCTATAGTACATACATAACCAGATGCACATGGTGGTGTATGTGTCTGGAGTTTGTCTGCAGTGGCTAGAGGCCCTGGTGCCACTCTCGCCACGCCCTCGCTCTCTCTCACTCTCTCTCTCAAATAAATAAACAAAAATATTTTTTTAAGCAAGAGGACTGGAGGGATGGCTTAGTGGTTAAGGTATTTGCCTGCAGAGCCAAAAGACCCAGGTTCTATTCCCCAGGACCCATGTAAGCCAAATGCACAAGGTGATAGATGTGTCTGGGGTTCATTTGCAGTAGCTAGAGGCCCTGGTGCACCCATTCTCTCCCTCTCTCTTTCTCTCAAATAAATAGATGAAATATTTAAGAAAGAAAGAAAGAGAGGAGGAAGAGAAAGGAAGAAGAAAAAGAAAGGAAGGAAAGAAGGAAGAAAGAAAGAAAGGAAGGAAGGAAGGAAGGAAGGAAGGAAGGAAGGAAGGGGAGAAGGGAGGGAAAGAGGGAGGGAAGGAGGGAAGGAAGATCATGCATAAGAAAAAAAAAAAAACTAACATGGGACTTGGGTAATATTTCTTTTTTGTTCAAATGAGATTTCAGAACTTTTACAAGGGAAAATAGTATCTTTAGGCCTATAAGGAATACTAGAATTTTATTTTAAACATCATCTCTCTTGAAAATTTTTTTATCTTTGTAAAAAGTGATGAATGGTGTTTTTTGCCTTCACAATAAATTTAGGAATTCTTACCATATTCTGAGACCTGAAATGACTGATAATAAGTCTGGTCCTATTGGGAAGAAGGAAAAACAACAAAAATTAGTTCTTAGTTATTTACTTATTTTTTTCACTTAAGTGTATAAAAATATTTTAAAGTTAATACTTAAATTATATTTATAATGGTTTAATAAGCAAAACTGACTTATTTTTAGTCAAAAGTAACATTAAACTTGTGAGTTGTCATAGTTTTTCTTCCCAACTTGCTTACATAAAAAGGTGACATTTCTCACTGCAAGTCATTTAAACAAATTAGTTTACCATCAATCACCTTTAACGACTGACCCATCTCCCCAGCCCTAAGTATATTATTTTAATCTGACTTTCATCATTTTAAAAACAAAAATTAGAATAGATAATCAGGATACGATATCAACCTAACAGGAAATAATTTCAAAAATGTCTTAGATATCACTTCAAATAAGCAAGGGTGGGGGGTTGGAGAGATGGCTTAGCAGTTAAGATGTTTCCCTGCAAAGCCAAAGGACCCAGGTTTGATTCCCCAGGACCCATGTAAGCCAGATGCACAAGGGGGCACATGCATCTGGAGTTCATTTTCAGTGGCTGGAGGCCCTGGTACGCACATTCTCTCTCTCTCTCTCTCTCTCTCTCTCTCTCTCTCTCTCTCTCTGTCTATGTGTGTGTGTGTGTGTGTGTGTCTGCCTCTTCCCCTCTCTTAAATACATAAATTTAAAAAAAAAAAAAGCAAGGGAGGAAGCCAGGCATGGTGGCACACACCTTTAATCCCAGCACAAGGGAGGCAGAGGTAGGAGGATTGTCTGATGTGTCTGTTCTATCTCTATCTCTCTATCTCTTCCCCTACCTCTCTCTCCAAAATAAATAAATAAGTAACTTTAAAAAAAGAAAGAAAAGAGGGCTGGAGGGATGGCTTAGCTGTTAAGGTGTTTGCCTGCAAAGCCAAAGGACCCAGACCCATGTTAGCCATATGCATAAGAGGGCACACACATCTGGAGTTCGTTTGCAGTAGCTAAAGGTCCTGACATGCCCATTCTCTCTCTCTCTCTCTCCCTCTTTCTCTGTCAAATAAATAAATAAATAAAATTTTAAAAAAAGAAAAGAAAAAAGCAAGGGAAAATTAAATTATTTATAATTCTAATTTTATCATCAAGGATTGAAAATCATTATGAACCAATATCTTTCACATTTCTACTTCCTTTTTTTATTGCTAGTATAGCACTTAAATCCTCATGGGTATATTTACTTGGCTCTGTTCTTCCCTCAATAGATATTATATATATATATATATTCTGTTTTAACAGGCATCATAAATTATATCCTTTTCAAGATCAACAAGAAAACATATGTATCACTTTTCTAACTCATTTTTCACTATGCATCCTAAATAATCTATATCCACTAAACAGAACCATCATAATATAGCTAATCAGTTCCACTACTGGCATTTGTGTTCTGAACCCAATTCCCTAAACTTATCAAAGCAAATACAGGCACACTATAGAATATTAGCTTCCTTAAAATCACAATTAATCGGGCTAGAGACATGGCTTAGCAGTTAAGGTGCTTGTGTGCAAAGCCAAAGGACTCAGGTTCAATTCCCCAGGACCCATGTAAGCCAGATGTACAAGGTGGTGCATGTGTCTAGAATTCATTTGCAGTGGCTGGAGGCCCTGGTGCGCCCATTCTCTCTCTCTCTCTCTCTCTCTCTCTCTCTCTCTCTCTCTCTTTCTGCCTCTTTGTCTTTCTCTCTCAAATAAATAAAATACTTAAAATATCATAATTAATTTAAAGTATCTATGTAGAAAGAAATTATTACTTAAATCCTTTTTTTTTTTTTTGAGGCAGATTCTTGCTCTGTAACTCAAACTCATGGCAATCTTCTTGCCCTAGCCTCCCAAGTGCTAGTATTACAGACAACACACCTGACTTATGTCATCTAAGCTTAAATGATAGTTCACTTCAAAACATAAAGTAGTTGGTGCACACCTTTAATCCCAGCACTCAGGAGGCAGAGGTAGGGGGATCACCATGAGCTAGCTCAAGGCCACCTTGAGACTACAGAGTGGATTCCAGGTCAGCCTGAGGTACAGTGAGACCCTACCTCAAAAAAAAAAAAAAAACATAAAGTAGGGCTGGAGAGATGGCTTATGGTTAAGGGACTTGCATACGAAGTCTAAAGACCCATGTTTGACTATCCAGATCCCACATAAGCCAGATGCACAAAGGTGAGGCAAGCACAAGGTCGCACATGCCCAGTAGGTGGCACAAATATCTGGAGTTCAATTGAAGTGGCTGAGACCCTGGTGAGCCAATTCTCTCTCTCTCTCTCTCTCTCTCTCTCTCTTTCCCTAAAATTAAGAAAAAAAAAGTTAGGGGACTTCTGAGTAAGATGGCGGCATAGGAGCCATGCCAAACCAGCCTAGGGAGGGATTTAAGCAAATCCCCAGCAAAATACACTCTTCTTCTGGAAAGTGGAGGAGTACAGGTTATTCATAGACACAGCAGAGAAGCCGGAGAGACCAAGATCCCCAGAAAGGAGGAAAATGGCCAGAGTCCCAACGAGGCACTTGCGGCCCACAATCCAGCACCATCCCACCAGGTGCGGCAGCAGCAGACACCAAACAACAGATTTTTCACCTTCATCAGCCTCCTTGCAAAGTTAAGAAATCTGAAGGAAAGACAGGTGAGATCAACTAAAGAGCTACTGAAAATGTGAGCAACTCCAGAATGCTAAACTCCCCCATCCCTCATCATCAGAACCATGAACCTCCGGCATTCAGCCCCCAGAGGCAGCACAGCCAGCAGAGTTGATCAGAACTCCAGCTCCAAACCACAACACGGAGGGACCAAGGTGGGCACTCAGCATTGGTGAGATTAGAAGCCACCCCAAAAGGTAATGAGGCTGACTGACAAAAAAAAAAAAAAAAAAAACAGGTACATAGGCCTGCATTGAAGAACTAATCTCTCCTTGTCAGGGTAGGTTATGGATTATATATTCTTGGTCAGCTCTACCATTTTCAAATAACCTGTATTTGGGGGTGGAATATTGTCACCATTGATGCTGTCATATTTATAGGGGCTTTGTCTTTTGCTTCTGTCATCATTTGGGGCAAGATCTGATCCAGATTCAGCTTGATCTGGAACTAAATTCATAACAGAAATCTCTACCTTTCAGCTGACAAGATTAAGGGTGTAGAACAACAAACACCCTTAGGGATTTTGGCTTTATAAGGCTATCTGTTTGCTGTAACCCCCACAATTGCATACTTTGTACTGCTATTTATTGATTGTATATGTTGCACAATTGAAGTTTAGAATTTTCCAGGAAATTATTCCACCAGTCCACTAGAATACTTGTTGTCAATACTTGTTGACAAGAGCTACACCTGGCCCCTTGAACTCATAACCTGAGGGCATATGGAGGTGGAATGCCACATCTGGGAACACTGAGATAGTTAGAAAACTCAAGCATCAAATCAATTCAGGATGCAAAAGGCGCTACAATATAATACAAGAAACTCAAAAAAAATCAAGAAAATACAGTCCCACCAAAAACTATAAATCTATCAGAAATGATCACCAATGAGACTGTTTTAGATGAAATGCCTGACAAAGATTTCAAGAAAATGATGGTATCTATACTCAAAGAAATCAGAGAAGAAATGAAAGGAATCAAAGAAAACAACAAAGGAATTAAAGAAGAAAACAAGCTTCTGAAAGAGAACACAGGAAACCAGCTTAATGAAATAAAGAGGTCATTACAAGACATGAGTAAGGAAGTAGAAATGCTGAAGAAAAACCAGGCTGAAATCCTAGCTATGAAGAATACAGTCCGTGAAATTAAAAAAAAAAAAAAAAAAAAAAAAAAAACTCTGTGGAAAGTCTCACCAGTATAATGAATGAAGGAAAGAACAGAATATCTAAACTAGAAGAACAGGTGGCAGACCTAACAGAGTAAGACAAGCTAATAGCAAGGTATGAATGGGAATTTCAAGATATCCAGGACATTATGAAAAGATCAAACATAAGAATCAAGGGTATAACAGAAGGAGAATAATTTCAATCCAGAGGCTTAGTAGGTATTTTCAACAAAATCATAGAAGAAAAATTTCCCCAAATTAGGAAAGAAATGCCAATGCAGATACAAGAAGCTTTTAGAACACAAAAGAGACAAAACTGGGAAAGAACCTCTCCTCACATGTTATAATTAAACTACTAAACACGCAAACCAAAGAAAATAGTAAGAAAACCAGGAAAAGGAAAAGAAAATAGAAAGCAGTTAGAGAGAAAAAGCAAATCCCCTACAAAGGCAAGCCCATCAGAATAACTGCAGATTACTCAACACAAACTTTAAAAAAGCCAGAAGTGCTTGGAATGATGTATTCCAAGTTCTGAAAGATAACAATTGTCAACTAAGATTACTTTATCCTGCAAAGCTATCTATCAAAATTGATGGAGAAATAAGGACATTCCACAACAAAAATGGGTGAAAGGAATTTATGACAACTAAACCAGCTGTACAGAAAATACTTGAAGGAATTCTTCACACTGAAGAGGAAACAAACACACACAGGAGGAAATAGGAAAAAATAACAACACTCAAATGACAGTTGAAACAAATGAATAAAGGGAAAACAGAAACACTACAAAATAAGAAGAATGTTGAAAATAAATGCATACCTTTCAATAATAACTCTTAATATCAATGGCCTCAATGCACCACCCAAAAGACAAAGACTTGCAGACAGGATTAAAAGGTAGGATCCTGCCATTTGTTGCCTCCAGGAAACTCATCTCTCAATAAAATATAGAAACCACCTTAGGGTGAAAGGATGGAAAATGGTATTTCAAGCAAACAGGCCTAGGAAACAAGCAGAGGTTACTATCCTAATATCTGACAGGATAGACTTCAAACAAACATAATGAGGAAAGGTAAAGGAGGTCATGTTATACTGATTAAAAGAACACTCCAACAGGAGGACATTACAATCCTAAACATATATGTACCTAACATGGGGGCTCCCAGTCTCATCAAACAAACACTATTAGACTTAACATCACAGATAACATCAAACAATTGTAGTGGGAGACATCAATACCCCACTCTCATCAATTTACAGGTCATCCCAGAGAGACAACTGAATTAAATGATATCATGGAACAAATAGACCTAACAGATATCTATAGAATATTCCAACCAAATGCTGCAGAATATACATTTTTCTCAGCAGCACATAGAATATTCTCTAAAATAGACCACATATTAGGACACAAAGCAAATCTCAACAAATACAGGAAAATGTAAATAATCCCTTGTACTCTATCTGACCACAATGGGATTAAACTGCAAATCAGCAACAAGAAAAGCTACAGAGCATACAGAAATTCATGGAGACTAAACAGTACACTATTGAATTATCAATGGGTCATTAAGGAAATCAATAAGTTAATAGAATCAAATGATGATGATAATACAACATACCAAAATCTTTGGGACACAATGAAGGCAGTCCTAAGACGGAAATTTATAGTTCTAAGTGCCCATATTAAGAAATTAGAGAGTTCACAAATAAACAATTTAATGCTTCACCTTAAGGCCTTGTAAAAAGAAGAACAAGGAAAACCAAAAACCAGTAGATGAGAAGAAATAAAGATTAGGGTTAGGAATTAATGAAATAAAAGCCAAAAAAAAAAAAAAACTCCAGACAGTCAATAAAACAAAGATTTGGTTTTTTGAAAGGATAAACAAGATTGATAAACCCTTAGCAAATTTCACCAGAAGAAAAAGAGAAGAGAAAAAAATTAATAAGATAAGATATGAAAAAGGCACCATTACAAACTTAGAGGCATATATATTCTTAAAGTATATTCTGATTGTATATGCCTCTAAGTTTGAAAATCTGAAAGAAATGGATGATTTCCTTGATTCATATGACCTACCAAACCTAAATCAAGATGAGATAAACCATTTAAATAGACCTGTAACAAGAACAGAGATCCAAGCAGTTATAACAAGTCTCCCAACTAAAAAAACCCCAGGCCCAGGTGGACTCACTGGTGAATTCTACCAGACCTTCATGGAAGAACTAACACCATTGCTTCTCAAACTTTTCCATGAAATAGAAAAGGAAGGAATTCTACTGCATTCTTTCTTGAAGCCAGCATCACCCTCATACCAAAACCAACAGAACAAAAAAAAAGAAAATTATAGACCAATCTCCTTCATGAACATAGATGCAAAAATTCAAAACAAAATATTGGCAAACAGAATACAAGAATATATCAAAAAGATTATTCACCCCAACCAAGTTGGCTTTATCCCAGGGATGCAGGGATGGTTCAACATATGCAAATGAATAAATGTAATAAATGTATAAATGGTCTGAAGAGCAAAAATCACAGGATCATCTCAATAGATACATAAAAGGCATTTGACAAACTCTAACATCCTTTCATGGTAAAAGATTTACAGAAACTTGGAATAGAAGGAACATACCTCAACATAATAAAAGCTATTTTTGACAAACCTACTGCCAACATAATACTAAATGGTGAAAAACTTGAAGCTTTTCCACTGAATTCAGGAACAAAACAGGGGATCTACTGTCTCCACTCTTATTTAATGTAGGACTGGAAGACACAGTTATAGCAATAAAGCAAGAGACACTCATAAAAGAGATACAAATTGGAAAGGAAGAGATCAAATTATCACTATTTACACATGATATGATTCTATACAAAAAGGACCCTAAAAACTCTACCAGCAAACTGTCAGAGCTGATAAACACTTTTACCAAAGTAGCAGGATACAAAATAAATACACAGAAACCAATAGCTTTCCTATATCCTAACAACAAACATGCGGAGGATGAAATCAGGGAATCTCTCTCATTCACAATTGCCTCAAAATAAATAAATAAATAAATAAATAAATAAATAAAGTACCTTGGAATAAACTTAACCTAGTTCTACAATGAGAACTTTAAAACATTCAAGGGAGAAATTGCAGAAGACACAAGGAAATGGAAAGACATCCCATGTTCTTGGATTGGAAGAATCAATATTGTGAAAATGGCAATCTTACCAAAATCAATCTATACATTTAATGCAATCCCCATTAAAATTCCAATGGCATTCTTCACAGAAGTAGAAAAAACAATCCTAAAATTCATTTGGAAGCACAAAAAAACCTCGAATAGCCAAAACGATTTTGAGCAACAAAAATAAGGCTAGTGGTATCACCATACCCAATTTTAAGCTATATTACAAACCCATAGTAACAAAAACAGTACAGTATTGGCACAAACACAGACATGTAGATCAATGGAACAGAATAGAGGACCCAGATGTTAATCCATGTAGCTACAGCCATCTGATTTTTGACAAAAATGCCAAAACTATTCATAGGAGAAAAGACAGCCTCTTCAACAAGTGATGCTGGGAAAACTGGATATCTATATGTAGAAGGAGGACAATAGATCCTTGTCTTTCTCCATGTACAAGAATCAAATCCAAGTAGATCAGGGCCTTAATATCAGACCTGAAATGCTGAAATTGCTAGAGGGAAAAGTAGGGGAAACCCTTCAACAAATTGGCATAAGTAATGACTTTCTGAATATTCCCTCAATTGCTCAGGAAATAAAACCACTAATCAACCACTGGGATATTATGAAATTACAAAGCTTTGGTATATCAAAGGACATTGTGAACAGAGCAAACAGACAACCTACAGAATGGGAGAAAATCTTTACCAGCTATACATCTGACAGAGGATTAATATCCAGAATATACAAATAACTCAAAAAACAGAACAATAAGAAATCAAAAAACCCAATTACAAATGGGCTATGGAACTAAATGGAGAGTTTTCATCAGAAGAAATACGGATGGCATATAAACATCAAAAAAGTGTACACATCCTTAGCCATCAGGGAAATGCAAATTAAAACTACCTTGAGATTCTATCTCTCTCCTGTAAGAAAGGCTACCATCAAGAAAACAAATGACAATAAATGTTGGGGAGGATATGATAAAAGGGAAACCCTTCTACAATGTTGGTGGGAATGTAATCTGGTACAGCCCTTGTGGAAATCAGTGTGGAGGTTCTTGAAACAGCTAAAAATAGATTTGCCAGATGATCCAGCTACAGCACACCTAGGCATATATCCTAATGACTCTTCTCACTACTTTACAGACACATGCACAACCATGTTTATTGCTGCTCTATTCACAATAGCTAGGAAATGAAAACAGCCTAGATGTCCATCCACAGATGAATGTATAATAAAGATATGGTACATTTACACAATGGAGTTCTAGTCAGCGGTAAAGAAATATGAAATTCACAGGGAAATGGATGGATGTGGAAAGGATTATACTAAGTGAGGTAACCCAGGCCCAGAAAGCCAAACTTTGCATGTTCTCTCTCATATGTGGGTCCTAGCTACAAATGTATAGACTTATGTCTGATCTGGAACCAAAAATCAGTAACAGAAGCCCATAAGCTAGAAAAAGGCCATTAAGGGAGGGAGGAGAGGGAAGGTCTTAAGGGAATGGTATTGTATATATGTAAGTAGAAGAACAGATTACAGGGAGGGGAAAGGGCTAAGTGAGGTCAGGGAAAGAGATTGTATAAAAGAAAGGCAGGGGGAGGGTCAAACAAAATTCAAGATATTCTGAGTAAGATGTATGAAATCTACTTTCTTGAATAATGGCACATCCAGAAGCCATAGACTGTTACTAGAAAATTTTCAGTGCCAAGGATGGGAAACCTCCCAGTGAGTTGTTGGCCAGGAAGGTCCCTGTTGCCTCCAAAACATTATAGGCTATTGACAAGGCCCTTGGTTTCCCATGAGAAAAAGATGGCAAGACCCTATTGCTAAAGTCTTCACATGCCTGAGCAGCAGAGTCACTGAGAAATCAAGCTGGTGCTGAACTGAAAACCTCCCTATAGACTAGCTAACTGAAAGCTGGAAAAAGCTGCACTGTATACAGCCTTATGGGAGACAGAAGTTATCAGCGGTGAAAACAGTGGACCCTGGAAGCCTTAAGTTTGGCCAGATAGGCCAAATGACTGAACAAGTGCAATAGTGGTATGTCTGCTCTGGGGGAAACCAACTGCTCTCTAATTGGAATGAAGGCCTGCCTGTGGGAGGGAATACATGCCTGGTACTGAAAACCTAATCAAAAGCCTAAAGCAGGGGAGGTCATGAGCCTTAGGGGTAAAAGCCTGCTGTTGTCTGGATAAATGCTTATATTACTCTCATCAAATTGCCCTGAAATCACTACACTTAATGTCCATACTCATATATTAATGCTACTCTCACTTCTGGTTAGAGAACCTTCTCTCTTCAAATGGCGATGACCACTGGGATAACCCAAAAGGTAATATAGTGCTGAGAAGAAGGGACAGAGGAGTGTCCAGCACTGAAACATCTCACACCCTCCAAGGCTCAGGGTCCATTGTAGAAGAGATGGCAGAAAGAATGTAAGAACCAAAGGAAGGGTACCACTCCTTACATACAACTGTCCAGACAGAATTTGGCCTCACTATCCAAGACCTTGCAGTGCCTAGCAATACCTACACAAGACCCTCATCATAGGAGAAAAAGATGATGACATCAAATTAAAAGAGAGACTAATGAAGAGAGGTAGGGGATATGACAGCAAGCAGAGTTATGAAGGAGGAAGTAGGGGAGGGGAGGGAAATACCATGGTTGGTTGTCTGTCAGTATAGAAGTTGTCAATATATATATACATATACATATACATATATATATATATATATATATATATATATATATATATATTGAAAAAACATGGTCATTGTTATAATTATTAAGTGACTTTCCCAGGGAGATGTAAAATTAGTATCTGTCCCCAAACGAGGACAGAAACAACCCAAAACTTCTCTCAAAATGATGGATGACTAGAGATGGCTGCTTTGTCTTGGAATTACCACCACCACCATAACCACCACCAACCTCCTCTTTTATTATGGCTCTGCATCCCCAGTAGGATTGATGTAAGACTGGGATCAGAGTGCTGTCTTGTTTGATACTGATGATGTCTCTGTTAACATCATATATAACAAATGTTAATTAGTACCTAAACAATATATGAGGCTCTATAAAGACTTGAGATTTTATATTGCTATTTCTTTTTGTTTAAAAAAAATGTTTTATTTATTTGCAAGGAATGTGGTAAGGAAGGAAGAAAATGAGCATACCAGGGCCTCTAGCCACTGCAAACGAACTCCAGATGCATGTACCATTTTGTGCATCTGGCTTTATGTGGGTACTGTGGAATCAAACCTGGGTCATTAGGCATTGTGGGCATGTGCCTTAGCCACTAAGCCATCTCTCCAGCCCACTAAACCACTATTTCTATACTAATGACTCCTCAATCTTTATCTTTAACTCCAACCTTAACCAGGAGATTCAAATTCAGAATATGTCCACTAGAATGCCCTGCCAAATGTCCTGGACTTATTTATCTGGATTTAGTCTTTTCCTATTAGCTTTTCTTTATGAATATTTATTTTTAACTTTATTTTTATTTATTTATTTGAGAGAGAGAAAGAGGCAGAGAAAGGGAGAGAGAGAATGGGCATGCCAGGGCCTCCAGCCACTGCAAACAAACTCCAGGTGCATGCACCCCCTTGTACATCTAGCTTTACATGGGGCCTGAGGAATCAAACCAAGGCCCTTTGGCTTTGCAAGCAAATGCCTTAACCACTGAGCCGGCTCTCCAGCCCTGAATATTTATTTTATTTCCTGTGCATGATGTTCATGCGTGTATGTATGAGTGTTTGTGTGTTTGTAAGCATATGTGTGTAGGTGCATGTGTATATGTGTGCACATGCATGTGGAAGCTAGAGATCAATACTGAGGATCTTCCTTAGTTGCTTTCAACCATATTTTATTGAGACACGGTATCTCACTGAACCCAGAGCTCACTGATTCAGCTAGACTAGCCAGCCAACAAACCTCAGGAATCCTTCTGTCTCCACCTTCCCAGAGCTGGGATTACAGGAATGTGCCACTGTGCCCAGCTTTGATGTGGGTTCTGAGCATCTGAACTCAGGTCATTATGCTTCTGCAGCAAACACTTTATCCATTGACTCGCCTCCCCAGCCACTAGTAACTATTCTTGATGAGTCTCCCACGTGGTGCATAATATCCACTGTGCCATAATATTCTCTCCCCCTTATTGGATCTTTTTATCTACCACAATATATTGTTGTTCCATTCAACTCCTATAATAACTGGAATCTCTAAGGGATCAGCACCTAGGTCAGCTGTGGATACCTGCTGAATAAATGTATGTATAGATGAGTGAATGACTTGATTTCTTGTCTGTAGGCAGGGTCTCATGGTACTCAACAGATGAGCCTGTTGTCAGACAATATGTCCTATAATACATTAAAATAACTTTCTCTACACTGTTGGGGTGGATAATGATGTGCCCAGAAGCCATAGATTGTTGCATTAAAATCCCAATTCCAGCAATGGGATATCTCCCAGAGAGCTGTTGGTCAGGGAGAGTCCTGAGACTCCCAAAATGATATGGGCTATTACCAAAGCTCTTGGTTACCCACCAAAACTAGATGATAAGGTCCTATTGCCGAAGTAACAACATGCTTCAGTTACAACTGAAATCAGACTGAAAACTCAAGCAATAGCTGTGCTGGCAGCCTCTTCCCTGCTGACTTGCTGTCATAGTGCTGGAAAGTGCTATGCAGCCTGCTGATGTAGAAAAGTCATCATCAGTGGACTAAGCAAGCTACACAACTGGCCAGCCAGGCAATGTGTGCCCACTGGTACAATAGTGGCATGTCTGTTATGGGGCAAACCAACTGCTCTTGTATTGGATTTGAGACCCACTCCAGTGGAAAGCCTATGGCTGAGGAAATCATAAGCTCTAGCATGGAAGCTACTGCTATTATTTGGCTAAATGGATACATTATAACCACCAAATTGCCTTCTAAATGTTCATGCTTGAGCTGGAGAGACTGCTCAGAAATTAAAGGTGTCTGTTTACAAAGCCTGATGGCCTGGGTTTGATTCCATAGTACCCACATGGAGCCAGATACACAAAGTTGTGCACGTATCTGGAGTTTGTTTGTATTATCAGGAGGCCATGGCACATCCATTATCTCTCTGTCTCTTTCTCTCAACTAAATATCAAAATTAATAAATTAAGCTGGGCATGGTGGCATGCCTCTTTAATCCTAGTACTCAGAAGGCAGGGGTAGGAGGATCACTGTGAGTTTGAGGCCACCCTGAGACTACATAGTGAATTCCAGGTCAGCCTGGGTTAGAGTGAGACCTTGCCTCCCCGCCCCCCAAAAAAGGTAAAAAAGAGCCAGGCATGATTCTCAGGCAGCAAGATCACAAGTTCAAGGCCATCCTGGGCTACATAGTGAGATCCTGACCCAAGGGAAAAAATAATAGATGACATGAAAGATATAAAATTAATAACAATCAGTAGGCATAATCACAGAATATGCTTACAATAAGTATTGTCCATTAGTGTAAAACAGGGATCCCCACATCTTTTCTGTAAAGGGCCAGACAGTAAACACTTTAAGCTGTGTAGGCCATATTGCCTCTGTCCCAAACATTCAACAATGCCATTTTAGTGGGAAAGCAGCCACAGATAATGTTTCAAAATGATTATTGGCGATGTTCCTTTTCAGGGATGAAGGGGCTGTTTGTTTTGAGGTAGGGTCTTACTCTATCCCCCCTGACCTGGAATTCACCCTGTAGTCCCAAGCTGGCCTCCAGCTCACAGTGATCCTCCTTCCTCTGCCTCCCAATTGCTGGGATAAAAGGTGTACGCCACCACACATCCAGTAAATGTGACTATGTTCTAATAAAACTTTATTCACACAAAGAAAACTTTATTTACAAAATATGTTACATGCTTGATTTGATTTTCAGGTCAGAGTTTGCTAACTTCCAATATATATATATTTAACTCATTATTCTTTGTTAGCTTCAGCTGAACTAAAGGAAACTTGAGCCAGATATGTGGCATATGCCTTTATTACCAGCATGGGGGAGGCTGAGGTAGGAAGATTGCTGTGAGTTCTAAGTCAGTCTTGGTTACAGGGTAAATTCCAGGTCAGTCTGATCAAAGATATGCACCACTATGGTCAGCATAGCTACTGCAAATGAGCTCCAGATACATGTGCCATCTTGTACATCTGGCTTTATGTGGACACTGGGGACTCAAACTTTGGTCATTAGGATTTACGGGAAAGTACAGTAACCACTGAGCTATCTCTCCAGCCAAAATACAAGTTTCTCTAAAGAATTTTCCTTAAACTGAAATAAATTTAATCTGCTTCAAAGTGACTTTACTGTTAATTATAACTAATATAATCAAATATATCTATCCTCACTCTGCCAAAAACTGGAGAAAAAGTCTGACCTAAAGCAGACACCTTTACAGGCAATTTCATGAGACCCTATCTCAAAACAAAAAGCCAGGAATGATGGTATATGCCTTTAATCCCAGCACTTGGGAGGCAGAGGTAGGAGAGATGAGTTCAAGCCCACCCTGAAACTACATAGTGAATTCCAGGTCAGCCTGGGCTAGAGTTAAACCCTACCTTACGGGGGGGAAAAAGGACAAAAAATGAAGGGAGGGAGCTGGAGATGTAGCTCAGAGAAACAGTGGTTGTTTCCCTAATACACATGAGGTCATAGGTTTAATCCCAGTACCACAAAGGAGAGAAAAAATAAAACCTAAGAAGGAAAATTACTACCTTAGTAAATTCAAAGCAGTAATACAGCCAACACAGTTTATTAAACCATATTTAGAGGACATTATCAACAAGTGCTTATGTCCCATCTTTGTACATGAAGTAAGAATTCTTTAACCCTTCCCCTTAACCCAATTCAACTTGGAAGAATTACAGGTAGACAGTGAAATGGGGACAAACAGCCACACCAAACACCCACACTGGGACAACAGAGTGGTACAAAGGAAAACCGTATTTTGTGGAACTGGACACATTAATTACAAATATAGACTGGTTTGTGCATGAATGTAACCAAAAAATGATAGGACTTTTATTACCAAAGAATAGCATAAAAATGATAGAATTTTCCCTGCATTGTACCATGATACTCAAAGAGTTAATCCCCACCCCACCCCCCAGCAAAATAAAAAGGACTTCTGGGTAAGATGGTGGCATAGAAGCCATGCCAAAGCAGCCTAGGGAGGGAAATAAGCAGAAAAACAGCAAAATACACTCTTTTACCAAAATGTGAAGGTGTACAAGTTCTGATCAACCATAGCTGAGAAGCAGAAGAGACTAAGATCTTCCAGAAAGGAGGAAACCAGCCAGAATTCTGCTGAGATGCGGGTGGCCCCAGTCTGTGCACCTACCCACCCAACTAGCACGGAGTTGCAAGAACAGAAACCAGGTAGACGGATTTTCCATTCACATCAGCCTCCTCACAAAGTCAAGAATCCTGAAGGGGAAGAGAGTAGGGACCAGCTGAGCAGCTGCTGAAGGAGAACACAAACTGGACCAGTTGAGCAGCTCCAGTACAACTCCAGGTATCTTGCACAGCCTCCCATCCCCCAACCATCATCCAGCACAGTGAATCAGGACACCAGATCCACAGCACAACCAAGAAGGATCGAGGTGGGCACTCAGCATCGGTGAGATTGGGAGCCATCCCTAAAGGTAACAGGGCCTACTTACACAAAGGCAGGTATATAGGCCTGCACTGGAAGTGCTAATCTCCCTTTCCATGTCAGGGCAGGTTATGTTTTACATATTCTTGGTTGACTTTACCATTCTCAAGTAAACTGTATTTTGGTATTGACTATTGTCACCTTTGAGGTTTCCTGATTCATGGGTCCTTTGCCTTTTTCTTCTGTCATTATTGGGGGCAGGGTCTGACTTGGCCCTAGGCAGACCTGGAACCCAACTCAACCTCCCAGTTGATAGGATTAAGGGTGTGGACTAACACACACCCTTAGGGACTTTGGCTTTTTTTTTTAATTTTTTTTTTTTGTTGTTGTTGTTGTTATTTATTTGAGAGCGACAGACACAGAGAGAAAGAGGCAGAGATAGAGAGAGAGAATGGGCACACCAGGGCTTCCAGCCACTGCAAACGAACTCCAGACGTGTGCGCCCCTTTGTGCATCTGGCTAACATGGGTCCTGGAGAATCCAGCCTCGAACAGGGGTCCTTAGGCTTCACAGGCAAGCGCTTAACCACTAAGCCATCTCTCCAGCCCGGACTTTGGCTTTAAAAGATTATCTGTTTCTTTTAATCCCCACTCTTGAATAAATATTCTGTGCTGGTTTGGATTGAATTTCAGCTAAATTTTAGAATCTGCCAATAAATTGCTCCACCCAGTCTACTACAATACTTGAATAGCTGCCAATCTCAACACCTACAGTCACTTCTGATGATTTCTTGGAGTATAACAGATATGCTTGTCACCTTAAACTCCTACCCTGAAGATATATACAGTCAGATTTACACAGTTAAGAACACTGTAGATAATTAGAAAACCCAAGCATCAAATTAATGCAAAATGCAAAAAAATCCATACATTATAATATGAGAAACACAAAAAATCAAAAAAATATAATCCCACCAAAAATTGTAACTCCATCAAAAATAAGCCTCAGTAAGACTGTTGTAGATGAAATGGCTAATATAGATTTCAGAAATGATTATATTTATACTAAAAGAAACCAAAGGAATAAAAGAAGAAAACAAACTCCTGAAGGAGAATGCAGGAAACCAACTTAATGAAATAAGGAGGTCAATACAAGACATGAGTAAGGAAATAGAAATAATGAAAAAATTCCAATCAGAAATACTAGAAATGAAAGCCAGGCAGCGTGGTGGTGCACACCTTTAATTGCAGCACTCAGGAGGCAGAGGTGGGAGGATCACTGTGAGTTCAAGGCCACCTTAAGACTACATAGTGAACTCCAGGTCAGCCTGAGCTAGAATAAGGCCCTACCTAGAAAAACAAAAAAGAAAAAGAAATACCAGAAATGAAAAACAGAGTAAGTCAAATACAAAACTGTGCAGAAACTCTCACCAGTAGAATGGATCAAGGAGAAGACAGAATATCTAAACTAGAAGACCAAGTGGCAGATCTGATACAGTCCAACAAAGAGAAAAATATGAATAGGAATTTCAAGACATTTGGGGCAGTACAAAGAGATCAAACATAAGAATTAAGGGTATACTTCTCTTAATGTTCACATTTATATGTTAATGCTACTCTCACTTTTGCTGAGAGAAACTTCTTTTTTCAGATGGCAGTGACCTTGTGATGGCTCAGAAGGCACTTTGGTGTGAGAAGAAGTGACAGAGGAGTGCTCAACACTGAAATACATCACACCTTCCAAGGCTCAGGGTGCATTGAGGAAGAGGTGGCAGAAAGAATATAAGAGTCAAAGGAAGGGTAGAACTCCTTACAAAGTGCTCATCTAGACACAAAATGGCCAGGATATCCATGACCTCACAGTACCTGACACTACCTATGTAAGACCATCATAATAGGAGGAAAAGATGATGACATCAAAAAAAAAGAGAGAGAGAGAGCGAGACTGATTGAGAGGGGAAATGGGTATAATTGAGAGTGGAGTTTCAAAGGGAAGAGTGGGGGGAGGAAAAGAATTACTATGGGTAATGGAGATGGCACATGCATCTGGAATTTGTTTGCCTTGGCTGAATGCCCTGATGTGTCCATTCTCTCTCTCTCTCTCTCTCTCTCTCTCTCTCTCTCTCATAAATAAAAATAAAAAGCTTTTTGAAAAATTTATTTTAAAAAATTCATAGAATTGGGCTGGAGAGATGGCTTAGCAGTTAAGATGCTTACCTACAAAGTCAAAGGAACACAGTTTGACTTTCCAGGACCCATGTAAGCGAGATGCAGGGGCACATGCATCTGAAGTTTGTTTACATGAGCTAGAGGCCCTGGGGTGCCCATTCTCTGACTCTCTTTCTCTCTCTCTCATCTCCCTCCTTCTCTCTCTCAAATAAATAAATAAATAAAAACATATTTTTTAAAAATTCATAGAATCAGGGCTGGAGAGATAGCTTAGCAAATTAAGTGCTTGCCTGTGACGCCTAAGGACCCTGGTTCAAGGCTCAATTCCCCAGAACCCATGTTAGCCAGAAGCACAAGGGGGCACACATGTCTAGAGTTTGTTTGCAGTAGCTGGAGGCCCTGGCGTGCCCATTCCCTCTCTATCTATCTGCCACTTTCACTCTCTGTCTGTCGCTCTCAAATAAATAAATGAGAGCGGGGTGTGGTGGTGCACACCTTTAATCCCAGCACTTGGGAGGCAGAGGTAGGAGGATCGCTGAGAGTTCAAGGCCACCCTGAGACTACAGAGTGAATTCCAGGTCAGCCTGAGCTAGAGTGAGACCCTACCTCGAAAAACAAAAAATAAAATAAATAAAATAAAATAAAATAAAATAAAATAAATAAATGAAAATAAAACAACAAAATTTTTTTAGTTCATAGAATCAAATGACAATGAAACCACAACATACCAAAACCTTTGAGATACAATGAAGGCAGTTGTAAAAGGGAAATTTATAGCTTCAAGTGCCTATATTAAGAAATTAGAAAGGTCACAAGTAAACAAACTAATGCTTCACCTTAAGGCCTTGGAAAAAGGACAAGGCAAACAAAAAATCAGTAGACAGGAAGAAATAATAAAGAGTAAGGCAAAAATGAATGAAATGGAAACAAAAAATGCAAAGAATCAATGAAATGAAGAGTTAGTTCTTTGAAAGGATAAACAAGATTGATAAACCCTTAGCAAATTTGACCAGCAGAAAGAGACACAAACCAATAAAATTAGGGATGAAAAAGGCACCATTACAACATATATCAAAGAAATTCAGAAAATCGTAAGGACATACTTTAAGAACATATACTTCACTATATTTGAAAATCTGAAAGAAATGGATTATTTCCTTGATTTAGGTGACCTACCAAAATTAAATCAAAGCCAGATGTGGTGGTGCACACCTTTAATCCTAGCACCCAGGAGGGAGAGGTAGGAGGATCCCTGTGAGTTTGAGGCCACCCTGAGACTACATAGAATTCCAGGTCAGCCTGGGCTAGAGTGAAACCCTACCTTGAAAAAACTAAACCAAATCAAACAAAACAAAACAAAATTAAATCAAGATATTAACAACCTAAATAGACCTATAACAAGTATAGATGTGCAAACAGATATAAAATCTCCAACTAAAAAAAGTCCCGGCCCAGATGAATTCACTGGTGAATTTTATCAGACCATCATGAAAGAACTAACACCAATGCTCCTCAAGATTTTCCATAAAATAGAAAAGGAAGGAATTCTACCATACTCCTTCTATGAAGCCAGCATCACCCTGATACCAAAACCAGACAAAGATAGAACAAAAAAGAAAGAAAACTACAGACCAGTCTCCCTCATGAACATAGATGCAAACATTGTCAACAAGGTACTGGCAAACAGAATACAAGAATATATTGTAAAGCAGAGTGGTGAAAAGGAAGGACACAAGAATATACTAAAAAGGTCATTCACCTTGACCAAGTAGGTTCCATCCCAGAGATGCAGGGATGGTACAACATATGGAAATCAATAAATTTAATACATTATATATATGGACTGAAGGACAAAAATCACATGATCATTTCAATATATGCAGAAAAGGCATTTGACAAAATCCAAAATCCCTTCATTATAAAAGTTCTACAGAAACTGGGAATAGAAGTAACATATCTCAACATAATAAAATATATTTATGACAAACCTACAGCCACATAATACTAAATGGGGAAAAATTTGAAGCTTTTCCACTAAGTTCAGGAACAAAACAAGGGTTCCACAGTCACCACTTTTATTTACTATAGTACTGAAAGTCCTAGCTACAGCAATAAGGAAAGAGGCACTTTTAAGAGGGATACAAGGACTTCTGGTTAAGATGGTGACATAGGAACCACAACAAAGGAGCCTAGGGAAGAAAAAGCCAAAAAAAAAAAAAAAAACTGCACCAAAATACACTCCTCTACTAAAAATTGAGGTGTATAAGAAATAACCAAGGGCAACAGAGAAATAAGAGAGTTCCAGAGCATCCAGAGGCCACATAGGCAGGCAAAAGTGGGTCCAGCAGCAGCAGCACCAGGTCCATGGGGCCACAGCTGCAAGGCTCGGCTTCATCTGCAAGAAAATCCAGGTGAGGGGACTTTCCACTCACACTGGAGCTTTTTCCAAACTCAAGAAACATGAAGGGCGAATAGCAGTGAAAAACGGAGGAGCACATTATGAGGTAGAGGATCACAAGAACCAGCAGGAGAACTAGAGCCATGATCCACAGCGTCCCCTCCCCACATCCGAGGCAAGCACCTGCAAGCACCAGAGACCAGGGGAAGGGAGCTAACCAATACAGCACCCAGCACCAGCGAACAGGGCAATGATCCAACAACACAGCCAGCCTATTTGAACCCACAGTGCACCAAAGAGGGATACAAGCAGGAGCACAGCATAACTGAGACCAAAATCATCCCAAAAGGTAACTGGAATTACACCAGGTCATTACCCGACAAATAAGCCTGGTATATAGGCCTGAACCAGAAGTGCTAATTGCACCTTCCTTATCAGGATAAATTATAGGTTAAATCTGATGGATGGTTGGATTTACCATTCTTAAATGAGCTATATTTTGGGCTTGTTATTTGTTGCTTCTTGATTTATACTGGCTTTGTTTCCTCTTCTATTGTACCTTAGGGAAGGGTCTCATTTGGCCACAAGCTGACTTGGAATCCTCAGCAGACCAGAAATCTTAACCTCCTTGTTGACAGGATTAAGGGTGTGGGGCACCACACACCCTAAGGGACAATGACCTTGTTAGAGGATCTGGTTGTTATAATACCTAGTCCTGCATAATTACTCTGTACTGTTTTTCACTGAATGTGTACATTATTTGTTAAATTTTAGAATTTGCCTGTATTTTGTTCCACTCAGACTACTTGAATACTCTCATAGCAGGCAAACCCAACACCTAGGGTCACTTTTGTAGATACAATGAGAGTCTTAAGAACCACACCTAGCACCTTAAGCTCCTACCCTGAAGATATATAACATCACATTGACTGATACATCTAATAATACTGCAGCTGACTAGAAAATCCAAGACACAAAAATATAAACATTATAACAAAAGAAACACCAAAAATCAACACAATATAAATCCACCAAAAAGTATTAATGCATCAGGAATAACCTCCAGTGAGAATGAGTTAGAGGAAATGCCTGAGAAAGATGTCAAAAGAATGATTATAAATATGCTCAAAGAATTCAAAGAGGAAATCAAAGGAATCAAAGAAGACACAGGACACCAATTTAATGAAATAAAGAGGTCAATACAAGATATAAATAAGGAAATAGAAATAATAAAGAAAAACCAGTCAGAATTACTAACAATGAAAGACACAGTTAATAAAATAAAAGACTCTGTGGAAAATCTCACCAGTAGAATGGATGAAGGAAAGGACAGAATATCTAAACTAGAAGACCAGGTGGCAGATCTAGGAAAGTCCAACAAATAAAAAGACAAACTAATAGGAAAGTATAAGTGGGGATTTCAAGAAAATTGGGACACTATGAAAAGATTAAACATAAGAATTCAGGGTAAAATAGGAGGAGAAGAATTTCACTCCAATGGCATAGTAGGCATTTTCAACAACATCACGGAAGAAAACTTCCCCCCAAACTGGGAAAGAGGTGCCAATGCAGATACAGGAATCCTTTAGAACACCAACCAGACAAAACCTGGAAAGAACCTCTCCTTGCCATATTATAATTAAACTACCAAATATACAAACCAAAGAAAAAATATTGAAAGCAGTTAGAGAGAAGAATCAAGTTACCTACAAAGGCAAGCCCATCAGAATCACAGCAGATTATTCAACACAAACTTTAAAAGCCAGAAGGGCATGAGGGATGGATTCCAAGTTCTGAAAGATAACAACAGTCAGCCAAGGTTACTTTATCCTGCAAAACTATCCATTCAAACAGACAGAGAAATAAGGATATTCCACAACAAAAGCAGGCTAAAGGAATATTTGAAGGCAAAACCAGCTCTACAGAATATAATTGAAAGAATCTCCATGCTGAAGGGAAAGAAAAGCACACATATAAGGAACTAAGAAAAAACAAACAATACTCAAATACCAGTAAACACAAGAGAGCAAAGGAAAAACCAGAAGAACTACGAAAAATGGCAAAAATAAATACACACCTTTCAATAATATCTCTTAGTATCCATGGGCTCAATGGCCCAACCAAAAGATATAGGTTTGCAGACTGGGTGAAAAAGCAGGATCCTACAATTTGTTGTTTCCAAGAAACTCACCTTTCTACAAAGGATGGACACTATCTTAGGGTGAAAGTTTTCAAAACAGTGTTTCAAGCAAATGGACCTAGAAAACAAGCAGGAGTTGTTATCCTAGTATCTGACAAGGTAGACTTCAGTACAACATTAGTTAGGAAAGATAAGAAGGTCACTTTATATTGATTAAACGCACACCGCAGCAAGAGGACATTACAATCATAAACATATATGCACCTAACATGGGGGCTCCCAACTTCATCAAACAAACACTATTAGAACTAAGGTCACAGAATACACCAAACACAGTGGCAGTGGGTGACTTCAACATGCCTCCTCATCAATTGGCAGGTCATCCCAGCAAAAAATAAACAAACACTCATTAAATGGGGTCATAGAAGAAATGCACCTAACAGATACGTACAGGACATTTCATCTAAATGCTACAGAATACACATTCTTTTCAGCAGCACATGGGATAGTCTCTAAAATACAGCATATATTAGAACACAAAGCAAATCTTTAAAAATAGAGGTAAACTGAAATAATTCCTTGCATTCTATCTGACCAAAATGGAATCAAACTAAAAATCAATAGCAAGAAAAGCTGTAGGGCATACACAAAATCATGGAAACTAAACAATACACTACTAAATTATGAATGGGTCAATGAGGAAATCAAAAAATTCATAGAGTCAAATGATAATGAGAACACAACATACCAAAATCTTTGGGACACAGTGAATGCAGTTGTAAGAGGTAATTTTACACCTTTAAGTGCCTATATTAGAAATTAGAAGCCGAACGAGGGGCACATGCCTTTAATCCCAGCACTCAGGAGGCAGAGGTAGGAGGATCACCATGAGTTCGAGGCCACACTGAGAATACATAGTTAATTCCAGGTCACACTGGACCAGAGTGAGACCCTACCTTGAAACACCAAAAAAAAAGAAAAGAAAGAAAGAAAGAAAGAAAAAGAAAAAATAAAAGAAATTAGTAAGGTCTCAAGTAAACGACCTAATGCTTCACCTTAAAGTCTTGGAAAAAGGAAAGCAAGGCAATCCAAAAATCAGTAGATGGAAAGAAATAATAAAGATTAAGGCAGAAATGAATGAAATAGAAACCAAAGAAATAATCCAAAGAGGCAATGAAACAAAGAGTTGGTTCTTTGAAAGGATAAACAAGATTGATACACTCTTAGAAAATCTGACCAAAAGAAAGAGAGAAGAGACACAAATTAATAAAATTAGAGATGAAAAAGGCAACATCACCACAGATACCAGAAAAATTCAAAAAGTCATAGGGACATACCATAAAAACATATACTCCACTAAGTATGAAAATCTGAGAGAAAAGGATGACTTCCTTGATGTATATGACCTACGTAAATTAAATCAAGATGAGATTAATCACTTAATAGGCCTATAACAAGAACAGAGATCCAAGCAGTTATCAAAAATCTCCCAACTAAAAAAACAAACCCAGGCTCAATTGGATTCACTGGTGAATTTTACCAGACCTTCAGAGCACAGCTAACACCATTGCTTCCTAAGTTTTTGCATAAAATAGAAAAAGAAGGAATCCCACCAAACTCCTTGTATGAAGATAGCATCACCCTAATACCAAAACCAGGCAATGGTAGAACATAAAAAGAAAATTACAGACCAATCTCCCTCATGAACATAGATGCAAATATTCTCAACAAAATATTGACAAACAGAATACAAGAATATATATGAAAGATCATTCACCCTGACCAAGTACACTTTATCCCAGAGATGCAAGGATGGTTCAACATATGCCATTCAATAAATATAATACATTTTATATAAATGGACTGAAGGACAAAGATCACATGATCATCTCATTAGATGAAGAGAAAGCATTTGACAAAATCCAACATCCCTTCATGACAAAAGTCCTACAGAGACTGGGAATAGAAGGAACATATCTCAATATAATAAAGGCTATTTATGACAAGCCTACAGCCAACATATTACTAAATGGGGAAAAACTGGAAGCTTTTCCACTAAAATCAGGAACAAGACAAGGGTGTCCTCTTTCCCCACTTTTATTTAATATAGTACTGGAAGTCTTAGCCATAGCAGTAAGGCAAAAGACACACATAAAAGGGATACAAATTGGAAAGGAAGAGATCAAGTTATCATTATTGGCAGATGAAATGATTCTATATATAATGGACCCTAAAGACGCTACCAGCAAACTGTCAGAGCTAATAAAAACCTATAGCCATGTAGCAGGATACAAAATAAATACACAGAAATAAGTAGCCTTCTTATATGCTAACAACAAATACACAGAGGATGAAATTACAGAATCATTCCCATTCACAATTGCATCAAAAAAAAATAAACAAATAAAGTACCTTGAACTAAACCTAACCAAGGAGGCTGCAGAGATGGCTTAGTGGTTAAGCACTTGCCTGTGAAGACTAAGGACCCCAGTTCGAGGGTCAATTCTCCAGGACCCACGTTAGCCAGATGCACAAGGAGGCACACGCATCTGGAGTTCTTTGCGGTGGCTGGAAGACCTGGCGCACCCATTCTCTCTCTCTCTCTCTCTCTCTCTCTCTCTCTCTCTCTCTCTCTCTCCCTTCCTCCCTTCCTCCCTCCCTCCCTCCCTCCCTCCCTCCCTCTTTTTCTCTCTGTCTGTCATTTTCAAATAAATAAACAAAAATTTAAAAAATAAATAAAATAAAAAATAAACCTAACCAAGGAAATGAAGGATCTCTACAATGAAAACTTTAAAACACTCAAGCAAGAAATTGCAAAAGACACTAGGAAATGGAAAAATATCCCTTGTTCCTGGATCAGAAGAATAAATATTGTGAAAATGGCAATCTTACCAAAAGCAATCTACACATTTAATGCAATCCCCATCAAAATTCCAAAGGCATTCTTCACAGAAATAGAAAAACAATCCAAACATTCATTGGGATCACAAAAAATCTCAAATATCTAAAACAATACTGAGCAACAAAAATAAGGCTGGTGGTATCACCATACCTGATTATAACCTATACTACAGAGCCATAGTAACATAAACTGCATGGTACTGGCACAAAAGCAGACATGTAGATCAATGGAACAGATAGAAGACCCAGATATAAATCCAGGTACCTATAGCCACCTGATATTTGATAAAAATGCCAAAAATACTCACTGAAGAAAAGACAGCCTCTTTAGCAAATGGTGCTGGGACAACTGGATAGGTATCTTTAGAAGGATGAAAATAGATTCTTCTCTCTCTTCATACAGAGAATTAAGTCCAAATGGATACAAAACCTTAAAATCAGATCTGAAACTGTTAGAGGAAAAACTAGGGGAAACCCTTCAACATATTGGTCTTGACAAAGACTTTCTGAACATAATCCCAATTGCTCAGGCAATAAAACCACAGATTAACCACTGGGACCTCATGAAATTACAAAGATTTTGTATGGCAAAGGACACTGTGAATAAAGCAAAGAGACAGCCTACAGAATGGGAAAAAATCTTTGCCAGCTATACATCCAATCGAGGATTAATATCTAGGATATACAAAGAACTCAAAAAATTAAATAAGAAATCAAACAAGCCAATAAAAAATGGGCAATGGAACTTAATAGACAGTTCTCAAAAAAAGAAATACAGATGGCATATAAGCATCTAAAAAAATGTTCTACATCCCTAGTTATCAGGGAAATGCAGATTAAAACTACATTGAGATTCTATCTCACTCCTGTCAGATTGGCTACCATCATGAAAACAAATGAACGTAAATGCTGGCAAGGATGTGGAAAAAGAGGAAGCCTCTACACTGTTAGTGGGAAGGCAATCTGGCCCAGCCACTATGGAAATCAGTGTGGAGGTACCTAAGACAGCTAAAAATAGATCTACCATATGACCCAGCTACAGCACCCTTAGGCATATATCCTAAGGACTCATCTCATTGCCTGAGAGATACTTGCTCAACCATGTTTATTTCTGCTCAATTCACAATAGCTGGGTAATGGAACCAGCCTAGATGTCCATCAACTGATGAGTGGATAATGAAGATATGGCACATTTATACAATGGAGTTCTACTCAACACTAAAGAAAAATGAAGTTATGAAAATTGCAGGAAAATGGATGGATCTGGAAAAGATTATACTAAGTGAGGTAACCCAGGCCTAGAAAGCCAAACATCACATGTTCTCTCTCATATGTGCATACTAGCTATACATGATTGGACTTCTGTGTGAGTAGGAAGAAAACTCAGTAGCAAAGGCCAGTAAGCTAGAAAAGAGATATAAAGGGAAGAGAAAGGAAGGGAGGGGCGTACTTAATAGGATGGTATTGTATATAGGTAAGTAGAAAAAAAGATTAATAGGGATGAAAAGGCCCAAAGTGAGGCCAGGGGAAGAGATTGAGTAAAGGAAAGGTGGGGAGGGCTAATAAAAATCTAAGAGGATATAAGTAAATCATATGGAAACCTACTTTTTTGGACAATGGAACACTCAGGAGCCTTAGATTGTTGCTAGAAAATTTTCAGTGCCAGGGATGGGATACCTTCCAATGAGTTGTTGGTCCCTGATGCTCCCAAAACATTATAGGCCATTGCCGAGGCCCTTGGTTTCCCACCAGGAATAGATGGTAAGACCCTATTGCTGAAGACTCCACATACTTGGGCTGCAAGGCCACTGAGAAATCCTGCTGGAACTGAGCTAATAACCTCCTCCATGTAGACCAGCTGACAGAAAGCTGGAAGAAGACATTCTGTGTGCAGTTCAATGGGAGAGAGAGAAATCACCAGTGAAGATACTCAACAGTGGACACTGCAAGCCTTATATTTGGCCAGCTAGGCCAAATGACCCAACAGGTGCAATAGTGGCACATCTGTCATGGTGGAAACCAACTGCCCTCTAATTGGACTGGAGGCCCACTCCATGGAAGGGAATACATCCCGGATACTGAAAACTTAAAACATGGCTAGTCATGAGCCCTAGGGATGTAACGTCTGCTGCTGTCTGGATAAATGTATTTACTATGCTTATCAAACTGCCCAGTAAGCACTTCTCTTAATGTTCATACCCTTATATTAATGCAACTCTCACTTTTGGTAGAGAATCTTCTCTTTTCAGATGGCAGTGACCTTGGGATGACTCAGAAGGCATCATGGTGCTGGAAAGAAGTGACAGTAGTGCTCAGTACTGCAATATCTCTATCACACCTTCCACGGCTCAGGGTCTATTGTGGAAGAGGTGACAGAAGAATGTAAAAGCCAAAGGAAGGGTAGGACTCCTTACAACATGCTCCCCCCAGACACAAAATGGCCTGTATATCCATGACCTCACAGTGCCTGACACTACCTACACAAAACCATCATAATAGGAGGAAAAGATGATGACATCAAAATAAAAGAGAGACTGATTGAGAGGAGGAGAGGATATGATGGAGAATGTACTTTTAAAGTGGAAAGTGGGGGGAGGGAGGGCATTACTATGGGATTTTTTTATAATCATGGAAGTTGTTAATAAAAAAAATTGAGAAAAAACTGAAAAATAAGAGGGATAGAAACTCAAAAGGAAGAGATCAAATTATCATTATTTGTAGATGACATGATTCTATACATAAAGGACCCTAAAGACTCTACCAGAAAACTGTTAGAGCTGATAAGTACTTTTGGCAAGGTAGCAGAATACAAAATAAACACACAGAAATCAGTAGCTTTCCTATATACTAACAACAATCATGCAGAGGATGAAATCAGGGAATCTCTCCCATTCACAATTTCTTTAAAAAAATAAAAATAAAGTACCTTGGACTAAACCTAACCAAGGAAGTGAAGGATCTCTACAATGAGATCTTAAAACACTCAAGGGAGAAATTGCAGTAGATGCTTGGAAATGGAAAGACAACCTATCTTCTTGGGTTCGAAGAATCAATATTGTGAAAATGCAATATACCAAAAGCAATCTACACATTTAATGTAATCTCCATAAAATTCCAATGGCATTCTTCACAGAAATTGAAAAAAAAATCCTAAAATTCATTTGGAAGCACAAAAAAAAATCCCCACAATTAGCCAAGACAATTTTGAGCAACAAAAATAAGGCTGGTGGTGTCACCATATCCGATTTTAAGCTACATTACAAAGCCATAGTAACAAAACGAGCATGGCACTGGTACAAAAACAGACATGTAGACCAATGGAACAGAATAGAGGACCCAGATGTTCATCCAGGCAGCTACAGCGATCTGATTTTTGACAGAAATGCAAAAAATACTCATTGGAGAAAAGATAGCCTCTTCAACAAATGGTGCTGGGTAAAAAGGATATCTATATATAGAAAGTTTAAAATAGATCCTTGTGTAGCTCCATGCACAAGAATCAAGTCCAAATGGATCAGAAACCTTAATATTAGACCTGAAACTCTGAAACTGCTAGAAGAAAGGTAGGGGAAACCCTTCAATATATTGTCATAGGCAATGACTTTCTGAATATCACCCCAATTACTCAGGAAATATAACCACTAACAAACCACAGGGATCTCATGAAATTACAAAGCTTTTGTACAGCAAAGAATACTGTGAATAGAGCAAAGAGACAACCTATAGAATGGGAGAAAATCTTTGCCAGCTATACATCTGAGAGGAATAATATCCAGAATATACGAATAACTCAAAAAACAAAACAATAAGAAATCAAACAACCCAATTAAAAATGAGCTATGAAACTAAATAGAGTTCTCAAAGGAAGAAATACAGATGACATATAAGCATCTAAAAAAGTGTTCTAGCCAGGTGTGGTGGCACATGCCTTTAATCCAGCACTTGGGAAGCAGAGGTACGAGGATTGCCACCCTGAGACTACATAGTGAATGCCAGGTCAGCATGGGCTAGAGCGAGACCCTACCTTGAAAAAAAAAAAATTCTACATACGTAGCCATCAGGGAAATGCAAATTAAACTACTTTGAGATTCCATCTTATTACTGTCAGCATGGCTACCATCAAGAAAACAAATGACAATAAATGTTGGTGAGGATGCAGAAAAGGGGGAACCATTCCATCTTGTTGGTGGGAATGTTAATCTGGTACACCCATTGTGGAAATCAGTGTGGAGGTTCTTAAGACAGCTAAAAATAGATTTACCATATGACCCAGCAATAGCACTCCTAGGCGTATATCCTATTGACTGTTCTCACTACCTTAGAGATACTTGCACAAACATGTTTATTGCTGCTCTATTTACAATATCTAGGAAATGTAACTGGCCTATATGTCCCTCCATAGATGAATAGATAATAAAGATGTGGTACATTTACAAAATAGAGTTCTATTCAGTGGTAAAGAGAAATTAAATTATGAAATTTGTAGGAAAATGGGTGGATCTGGAAAGGACTATACTAAGTGAGGACTTCCGGTTAAGATAGAGGAGTAGGAACCACACCAAAGCACCCTCAGGGGGGAAAAGCCAAAAACAACCCGCAAAATATACAATTTTTCTAAAAAGTGAGGTGTATAGGAAATTGAAAAGGTAGCAGAAAAGTAGGAGAGATCTAGAGCATCCAGAGCCCACACAGGCTGACAGAAGCAGCTCCAGCAGCGGTAGCACCAGGTCCACGTGACCACAACGGCGGCGCCAGGTTCATGGGACCACAGCCACCAGGCTGGGCTTGAGCCACGGGAAAAGCCAGGTGAGGGGATTTTCCACTCACACTGGAGCTCTCCGCAAACTCAAGAAATGTGAAAGGAGAATGGCAGTGAACAAAGGAGGAGCAGATCACGAGGTAGAAGAACACATGGACCAGTGAGAGAACTAGAGCCATCAGCAGCAGCCTCCCCTCCCCCACTGCCAGTGATACAAGGACCCTGTGAGCCTACTTGAACCCATAGCACACCAAAGAGGGACCCAAGCAGGAGTGCAGCATAACTGAGACCAAAATCGTCCCAAAAGGTAACTGAGATTACACCAGGTCAGTACCCACCTAGTAAGCCTGGTATATAGGCCTGAACCAGAAGTGCTAATTGCACCTTCCCTATCAGGATAAATTATGTGTTAACTCTGATGGATGGTCGGATTTGCCATTCTTAAATAAGATATATTTTGGTCTTGTTATTTGTTGCTTCTTGATTTATAGTGGCTTTGTTTCCTCTTCTGTTATACATTAGAGAAGGGTCTCACTTGGTCACAGGCTGACTACTTGGATCTCTCAACAGACCAGAAATCTTAACCTCCTTGTTGTCAGGATTAAGGGAGTGGGTGGGGCACCACACAGCCTAAGGGACAGACAGAGGATCTGCTTTCATAATACCTACTCTTGGATACATATTCTGTGCTGTTTTTCCATTGAAAGTATACATTGTTTAGTTAAATTTTAGAAACTATCTGTATTTGGTTCCACTCAGCCTACTTGAATACTCTCATAGCAGGCAAACCCAACAACTAGGGTCACTTTTGTAGATACAATGAGAGTCGTAAGAGCCACACTAATCAACAACTGGGATCTCATGAAATTACAAAGTTTTTGTACAGCAAAACACTGTGAATAGAGCAAAGAGACAACCTACAGAATGGGAGAAAATCCTTGCCAGCTACATATCTGACAGAGGATTAATATCCAGCATATACAAATAACTCAAAAAACAGAACAATAAGAATTCAAAAAAAAACCCAATTAAAAAATGGGCTATGGAACTAAATAGAGAGTTTTCATCAGAAGAAATACAGATGGCATATAAACATCAAAAAAGTGTACACATCCTTAGCCATCAGGGAAATGCAAATTAAAACTACCTTGAGATTCCATCTCTCTCCTGTCTGAATAGTTATAATCAAGAAAACAAATGATAATAAATGTTGGGGAGGATGAGGTAAAGGGGAACCCTTCTACAGTGCTGGTGGGAATGCAATCTGGTACAGCCATTGTGGAAATCAGTGTGGAGGTTTTTGAAACAGCTCAAAATAGATTTACCATATGATCCAGCTATAGCAGTCCTAGGCATATATCCTACTGACTCTTCTTACTACCTTACAGATAATTGCACAACCATGTTTATTGCTGCTCTATTCACAATAGCTAGGAAATGGAACCATCCTAGATGTCCATCCACAGATGAATGTATAATAAAGATATGGTACATTTACACAATGGAGTTCTATTCAGTGGTAAAGAAAAATGAAATTCACAGGGAAATGGATGGATGTGGAAAGGATTATACTAAGTGAGGTAACCCAGGCCCAGAAAGCCAAACTTTGCATGTTCTCTCTTATATGTGGATCCTAGCTACAAATGTATAGACTTGTGTGAGAACTGAAACCAAAATTCAGTAGCAGAGGCCCATAAGCTAGTAAAAGGCTATAAGGGAGGGAGGAGAGGGAAAGTCTTAAGAGGTTGGTATTGTATATATGTAAGTAGAAGAACAGATTACAGGGAGGGGAAAGGCCTAAGGAAGTCAGGGGCATAGAAGGGGGGGGGGGAGTGTGATGGTTAAGTTTGTGTCAACTTGATCTGTTTAGGAATCCACAGACATTCCTCATAAGTGGGTCTCTGAAGTTGCTTCCAGAAAGGATTAACTAAAGGAGGAATCCTTCCCCAAGGATGAGCCCTTCCCCTAAGTGGGTGGCCTCTCTCAGAAGGGAGGCTTTATCAAAAGAAGCTCTGGAGCCGGGCGTGGTAGTGCTCACCTTTAATCTCAGCACTCCAGAGGCAGAGGTAGGAGGATCACCATGAGTTCGAGACCACCCTGAGACTACATAGTGAATTCCAGGTCAGCCTGAACTAGAGTGAGACCCTGCCTCGAACTGCCACCCCACCCCTGCAAAAAAAAAAAAAAAAAAAAAAAAAAAAAAAAGAAGCTCTGGGAAGAAAGGTATTCTCCTCCCCTCCCACCTGGCTGTCAGTGCTGCTTGCTTTCCAGTATGGACTGAAGAGCAGTGTCTCTCCAGGACACCTCCAGGCCTTCAGTGCCATATTGGGACTGCTGAGGCATCCAGCCTCATAGACTGAGCAGCTACCAGTTTTCTTGACTCTCAGGCCTGTAATCTGCTGTTGTTTGACTACCTAAACTAATCCAATAAATTCACTTTTAATACAATTCATTCTATTGGTTCTGTTCCTCTAGAGAACCCTGATTAATATAGGGAGGGCCAATCAAAATTCAAGATATTATGAATAAGACATATCAAAATCTACTTTCTTGAATAATAGCACATTCAGAAGCCATAGATTGTTACTAGAAAACTTTCAGTGCCAGGGACGGGATACCTTCCAGTGAGTTGTTGGCCAGGAAGGTCCTTGTTGCCTCCAAAACATTATAGGCTATTGCCAAAGCCCTTGGTTTCCCATGAGAAAGAGATGTTAAGACCCTATTGCTGAAGATTTCACATGCATGAGTGGCAAAGTCACTGAGAAATCAAGCTGGTGCTGAGCTGAAAACCTTCTCCCTATAGCCCAGCCAACTGAAACCTGGAAAAAGCTACACTGTATGCAACCTTATGGGAGACAGGTTATCAGTGGTGAAAACAGTGGACCCTGGAAGCCTTAAGTTTGGCCAGATAGGCCAAATAACTGAACAAGTGCAATAGTGGCATGTCTGCTCTGGGGGAAACCAACTGCTCTCTAATTGGAATGAAGGCCTGCTCTGTGGGAGGGAATACATGCCTGGTACTGAAAACCTAATCAAAAGTCTGTGGCAGGGGAGGTCATGAGCCTTAGGGATATAAAGCCTGCTCTTGTCTGGATAAATGAATATATTGCTCTCACAAAATTGCCCTGAAAGCACTACACTTAATGTTCATATTCATATATTAATGCTAATCTCACTTCTGGTTAGAGAAGCTTCTCTTCTCAGATGGCAATGACCACTGGGATGACCCAAAAGGCAACATAGCACTGAGAAGAAGAGATGGAGGAGTGTCCAGCACTGAAACATCTCACACCCTCCAAGGCTCAGGGTCCATTGCAGAAGAAGTGGCAGAAAGAATGTAACAGCCAAAGGAAGGGTACCATTCCTTACATACAACTGTCCGGACAGAAACTGGCCTCGATACCCAAGACCTCGCAGTGCCTCTCATAATGGGAGAAAAAGAAGATGACATCAAACTAAAAGACAGACTAATGGAGAGAGGGAGGGTATATGATGGAGAGCAGAGTTATGAAGGGGAAAGCAGGAAGGGGAGGAAAGTACCAGGGTTTGCTGTGTGTAAGTATAGAAGTTGTCAATACATATATATATATGAAATCCTATGCCTGGAGAGGTCAAAGCCCTGGGGGAGTGGGCAGGGAGGGACCTACTACTATTATCTGGCTAAATGGATATATTATGCCCACCAAATTATTCCCTAAATAGTTATGTTTATACCCAGATAGATATTAATGCTCCTCTCACTTTCAGCTAGAGAAGTTTCCCTTTACAGGCAGTTACTGGGGAGACTCAAAACTCTTCAAGTGCTGGAATGCTCTAAGAAGTCAGTATTCTAAAGCAAGTCCACTCTCACTTTCTTCACTGCATATGCAAGTAACATCCTGAGAGCTCTCCCCCAAAACAAAGTTTCTTCCTATTAACTGGAGCCAGAAATGGTATTATAGAAGCCACAGCCACATTCACAGAAGAGGTCAATGTTTTCTGACCTGTCTGTTTGTGCCATGCAACCCAGAGGAGTTACCACATGCTTCTTGTACAGTGCTTCAGAGACAAGATCTGAGCAAGCAAAGATACGCTCATTTGTGAAAGGAAGAGAGGGAGAGAGGGATGATTTCAGAGAACCCTGTCAGAAGGGGGCTGACCCAGGCAACAGCTGGGTGGCAGGAGGAAAAGGGTAAGAAGGAGTTCTCAAAGCTATAAGAAGCAGTAAGATCAGGCCACCCTCACCTAACCATTTTTTGCAGTCAGGTTCACATTTCTGGTAGAAATCACCCAACCAAGAGCAGCTTGAGGGAAAAAGAGGTTTATTTTGGCTTACAGGCTTGAAGGGAAGCTTCACGATGGCAGGGGGAAATAATGGCATGAGCAGAGGGTGGACATCACCCACTGGCCTACATAAGGTGAACAACAGCAACAGGAGAGTGTGCCAAATACTGGCAAGGGGACACTGGCTATAACACCCATAAGCCCGCTCCCAACAATACACTGCCTCCAGGAGGCATTTACTCCCAAATCTCCATCAGGTTTATGGGGGACACCTGAATCAAACCACCAGATTCTGCCCCTGGCCCCCATAAACTGATAACCATAAATGATTTAAAATGCAATGCATTCATCCAACTTTAAAAGTTCCCATAGTTTTTTTATTTCATTTTTATTTATTTATTTGAGAAAGGAAAAGAGGTATATAGAGAGAGTATGAGAGGAGGAGGGAGGGAGGGAGAGAGAGTATGGGCACGCCAGGGCTTCCAGCCACTGCAAACGAAGTCCAGATGTATGCGCCACCCTGTGCATCTGGGTCCTGAGGAATCAAACCGAGGTCCTTTGGCTTTGCAGGCAACTGCCTTAACTACTAAGCAATCTCTCCAGCCCATTCCCATAGTTTTTATCAACCCTAATGATGTTCAAACATCCCCATAATCCAAGGTCTTTTAAATGAGCCATAATACCAAAAAATCCCCATAAAAACCATGACAGCCCTGCAAAAGATGGCATTGGGCATAGCAAAGAAATATTCAACCAACACAAGATTTAAACAGGGCAAACATCAAGCTCTGTAGCTTCAAGTCCAACAACTCTACTCAGTGACAAATCTCCAAGCCTAATAATTCTAATGAGCAACAAGTCTCTGGTATTCCAATTTCACCCCTCTAGCTAGGCTACTCACAGTCCTGGTAAACTTCATCTGGAGCTAGCAGCTCTCATTAGCAGCCATCTTATGGTTCCGGCATCTCCAATGGGTCTCCACTGCAATCCATGGTTCATCCTCATGCCCCATGGGGTCAAACAGGCATCCAGCAAACCTGTTTCACACTGCCCATGGCCATTTCAAAAACACAAGACCATGTTGTAAACTCAATGACCCTCTCTTTTCTGCATTTCTTTGTTGTTGTTGTTGTTTTTATTTTTTTAAGAGTTTCTATTTAAACTTTTTGTTTGTTTGTTTGTTTGTTCATTTTTTTTATTTGAGAGTGACAGAGAGAGAGAGTGAGAGAATAGGCGCACCAGGGCCTCTAGCCACTGCAAACGAACTCCAAATGTGTGCGGCCCCTTGTGCATCTGGTTAATGTGGGTCCTGGGGAATTGAGCCTCAAACTGGGGTCCTTAGGCTTCACAGGCAAGTGCTTAACCGCTAAGCCATTTCTCCAGCCCATCTTTCCTGCATTTCTTATACTCCACAATATCAGGCAGGGTGCCAATTTGTTAATCCAAGTGGGGAATAAATCAGAGTTTGAAGAACAGGACACTCGCTGAGCCCTCTGGCCCTTTCAAAAGAGTCTACATTCTTACCATTGCCCCAGTGCAGGTCAGCTGGCCCAATCTTAAAAGTTGTAATCTCTCAATTGCACCTGAACGGGCAGCAGTTCACCCAAGATTTTTTTTTCCCCTGTGCCATATTCCTCTGCTCACACCACTTCATTTCTACACAAAGAAACCCTGCACAACTTCTCAGAACATGAGCATAAGAGCAAGCCTCACACAAACTGCTAGCCCAGTCCAAGCAAAGTTCTTTCTCACCATCATAAGCCAAACCTCACAATCCATAGTTCTTACTGCATTCAGGTCTTTCAACTCTGACCAGAATAGTCCATCAAGCTGTGTTTACAGCACTGCAAGGCATATCTTAGGCTAAGCTTTCAAATCCTTCCACATTCCTCTTGAAAATCAGCTCCAAAATGCCAAAGCTACACAGTCAGGTGGCTAACAACAACCCCACTCCTGGTACCACTTTACTGTTGCAATCAGGTTCACATTGCTGGTAGAAATCACCCAACCAAGAGCAGCTTGTGGGAAAAAGAGGTTTATTTTGGCTTACAGGCTTGGGAAGTTTCATAATGGCAGAGGAAAATGATGGCATGAGCAGAGGGTGGACATCAGCCCCTGGCCCACATAAGGCAGACAACAGAAACAAGAGAGTGTGACAAACAATGGCAAGGCGACACTGGCTATAACACCCATAAGCCTGCTCCCAACAACACACTGCCCCCAGGAGGCATTAATTCCAAAATCTTCATCAGGTATATGGGGTATACCTGAATCAAACCACCACACCACTCTACAACTACTTCAAGAGAAAATACACATGGATGTTACAAGTCAAGAAATATTTCAGGGCTGGAAATATGGTTTAGCAGTTAAGGCACTTGACTGCAAAGCCAAAGGACCAAGGTTTGATTCCCCAGTACCCACATAAACAAGCTGCACAAGGTGGCACATGCATCTGGAGTTTATCTGCAGTGCCTAGAGGCCCTAGAGTGCCCATTCTTTCTCTTTTTCCACCCCACCCGCCGCCATCTCTATACATATATATAAAATTCTTAAAAAAGAAATGCTTCAGTGCAGGTTCTAAATTACCTGATGATGAGACACCCCCAATTTGTTATATAGTCCTCCAAGAGTGATTTTGAGTCTTGGACCTGTTTAGTTTTCTACATCCTATTTCTTGCCCTCATCACCACAATGGCTGAAGACAAGGGCTGAGCATCTACATCCAGCACCAGCAAAAGAGCCTACAAAATTACTGAGTTCATGTTCCCACACTGTCTATGAATCAGAAGCATGGAGAGGCTGACATCAAAATGCAGATTGCCCCAAAAAACATTGCATGCAGTGTTAGGGAATCCAACCTACGGCAAGCACTGAGTATTATATCTGCAGACCTGATTAAAACATTCTGATTCAGAAAGTCTATGGGACCAGACAGCTCTACTAAACTAACCACCTAGAGGCAAAATCAGTAGCTGAGAATGTCACCACAGGGAATTCAAAGAATAGTCACATGGCTTCTCCCCAGTTTTAAGTTTTGTCCCTTACCCAACAATGCTTCTTAACAGAATACAAAAATACTGTCTGGCTATGGGTATTTTTATCAGTACTTCTCAAAATGTGGCCCAAAAACTCCAGCATAACTTCCTAAAATGCTATTTTAAAATTCTAATTCCTAGGTCCCATGCCAGAATAAATTGTGATGAAAAGCTTGTTGGAGACTTTGAAGGATTTTTTTTCTCCCACTCCATAAAAGAACATAATGTACTTTTCCTGGATGGACATAGTTTACTATAATAGCACACATTCCCTTATATGCAATGCCAGGGCTGGATAAGCAGCTTTAACAAGTTCCCCAGGCTGCTGGTTCAGAGACACTTTCATGTTCCAGGAAGGTTGATATATTCTAGCAGGCTAAGGCCTTGGGTGATAGTAAACTCCACTCGTTGAGCATCTGTGGAAGAACCAACAGCTTTGTGTCTGACACCAAGCAAAGAGGGCACAGGGCTATAGTTATAAAATGAACAAGAATCTCTCAGCAACTTGGGCTTTTCCTTTGACCTCTCAGAAAAGCATGTACACCAATGCTTGGGTCATCATCATGAGATCTAGTACTCTAGGCCTTGGATTATCCACAGTAAAACTTGCAGGGAGAAGGCTACTGTGGCCAAATATGCCAACTCCCAGAAGTCTGCCTCTCAATGCCAATGTTGGCCTTTCTGTTACAGAGGTTTTGAAGAGAGTGGAGATGTGACTCAGTGATATGACACCTGCTTAGCATGTGTGAGGCCCTGGTTCAATGTCAAGTACTTCAAATAAAACAAAAATTTAACATAGTCTTTAAATTGACTTCTAGGAACCTAGAACACAGTTTATAAAATCATAGATGCAAAAACACTTGCAGCTATATTTGTATATTGGTACAATGGAATATTATTAAGCTTTAAAAGAAAGGGAATTTTCAGGGCTGGAGAGATGCCTTAGTGGTTAAGGTGCTTGCCTGCAAAGCCAAAGTACCCAGGTTCAATTCCCTAGGAGCCAAGTAAGCCAGATGCACAAGATGGCACATGCATTTGAAGTTCATTTACAGCAGCTGGAGGCCCTAGCATGCCCATTCTCTCCCTCTTCCCTCCCCCTTTCTCTATCAAATAAATAAATAAAAATAAAATATCTTTAAAAGAAAGGGAATTTTCACATATGCTACAAGCTACATGAACCTGGAGGACATTATCTTAAGTGAAATAAGCTAGTTACAAAGACATACTGTACAAATCCACTGATGTGAAGTACCTTGAGCCATAAAAGTCACAGAGAGAAGTAGGAAGGTGGTTGCCAGGGACAGAGTGGAGGGAGAAAATTGAGAATTACTGTCTAAAGTACAAAGTTTCAGTTTTGCAAGATGAAAATAATTTGGGAGATTGGCAGTGCTTACAGCTGCACAATAATATGAAGCACTTAATAGAAATGTATGCATGAAAATGGTTGAGATGGTAAATTTCCTTTGTATTTTATCCCAATAAAAAATTGTGGGGGTTGGGAAGATGGCTCAGTTTGTGAGAGTGCTTGCCATTCAGGCACAAGGGCCTGAGAGGGCTGAGTTTGATTTCCTAGCACCCACATAACTAGTGGGTGTGGCCAGACATGTCTGCAACCCCAATCCTGGGGGAAGCAGAGACCAGAGAATCACTGGGGCTCACTGGTAAGCCAATCTGATTAAAAACTGCAACTCCAGAATTAATGAGAGACTCCATCTCAAGGAAACACACCAATGAGCAATAGAAGAAAACATTTACATACACCTGACTATACCACACACAACATACCACATTACACATATGTGCATGGGTACAGAAACAAAAAATAATTCATTAAGTCTTTTTTGTTGGTTTGTTTGTTTTGTTTTTTTTCAAGGTTGGGTCTTACTCTATCCCAGGCTGACCTGGAATTCACTATGTAGTCTCAGGATGGTCTCGAATTCATGGCAATCCTCCTACCTCTGCGTCCCAAGTGCTGAGACTAAAGGCGTGTGCCACCATGGCCGGCATAAGTAATATTTTTAAACTAGGGAAAGGGGGAATTATTTAGAAGAGCCATAAATACCAGTAAAGAAACAAAATACATAAAGAAGCACTGGAAAAATGAAAACACAAGCAAGGCCTAACTTTTTTTTAAGGCTCCAGTTTTTTGTTTTTGTTTTTGCTTTTGCTTTATTTCCTTGAGACAGAGAGAGAATAGACATGCCAGGGCTTCCAGCCACTGCAAACAAACTCCAGATACATGTGCTACCTTGTGCATCTGGCTTACATGGATCCTGGGGAATTGAACCTTTGGTTTGTAGATAAGTGCCTTAACTCCTAAGCCATCTCTCCAGCCCAGGGCCTAACTTTTAAACAAGTTATATAAACCATGTTTCTATCAAGAGGTATTACCAAAACAAACTTCTTCCTTCTGAGGGGAGGTATTGGTTCTGTAGAACATTAAGAGAAAAGTAATAGAAGAGGGTAAAGAAAGAGAGAAAAGATGATGATTCCTCTCAAGAAAAGGGCAATCCCCAAAGTAGCAAATAACTGTTCACATTAGATACAGATATGCAAATTAAACATGCATACGTAATATCAAAAAAGGCCATGTTCTAAGTTGTACTAATTTTAAGAGGACTTTAAAAAAGACAATCAAGCCAGGCATGGTGACGCACACCTTTAATCCCAGCACTCGGGAGGCAGCAGTAGGAGGATCGCAATGAGTTCGAGGCCTGAATTCCAGGTCAGCCTGAGGTAGAGTAAGACCCTGCCTAAAAAAAAAAAAAAAAAAAAGACAATCAGGGGCTGGGAAATTGGCTCTATGGTTAAAGGCACTTGTTTGCAAAGCCTGCTGGCCCAGGTTCAGTTCTCCAGGCATCCACATACAGCTGAATGAGCATTCATTTGCAGCATTAAGAGACTCAGGCATGCCCATACACACACACGTATTACTAAAGAATGCTGCTTTCCAAGCAGCCTGGCAAGATGTACACAACAGTGCAGTGGTGGCAAACAGCCTTGGTGGGTAACCAATGGATTTCTGATTGGCTGAGGGATCCGCTCAGTGGAAAGGAACCCATAGCTGGAACTGGGAACAGGTCAGGATTCTATGGAGACCAAGATTATGCTCTCCAATGTTAAGCTCCCACTAGTCTTTGGTCAAAAGGTGGCCTACAACCATCAAAATCTCCCTAAATCATCAATGCTTTGTCTCACTTACCCTATGCTGACTTCAGTCTCCCTTGGAGAATCTGTTTTTCTTTTTCAGAAGGTAACAAGACCTAAGGAGATAAACTACCCCTCACATCTCAGCCAAGGTCCAGGTGAAACCACAGAGAAATTGGTGAGATTTTCCATGGTGATCCTGACAATCAGCACCAGGGTAAAGGAGACAGACACTAAGGATACTCAACACATACCAAAGCAAAAATCCAGAGGCTTCTGAGTGCTTATCACTGAAGTAGACTTACAACACCCCCACCATGGTTCAGGGAATTTTGCAGAAGAGGAAGCAGAAAGATTGTAAGAGCCACAGGTCGCGATGTCATGCCCAGATGCATTGCCCCTCTCCTCAGTGACTGATTGTTGCTCTCACAACTCATATCCCACAGCTCCATAAGGAACAGCAGCAACCTCACTAAAGAGGGTCCTCAGTGGAATGGGGGCAGGAAGGAGGGAAATATTACCAACACATGATGTGCCCATACAAAGTGTATTCATAATAAAAAATAAAGAAAGAGGGGCTAGAGAGATGGCTTAGCAGTTAAGGCATTTGCCTGCAAAGCCAAAGGATCCCAGTTCAATTCTCCAGGACCCACATAAGCCAGATGCACAAGAGGGTGCATGCATCTGGAGTTCATTTTCAGTGGCTGAGGCCCTGATGTCATGCCCCCCCACCGCCTCTTTCTCTCTTTCGAGTAAATAAATAAATAAAATATTTTTTAGAAAGAAAAAAAATGCTGCTTTCAAATTATCTCATCACTACAACTCCAAGCTCTAATAAGTCATTTATTTCTAATACTTTGCCCTTCAGCCATGATACTAATTCCACATGTTTTCCTACAGACAGAATGGAATTTAAAAATATTCTCCTGAAAATAATTTTCCCCTTCTTTAGCTTTATACTGAGAATGGTCACTGCCTCAGAAAATAAACATACTCTACAATGTTGAGCTATTTAAATAATAAATACATTTCCTTCATAGACATTATTCACTGCTAAAACAAAGGTCGGGTAATAAACAGCATACAATTCTCCAAGGAAAGAAAATCAGAGCACAGGCTGAAGCCATGCCTGCATCGCTAAACATTTCTTTGATTATACTGACCCCTGGTGGCCTTTACACATTTTTTATTTGTTTGTTTAAATATTTTATTTATTTAAGAGAGAGGTAGAGAGGAAGGCAACTGCTGCAAAGGAACTCCAGACATATGTACCACCTGTGCTTACCTGGGTCCTGAGGAATGAAACCTGGGTCCTTTGGCTTTGCAGGCAAGCACCTTAACTGCTAAGCTATCTCCCCAGCCTGATAGCTTTCTTCTTTTTTTTCAATTTATTATTATTATTATTAACAACATATTTTGTATGAATGCATCATGTGTTGGTACCCTCTTTTCCCTTGTTCCTGCCTCCATTCCACTGGGGACCCTCCTCAGTGGTATTCCCTATGGTGTTGTGGGCTATGCATTGTGGGCGCATAAGTCAGTTTTTTTGTGGGGGAAGGGAATGCCTCGGCATCATGTCTCTACCTTTCCACACCCTCTTCCACAAAATTCCCTGAACTATGGTGGGTGAGTTTTAAGTCTGCTCCAGCGATGAGCTCTTAGGAGCCTCTGGATATCTGCTTTGGTAGATGTTGAGTATCCTCAGGGTCTGTCTCCATCCTGGCACGGATTATCAGGACCAGCATGGAAGCAGCACTCTTGCTGGTCTCCCCATTCCTCTGTGGATTCAGCTGTGGCTTGGCAGGGTGTGGTGGCACACACCTCTAATTCTAGCACTCAGGAGGCAGAGGTAGGAGGATCACCATGAGTTCGAGGCCACCCTGAGACTACATAGTGAATTCCAGGTCAGCCTGAACTAGAGTGAGAATCTACCTTGGGGAAAAAAAAAAAAAAAAAAAAAAAAAAAAAGTCCTGTGCTACCACACCCAGCTTTTTTTTTAAAGGTAGGAACTCAGTAGTCCCAGACTGGCCTCAAACTCACAGCGATACTCCTACCACTGCCTTTGGGATCAAAGGTGTGCGCCACCACACCTGGCACCTTTACACAATTTTTGAGGGGGCATTTTTTTTTCTAAGTTGTAATCCTCAAGTTGATATTTCATCAGCAATAGGTCTTTTTAAAAAAAAAAAATTAGAGAGAGGAAGGAAGGAAGGGAGAATGGGCATGACAGGGCCCCTAGCCACTGCAAATGAACTCCAGACACATGTGCCACCATGTGCATCTAGCTTTACATGGGTTCTGAGGAATTGAACCTGGATCCTTGGGCTTCACATCTTAACTGCTGAGCCATCTCTCCAGGCCAGCAATAAATTCTTGATCAATATGGTGGTCTTCAAAATGATAAAGATACTTTCTTAAATGTGGAAAGAGGAATTTGCATTTAAGTCAAGACTTAATTACTGGATGTTACTTACATGCAAGCACTGTGTTAGGTTCTGAGGATAGAAGGGTGAACAAGACAAAAGTAACCATCCTTACAAAGATTACAGTCTACTAGGGTCTACCATTTAAAAGTAACATAGATGGAGGGATGGAGATGGCTCAGTGGTTAAAGGTACCTGCTTGCAAAGCCTGATAGCCCAGGCTCAATTCCCCAGGACCCTTGTAAAGTACAGATGCACAAAAGGGGAGATGCATCTGGAGTTCATTTGGAGCAGCAACAGGCCCTGGTGAACATACATATTTTCTCTCTCTCTCTCTCTTTCTCCCCCTCTCTGCTAAAATAAATAAATAAAATAAAATAAAAGTAACATGAGGTAAGGGAGAAGCAAAATGCTATGAAAGGGGCTGAGGAGATGGCTCAGTAGTTAAGACACTTGCTTGCAAAACCTGCCAACCCATGCAAAGTGGCACATGCATCTGCTATTTGTTTGTAGCAGCAAGAGACCCTGGCACACCTAAACACACACAAAAAAAATACATGTATGCAAATAAATAAATAATTTTTAATGCTATGGGAATATCTGGGTTGCTTTAACCATTCTAGAGAATGGTTGAAGAGGAGAAGCAAGCTAGAATATCTGGGTGGGGGGAAAAACAGCATTCAGGCAGAGGGAATTGTGGGAAAGCTCTGGGAAGAGACACAGTGGTGAATGTATGAAATGTAAAGGTTTAAAGGTCATTTTAATGGTGGCATTCAACAAAGCTGATGAGGTAGATGAGGGACTGATGTTGTACATCTTCTCTTAAAAATTTCATATGGGGGGCTGGAGAGATGGCTTAGCAATTAAGGCGTTTGCCTAAAAAGATAAAGGACCCAGGATAGATTCCCAGGACCCATGTAAGCCAGAAGCACAAGGTGGCACATGTATCCAGGATTCATTTGCAGCAGCTAGAGGCCCTGATGTTGTCTGTCTGTCTCTCTCTCTCTCTCGCTCTCATAAATGAATAAATTATCCAGGCATGGTGGCACACACCTTTAATCCCAGCACTGGGGAGGCAGAGGTAGGAGGATCGTGGTCGTGAGTTTGAGGCCACCCTGAGACAACATAGTGAATTCTAGGTCAGTCTGGGCCAGAGTAAGAACCTACGTCGAAAAACCAAAAATAAATAAATAAAATGAATAAATTTAAAAATTTAATTTCATATGGGAGGCCAGGCACATGCTGGAGGGATGGCTTAGCATTTAAGGTGCTTGCTTGTGAAGTCTACGGACCAAGGTACCCATGTAAGCCAGATGCACAAGGTGGCTAGAGGCCCTGGTATACCCATTCTCTTTCTCTCTATCTGCCTCTCTCTCAATTTCTGAAATAAATAAATGAATAAAATATTTTTTAAGAAAAGAATGTAAGTGGGGACTGAAAATGACAGCCTAACTCCCCATAGTTCACCGGGCTTCCTAACCCCAATTCCTATCACCCTTCATATGCACCAGTAACACAAACTTGTCCCAAATCCCCAGATACATGAAGTTCTTTTCTTCCATTTTCCGTTTCTACACAAATCTTTCCCTCTGTTCTGTTTCATAGATGCCTGCCTACTCTTTCCTTCTCTAATAAGCTCAAATCTCCTCTTCCTCCAGAATTCACCACCCCCTATTCTAGGCTTCCATGCTCCTTCACAAGTCTCTGCGCTTACTCATTTCCTATCTGACTCCCCTTGGGAGTCATATAGCCTCTCCATGAGCCAGGTGTACTCAGCACATGTTTGCTGACCATCTGCACAAAGATGAAAGGCACACTTAGGTCTCTACTGCTCAGAATGCTTTCTTTAGGTTCCTCAAAAAAAAATGTGAACCATGGGAAAAGAAAAATTCAAGATTTTTTAAATGATTTTATTGATTTATTTGAGACAGAAAGAGGCAAACAAAGAGAAAGTAAGAAGAGACATGCTAGGGCCTTCTACCACTATAAACAAACTCCACATACATGTGCCACTTTGTGCATCTGGCTTTATGTGGGTACTAGGGAATCAAACCAGGGCTGTCAGGCTTTGCAAGCAAGTGCCTTTAACCATTGAGCCATCTCTCCAGCCCTCAAGATTTTTTAATCCTTCGGCTTAGGGAAAGAGATAGGTCCATAGAACATACTCATACATTTGCCTTCAATGATCCTTAAAATCATGTTATACCTTCACTAAGTTATCTGATAAATTAAAAGGGATTGGTAGTCTGGGTGTGATGCCTTTAATACCAACTCTTGGGAGGCAGAAATGGGAGAACTGTAATGAGTTCAAAAGCAGCCTGGGACTGCACAGTGAGTACCAGGTCAACCTGGGCTACATACAGGTAGGCCCTACCTCAAACTTCCTTCCCCCCCCCAAAAAAAGGATTAATAGACGTATCATATAACAACTATGAAGGTATCAAATGGCCATCCATCAAATTCCAAAAATCCATTGTGACCCTAGCACTGTCCTGTTGTATTTAAATCAGTTCCCATAACTCAGTCCCACACAACACTCCTTAACTATATTGCTGCAAGCAAGCTTCGATGCCATGCATCTCATATGACACATCCAGTTTTTACATAATGAAAAACTGGTGTCACTTATCTTGATTATATATATATATATTGCACCTTGCCATCTTAGTGCCCCATAAAAAGCCCTATGTCATTGCTTTTAATCTCTTTCAATTACAGTAAAATTTGTGACACAAGCTTGCAATCTTTTGCCATTTTTGCACATAGTGTTGAGCAGGGGTAAATACATCTACATTTCTGTACAATAGATTTCCAGATCTTCTTTAGCTTGCAAAGCAGAACCTTTTGTACACTATTAAACAATACCCTTATTTCCTCCTCCTCTAACCCTAACACCAACATCCTTCTATTTCTACGATCTTGAATATTTCAGATATTGCACTGAAATGTAATCACACAACATTTGTCCTTTTGTAACTGACTTATTTCACTCAGAATAATGTCAAGATTCATTCATGCTATAGCCTACGTCAAAATAAACCTCACTTTTTAAATTTTTTTATTAACTTATTTGAAAGGAGAGAGTGGGGCAGAGAAAGACAGTGACCACACCAGGGACCCTTGACATGGCAAATGAACTCCAAATGCATGTGTCACTTTGTGTATCTGGCTTTAAGTGGGTACTGGGGAATTAAACCCAGGCCATCAAGGTTTGCAAACAACTGCCTTTAACCACTGGGCAATCTCTCCAGCCCAAAATGCCTTTTGTTTTTAAGGTGAATACTGCATTACTTTTTTGAGGTACAAATTTATAAATAATTTATTTATGCAAGTAAATTATATCTGTAAATATATCAAATCATATCAGAAAAATCAGACAAGTGAGTTTAAACCAGATATAACTCCTGCACCTGACACTACTATCAAAGGATAGCTAAGATATGGCAGGCATACTGATCTATCACCTGCCTGTTACCTTTTTTTTAATTTTTTTGTTCATTTTTTATTTATTTATTTGAGAGCGACAGACAAAGTGAGAAAGGCAGGTAGAGAGAGAGAGAGAGAAAATGGGCGCGCCAGGGCTTTCAGCCACTGCAAACGAACTCCAGACGGTGCGCCCCCTTGTGCATCTGGCTAATGTGGGTCCTGGGGAATCAAGCCTCAAACTGGGGTCCTTAGGCTTCATAGGCAAGCGCTTAACCGCTAAGCCATCTCTCCAGCCCTGCCCATTACTTTTAAGTAGAGCAAGGTTAGTGAGGTGGTATATGCCTGTGATTCCAGCATTCAGGAAGCAGAAGCAGGGCATCATGAAACCCTGTCTCAAAAATAAAGCAAGGGGGCTAAAGAGATGGCATAGTGGTTAAGGCACTTGCCTGTGAAGCCAAAGAAGCCAGGTCGGATTCCCCAGTACCCATGTAAGCCATATGAACATGGTGGTGCATGCATCTGGAGTTCGTTTGCAGTAACTGATGGCCCTGGTGCACCCATTCTCTCTACATATATATATATATGCCTCTTCCCCTCTCTCTCTAAATAAATAAATAACTAATAAAATATTTTAAAATAAATAAAAATAAAGCAAGGGCTGGAGACATGGTTTAGCAGTTAAGGCACTTGCCTGCAAAGCCAAAGGACCCAGTTTTGATTGCCCATATAAGCCAGATGCACAAGATGGCACATGTATCTGGAGTTTGTTTGCAGCAGCTGGAAGCCCCTGTGAATGGCCCCCCTTTCTGCCTCTCTCTCTCCAATAAATAAAATATTTTTTAATAAAATAAAGCAAAAGTAAGTTAGGTGTAGTAGCACATGCCTTTAATACCCCACTCTGGAGGCCAAGTTAGGAGGATCACCATGAATTTGAGGCCAGTCTGGGATTACAGAGTGAGATTCAGGTCAACCTGGGCTAGAGTGAGACCCTGTCTCAAAAGACAAATAAAGGGCTGGAGAGATGGCTTAGCGGTTAAGCGCTTGCCTGTGAAGCCTAAGGACCCCAGTTCGAAGCTCCATTCCCCAGGACCCACGTTAGCCAGATGCACAAGGGGGCGCACGCATCTGGAGTTCGTTTGCAGTGGCTGGAGGCCCTGGTGTGCCCATTCTCTCTTTCTCTCTCTCTCTCTCCCTCCCTCCCTCTTTTTCTCTCTGTCACTCTCAAATAAATAAATAAAAATATACAAAAAAAAAAATTTTTTAAAGACAAATAAATAAAATAAACCAAAAGTAAGAACATGAATCCAAAGAAAGATTCAATTAGTTAAAATTTTTACTATCTCAAAACTAACTTAAATTCTGTCTGAGTTGCTCCTTTCTGAATGTCCAAGTAATGGAATCATAATTCTAATGTGTGATAAAAACCTATAGTCACATCTGTTTGCTGAGCCTCCTCTTATCAATAAGAAAAAAGGTAACCTTAAATTGAAGCATAAAAACTGCTAGCCTGACATGGTCGCACTTGCCTTTAATCTCGCACTTGGGAGGCAGAGGTAGGAGGATTGCTGTGAGTTTGAGGCTACCCTGAGACTACATAGTGAATTCTAGGTCACTGTAGGGCTAGAGTGAGATCCTACCTCAAAAAGAAAAAAAAAAAAACAAAAAGGCTGAAGTTCAAAACTTTGACCTGTCTCAAAATAAATAAATAAACAAAAACTTACACGAGTTATATATTCTTTTAAACTTGTCAATACATATAATAACTAAGCAAACAAACATTTATTTCAATTGTTTTACACAAAAATGGTCAAAATGTTTTACCCTTCAAACATCCTATGACAGAAAAAGACAATGATAAGCTGGAGAGATGGCTTAGCAGTTAAGATACTTGCTTGCAAAGCCTTTTGACCCAGGTTTGATTCACCTGTAGCCACATAAACCCAGATGCACAAAATGGCACATACATCTAGAGTTCATCTGCAATAGCTTGAGGCCCTGGTGTACCCATTTCTTTCTTTCTTTCTCTCTCTTTCTCTCTCTCTCCCCTTGCAAATAAATAAAAAAAATTTAAAAAAATAAAAAGACAATGATATGTTATAATAAAGGCTAACCTTTGATAAATATAACAAATTTAAAATAAGCCACTTAAATTGTCTAAATGTTCATATTTTTTCTGTTCATGGAATAAATGACTTTGGAGAAATTTCATAACAATTTAAATAATTTCTATATTTACCTCCAAAATATATTTATACTCACAATCACTTGAACTTGAATGGACCAGTCACCAAGTATTGGATGGGAGGATAATTGAAAAGTTTTGGAAATGACTCCAAGATCACCTTGTTGAGACAGCCACTGTTGGATCAAGTTGGACTTTGGGTCCTAAAACAAAGACCAAACCATACATGTTAACTATGTAAAGGCTACCCACGTATATGTTCATCCTATCTGGTTAGGCATGATGCATTAAAGTACCCTTCCCTCCAGGCACATCCACAACTTTTCCCAAAATATGGTGCTGAGTGTGATGGTTAAACATCATTCCCTAAGGAATTATAGCCTTCATCTCTCCGCCTCCTGAGTGACCAGCTGCCTCACACTCCTGCCACCACAGCCAGAGCTGCTAGTGCCACCACACCTGCCCTGCCAGAATGGACCCTCAAACTGGGAACTAAACCCTTCCTTAAGTTGCCTTTGCCAGGCATTTTGCCACAGCAAGAAGAAAAAGTAATTAATACAGATTGTTTTTTGGAAAGTATCATATCCATACTACTGAAGAAGTATCAGGGCTGGAGAAGATGGCTTAGCGTTTAAGGCATTTGCCTGCAAAGCTAAAGGACCCTGGATCAATTCCCTAGTACCCACGTAAGCCAGATGCATAAGGAGGCGCACGCATCTGGAGTTTGTTTGCAGTGGCTGGAGGCCCCGGCATGCCCATTTTCTCTCTCTCTCTCTCTCTCTCTCTCTCCCTCCCTCTCTCTCCCTTTCTCTCAAATAAATTATATATTGGTTTTTTGAGGTAGGGTCTCACTCTACTCCAGGCTGACCTGGAATTAACTATGTAGTCTCAGGGTGGCCTCAAACTCATGGTGATCCTCCTACCTCTGCCTCCCAAGTGCTGGGATTAAAGGTGTGCACCACCACACCTGGCTCTATAAAATATATTTTAAAAAATAAGTCATATCAAAATTTCACCTTTTCCCCCAGTTTTCCTGAGATCATGTTGGCTCTACTCTACCTTTTTAATTACTGGTACCATATTTCCTCTAAAATGTGTACATCACTGAAACTGCAGCAGTAGTGATGTTAAAAAAAAAAAAAAAGTTGGAGGGATGGCTTAGGGGTTAAGGTGTTTGCCTGCAAAGCCAAAGGACCCAGGTGCAATTCCCCAGGACCCACATTAGCACCAGATACACAAGAGGGCACACTCATCTGGAGCTCGTTTGCAGTGGCTGGACTCCCTGGCATGCCCCCCCCCTTTCTCTCTCTCTCTCTCTCTCTCTCTCTCTCTCTCTCTCTCTCTCTCTCAATCTCTCTCTCTCTCTCTCTCTTTCCACCTCTTTCTCTGTCAAATAAATAAAAATATAAAAATACAACCTGGAGTGGTGGTGCTCACCTTCAATCCAAGCACTCGGGAGGCAGAGATAGGAAGATTGCCATGAGTTCAAGGCTACCCTGAGACAACATTGTGAATTCCAGGTCAGCCTGAGCTAGAGTAAGACCCTATCTTTAAAATACACACACACACACACACACACACACACACACACACAATGAAATGTAAGCTAGCATACCCACCATGAAAATCAGTATAGAAGCTCCTAAGAAAACTAAAACACAACTAACTACACCACTCCTGGGTACATATCTGAAGGAATCTAGGTCAACATACCACACAGATATTTGCACATACATGTTCACTACAGCAGTAGTCACAATAGCCAAACAGCCTAGATGGCCATCAACAGCTGAATGAATAAGGAAAACACAATAAGGTTTTTACTCAGTTTTAGTGATTGAAGTTATGTCATTTATAAGAAAATGGGGGCTGGAGAGATGGCTTAGTGGTTAAGGTGTTTGCCTGCAAAGTCAAAGGATCCAGGTTCAAATCTCCAGGTCCCATGTAAGCCAGATGCACAAGATGGTGCATGTGTCTGGAGTTCATTTACAGCAGCTGAAGGCCCTGGCACACCCATTCTCTCCCTAACCCCCCCCCCCATTGCCTCTCTCTCTTTCTCTTTTTCTTGCAAATAAATAAAATAAAAATTAAAAAAAGAAAATGGGTGTGACTGAAGACAACATGGTAAGCAAAATAAGCCAGGCCCCAAAAAACAAATATCACATGTTTTCTCTCATATGCAGAATCTAAGTATATAAGGTATAAGAATAGAAAAGGAATTATACAGGGAAAGAAAGGATCTCAAGAGAGGATAATATGAGGGAAAAAGAAAAACAACCATTACAGGTTCTCATCCATATGCAAAAATATATTCATGCCACATACATATGATATGAAAGCAGAAGAGACCTATTTGGGGAAAGGAAGGAAACCAGAGGGAGGAGAAGAGAGGATATTGGCAAAATACAATGATATAAATGTATGAAGATGTCAAAAAGAACCCATTATTTTGTAGACTTATAAAGTTCTAGAAAAGAAATAGGCATGGTGGTGCACACCTTTAATCCCAACACTTGAGAAGCAAAGGTAGAAGAATCACTATGAATTCAAGCCAGCCTGAGACTACATAGTAAATTCCAGGTCAGTCTGGGCTACAGCAAGACTCTACCTTGAAAAACAAATAAAAACAATAAAAAATAAAAAGTTTTAGAAAAGAAATTCCCACTGTAGAGATAGCTGGCCCCATTCACTAAGGGCCCACTGAGTGTCAGGTACTCTACCTCATCTCGAATCACCTTCAGGTAGGACTATCCCTACTTTATAGTTGAAAAAGCATTCCTGAAGAGGTTAGATAAGCATTCAACTCCACGTGACCAGCATAGCCCAATGTCACAGAAACAGCACATGATGGGATTCAGGATTCAAACCCATGTTTGGCTTTCAATTCAATAAAAGTATATCAGAGAGACATTTCACCAAGAGGATACAGGGCAAACCCTTTCCTCCTGTAATCTGACAGTGTTCCCTCAGTGCAGTGTTCATACAATGCATTGGAGCAGCAATCCCAGAATCCTCTCTCACATTACAAACCCTATCAACTCTGTCCACTTCTCTCTAGTTTGTCTCCTCTCCAATGGTGCACTGAGTTGCCATACCCTGTTTTCTAACTAACGCAACTAGTCTCATCCCTCCATTCTCACCCTGCTACATCTTTCTCCTTTCTGCCAAGTGACCTGGGAGTGACGTATGGTGGCTGAATTACCTGGCAGAGTTCCTGGCAAATAATAAGCAATGAATAAAAGTTGATTATGATCCTTGTAAGACCACTAAGTGATGATGGCTTTCGTTTGTCTACAGAAGGAGGTCTGCACTAGTGCATGTTTACAAGGCTTCAGTAATCTGATCCCGCGTACACTGGCAGATTCACCTGCTTCCAGAGATACAGATTCATTTGCAGTTCACCCCAAAGTCCACACATCTGGTCCGCTGTGATTGTTGCAAGCAATGCCCTCCCTCTGCTGTCCACTAATGTAACAACTCCAGCTTCCCACCTGCTACACATGCTACCAAGGAGTGAGCTCTTTCTTTGTGGAGCACCCCGGGTACCTCTGGAGTTTACTCTTCTTCAATAAGTCTTACTGTGAGGGCTGGAGAGATGGCTTAGCGGTTAAGCGCTCGCCTGTGAAGCCTAAGGACCCCGGTTCGAGGCTCAATTCCCCAGGACCCACGTTAGCCAGATGCACAAGGGGGCACACGCATCTGGAGTTCGTTTGCAGTGGCTGGAAGCCCTGGCATGCCCATTCTCTCTCTCTCTCTCTGCCTCTTTCTCTCTCTCTCCCTGTCTGTCACTCTCAAATAAATTTTTAAAAAAAGTATTACTGTGAAAGATAGTAAATGCATTTGCCTCACTTATTTTATTTTACAAAAATACTTGTTTCCAACTACACTATGAACCCTTGAGAGCAGGAATCATTATTCTCTTTCCTCTGACTAAACAGAGAGAGCTGACACAGTTGTTAGAAGCCAGAAGAAATCGCCCTCCCACAGTAGGGATATGAAAGCTACATGTAAGCACAATGCTAAGAACTAATCAGGGAGTAGCAGGTAGGAAGCCAAGAAAGTCATTATTAAAAACAGTGACCAAAAGTAAGTTTAAGAAAAACAAGTAGATGGGCTGGAGAGATGGCTTAGCAGTTAAGCGCTTGCCTGTGAAGCCTAAGGACCCCGGTTTGAGGTTCGATTCCCCAGAATGCACATTACCCAGATGCACAAGGGGACGTAAGCATCTGGAGTTCATTTGCAGTGGCTGGAGGCCCTGATACACCCATTCTCTCTCTCTCTCCCTTTCTCTCTCTCTCTCCCTCTCTCTCTCTCCCTCTCTCTCTCTCTCTCTGCCTGTTTCTCTCTGTGTCTGTCTCTCTCAAATAAATAAATAAAAATAAAAATAAACAAGTAGAGCCAGGCGTGGTGGCACACCTTTAATGCCTTTAGTCCCAGCACTCAGGAGGCAGAGGTAGGAGGATCGCCATAAGCTTGAGGCCACCCTAAGCATACATCAGCCTGAGCTACAGTGAGATCCTGCCTCAAAAGACCAAAAAGAAAAAAAAAAAAAAAAACTGTCTCCTGGGCAGAGTTATGGCACCAGGTATGATGGCGCACGCCTTTAATCCCAGCAGTAGGGAGGCAGAGGTAGGAGGATAGCTGTGACTTCAAGGATACCCTGAGACTACATAGTGAATTCCAGGTCAGTTTGAGCTACAGTGAAACCCTGCCTCAAAATAAATAAATAAATAAATAAATACAAATGGCAATAAATGTGAGCTGTCTAGCCATCAGAGAAATGAAAATGAAAACAATGAAATGCTGTTTTCTTCTATCAGATGGACAAAGATTTAAGAAGTACTAGTAACAATAACTCTCAATGCTACACAAAGTACAGGGGAAGGAATGACTACATTCCATTGCTGAATTATAGAGGTGATAGTATCTTTTTCTCCCAGAAGTTGCCATGGCCCTTCAAACAAAAGAAGCCTGAATTGAGGCCTCTGATGGATTTGTACCTGAAGGACCTAGAGGGGATAGTGAATGAAATAATCTCTCTGGTTTCCCAAGCCTGTCTTAAACCTAGACTGCCACCAGTAAGGAAGACTGTGGGGAAAGCTGAAATACCAGAAGCTCTTACAGAGCACATGAGGGTATGAACAGGCCATCTATGGCAGCACCACAGAGGAGCCCAGCATCTGCCACTGGTCATCTCCTGTGGATCTCACATGACAAGCCACTCACTTGAATGGTGCCTCAATCACAGCTGCACAGCATGCACAGCCACATGCCAGATATGGGAATAGAGTCCTCACACCCACTGAATCACCCCTGTGTGGCTCTAGTCTCTCAGGAGCTTCAGCACAATACAATACCTGCTACCTGTGCCAAACTGTTTCAAGAAGTAAACTCCTTGGGTGGAGAATGTGTCTGCAAGGACCAGTTCTGGTTACTGGCTTATGCACAATGTTTATGTGTGTTCAGCATGAAGGATTAGAGAAGACAAATCATTACACAGGTGGCTTCTCACCTGACCAGGTCTGAATTCTGAGGTTTTCATGTCAGCTCCAGGCTGGAGTGTCAGGACACACTCACAGGTTATACCCTCCAAGCCAGAAATACTGTGCCCACACAAGGTCACTTAACTGCACTCAGAGCTACTTCTTAGAGCAGAAAGGCCAGAGTAGATGTCAGCTGTGCCATCTGCCATCACAGGGTCAAAGGCACTTACTTTCATACTGTTGAAAGAAGGCAGAATTGAGGTTGAGAGAGGGCATGCCTTTTCCATTGCTAAAAGCCTCTGGAGCCCCTTTCCTTCCTGAGAAGGTCAAGATGAATAATACCCAATGACTCCACAAAAAGACACTGAATGTCCCTCAATATGATGTGATGATAAATATTTTATCTTAGTCTTGACACCTTATAGTATCAATATCTAAATCATAGCCATCTTAGGTAGACAAAGTGAGGCCCGAGGTTGGCCTGCTGCTCTCAGATGCCTTTCTCAACTTCAGCCTGCAGGTGGTGCTGGGCCAGGACTACAGCTATCCCAGTCTGGATCAGTCTTGCTTAATCCCCTTTCTCTGGGAAGTTTTGCCCAATAAACCAATTATTCCACACTTTAAAAAATAAAACTTCTGAGCTGGAAGGATGGCTTAACAGTTAAGGTATTTGCCTGCAAAGCCAAAGACCCAGGTTCAATTCCCCAGGACCCACATTAGTCAGATACACAAGGTGGCGCATGCATCTGGAATTCGTTTGCAGTGGCTAGAGGCCCTGGCATGCCCATTCTCTCTTTCTCTTTTTCTCTCTCTCCCTTTCCCTCTTTCTTTCTGTCAAATAAGTAAATAAAATTTAAAAAATAAAAATTCTGAGCTAGGAGTGGTACCACACGCCTTTAATTCCAGCACTCAGGAGGCAGAGGTAGGAGGATCACTGTGAGTTCAAGGCTGCCCTGAGACTACATAGTGAATTTCAGGTCAGCCTGAGCTAGAGAAAAATCAAAAATAAGTAAATAAATAAAAATAAAAATTCCTTCCTAATTGAATGGACCCTGGGTCCCCAACTACCTGATCCCTGCTCCAGAGGGTACATGTGCAGAGTAAGTAGGCCAAAGCTCCTGGTTCCTTCCCTACCTCCCAGTTCCTTGGTCCTAGTGCCCCTGCTGCTGGTTTGAGGCTGTCTGGACCATGCAGGGCCTTTGCTCCACTTTCCTGATTGAATAGCCCCTAGGTCCCCAACTCCTTGATCCCCTGCTTCAGAGGGTGCATGTGGGGAGAAAGCCCTGTTTGCCCCACCTCCCACTTCCCTGGTCCCAGTACCCCTGCTGCTGGCTTGGGGCAGCCTGGTCCCTGCATGTGTGCTGTGGAAGCAGGCCTTTTGCTCTGGTTTCCTGATTGACCAGCACTTGGGTCCCCAAATTTCTATTACCCTGCACCAGAGGGTGCATGCACAGAATGAGTAGGCCAGAGTTCCCAGCTCATTCCCCACCTCCCAGATACCTGGTTCTCATGCCCCTGCTGATGGCTTGGGGTGGCCTGATCCTTGCATGTGTGCTACAGAAGCAGACATTTTGCTCTGGCTTCCTGATTGACTTGCCCCTGGGTTCCCAAATCCCTATGTTCCTCATTCCCCAACCACTGGTCTCATTGTGCTTAATAGTGCATGAAAGTGGAGTGAGTAGGCCAAAGCTCCCAGTTCCTCAGGTACCTTTGATGTACTTGCAATCTCCAAGTCTGTGCATCTGTGGTTATAACCCCCTCATACACAAACCCAGTTCATATTTAAAATAAAACACCCTCTGAAGACCCTAAAGGACAAATACTTGCTTCCCCCTCAATAGAATAAAACTTACCCCAAGATGGGTAAACTACAATGCAAACAGCCAAGAAAAGTCAGAAAACTAAGAGATACCCACCAAGGATGTCTAGTCCCACAATGGAAGCCTCCAATGAAATCATAAAGAAAACAACAGAAATTGAATCCCAAAACAAAAACACAAGTTATGAAACCCTGGTCAAAACAATTACTGAGCTGGAAGCAAACCATCAAAAAATCAATAATTGCATAAATGAAATTGAGCAGAATTGTCTCTTAGAGTGCTCACATTTTGACAGTAGGTTTAACTTAATTGAAGAAAATCAGAGAAGCCTCAAAAGAGACATAAATGAATTGAAGGTGAATCAAAAAATAGATCTCAATAACTAGCTAATTAAGCTTAATGAAGACATGATCAAATGCAAGAATGAATTTCAGAAAGTGTCAAGAAAATCTGACCTTGAACTGAATTGTATCTCAAAAAAGAGATGGACATAATATAAAATAACACAAAAAAAAAATCAAATAGAGCTTTTAAAAACCTCTCTAGACCCCCTCAATAACAGAGTCATTCATTTAGAAGACAAAACCTCTTACCTGGAAGACAAGACAAAAGAAACTGATAGGGAGTCCAGAAACTTTGCAAAGTTCAAAAAATCATGTGAACAGAATTTGAGGGAACTGTGGGATACCCTAAAACAACCAAACATCTGGATCATTGGTATACCAAAAAGAAAGGAAATACAGGCCAGAAGAATAGAGAATATATTCAACAAAATTATTGAACAAAATTTTCCCTCTCACAAAAGAGAGGCCTATCCAGATATAAGAAACTCACATAACACCAAACAGACAGGACCAAAAAAAAGAAACTTTCCAAGGCACATCATAATTAAAACTCTTAATAATGAAAACAAAGAAAGAGAGCTAAAAGCAGCAAGAGAGAAACAACTCACTGCATGCAAAGACAATCCCATTAACTCAGATTTCTCAATGGAAACCTTGAAAGCCAGAAGGACTTGGAATAGAACACTTCAAAGTCTAAAACACTATACCTTTTCTCACTGCTTCTGTTATCTCCCTTGCAACTTCTCCCTCACAACTTCTGCCTTCCAACACCAGTCAATTAGATATCAACTCATAAACCTATGTATCCAAACACCTTATAGTCTGTATGTGTCTTCTCAGCCTTTCCCAAGTGTATGTAAACCCACTCCCCTTTTGAAGAGATGAGAAAAAGCACTACCCATCAGACTGTCTCACAGGTGGTTCATCACCCATTGCACTCATCCTGCTCTCCCCAACTCCTCCTGCGCCCGGGACATCAGTGGCCTTTGACCCCCAGGGATAATGAGGACCCTCAGAGATAAACTTCCTTAACTAAACCCCAGTACTTCAGGAAATTAAACACTCAACCAATGGGCTCTCGAGAAGCTAAAAATCTTTTGCACAGATAAATATACCATAAGCAGAGACAATAGATTACCCACAAAATGGGAGAAAATTTTCTCCAGCTATACCACTGACAAAGGCCTAATATCTAGAATCTACAAAGAACTCAAAAACCTAAACTTAAGACTTCCAGTCAAGATGGCATCCACCTAACATCGCCTAACCTCACAGAGAAGAAAAGACAAGACCCTTAAGGTTCAGAGGGTTATTTTTTGTTTAGGGTGTTGCTGATTCTAGTAGGCTTCCAATGGGAGGGTGTGGAGGAGTCCAGATGTCCATCATTAGACAAATGGATAACTAAGATGTGGTATATCTACATGATGGAATTCTACACAGCAGTAAGGAAAAATGACACAATGAAATTTGAAGAAAAAATGGTCAAACTTGGAAAAGATCATTCTCAGCAAACTCACCCAATCACAGAAAGAAAATCATCACATGGTTTCACTCATCTGTGGCTCCTAACCTGAATCTGCCCATGATGCTGACATACCTAATAAACATCTCAAGGACTGGACAAGAGGGAAGGTGGGGCGAGAGGAGAGGGTAAGGGGGGGGGCAAAAAACTGGACCCAAGTGGAAATGGTACCATAAAATCCTACCTTCACAGGGGCCTGGGGAGGGTATGATAGACTATCCTCAATCTTCTCCTGTTTCTCTCACTTTTCTTTCTTTCTCTTTTATATTACCTATATTTTTCTTCCTTCTTCTCCCTTGGCACTGACCTATAACTCCCAGTACCAGCATGTGGGTAACATCCACAATGAGCTGTTGATCAGAGAGACCTACAAGGTTTCCCAAAAGAAGACAGAATTCTGTCAGAATACTTGATGACCCACCAAAGGATGTTAATGGCAAAACCCTACTGCTGAAGACACCATATGCTGTTGGGATGGAACATGGAGCAACCTGGCTGGAAACTGGAAGAGAGTCAATCCCCAGACAGTTAGCTCATCTAGTGCCAGAAGGTATTACATGAGAGACTGGGGTAAAATGACCAACATCTGTCTAAGTAACTCGTGGTCTAAGCTACGCAACATCAATCAACCTGACGTGATGCTCACACAAATGCAATAGTGGCACACAGCCATGGTGGGTTACCAACTGCTCTTGATTTGGCTAATGGATCCTCTCAGTGGAACGGAACCCATACCTGGAACAATGGGGAAACAAGTCAGAAGCATATCCAAAAATGAGCCTGCTCTCCAATATTCAAGCTCCCACCAATAGTGGGCTACCAGAGGGCCTATACCTATTAAATTTTCTCTAAAATAAGAATGGGTACCCATGTATCTTGCACTGACCTCACTCTCTGTCAGAGAATTTGCTTCTCTTTTTCAGATGGATGCAGAACCTGAGGAGAAAATCAGCCCATCGCACCCCACCTGGGCACCAGCTGAAGCCATAGAGTTAGTGGGGTAATGAGCAAGAGATGCTTTCTCGGTGAACCTGGTATCAGCACAAGGTGTGAAGGAGACAGACACAGAGAGCACTCAACTCCTACCAAATCAGATATCCAGAGACACAGAGACTCCCAAGACCTCCTGTCACTGAAATAGACCTAAAATGAACCTAACATAGCTTAGGGAAATTCACGGAAGAGGGAGTGGAAAGATTGTTAGAGCCATAAATTGGGTCCTTATGCACAGAGACATTGCCTCTCCCCCATAACTGAAGGCCACCCCCACAATGCAACACCCACAATCCTGGGGGGGGGGACAACAGGGAGAAGGCTAAGGATGGTACCATCATGGCTATATAAACACTATATACATAACTAATTTTAAAAAACTAAACATTAGGGCTGGAGAGATGGCTTAGCGGTTAAGCACTTGCCTGTGAAGCCTAAGGACCCCAGTTCAAGGCTCGATTCCCCAGGACCCACGTTAGCCAGATGCACAAGGGGGCGTATGCATCTGGAGTTCATTTGCAGTGGCTGGAAGCCCTGGAATGCCCATTCTCTCTCTTTCTCTCTCTCTCTCTCTCTCTCTCTCCTCTCCCTCTTTCTTTCTCTGTCTGTTGCTCTCAAATAAATAAACAAAAATTTAAAAAAAAAAACTAAACATTTAAAAAAAATCAAACAACCCACTCCAAAATGAGGCAGAGAACTGAATAGGGAGTTCTCAGAGGAAGAAATACAAGTAGCTAACACACACTTAATAAAATGTTCAACATCCCTAACTAATAGGAAGATGCAAATTAAAACAACTATGAGATTCCACCTTACTCTAGTAAGGATGGTAATCATTAAAATATCTAACAACAACAAATGTTGCCAAGGATGTGGGGAAAGGGAACCCTCATTCACTGTTGGTGGGAATGAAAACTTGTACAACCACTATGGAAATAAATATGGAGATTCCTGAAAAGGATGAACATAGAGCTGCCAACAGACCCAGTTATTCCTTTACTGGGCATTGATCCTAAATGCTCCATACTTCACTACAAAGATATGTGCTCAACCATGTTTACAGCTGCTCAATTCATAATAGCTAAGAACTGGAATCAACCCAGGTGCCCGACATTGGATGAATGGATAACGAAGTTGTGGTACATTTACACAATGGAATTCTACTCAGCAGTAAGAAAAAAATGATACAATGAAATTTGTAGAAAAATGGGAAGAATTGGAACACATCATAGTCAGTGAACTCACACAATCATAGAAAGAATTCTGAAGAAGAGGGGGTGAAAAGATTATAAGAGCCACAAGTTGAGACATTGCCCAGAGGTATTCCCTCCCCACTCAGAAAAAAAAAACTCACTCCCACAATACATAACCCACAACCCCATGAGAAATACCTGCAATCCCATTGAGGAGGGTCCCCAGCAGAATGGGGGCATGGACAAGGGAAAAGAGGGTATCAATGCATGATGTATCCATACAAAATATGTTGTTAATAATAATAAATGTTAAAATGACATTAAAATAATAATAAAAATAAATAAATAAAAATTGGAGCCAGGCATTGTGGCGCACGCCTTTAATCCCAGCACTCAGGAGGCAGAGGTAGGAGGATCACTGTGAGTTTGAGGCCACCCTGAGACTATATAGTGAATTCCAGATCAGCCTGGGCTAGAGCGAAACCCTACCTTGAAAAATCATTTTAAAGCCGGGCGTGGTGGCACACGCCTTTAATCCCAGCACTCGGGAGGCAGAGGTAGGAGGATCGCCATGAGTTCGAGGCCACCCTGGGACTACATAGTGAATTCCAGGTCAGCCTGGACGAGAGTGAAACCCTACCTTGAAAAACCAAAAAAAAAAAAAAAAGAAAGAAAAATCATTTTAAAAAAATGGAGCCAGGCACACGCCTTTAATCCCATCACTCAGGAAGCAGAGATAGGAGGATTGCCATTAGTTTGAGGTCACCCTGAGGCTACATAGTGAATTCTAGGTCAGCCTGGGCTAGAGCAAGACACTACCTCAAAAAGCAAAAAAATAAAACTTTTAAAAATTGGAGCTAGAGATATGACTCTATGGTTAAGGAACTTGCCTGCAGATCCTAACAACCCAAGTTTAATCCCCAGTACCCACATAAAGCCAGATACAAAAGGTGGTACATACATCTGGAGTTCATCTGCAGTGGCTAGAGGCCCTGGCGCACCCATTCTCTCTCTCTCTCTTTCTCTCTCTCTCTCAAATAAATAATTAAAATAATAAAAATTGGGCTGGAGAGATGGCTAAGAAGTTAAGGCACTTGCCTATGAAGCCTAATGACCCAGGTTCAATTCCCCAATACCCATGTAGAGCCAGATGCACAAAGTGGCACATGCATCTAAAGTTTGTTTGCAGTGGCTGGAGGACCTGCCATACCCATACTCATTCTTATTCTCTCTCTCTCTCTCTCTCTCTCTCTCTCTCTCCCTCCCTCCCTCCCTCTCTCTTTCTCTATCTCTCTCTATGTATAAATAAATTTTTTTAAAAAAATTGAAATTAGCTGGGCATGGTGGCACACGCCTTTAATCCCAGCACTTGGGAGGCAGAGGTAGGAGGATCGCCATGAGTTTGAGGCTGCCCTGAGACTACATAGTGAATTCCAGGTCAGCCTGAGCTAGAGTGAGACCCTACCTCAAAAAAAAAAATTGAAATTAGTCAGGCATGGTGACACAAGCCTTTAATCCCAGCACTTGGGAGGCAGAGGTAAGAGGATCACTGTGAGTTCAAGGCCACCCTGAGACTACATAATGAATTCCAGGTCAACCTGGGGTAGAGCAAGACTACCTAAAAACGAAATTTTTAAAAATAATAATAATTAAAATTAAACTTTAAAAGTGCAATTGAAAATAATATTAGTTCAATTCAAGAATATGGATGAAATACTGGGCCAATCACCATAATATTTGCTACAAGTGTATCTTGGCTTGATATTATAGTTGGTTCTTTTGTTGTTGCTGTCTTAACTTATAACAACAAAGAAACTATTAAAAAAGAGGATATTGAGCTAAGAAATCTGAATTTACCTTCCACCTTATAATAATTATTAAAATATTCAGAGTAACCAATGTTCCAGTACTGCAGGGTCAGGACTAGGCACTCACTTTTAAATCCAAAAAGTCCCAGGCAGACTGGAATGAACTAATCACCCTATTATCAAATGTCTAGTATTCTCCTCAGCTTAAAAGTAGAAAACCAGGCCTATTGGATCTGAATTGTCTTCCACTGGATTCTCCATGGAAAAGTTGGCCAAGCATACTGCCTCCACATCATGAGTGCTCCTGTGCCAAAGGCCACATGCTAAGAAAAGCAACAGTAAGCCATGCTGCCCTATACTTGGGAAGTAGAGGAAGGAGAATTGCTATGAGTTTAGGCCAGCCTGGGACTACATAGTGAATTCCAAGCCAACCTGGGCTAAAGTAAGACCCCTACCTCAAAAAAAAAAAAAGGAAAAAAAAGCGAGGGCTGGAGAGATGGCTTAGCAGTTAAGGCACTTGCCTGCAAGCCTAAGGACCCAGGTTCGACTTTCCAGATCCCACATAAGACAGACTCAAGTGTGCAAGATCACATATGTGCACAAGGTGACTCATGCATCTGGAGTTCAATTGCAGTGGCTGGAGGCCCTGGCATGCCAATTCATTCTCTTTCTCTCTCTCTCTCTCCCTCTCCCTCTCTCTCTCTCTCTCTCATAATAAAAAGGCCAGTCTCTTGGGCTTGCCTCAAAAAAAAAGTTAAAAAAAGGAGTGGTGCAATATTCCCTGATTCCTTATTTGAAGCCAGCATCACACTAATACCAAAGCCAGTCAGAGACACAACAAGAAAAGAGAACTATAGACTGATATCCCTGATAAGCTTAGACACAAAAATTCCCAATAAAATTCTTGCAAACCAAATTCAAGAACACCTCAAAAGTATCATCCACCTCAATCAAGTAGACTCATCCCAGGGATGATCCAACACATAGAAATTGGTATTGTAATACATCACATAAACAGTCTCAAACTCAGGAACCCATCTCTATAGATACAGAAAAGGCCTTCAACAAAATTTAACATCCCTTCATGATTAAAACACTGGAGAAGATAGGGATAGTGGGATCATATATCAATATAATAAGACAATATACAACAGAACTAAAGCCTATATAATACTAACTGGGGAAAAACTCTAAGCATTTTCATTAAGGTCTGGAACTAGGCAGGGGTACCCTCTCTCACCACTGCTTTTCAACATAGTACTTGAAGTCTTAGTTCAAGCAATAAAACAAGAAAAGGAAATAAGGATAGAAACTGGAAAGGAAGAAGTCAAACTACCCCTATTTACAGATGGCATGATGCTATACCTAACAGATCCAAAAAAAAAAAAAAAACTCCACCAAGAACTTCCTAGAATGCTTTCAGCAGAATGACAGGATATAAAATCACATAAAAAATCACTAGCCTTCATATATGTCAATGGCAAAAATATGGAAAAAAAAAAAGTCAGGGAAGCTATCCTGTTTAAAATAGCCACCAAAAAAAATCAAATACCTTGGAATCTCCCTAACCAAGGAAGTAAAAGACCTATATAGTAAAAACATCAAAGAACTGAAGGAAGACATGAGATGGAATGACCCTCCATGCTCATGGATTGGGATAATATTGTTAAGACGGCCATCCTACTAAAAGTAATACATAGATTCAATGTAATTCCAATCAAAATCCCAGCAATATTCTTCACAGAATTAGAAAAAACAGTCTCAAAATTCATATGGAGAACAAAGGCCTCAGGTAGCCAAAAATATACTCGGCAAAAGGAACACCTTTGATGGGATCATCATACCTGACTTCAAGCTATACTCTTAGGCCATGATAATAAGAACACCATTGTACTGGCATAGAAACAGGCATATCAATCCATGGAATAGAATTGAAGATCCAGGTATGAGTTCAAGTAACTACAGCTACCTGATCTTTGACAAAGGAGCCAAAAATGCTCACAAGAGTGAAGACTTCAGCAAATGGTACTAGAGAAACTGGAAAGCCACAGGTAGCAGATTGAATTTGACCATATCTTCTCACCTAGCCAAAAATCAACTCCAAATAGATCAAGGACCTCAATATAAGACATGAAAGTCTAAATCAACTAGAAGAGAACATAAGGAGAACATTCCAAGTTACAGGTATAGGGAAAAAATTTCTGAAAAAGACTCCAGCGGCCCAAGAAATTAGGCAAACATTCAACCACTGGGACCTCATGAAAATAAAAAGCAATTGTACAGATAAGCAAACCATCAACAGAGTCAATAGACAACCTACTGGATGGGAGAAAATCTCCACAAACTATTCTTCTGACAAAGGTTTAATATCTAGAAGCTACAAAGAACTCAAAAACCTAAACAATAAAAAATCAAGCACCCGGGCTGGAGAGATGGCTTAGCAGTTAAGGGGCTTGCCTGAAAAACCTAAAAACCCATGTTCAACTCTCCAGATGCCATGCAAGCCAGATGCACAAAGGTGAGGCAAGTGCAAGGTCGCATGTGCCCACTATGTGGCACAAGCATCTAGAGTTTGAATTCAGTGGCTGAAGCCCTGGCATGCCAATTCCCTCTCTCTCTCTCTCTCTCTCTCTCTCTGTCTCTCTCTCTGTCTCTCTCTCTGTCTCTCTCTCTGTGTCTGTCTCTCTCTCTCTCTCTCTCTCTATCTCTCTCTCAAATAAAAAACAAATATAGGGGCTCGAGAGATGGCTTAGCGGTTAAGCGCTTGCCTGTGAAGCCTAAGGATCCTGGTTTGAGGCTCGATTCCCCAGGACCCACGTTAGCCAGATGCACAAGGGGGCGCACGCGTCTGGAGTTCGTTTGCAGTGGCTGGAAGCCCTGGTGCGCCCATTCTCGCTCTCTGTCTCTCTCTCTGCCTCTTCCTCTCTCTGTCTGTCACTCTCAAATAAATAAATAAATAAAAATTTTAAAAAAACAAATATATATTTTAAAAATCAAGCACCCAACCTAAAAATTGGGGCAGAGAGCTCCCAAAGAAAGAAATATAAATGGCCATTAAACATCTAAAGAGATGCTTAACATCTCTACTCATCAGGGAAATGCAAATTAAAATGACTATGAGATTCCGTCTCACTCCAGCCAGAATGGCAACCATCAAAAAATCAAATGACAGCACATGCTGTGTGGGGAAAGAGGAAGGCTCATCCACTGCTGGCGGGAGTGCACACTTGTACAGCCACTATGGAAATCAGTATGGAGACTCCTCAAAAGCTTGAAAATAGAACTACCATTAGATCTAGCTATACCTTTTTTGGGCATATATCTTACTGTATACCACAGAGGCACATGCTTAACCATTTTTATTACTACTCTATTCACAATAGCCAGGAACTAGAAGCAGCCCAGATGCCCATCAACAGATGAATGGTTAATAAGGCTATGATACATATACACGATGGAATTCTACTGGGTGGTAAGGAAAAATGAAACAACCAAATTTGCAGAAAGATGGAAGGAGTTGGAAAACATCATGCTGAGTGAGCTCACACAGGCTCAGAAAGACAAAATGCCTGGTCCGCGCACCTGGGCTCTCACGTTCAGCCCTCTGGACCCCCAGCATCCGTGTGCCCGCAGGACTTGGGTTCTAGCCTACCAGCCTCCACATGGGCCTCAGGCATGCTGTCCTGCAGGTGCAGAGCAGCAGAGACGCCAAGAGAACTGCACTCCGAGACGCTTCTTAAGGGCCTGGTGCCGCCAGGGCCTGCGGCACGTCTTGGCAGGGAGGGTCCCTGGCAAGAGAATGGGAAAGGCTGATCAGCCTGCGTTGTGACCTGCTTGTCAGATGGGGACAAAGGGGGATCTGAACCTGGGGTGTGGGCACTGCCCACTTGTGAAGCAGCTTTCCCCTTTCATAGGCATGCAGCTGAGGTATTTTCTTTCCCGTCCCTTCTTTTCCTGCCCCCATGTCTGTCAGAGGCCTGGTCCTGTTCTGTGTCAGGGTGCCTAACCGCGAACTTGGGAAGGGACCTACTGCTATTACCCAGAAGAAAGTGGTGTACCACCTGGCACCCTCCCCCAGGCTTCTAACAGTGTGTCCTCACGGGAGACAGACTGGACTGAACCGTGGCTACTGGGGCTCGCCGTATTCCACGTGCTCTGCCTGTTCCTCACATGCTTCTCATCACAAAGGTATAAACTACAATTGGACACTTCCTGTGCCTAGTGGTGTTGGTCTATAAGAAGAGTAATGGCAGAGCTGTTGCTTTGGACCTTGTATTAATTTTTCCCTCTGCCTTAGTTATTTCCATTGTGAAGGTGGGTGTGACCCAAGTACCCTTTATTAGCTGACTTATGGGTTGGAAAATGGTATTTGGATTTGATGCTCACAATGGTGGAACATTCCTTAAGGCTGTCTCCTAAAACCAGCATCAGTCTGTCACCAGAATGTTTACTGAACTTGAATCCATCTTTAGCATGCTTGGTTCTTTCTGGTTCTGCCATGGGAAGAAGTGAAGAGTCCTGCACAGTCCAGCACCATGTGCTGATAGATCTCGCTATGTAACAATTCAGCTGTAAAGACTCACTCAGTTTTGAATGTAGGAACTGAAATAAACTTCCTGTGGTACCATCACCTGCTCATCTTAATGTTTCCAGCTTGCAGTGGCTCTTGGGGTGATTTTGCCCCTTCAGAACTTCTAATACAGTTTGGTGGAACTTGCATGTCACCAGAGGTGGATCTGTCTAGTGAATAGTTCCCGTGAAGTTGCCAAAATCTTCCAGGGCACAGAACAACCCCACAAGGCAGCATTGTCCCACACATAATGCCAGCTCTACCCAGGTTGAACAGCCTACGAGAAAGGTCTGGAAAGAATTCAGTATGTCTCAGTTCCCATGAGGCAAGGCCTCTAAGGAACAGAGTTGGGGCTCAGCCATTGAAAAGTTTTTTGTTTTAAAATACTGAGATAGAATGAAAGCTGTAAAGTTGAGACTGCATGGAAGACGTTGAATGAACTGTTTAGTTTTGGGGTTTTTTGCCAGATGTAAAATTACATATACAGGCATACACTGTGAACAACTTAGCTGTCTCCACCCAGTCTATGACAAGAAAAAATAGTTCCTGTTCTTCCTGAGGTTACATCTTGTGCAGTTGGGAGTCTGATGAACAAGGAGTAGGGCATTGTGTCATTGTACTTATGCTGTGTTGGACACACGCAGCCCTGGAATGTGGAGCAGTGGCCAGGGATGACAGGTGACCAGAGACCCAGACATAAAAATAGTATTCAGTAAGGGCAATGCTGGGACTCTTAGCCTTAGTTTAAAGAAATAGTGTGTGAATTGTGTCATGCATTTTAGTAGGTTTTTTTCTCCCTATAAAGTTCTTTTAAAAATCTAAATGAAAGTATTTAAAAATCTAAAAGTAGCTGGGCGTGGTGGCTCACGCCTTTAATCCCAGCACTCGGGAGGCAGAGGTAGGAGGATCGCCATGAGTTTGAGGCTACCCTGAGACTACATAGTGAATTCCAGGTCAGCCTGGGCTAGAGTGAGACCCTACCTTGAAAAAAAAAAAAAGAATAAATAAAAATAAAAAATAAAAATCTAAAAGTAGACATATTGATAAAGTACAAAATAATGTTCTGAAATCCAGATATGTAAATTTTTAAGTTGTTAAGTGTGTCAAGCTCCTGGTAGAGAGTCTGCTGATCGGGATCTCAGGGAAGCCTCTGCAACTTCTGATCTGAATTGGGTTTCCTGTCCTTCCTCAACTGGTTACTCATTCACATCGAACACCAAAATAAATAAATAAAAATCATAACAGCACGAGTGACCATGTGAAGTTACAGACATTGTATTTGAGGATTTATCATTGTATCTGCATTTCTGAAAGTTGCCAGTTTAATGTGCCAAATCATATTATGGCTTTAAGAGAAAGAGTTTACAAGTCCCCAGTTTGTTTCACAGAAAATGAAAAGAATGAATGATTGTGTTTGACTGAACAAAGCTATAACAGGATAATGGTGAGTAGGTATGGAGCTTGCTAACAGGTCTGTTCCCTTCAGGCCTTTGTATCCAAAACTGGTGAAGCAGAGTGGCTCAGAATGGTTGAGTTCTGGCATCATACACCTCAGCTTTGGGCATTTAGTGTGGCTGGGAAGAGAGCAATCCAGGCAGTTAGGGAAATTGCATTTGTCACGATTAAGACATTGTACTGTCAGGCTTCGGACCATTGGACTGAATCTAGTTTTCCTCTGGTAAAATAGTGCAATAGTATTTGTCTTGTACTGTGTTGGTGTTTATAACTCAGACTGTATAACCATGATCTTGGCTTCAGTGCTTTCACCCTTTGTGTGGCTGTAGGTGTACCTACCTATGCTTAATGTTTCAGGCAGTTGTATGTTACAAAACAAATGTTTTATCTTTTCAGTGAAGCTCATGTTTGGTGGCTGCCTGGAACTTTCTTAATATCTTGTCCTGGGAAAACTGCAAGCCAGAATTACTAACAAACAGTTGGGTAACTCATAAAACATGCCTCAGGTTTGCAGATGTGAGCATGTTGTGGTCACTCTGCAGGGAAAGGTTCATGGGTGATGTGATGGGCTTAAGGAAACAAATGTTCTTATGGTATATTTATAAACAAAGGGAAAGAAAGGCATGTAAAAACCTCTTACACATTCCTGCCCTTAAGTTTATTGATTGCTATACAATAAAACAGGTTTCATAATTAAAAAAAAGAAAGACAAAATGCCATATGACTTATCTCATATGCAATTCTTAATCTGGTCCAGCATCAGTTAATTATAAGTCATGATAAATATCAACAATATGAACATGGTATTAGACTGAAGATAGGAAAAAGGGGAATAGGGAGGGAAGGGAGGAAGAGCTACTGGACAAGTCAATGATCAGCAAAAGAAAGAAGAAGAAGGGCTGGAGAGATGGATTAGTGGTTAAGGCATTTGCCTGCAAAGCCAAAGGACCTTGGTTCAATTCCCCAGGACCCATGTAAGCCACAAGGTGGCGCATGCATCTGGAGTTCACTTGTAGCAGCTGGAGGCCCTGGCACACCCATTGTCTCCCTCCCTGCCTCTCTGACACTTTCTCTCTCTTTCTCAAATAAATAAATAAATAAATATTTTTTTAAAAAGAAGAAGGAAGGAAGAAAGGGAGGGAGGGAAAAAGGGAAGAAGGGAGGGAGGAAAGGAAAGGAAGGTAGTATGGAAAGGCCTAGGGAGTAGAGGAAGGGAAGATACACAAAACTAATGGCAACATCAATCAATCCCACAGAAACCTTCTTCCTGGATACCATTCTACAAGTCATTACCCTCAATGGGGGGAGGGGAGACCCAAACAGAAGGGCTCCACAAAAGGGGGAGAAAGCATAACCCTAAAACCATGGGCTGTGGCTGGTAATTCCCAGGACCAGAACTAGGTTTCCTCCCCACAGTAAGCTGTTGGTCAGGGAGACATGAGGTCCCCAAAATAATACAGACCATTGCCAAAACACTTGGTTATCTCAAAGAGCTGAAAGATAAGTCCCTATTACTGAAGACATCACAGCCTACAGCCATAAGACATCAAGTGACCATGATGGAACTGAGAGGGGATCCAGTTCCCTCCCAGCTAGCCCTCACAGTGCTAGAAAGTGCTATGAGAGCCTCTGGAGAATATTAAGCAAGAGTTCCTGCCAGTTACAAAATCAGCCAGCCGAGCAAGAAGTATACACTTGTGCAATAGTGGCACACAACTGATGTAGGTAACCACCTGCTCACAGATTAGACATGAGACCTGCTCAGTTGGGGATAATTCATAGGCTGGCTCTGGGAACCAAACCAGATTTCCAAGAACAGGAAACCAATAGGCTCCAAAGAGAACCTCTACTACTCTTTAACTAAGAAGAGTGGATATACACATCAATATATCTCTCTAAAGACTAAGATACCCTTTTATTCAAACTGCTCTCACTTTTGATTGGGGAGTCTATTCTATTGTATAGATGGAGCAAAATACAGGGGAGAACAAGGATACATCAATACATTAAGCCGAGAAACCCGACTGTCTACCAGGAAATAGGACACATCCACCTCATCTGCATAGGTCTATAAGTCATTACAGGGGAAGTAATGACATGAATACTGCTCTCACAGCTAGCCTGAAAACCAGCTACAAGGAAATGGTGACAGACACTGTAGTCACACAAACCTCATTTAAAAAAAAGAAATCCAAGCTGGGCGTGGTGGTGCACCCCTTTAATCCCAGCAATCGGGAGGCAGAGGTAGGAGGATCGCCGTGAGTTCAAGGCCACCCTGAGACTCCATAGTGAATTCCAGGTCAGCCTGGGCTAGAGTGAGACCCTACCTCGAAAAAACAAAAAAAAAGAAATTCAGGCTGGGCGTAGTGACGCACACCTACCTTTAGTCCCAGCATTTGGGAGGCAGAGATAGGAGGATCGCAAAAGAGTTTGACACCACCCTGAGACTACATTGTGAATTCCAGGTCAGCCTGGGCCAGAGAGAGACCCTGACTCAAGAAAAGGAAATAAATAAATAGGTAGATAGATGATAGATAGATAGATAGATAGATAGATAGATAGATAGATAGATCAGATATCCAGAGGCTATAGAGAAAGTAACACTACATCAGATCACTATCTTGCCTACCAAAGCTCAGGGAGCATCATGGAAGAGGGGCCAGAAAGATTGTAAGAGCCTCTGGGTGGGTGGGGATACCCTGAGACACCATGTTTCCCCCATCCCTGCAGACATTGACTGAGGACTCTTGGTCCCCACAATGAATACCAATAACCCCACCAAAGACCCTCAGGAGAACTGGGGCAGGGGCAGGTACAGAGGACAGTGGGAAGTATACATGTAACCCTTTATTTTGTTCTGTTTTGTTTTTCAAGGTAGGATCTCACTCTACCCCAGGGTGACCTGGAATTCACTATGCAGTCTCAGGGTGGCCTCAAACTCACAGCAATGCTCATACCTCTGCCTCCCTAGTATTGGGATTAAAGGCATGTGCCACCACACCCAGCTTGTACAACATTTTATTAAAATAATAAATAAATTTTAGGCTAGAGAGATGGCTTAGTGGTTAAGTGCTTGCCTGTGAAGCCTAAGGACTCCAGTTCAAGGCTCAATTCCACAGGACCCACATTAGCTAGATGCACAAGGGGGCACATGCATGTGGAGTTCAATTGCAGTGAATGGAAGCCCTGGCACGCCCATTCTCTCTCTCTCTCTCTCTCTCTCTCTCTCTCTCTCTCTCTCTCTCTCGCACACTCAAATAAATGAATAAAAATGAACAAAAAATAAATAAATAAATAATTTTTTAAAGAAAGAACAGCAGGGGCTTCCGGTTAAGATGGTGACGTAGGGACCAGCCAAAGCAGCCTAGGGGAGAAAAAGAATTAAAAAAAAAAAACAGCAAAATACACTCTTCTGCTAAAAAGTGAGGTATAAGAAATTACCAAAGGGAACAGAGAAGTAGGAGAGATCCAGAGCATCTAGAGCCCACACAGGCAGGCAGAAGTGGCTTAAGCAGTGGCGGCACCAGGTCCGCGGGGCCACAACTGCAAGGCTCAGCTTGAGCTGCAGGAAAAGCCAGGAGAGGGGATTTTCCACTCACACTGGAGCTCTTTACAATTCAAGAAACATTAAGGTAAGACTGCAGCAAACAAAGGAGGAGCAGATCACAAGGTAGATGATCACATGAACCAGCGGGAGAACTAGATCCACCATCCACAGCCTCCCCACCCCACCACCAGCACAAGTGCCAGAAAGCACCAGAGACCAGGGGAAGGGAGTTCACAGCACCCAGCACTGGTGACCACAGCAGCTATCCAGCGACCCAGCCAGCCTACTTGAACTCACACTACAGCAAAGAGGTAGCCAAGCAGGAGCACAGCATAACTGAGACCAAAATCATCCCAAAAGCTAACTGGGAATAAACCAGATCAGTACCCAACAAATAAGCCTGGTATATGGGCCTGAACCAGAAGTGCTAATTGCACCTTTTTATCAGGATAAATTATATGTTAAATCTGATGGATGGCCAGAATTGCCATTCTTAAATAAGCTATATTTTGGGCTTGTTATTTGTTGCTTCTTGATTTGTAGTGGCTTTGTTTCCTCTTCTGTTGTACATTAGGGAAGGGTCTTACTTGGTCACAAGCTGACTTGGAACTCTCAGCAGACCAGAAATCTTAACCTCCTTCTTGACAGGATTAAGGGTGTGGGGCAACACACACCCTAAGGAACAGTGACGACTTTCTTAGAGGATCTGGTTGTCATAATACCTATTCTTGCATAAATACTCTGTGCCGTTTTTTCATAGAATGTGTACATTGTTTAGTTAAATTTTAAAATCTGTCTGTATTTTGTTCCACTCAGCCTATTTGAATACTCTCATAGCAGGCAAACCCAACACATAGGGTCACTTTTGTAGATACAATGAGAGTCGTAAGAGCCACACCTAGCACCTTAAGCTCCTACCCTGAAGATATATAATATCAGATTGATTGATACATCTAATAATACTGCAGCTAACTAGAAAATCGAAGCATAAAATTAATCCATGATGCAAAAATATGTACATTATAACACAAGAAATACCAAAAATCAAGACAATATAAATCCACCAAAAAGTATTAATGCATCAAAAATGAACTCCAGTAAGAATGAGTTAGAGGAAATGCCTGAGAAAGACTTCAAAAGAGTGATTATAAATATGCTCAAAGAAGTAAAAGAGGAAATCAAAGGAATGAAAGAGGAAATCAAAGAAATCAAAGAAGATACAGGAAACCAATTTAATGCAATAAAGATGTCAATACAAGACATAAATAAGGAAATAGAAATAATAAACAAAAACCAGTCCGAATTACTAACAATGAAAAACACAGTTAATGAAATAAAAGACTCCATAGAAAATCTCACCAGAAGAATGGATGAAGGAGAGGACAGAATATCTAAACTAGAAGACCAGGTGGCAGATCTAGTACAGTCCAACAAAAAGAAAGACAAACTAATAGGAAAGTATGAATGGGAATTTCAAAATATTCACGACACTATGAAAAGATCAAACATAAGAATTCAGCGTATAGTAGAAGGAAAAAAATTTCACTCCAAAGGCATAGTAGGCATTTTCAACAAAATCACAGAAGAAAACTTCCCCCAAATTGGGAAAGAGGTGCCAATGCAGATACAGGAATCCTTTAGAACACAACCAGACAAAACCTGGAAAGAACCTCTCATCACCATATTAAAATTAAACTATCAAACATACAAACCAAAGAAAAATATTGAAAGCAGTTAGAGAGATTATTCAATACAAACTTTAAAAGCCAGAAAGGCTGGGAGTGATGTATTCCAAGTTTAGCAAGATAACAACTGTCAACCAAGGTTACTTTATCCTGCAAAGCTATCCATTCAAATAGACAGAGAAATAAGGACATTCCACAACAAAAGAAGGCTAAAGGAATATTTGAAGACAAAACCAGCTCTACAGAAAATACTTGAAAGAATCCTCCATGCTAAAGAGAAAGAAAAGCACACATATAAGGAACCTGGAAAAAAAAATACTGAAATACTAGTTAACACAAGAAAGCAAAGGTGAAAACAGAAGAACCACAAAAAAAAAATGGCAAAAAATAAATACACACCTTTCAATAATGTCTCTTAATATCAATGGCCTCAATGCCCAACCAAAAGCCACAGGTTTGCAAACTGGGTTAAAAAGCAGGACCCTTCAATTTGTTGTCTCCAAGAAACTCACCTTTCTACAAAGGATGGACACTATCTTAGGGTGAAAGGTTGGAAAATGGTGTTTCAAGCAAATGGGCCTAGAAAACAAGCAGGGGTTGCTATACTAATATCTGACAAGGTAGACTTCACTCCAACATTAGTTAGGAAAGACAACGAAAGGTCATTTTATATTGATTAAAGGCACACTCCAACAGGAGGACATTACAACCCTAAACACATATTCACCAAACATGGGGGCTCCCAACTTCATCAAACAAACGTTATTAGAATTAAGGTGACAGATAACACCAAACACAGTGGTAGTGGGTGACTTCAACACCCCTCTCTCATCAATTGACAGGTCATCCCAGCAAAAAATAAACAGAGAGCCATCTGGATTAAATGAGGTCATAGAAGAACTACACCTAACAGACATATGCAGGACATTTCATCCAAATGCTGCAGAATATCCATTCTTTTCAGCAGCACATGGAACATTCTCAAAAAAAGACCATATATTAGGACACAAAGCAAATCTTAACAAATACAGGAAAATTGAAATAATTCCTTGCATTCTATCTGACCACAATGGAATCAAACTACAAATCAATAGCAAGAAAAGCTAAAGAGCATACACAAACTCATGAAAACTAAACAATACACTACTAAATGATGAATGGGTCAATGAAGAAATCAAGAAGGAAATCAAAGAATTCATAGAGTCAAATGACAATAAGAACACAACATACCAAAACTTTTGGGACAAGATGAAGGCAGTCCTAAGAGGGAAATTTATAGCTTTAAGTGCCTGTATTAAGAAATTAGAAAGGTCTCAAGTAAACGACATAATGCTTGACCTTAAAGCCTTGGAAAAAGAAGAACAAGGCAAACTGATAATCAGTAGACAGGAAGAAATAATAAAGATTAGGGCAGAAATTAATGAAATAAAATTTTTTAAAAAATCCAAAGAATCAATAAAACAAAGAGTTGGTTCTTTGAAAGGATAAACAAGATTGATAAACCCTTAGCATATCTGACCAAATGAAAGAGAGAAGAGACACAAATTAATAAAATTAGAGATGAAAAAGGCAATACCACAACAGATACCAGAGAAATTCAAAAAATCATAGGGACATATTCTAAAAGCATATACTCCACTAAGTATGAAAATCTGAAAGAAATAGATGACTTCCTTGATGTATATGACTTACCTAAATTAAATCAAGATGAGATTAATCACTTAAATAGACCTATAACAAGCATGGAGATCCAAGCAGTTATCAAAAATCTCCCAACTAAAAAAATAAATTCAGGAGAGAGGATATGATGGAGAATGGAATTTCAAAGGCGGAAGTGGAGGAAGGGAGGGTATTACCATGGGATATTTTTATAATCATGGAAGATGTTAATAAAAATTGAGAAAAAAAGAATATAAAAAATAAATAAAAATAAAACAAAACAAAAATGAAAAATGATTTAAAAAATCCAGGCCCAATTGGATTCACTGGTGAATTTTACCAGACCTTCAGAGAAGAACTAACCCCAATGCTTCTTAAGTTTTTCCATAAAATAGAAAAAGAAGTAATCCTACCAAACTCCTTGTATGAAGCCAGCATCACCCTGATACCAAAACCAGGCAAAGATAGAACAAAAAAAGAAAATTACAGACCAATCTCCCTCATGAACATAGATGCAAAAATTCTCAACAAAATAATGGCAAACAGAATACAAGAATATATCAGAAAGATCATTTACCTGACCAAGTAGGCTTATTCCCAGAGATGCAGGGATGGTTCAACATATGCAAATCAATAAATGTAATACATTATATAAATGGACTGAAGGACAAAAATCACATGATTATCTCATTAGATGCAGAGAAAGCATTCGACAAAATCCAACATCCCTTCATGATAAAAGTACTACAGAGACTGGGAATAGAAGGAACATATCTCAATATAATAAAGGCTATTTATGACAAGCCTACAGCCAACATATCACTAAATGTGGAAAAACTGGAAGCTTTTCCACTAAAATCAGGAGCAAGACAAGGGTGTCCACTGTCCCCACTTTTATTTAATATAGTACTGGAAGTCTTAGTCATAACAATAAGGCAAGAGACACACATAAAAGGGATATAAATTGGAAAGGAGGAGATCAAGTTATCATTATTTGCAGATGACATGATTCTATACATAAAGTACCCTAAAGACTCTTCCAGAAAACTGTTAGAGCTGATAAACACCTATAGCCATGTAGCAAGATACAAAATAAATGCACAGAAATCAGTATGCTAACAACAAACACACAGAGCATGAAATCAGAGAAGCACTCTCATTCACAATTTCATCAAAAAAAATAATAATAATAATAAAGTACCTTGGAATAAACCTAACCAAGGAAATGAAGGATCTCTACAATGAAAACTTAAAGCACTCAAGCAAGATATTGCAGAAGACACTACGAAATGGGGGAAAAAATCCCTTGTTCCTGGATCGGAAGAATCAATATTGTGAAAATGGCAATCTTACCAAAGCAATCTACACATTTAATGCAATCTCCATCAAAATTCCAATGGTATTCTTCACAGAAATAGAAAAAACAATCCAAAAATTCATTTGGAATCACAAAAAATCTCGAATATCTAAAACAATACTGAGCAACAAAATAAGGTAGAAAAGAGATATAAAGGAAAGAGAAAGGAAGCGAGGGGGTACTTAATAGGATGGTATTGTATATATGTAAGTAGAAGAATAGATTAATGGGGGTGAAAAGGCCCAAAGTGAGGTCAGGGGAAGAGACTGAGTAATGGAAAGGTGGAGGGAGGGCTAATCAAAATCTAAGAGGATATAAGTAAATCATATGGAATCCTAGCTTTTTGGACAATGGAACACTTAGGAGCCTAGATTGTTGCTAGAAAATTTTCAGTGCCAAGGATGGGATACCTTCCAGTGAGTTGTTGGCCAGGGAGGTCCCTGATGCCCCCAAAACATTACAGGCCATTGCCAAGGCCCTTGGTTCCCTACCAGGAATAGATGGTAAGACCCTATTGCTGAAGACTCCCAATACTTGGGCTGCAAGGCCACTGAGAAATCCTGCTGGAACCGAGCTGATAACCTCCTCCATGTAGACCAGCTGACAGAAAGCTGGAAGAAAACATCCTGCATGCAGTTCAATGGAAGAAAGAGAAAACACCAGTGAAGATACTCAACAGTGGACACTGCAAGCCTTATATTTGGCCAGCTAGGCCAAATGAGCCAACGGGTGCAATTGTGGCATGTCTACCATGATGGAAACCAACTGCCCTCTAATTGGACTGGAGGCCCACTCCATGGAAGGGAATACATCCCTGATACTGAAAACTTGAAACAGGGCTAGTCATGAGCTCTAGGGATGTAACGTCTGCTACTGTCTGGCTAAATGTATATACTATGCTTATCAAACTGCCCAGTAAGCACTTCTCTTAATGTTCATACCCTTATATTTATGCTACTCTCACTCTTGGTACAGAATCTTCTCTTTCCAGATGGCAGTGACCTTGAGATGACTCAGAAGGCATCATGGTGCTGGAAAGAAGTGACAAGAGTCCTCAGTACTGCAATATCTCTATCACACCTTCCACGGCTCAGGGTCTATTGTGGAAGAGATGGCGGAAAGAATGTAAGAGCCAAAAAAAGGCTAGGACTTCTTACAATGTGCTCCCCCAAGACACAAAATGGCCTGGATATCCATGACCTCACAGTACCTGACACTACCTACACAAGACCATCATAATAGGAGGAAAAGACATCAAAATAAAAGAGAGACTGATTGAGATGGGGAGCAGATATGATGGAGAATGCAGTTTCAAAGGGGAAAGTGGGGGGAGGGAGGGCATTACCATGGGATCTTTTTTATAATCATGGATGTTGTTAATAAAAAAAATTGAAAAGAAAAAAACAAGAAGAGCAACAGTAACAATAGCTGGTGGTGAGTGTGTACTATATGCAGAGCACAGTTCTAAACTGGAATTATCTCACTAGTTTATCTCATTATTATCTTATTAGTTTCCTCAAAGCCTCTTGGCTAGAATATCTATTCTTCTTAGAGGGATTAAGGTGTTAAGACAGACCATCATGCCTTTTCGGTGAATTCTCATTTCACTGTGTAATACTCAAGTCATAACATAGCCAACAAGATGCCATGTAAGCCTGACTTTTGAACCCAACACTGGCATTGACCTCAGGTCCTAATACATATCCCTTCATTCCCTCGACTCCAGTGTGCTAAAAAAAAAAAAAAAAAAGTTCCTTGTTTCTCCAATGTAGTTGAAGGCCTTCACGTATGTTCCCCTTCCTGTGTTCATTCATTCTTTTAGTTTCTTTAGACTTCTGTTCACATGGCTCTTCCTTGACATCTCTATAGTAGGAACTATTGTAGTTCCCTTCTCATTGCTGGGAGAATGCACCCTACCAAAAGCAGCTTATGGGAGGAAAGTGTTTGATTTGTTTTACAGCCTCAAGAGGTAGCTCCATGATGGCAGGGTAAGATGGCATAAGCAAAGGCTTGACACCACCTCTGCCACAGAAGGTGGAACACCACAGCAGGAGAGTGAGCTGAACTCTAGCAGAGAGGAGCTAACTAACACCCCCAAGCCCACTGTCAGCAACAACACCTCCTCCAGCAAGGCTCCACCTCACAAACCAAGCATTCAGAACACATGAGCGTATGGTTAATTCAAACCATCACAGGTACCAAGCATAAACCCTCTCTCTCTGTCTCTTTCTCCCTCACCATTTTTGGCCTCCCACACAGACACAAATATCTGCCCCTTCATATACATGGATATATGTGTATGTTTGTTATCTGTCTCCTCACTATCCAGTGAAAAATCAACTCAATATAAACAGGGACTTAATCTGTCAGTGCCTGCAATATTGAAGTTCAATAAGTGTATGGTCAGTACCAAAAGCCAAAACTGGATGGGCTAACTCTGGAGCCTGAGCTCTTAACCCAGACAGGAGTCCTGTACTACGAGGGAAATATAGCTGAGGTAAAACTCTAAGAATATACTGTGTCAGTAACATGAGCAAAATAGCCAAGAGCTTTAGCATGATGGCTTGAACTCCTTGATTCAATTCTGCCTGTCGGGCTGGAGAAATGGCTTAGCAGTTAAGCGCTTACCTGTGAAGCCTGAGGACCCTGGTTCGAGGCTCGATTCCCCAGGACCCACCTTAGCCAGATGCACAAGGGGGCGCATGCGTCTGGAGTTCGTTTGCAGTGGCTGGAGGCCCTGGTGCGCCCATTCTCTCTATTTCTCTCTATCTGCCTCTTTCTCTGTCTGTTGCTGTCAAATAAATAAATAAAAATTTAAAAAAAATTCTGCCTGTCACTTACCTTAATGAGAATATTCAGTGATGTTTTATAAGGCTTGAAATCTGAGAAAAGTGTAACAACACGAAACTTTACTTCTTCCTTTGGCTTGTATAGCGCCTTGTCAGTTTGAATGAAGACAGATATTCTCTTGGTCTCAAATGATAACCGTGTGCTATTAGAGAATAAAATCTCATCCTGAGCACGTCCAGTTACATGCAGCTCATAAAGATCATAGGCACTGTTCACAGGTAGCTGGGAAAAGAGCAGGCATAGAAAAGTCTCATGATTTTACCTAAAAACCTTGATAATTACAAGATAGAACAGAAACTTAAATATATAGTATTACCAAAAGGAGGGGCTGGAAAGATGGCTTAGCAGTTAAAGTGCTTGCCTATGAAACCTACAGACCCAGGTTCGGCTCCCCAGACCCCACATAAGCCAGATATGCATGGTCACACATGCATCTGGAGTTCGTTTGCAGTGGCTGGAGGCTCTGGCATGCCCATTCTCTTCCCCCTCTCATAAATAAATAAAAATAAACTATTTTTTAAAGGAGGGGTTGTAGCACTCAGGAGGCAGAAGTAGGAAGATTGCCATAAGTTCAAGGCCACCATGAGACTACATAGTGAATTCCAGGTAGGCTTGGGCTACAGTGAGACCCTACCTCAAAAAACAAAAAAACCAAAAAAATAAATAAATAAAAATAAAGGCTTTAAATACATTTTGGGGAAAAAAAGGAGGGGCTAGAGAGATGGTTCACTTGCCTGCAAGGCCTAAAGACCAGGATTCAATCCCCCAGTACCCATATAAAGCCAGATGCACAAGGTGGTGCATACACCTGGAGTTCATTTGCAGTGTCTACAGGCCCTAGCATGCTCATTCATTCCCTCCCCCTCCTCTCTCTCTCTCTCAAATAAATTAAATAAAATATTTAAAAAAAAAAAAGGAAACGTGGGGCTGGAGAGATGGCTTAGCAGTTAAGGCGCTTGCCTGCAAAGCCAAAGGACCTTGGTTTGATTCTCCAGTACCCATTTAAGCCATATGCACAAGGTGGCACATGCATCTGGAGTTCATTTGCAGTGGCTGGAAGCCCTGAGACTATATAGTGAATTCCAGGTCAGCCTGGGCTACAGCAAAACCCTACCTCAAGAAACCAAAAAAAAAAAAAAAAAAAAAAAACACACCATGAAGTTGAAATATTTGTCCCATGTGGACACCAAAGTTACACAATTTGTTTTCCCTCTTTTGAAGTTCTATAGTTTGCTCTCCAATAGACCCAGGTTTTCTGAAGTAAGGTACACATGCCCATGCTGACTCTCAGCAGATATCACCTTCCCATTTCCTGCTGCAAGTACAAATTCATCCTCACTCACACCTACAGGGGCATTCTTAACATCCCTCAATATTTTTTTCTTATATCTAAAGCCTAGAATGAGGCTATCATAACAGCCTGGTACTTATTTCCTCTCTCTCCCTCTCTCTCTCTCTCTCTCTCTCTCTCTCTCTCTCTCTCCCTCTTTCCTTTTTTTCTCATTATTCATTCTGGAGGAAGCCAGCCATCATGTCATGAGAATTTGGAAAACTATGGAGATTCCCCGCCCCCCATACGCAGGGAAGAACTGAGGCCTCCCACCACCACCACTGCATACTTGAACTCAAGTAAATATGATGCCTGAATATTAATCCCCAGTCCTAGTGGGCATCTGGATTGTAACCTGGAGAGGGACAAACAGAAAGCCCCAAGCATATTGGTCCCACAGAAACTGCAAGAAGTAATAAGGGTTTACTGTTGTTTGCAACAAAAACTTTGAGGTTACTCAGCAATAGGTAAGTTACATTATTAACTTTAGTTGATAGGCAAAGTAAAAATGAGTCCTAAAACGGCATTCTGGCTCTAATTTACCTATAAATTTTGTCTCCAGATATCTCAGTGGAGATTTTCCAATAATTTTACAATAATACAATGACTATAAAGCTACCAATACAGTTAAGTTAATTGGGGCATCTATAATCCCAGCACTCAATGGCTTGAGACAGGAGGATTGTGACTTAAAGTCCAACTTTTTATTTCTAATGAAATTAAACCACTCCATTTTTGGTTGGATTTGTTAAGAAAAAAGGATAAAAAGAATTTCTAGTATGTTTTACACAAAACATTTATATGAAACACTAGTTATGTGTTTGGTTTCATTCTTATAGATGGTGAGGTATACCACTGAAATAATGAGTAAGTAACACAGCTAAAACACATTTGTCTTAATAAAGTCTTAAAATATTCATATTTGCCAGGCGTGCTGGCGCACGCCTTTAATCCCAGCACTTGGGAGGCAGAGGTAGGAGGATCACCTTGAGTTCAAGGCCACTCTGAGAATACATAGTGAATTCCAGGTCAGCCTGAACTAGAGTGAGACTCTACCTCAAAAACAAGGCCGGGCGTGGTGGCACACACCTTTAATCTCAGCACTCGGGAGGCAGAGGCAGGAGGATCACCAAGAGTTAGAGGCCACCCTGAGACTACATAGTGAATTCCAGGTCAGCCTGGGCCAGAGTGAGACCCTACCTCGAAAAAACCAAAAAAAAAAAAAAAAAAAAAAAAAAAAAGAAAATAATAATAATAATACTTAACAGTAAAAAACTTAAGGTCATAAAGATCCTAAAAATAAATTAAAATGTTACATTTACAAACATCAAAATACAACTTTAGAGCTGGAGAAATAAGGTAGCAGCTATGGTATTTGCCTGCAAAGGCAAAGGACCCAGGTTGGATTCCCCAGGACCCATGTATGCCAGATGCACAAGGTAGCACATGCATCTGGACTTTGTTTGTAATGTCTAGAGGCCCTGGCACACTCATTCTCTCCCTCTCTCTCTCTCTCTCTCTCTCTCTCTCTCTCTCTCTCTCTCTCTCTCTGTCTCTCTAATAGATAAAAATATTTTAATAATTTATAAAAATAAAAAAGTAACAAAGGGGGCTGGGGAGATGGTTTAGCGGTTAAGCGCTTGCCTGTGAAGCCTAAGGACCCCTGTTCGAGGCTCCATTCCCCAGGACCCACGTTAGCCAGATGCACAAGGGGGCGCACACATCTGGAGTTCGTTTGCAGTGGCTGGAGGCCCTGGTGTGCCCATTCTCTCTCTCTCTCTCTCTCTCTCTCTCTCTCTCTCTCTCTCTCTCCCTCTCTATCTGCCTCTTTCTCTCTCTGTGTCCGTCGCTTTCAAATAAATAAATAAATAATTTTTTTAGTTTTTTAAGTAATAAAGGGAAAGCAAGGGGTTATAGCTCATGGAAGAATGTTTGTGCAAGACCTGAGTTTGATCCCCTGCACCACAAAAAACAAAGGGAAGGGAAGGGGAGGGGAGGGGAGGGGAGGGGAGGGGAGGGGAGGGGAGGGGAGAAAATTTTAAAAGTTGAGTTTACTTAACTAACCTATGAAAATTCAGGTTCTTTTAATTTTTTTTTTTTGTTTGTTTGTTTGTTTGTTTTGTTTTGTTTTTCAAGGTAGGGTCTCACTCTAGACCAGGCTGACTTGGAATTCACTATGTAGTCTCAGGGTGGCCTCGAATTCACAGCGATCCTCCTACCTCTGCCTCCCGAGTGCTGGGATTGAAGGTGTGTACCACCATGCCCTGCTGACTGTTTTATTAATGTGCTTTTCTAAACAAGGATATACTCTTAAACAGAATCCCTAGTAAATCTGGAAATAGTTGTTATAGCTTCATAAAATGGAAACAGTATAGTAACAAACACAGGATGCTGTGTTTCACTTACTTTAGCCTTTAAAGAGGTATGGGAGGTGAATTCCCAGATGAGGGTTGGAGCAAGCAGCTGATGCCATGTGGGACCCTGGAGGGAACTCCAGCACCCTGGCCTGCTGTCTCAGCAGCTGCTGCTCTGGGAGTGCTCTGAGGAAGCCAGGCAGTTACAGGGCTTTGCACTGAATCCCTGCAACTGGATTACACATGACTCATGTGAGCTTTGCCACTAGAGTTCTACACCCAGGCACTGTGGCCAAAATCTGCCACTTGCTGTCATACTAACACAGCCTGGTATCTTATTATCAATCATATTTTGCTTTCCTCACTTATATCTCCTTCTTACATTTTTCCTCTGCTTTCTGCTCTTAGCAGCATCTTTCTTAGTAAATGAAGTACAAATGTGTGTTAGAAACATAACAGATGGGGCACTTTCAGAACGGGTTATTTGTAACCTAATAATCTCCAAGAACCCTCCAACATGAACTGATTTCTGAAAGTGCATAACAGCTTTCAGGAGAGGGCAAGCCTGGCTTGTGAGGTAAAATGGCAGGGCAAAAGTCATTAGTCATCTACCTCAGAAAGGGAATCAGACCCTGCTTCCTCTTGGGTATTGTGGTCTGCTCTAGTGTCAGTTGAACATGAGAAGCTTTGAAACAAAGCACGGTAATAAAAAGACTAGCTTCCCAGTCAACGCCATGGGAAGCAGGGCTAGCTAACAACCTTAAAAGCCAGATAAACCAGACATGGTGGCACATGCCTTTAATCCCAGCACTGGGGAGGCAGAGGTAGGAAGATCGCCATTAGTTCAAGGCCACCCTGAGACCACATAGTGAATGCCTGGGCTAGGTCAAAACCCTACCTAAAAACCAAAAAAAGAAAAAAAGCCAGGTATGATGACTGTACCAAGAAAATAACAACTGCCTCCCTTTTCTTGTCAATTTTACAACTGTTCACACCTCATCTCACCAAAGATAATCCTGCATGAGAGAGGTAGCATCTTCATCACTTTCCAGGACCAGTGTTGAGTGAGTGGGTGAGGAACTGGTCTCCAGGACAAAATTAAAGTGACACAAATAACTCAGAAACCAAGAAAGTCATATTTAATACACTATTTTTAAAACATTTTGTGGGCTGGAGAGATTGCTCAGTGGTCAAAGTACTTGCCTGCAAAGCCTAATGACCAGGGTTTGATTCCCCAGTACCTACATAAAGCCAGATGCACAAGGTGGCACATGCATCTGGAGTTTGTTTGCAGCTGCTAGAGGCTCTGGCACACCCATTCTCTCTGTCTCCTCTTCTCTCTCCCTCTCTCTCCATCTGTATCTCTCTCTCTGCTTAAAAATAAAAATATTTTTTAAAAATTCATAGCCGGGCATGTTGGCACAACCTTTAATCCCAGCACTCAGGAGGCAGAGGTAGGAGGATTGCCGTGAGTTTGAGGCCAGCCTGAGACTACACAGTGAATTCCAGGTCAGCCTGGGCTAGATTGAAACCCTACCAAGAAAAACCAAAAAAGAAAAAAAAAAGCCAATAAATATCAATTCTGAAAAGAACAGTTTTTGCATTTTTAATTTATTTTTGAAACCAAATATTTTAATGCATACTTACTGATGGGAGAGTAAGAATCTTGAAAGAACCTAAAGAAAAGCAGAAATAGGTCATAATTTAAATATAATACTGCGAACAAAGCTTACAAAATTCTAACCAGGTGTGGTGGCACATGCCTTTAATCCCAGCACTTGGGCAGCAGAGGTAGGAGAGTCACTGTGAGTTTGAGGCCACCCTCAGACTACATAGTAAATTCCAGGTCAGCCTGGACTAGAGTGAGACCCTACCTCAGGGCGGGGGAGAAACCTTACAAAATTCTGATCATATAAATGCAGAAGGAATCATAAACCCTTTTTATTTTTGGATTTGGATATTTTTGTTTTTGTTTTTTGTTTTGGGGTTTTTTAACTTTTTTATTTTTTAATTTATTTTTATTTATTATTATTGACTTATTTGAGAGAGAATGGGTGCACCAGGGCCTCCAGCCACTGCAAGGAAATCCAGACACATGCACCCCCTTGTGTATCTGGCTTACATGGGTCCTGAAGAATAGAACTGGGATCCTTTGCTTTGCTGGCAAATGCCTTAACTGCTTAGCCATCTCTCCAGCCCCGTAACTTTATTTTTATTTATTTATTTGAGAGAGAGATTAAGAGGTAGAGAGGGAGAGAGAGAATGGGCACGCCAGGGCCTCCAGCCACTACAAACGAACTCCAGACGCATGTGCCCCTTGTGCATCTGGCTTACATGGGTTCTGGGAAATCGAACAGAGGTCCTTGGTCTTTGCAGGCAAACGCCTTAACCACTAAGCCATCTCTCCAGCCCCCTTGTTTGGGGTTTTTGGTTTTGTTTTGTTTTGTTGGTTTTTCAAGATAGGGTCTCACACTACCCCAGACTGACCTGGTTCTTGCGGGTTCAGGGCTGGCCTTGAACTCACAGTAATCTTCCTACCTCTGCATCAGTGAGTGCTGGGATTAAAGGTATAAACCACTACACCACACCTTTTTTGTTTTGGTTTTTTTGTTTGTTTGTTTTTTGTGGGGGGAGGGGGAGGGTCTCACACTAGCCCAGTCTGACCTGGAATTCACTCTGTATTCCTCTGTAGCCTCAAACTCACTGGCATTACTCCTACCTCTGCCTCCCAAGTGCTGGGGTTAAAAGCCTGCACCACCACACCCAGCTTTCTCTTTTTTGTTTTTTTGTTTGTTTGCTTTTTGGTTTTTGTTTTTTTCAGGCTGGGTTTCACTCTAGTCCAGGATGACCTGGAAATCACTCCATTGCCCCAGGCTGACCTTGAACTCACAGCAATCCTTCTAATTCAGCCTCCTGGAATTAAAGGCATGTGCCACCAGGCCCAAACATAAACCCGCTTTTATTTGGACAAATAAGAACTTTATTCATACCCAAAATGAACTAGAAATTGTGACCTACCCTTGGGCCTAAGCTCAAAAACCAAAGCCCACCAGAAAGCTAGAAATGTCCCTTTCTCGTCCTCATTTGTATTGCCCTTGCTGCTGCTGCCCTGTTGCTGCTGTAAGGTTCTACATGCTGAGAGACAGTTCACAGAGAGACTCTTCAGAGTACACAGGGGGACCTCAGTGGTAAGGTTATACATGCTGAGAGACTCTTCAGAGTATACAGGGGGACCTCAGTGGTAAGGTTATACATGCTGAGAGACTCTTCAGAGTACACAGGGGGACCTCAGTGGTAAGGTTGTACATGCTGAGAGACTCTTCAGAGTACACAGGGGGACCTCAGTGGTAAGGTTGTACATGCTGAGAGACTCTTCAGAGTACACAGAGGGACCTCAGTGGTAAGGCTGTACATGCTAAGAGACTCTTCAGAATACAAAAGGGGGTGGCTGGAGGGATGTCTTAGTGATTAAAGTGTTTTCCTGCAAAGCCAAACAACCCAGGTTTGATCCTCCAGAACCCAGGTCTGGAGTTTGTCTGCAGTGACTGGAGGCCATGGCACTTCCATTCTCTCTCTCTCTCTCCCTCTCCCTCTTTCTCTGCCAAATAAATAAAAAATAAAAATAAAATACTTTTAAAAAAGAATATACAGGGGGACCTTGGTGGTAGTATCCAGGGGTACATGTGTGTTAAGGTTGTACATGCTGAGGGACTCTTCAGGGTGTACAGGGAGACCTCTGTGGTAAGGTTGTACATGCTGAGAGATTCTTCATAGTGTACAGGGAGACCTCGGTGGTAAGGTTGTACATGCTGAGGGACTCTTCAGAGTACACAGGCGGACCTCTCTGGCAAGGTTCTACATGCTAAGGGGCTCTTCAGAATATACAGGGTGACTGACCTCTGTGATAAGGTTGTACATGCTGAGAGACTCTTTAGAGCATACAGGGAGACCTCCGTGATAAGGTTGTACATGCTGAGATTCTCTTTAGAGTATACAGGGAGACCTCCATGATAAGGTTGTACATGCTGAGAGACCCTTCAGAGTATACAGGGGGACCTCTGTGATAAGGTTGTACATGCTGAGAGACTCTTTAGAGCATACAGGGAGACCTCCATGATAAGGTTGTACATGCTGAGAGACCCTTCAGAGTATACAGGGGACCTCTGTGATAAGGTTGTACTTGCTGAGATTCTCTTTAGAGTATACAGGGAGACCTCTGTGATAAGGTTGTACATGCGGAGAGACCCTTCAGAGTATACAGGGGACCTCTGTGATAAGGTTGTACTTGCTGAGATTCTCTTTAGCGTATACAGGGAGACCTCTGTGATAAGGTTGTACATGCTGCAGGACTCTTTAGAGTATACAGGGGGACCTCTGTGATAAGGTTGTACATGCTGCGGGACTCTTTAAAGTACACAGGGGCACCTCTGTGATAAGGCTGTACATGCTGAGGAACTCTTCAGAGTATACAGGGGGACCTCTGTCATAAATTTCTACATGCTGAGGCACTCTTCATAGTATACAGGGAGACCTCTGTGGTAAGGTTCTACATGCTGCAGGACTCTTTAGAGTACACAGGGAGACCTCTGTGATAAGGTTGTACATGCTGAGGAACTCTTCAGAGTATACAGGGGGACCTCTGTGATAAGGTTGTACATGCTGCGGAACTCTTCAGAGTATACAGGGGGACCTCTGTGATAAGATTGTACATGCTGAGGGACTCTTCAGAGTATACAGGGGGACCTCTGTGGTAAGGTTGTACATGCTGCAGGACTCTTTAGAATATACAGGGGGACCTCTGTGATAAGGTTGTACATGCTGAGGGACTCTTTAGAGTACACAGGGGGACCTCTGTGATAAGGTTGTACATGCTGCGGAACTCTTCAGAGTATACAGGGGGACCTCTGTGATAAGATTGTACATGCTGAGGGACTCTTCAGAGTATACAGGGGGACCTCTGTGATAAGGTTGTACATGCTGCAGGACTCTTTAGAATATACAGGGGGACCTCTGTGATAAGGTTGTACATGCTGAGGGACTCTTTAGAGTACACAGGGGGACCTCTGTGATAAGGTTGTACATGCTGAGAGACTCTTTAGAGTACACAGGGGGACCTCTGTGATAAGGTTGTACATGCTGAGGAACTCTTCAGAGTACACAGGGGGACCTCTGTGATAAGGTTGTACATGCTGAGGGACTCTTTAAAGTACACAGGGGGACCTCTGTGATAAGGTTGTACATGCTGAGGGACTCTTCAGAGTACACAGGGGGACCTCTGTGATAAGGTTGTACATGCTGAGGGACTCTTCAGAGTATACAGGGGACCTCTGTGATAAGGTTGTACATGCTGCAGGACTCTTTAGAGTATACAGGGGGACCTCTGTGATAAGGTTGTACATGCTGAGGGACTCTTCAGAGTATACAGGGATACCTCTGTGATAAGGTTGTACATGCTGCGGGACTCTTTAGAGTATACAGGGGGACCTCTGTGATAAGGTTGTACATGCTGCGGGACTCTTTAAAGTACACAGGGGGACCTCTGTGATAAGGTTGTACATGCTGAGGGACTCTTTAAAGTACACAGGGGGACCTCTGTGATAAGGTTGTACATGCTGAGGGACTCTTCAGAGTATACAGGGGACCTCTGTGATAAGGTTGTACATGCTGCGGGACTCTTTAGAGTATACAGGGGGACCTCTGTGATAAGGTTGTACATGCTGAGGGACTCTTCAGAGTATACAGGGAGACCTCTGTGATAAGGTTGTACATGCTGCGGGACTCTTTAAAGTACACAGGGGGACCTCTGTGATAAGGTTGTACATGCTGCGGGACTCTTTAAAGTACACAGGGGGACCTCTGTGATAAGGTTGTACATGCTGAGGAACTCTTCAGAGTACACAGGGAGACCTCTGTGGTAAGGTTCTACATGCTGAGGGACACTTTAGTGTATACAGGGGGACCTCTGTGTTTTACATGCTGGGGGACTCTTCACACAGTATACAGCATGACGTCTGTGGTAAATAGTAACAGAGATCCTGCCTCAAATGAGGTAGAAGGAGAAGACTTACCTGAAATCTGTCCTCTGACTTCCATGCACCACCCCATAGCATATGTGTGCCCACACAAATACATATGAATACACATACACCAAATAAATAAATAAAATATATTAAAAGTAAGTGAAAATTAGTTGATCCAGGCATGGTGTTACACACCTTTAATCCCAGCAGAGGTAGAGGGTCACTTTGACTTTGAGGCCAGCGTGAGACTACATAGTGAATTCCAGGTCAACCTGGCTTAGATCAAGACCCTACCTTGAAAAAAAAAAAAAAAAAAAAAAAAAAAAAAAGCTCATTTTCTATTCTCACCCTTATGGTCTTGTATACTACCCAGATGCTATACCCTCATTTAAAGAAAACTCCCCCGTGCATTTCAAGGAAATGGAATATTTTCAGAAACAGCCAAGAAACATCACTATCACTTATCAGCCAGCAGACCAGCAGAGACCAGTTGACATCATCAGGAGGCAAAGAGCGGAAGTCTGATGTAATATAGGATACGGGGTCAAATATATTTTTCTAAGACCAGTGCTCTAGGTTCCAGGCATGGTGACACACGCCTTTAATCCCAGCACTCAGGAGGCACAGGTAGGAGGATCACTGTGAGTTCAAGGCCACCCTGAGACTACATAGTGAACTGCAGATCAGCCTGAGCTAGAGTGAGACCCTATCTCAACAAAAAAGAAAAGAGGGCTGGAGAGATGGCTTAGCAGTTAAGCGCTTGCCTATGGAGCCTAAGGACCCCGGTTCGAGGCTCGATTCCCCAGGACCCACATTAGCCAGATGCATAAGGGGGCGCACGCATCTGGAGTTCCGTTTGCAGTGCCTGGAAGCCCTGGTGCACCCATTCCCTCTCTCTCTCTCTCTCTCTCTATCTGCCTCTTTCTCTGTGTCTGTCGCTTTCAAATAAATAAATAAATAATGAAAAAAATTTTGAAAAAAAAAAGAAAAGAAAAATTAAAATATATATATATACTAAACAAAGTATGAAAATCTGAAAGAAATGGATGATTTCCTTGATTTATATGACCTACCTAAATTAAATCAAGATGAGATTAATCACTTAAATAGACCTATAACAAGCATGGAGCTCCTAACAGTTATCAAAAATCTCCCAACTAAAAAAAGCCCAGGCCCAGATGGATTCACTGCTGAATTTTACCAGATCTTCAAGGAAGAGCTAACACCATTGCTTCTTAAGCTTTTCCATGAAATAGAAAAAGAAGGAATTCTACCAAACTCCTTCTATGAAGCCAGCATCACCCTGATACCAAAACCAGGCAAAGATAGAACAAAAAAAGAAAATTACAGACCAATCTCCCTCATGAACACAGATGGAAAAATTCTCAACAAAATACTGGCAAACAGAATACAAGAATATATCAGAAAGATCATTCACCCTGACCAAGTAGGCTTTATCCCAGAGATGCAGGGATGGTTCAACATACGCAAATCTATAAATGTTATACATTATATAAATGGGTTGAAGGACAAAAATCACATGATCATCTCATTAGACGCAGAGAAAGCATTCAACAAAATCCAACATCCCTTCATGATAAAAGTCCTACAGAGACTGGGAATAGAAGGATCATATCTCAATATAATAAAGGCTATTTATGATAAGCCTACAGCCAACATATTACTAAATGGGGAAAAACTGGAAGCTTTTCCACTAAAATCAGGAACAAGACAAGGGTGTCCACTCTCCCCACTTTTATTTAATATAGTTCTGGAAGTCTAAACCATAGCAATAAGGCAAGAGACATGCATAAAAGGGATACAAATTGGAAAGGAAGAGGTCAAATTAGCATTATTTGCAGATGACATGATTCTATATATAAAGGACCCTAAAGACTCTACTAGCAAACTGTTAGAGCTGATAAAAACCTACAGCCATGTAGCAGGATACAAAATAAATACACAGAAATCAGTAGCACTCCTATATGGTAGCAACAAACACACAGAGGATGAAATCAGAGAATCACTCCCATTCACGATTGCATCAAAAAAAAAATAAAGTACCTTGGAATAAACCTAACCAAGGAAGTAAAGAATCTCTATAATGAGAACTTTAAAACACTCAAGCGAGAAATTGCAGAAGACACTAGGAAGTGGAAAAACATCCCTTGTACCTGGATTGGAAGAATCAATATTGTGAAAATGGCAATCTTACCAAAAGCAATCTACACATTTAATGCAATCCCCATCAAAATTCCAAAGGCATTCTTCATGGAAATAGAAAAAAAATCCAAAAATTCATTTGGAATCACAAAAAAACCTCGAATAGATACTGAGCAATAAAAAATAAGGCTGGTGGTATCAACACACCTGATTTTAACCTATACTACAGAGCCATAGTAACAAAAACAGCATGGTACTTGCACAAAAGCAGATATGCAGATCAATGGAACAGAACAGAGGACCCAAATGTAACTCCAGGTAGCTATAGCCACCTGATATTTGATAAAAATGCCAAAAATACTCATTGGAGAAAAGACAGCCTCTTCAGCAAATGGTGTTGGGAAAACTGGATATATATCTGTAGAAGAATGAAAATAGATTCTTCTCTCTCTCCGTGCACAAGGATTAAGTCCAAATGCATTAAAGACCTTAACATCAGACCTGAAACTCTGAAACTGCTAGAGGAAAAAGTAGGGGAAACCCTTCAACATATTGCTCTTGGCAAAGACTTTCTGAATACAACCCCAATTGCTCAGGCAATAAAAACACAGATTAACCACTGGGACCTCATGAAATTACAAAGATTTTGCACTGCAAAGGACATGGTGAATAAAGCAAAGAGGCAACCTACAGAATGGGAAAAAATCTTCGCCAGCTATATATCTGATAGAGGATTAATATCTAGGATATACAAAGGACTCAAGAAGTTAAATAATAAGGAATCAAACAAGCCAATCAAAAAATGGGCTATGGAGCTAAATAGAGAATTCTCAAAGGAAGAAATACGAATGGCATATAAGCATCTAAAAAAATGTTCTACGTCACTAGTCATCAGGGAAATGCAGATTAAAACTACATTGAGATTCCATCTCACTCCTGTCAGATTGGCTACCATCATGAAAAAAAATGATCATAAATGTTGGCGGGGATATGGAAAAAGAGGAACCCTTCTACACTGTTGGTGGGAATGCAATCTGGTCCAGCCATTGTGGAAATCAGTGTGGAGGTTCCTAAAACAGCTAAAGGTTGATCTACCATATGACCCAGCTCTTGCACTCCTAGGCATATATCCTGAGGACTCATCTCATTTCCTTAGAAGTACATGCTCAACCATGTTTATTGCTGCTCAATTTATAATAGCTGGGAAATGGAACCAGCCTAGATGTGCCTCAACTGATGGGTGGATAATGAAGATATGGCACATTTATACAATGGAGTCTTACTCAGCGGTAAAGAAAAAATGAAGTTATGAAATTTGCAGAAAAGTGGATGGATCTGGAAAGGATTATACTAAGTGAGATAACCCAGGCCCAGAAAGCCAAGCGCCACATGTTCGTCCTCATATGTGGATCCTAGCTACAGATGATTGGGCTTCTGTGCAAGAAGGAAAAAACTCAGTAGCAGAGGCCTGTAAGTTAAAAAGGAGATAGAAAGGGAAGAGAAAGGAAGGGAGGAGGGCATTTATTAGGTTGGTATTGTATATATGTAAGTAGAAAGATTGAGATGGGGAGGGGATATGATGGAGAATGGAATTTCAAAGGGGAAATGGGGGGGTACTACCATGGGATATTTTTTATAGTCATAGAAAATATTACTTAAAATTGAGAAACTAAAAAGAAAAAAAATAAATAAAGGGGAGTGTTGTCTGATTCTAGGATCACAAATAAAGCCAATATATCATGCCCAGCATTCAATAAAAAATAAATAATAACAAATCAAAGAAAAAAACAAAGATCAGTGCTCTAAGCCCTGAGCTATGGAGCCAAAACGTGTTTTTAAAAGTGAAGAAGGAAGAAGTTGATCAAATACTGAAGACGGAGAATGGAGAATGCAAAGAACGGCTGCTAAGAAGCTAGAGAAAATGATGTTTTCCACTAGGCTAGGATTGTAGGGTAGGGGGAATCAGCCAGTGAGGAAGGAAAGGAAGTACATTCCAGGAAGTGGGACTATAAATAACAAAAGTGAAGGACACTGATTCTACTGAGGCCCAGGACTGGCTGAGCTGCGCCCAGCACTAGGAAAGGGCAGCAGAGCTGAGCTGGGCCAAGTCACATGTGTTCTCTGCATGGGTTGAGCACTTACCACTGCCATCCCAGGTGATACAGCTATCCCAGCACTCTGACTTATTATTTATCCTGGATCTATTTTGATTAGCAAAATGTTCTCATGAGACAGGTCTAATTTGCCTATTACTTATATTTGAAATTTTTATTCCTTTTTATTATTTTTTTTTCTTTTTAGCTTTTTGAGGTAGGGTCTCGCTTTAGCCCAGGCTGACCTGGAATTCACTATGTAGTCTTCAGGGTGGTCTTGAACTCACAGTGATCCTCCTCCTTATGCCTTCCAAGTGCTGGGAGTAAAGGCATGTGCCACCACACCCAGCTTTTTTTTTTTTTTTAATTCTATAAACATATAGTGCACAACATATTATCTTGTGGAATGGCTAACACAAGATAGTTAATATATACATTACCTTATACATGGTCATATCCTTTAGATATATACAGATTGCTTTGAGGATATCTCAAATATCTCTGTTCACTAAACTTTTACCTTTAGTGAGATACTTATATTCTACACTGAGTTTAAATAAAAGCTATATGACACAGCAGCAAATAAAGTTGGTGAAACATCTAAAAAACCCCAACTTACTTAAAGTCTATCTTATAAAAATATTTGTTGAGCTACTGTTACCGCTCAGTCACTGACTTGGAATTATTGTGCAGCTTCAGGCTAGCCTCTAACTCAAGGCGATCCTCCTACCTCTGCCTTTCTGCCTCCCCAGTGCTGGGTCTAAAGGTGTGTGCCACCACCTCTGGCAAGTCTTTCTTCTGTTGAAGAAAGGCATGCTGCTTGTGGAATATTATGTCTTGTGAAATATGCTGAACTATTTAAGCATTACATTATAACAGGAGAAATGGAATTGAGGCTGTGATCTATATAACAGATTCCCAAACCCCACATCTACAGTATTATGGCCCAACAACTTGGCCATTGTTATCTTCATTTTACAAATGAGAATGGGCCAAAGCTCACACTGAGCAGAAGTGTGGGCTATGCCTCTGACAGGCAGCCTGGCTCTCAGCTTGCTCTTCAAAGTGCCACTGGCTGGATGGCCTGTGAGTGAACATCCCCCATCCTCAATCACGCAGGTTTAAAACCTGTCATCTGAAACTCTATTCACAGGATCACCAAGAACTACTCCCGGCGGGGAGCAGCCCTGGGCAAGTCGGCAAGTCGACTGGCCAGCAGTCACAGGGGCTGCTACCCTCCCAGCAGTCGCGGCGCTGCGCCCTGCAGAGGGCGATTTTCCATCACCTTCAGATTAGTTAGCAGGCCGCAGCTCGGGATGGCGGAAATAGATTTACAGAGGGTGTGGGCGTGAACCCAGGGCCATCAAGCAGGGAGAGACGGAAAGCAGCCGGGACAGTCCACCATCCAAGCACATCTCATCTCCCAGTCAGTCAATGGAAGTGTATTCCGGCAACAGCAAAGAAGCCCGGCCGTTTGAAGGCTTTTGTCGCCAGGGAAAAGCTGGAACAGTTGCATACCTGGGTCCCACCAGACACCCAACAGGACACAGTGTCAGAGGCTGGAGAAGAGGGGAACAAAAGTGGAAACTCCGCCCAGGGCGACGCCTGCGGCTCTAGGGCTGGGTGCGACCCAGCAGACCAAGGCTGCTCCTCTGGTATATCCTCACTAAAAGGTCAAGGCAACGCTTAACTTGTATATTTGCTTGTCTTCTCTCTACATTTGAAAATACGTCGGCAGGGGGAGGGGGAGCTTGAGAGATCGCTCAGTAGTTAAGGCGCTTGCCTGCAAAGCCTAACAACCAGGTTCTATTCCCCAGTACCCTCATAAAGCCACATGCACAAAGCAGTGCATGCAGCTGGAGTTTGTTTACAGTGGCTGCAGGTCCTGGAGCACCCATTCGTTCATTCTCTTTCTCTCTCTCTATCTCTCTCTCTCTCTCTCTCTTTCTCGTGTGTGTGTGTGTGTGTGTGTGTGTGTGTGTGCGCACAGGATTTATTTGAAGGTCGTAACACTTTAGCAATAACTTACATCACCAAATCATAAAAGTAGGGGCAGATGGGGAATAATCTGTTTCTGTGCTGTTGCTAAGGTGAGAATTACAGCCTTTGTGAAGTGTGAAGAACAGTTTTGCCTTTTAGGGAGATTCTACACGACATGGGAAATAGCACCCCTCTTGAAGACACTCCCTCTTCCTCATAACTCTCTACGGACACACGCACTGAAGTTCTTGTAACTCCAGTCAATCGCTTTTCACATGCTGCTTTCCTCTAGCCCCTAAGCAGCTCAAAGGAAACCTTGTAAGGCTCCACGCTTGGCACGGTCTGAGAACTAGCCATTTGATCTACAAATAGAGCCAAAGTTATTTTTAGGTTGTGTAATAAGCATACATAAAAACTAACCTTTTCTTAACTTCTTAAACACACTCTGTATACCATGCTGCCTCTTCTGACATCTGTCCTCACTTAACGACTTGGAAAATCACTGACAGGAAAGAGCAGTGTGTAATTGGAAAGACAACTAGGTCCAGAAATAATCTGGAAAAAAAATGGATTTTCACTATATATACCTGGCTTACCATTTGAGGCTGAATCATTTTTGGAGCCAAGGGCTCTGCAGTCATGAGTAGTGATAAACCGTTTGTCATCCCTATTGCTGGCCGACAACATTGAGCTCCTTATAAACCTATTAAACATCCTCTCATCATGCAGAAGGACAGCAGTGGAAACAGCAGTTCCCACCACAAATCTGTGAAGATAAAACTAAAATACAGTGTTTTTTCTTTACAGTTTAATGTCATTTTAAGACTAAAAAAAATAGTGTATTAAATCTACACAGAAAATACAAGTACTTCAAGCAAAATAAATTTTTCTAAACTCCTTTGGTCTCCTTCATACTTCTGATTTTTCTTTCTCCTGCCCTCTTTTGCTTAAATCTCAGTAAATATGAGACTCACACTCATGTTTTATTCCACTGAGAAATAAGGTCAAACAAAAACTCATTAAAAGTAAAATAGGGGCTGGAGAGATGGCTTAGTGGTTAAGCACTTGCCTGTGAAGACTAAGGATCCCGGTTCGAGGCTCAATTCCCCAGGACCCACATTAGCCAGATGCACAAGGGGGCACATGCATCTGGCATCTGGAGTTTGTTTGCAGTGGCTGGAGGCCCTGGCGCTCCCATTATCTCTCTCTGTCTGCCTCTTTCTCTCTCTCTCTGTCGCTCTCAAATAAATAAATAAAAATGAACAAAAAAAAAATTTTTTAAGTAAAATAATGATAGCCGTGGTGGTGCATGCCTTTAATCCCAGCACTCAAGAGGCAACAGAGAGGATCCCCATGAGTTCAAGGCCACCCTGAAACTACATAGTGAATTCCAGGTCAGCCTGGGCTAGAGCAAGACCCTACCTCCAAAAAAACGGGGGGGGGGGGCTGGAGAGATGGCTTAGCGTTTAAGCACTGGCCTGTGAAGCCTACAGACCCCAGTTCAAGGCTTGATTCCCCAGGATCCACATTAGCCAGATGTACAAGGGGGCGCACGCATCTGGAGTTGGTTTGCAGTGGCTGGAGGCCCTGGCGCGACCATTCTCTCTCTTTCTGCCTCTTTCTCTGTCTGTCGCTCTCAAAAAAATAAAAATAAACAAAAAAATTTTTTTTAAGTAAAATAAAGTGATACAGTATAAACCAAGGCTAAATCAAAAGGGAAAGCAAGTAGATGGTTCTTGGCATCTACTATGGCAAGGTGGGCAATCTACAACCTACAGACCAGATTTAGCCCATATGTACTTTTTGTGCAGTTTGGAAACTAAGAGTAATTTTTGTATTTTGCAATAATGTTTAAATAGGAGAAAAAAGAATGATATTCCATTATAAGTAGGGTTTTTTTATAAGTCGAGTTTTTAAGTGAAGAAAAAATCAAAATAATAATAATATTTCATTATAAGTCAAAATATGCAAGCTCAAAATCCCAGCTTACATAGCGTTCACTTGGCACACAGCTGTGCTAGTTTGTTTATGCTGTGACTGCTTTGACCATGATGTCAGCCAGCCTGCATCCACCCTTCACAGAAAAAGTCTGTTGGCCATCCTTTGTGGGATGGGCACCTTTGGCAAAGGAAATAAGGCTGGAGACAAGGTCAGTCATCAACAGAGAAGTATAGACTCATGTCATAGCCTGGAGCTCAGAAGGAAGGCATAAAATTTAGAATATAATACTGGAAATACCAGTGAGAAATGGGTAATATTCTCTGAATGCCTGCTGCATGTCAGGCACTTTGACAAATGTTTCAAAGCAATACATTAAAAAAAGAGATGCCGGACATGGTGGCACACACCTTTAATCCCAGCACTCAGGAGGCAGAGGTAGGAGGATCACCATGAGTTTGAGGCCACCTTGAGACTACATAGTGAATTTCAGGTCAGCCTGGGCTAGAGTGAGACCCTACCTTGAAAAAAAAAAAGAGAGAGAGAGAGAGAGAAATGGACAAATTAACTTCAATAACATATTTTATTTAGCCCAGTATGTTCAAAATGTTATCAACAAACCAGTAACCAATATAAAAAGTACAAGTTTTGTTGCTTTTTCAGTATGAATATTTGACAGTCAATGTGTATTTTATATTGAGAGCTTATCTCACTTCCAAGCCACATGTGAAGAATTAGATACTTCATATGACTTGTAACAGATGCACAGCTCTCAAGCACTGTCTTACTTCCCCACAATATAAAAGATAGGTACTACTACTAGGTGACACAAGAGATCAATTTCAGTGTGGCTCCAGAACTCCCATTCTGATCCACTGTGCTCAGGACATACTCAGCTGTTCCTTCCAAAATAGTGGGCAAACCATATTCATCCCCTCTGTGGTGGTTTGAATAGAATAGATGGCCCCCAATATATTCAGTTGTTTGTTTGTAGTTTGCATCTCTAGCCATCTGGCTGGAGGCAATGCCATTGTGTGGATCTTAAGGTGTGGTGGTGGGTTTGAGATTTCAATCTAAAGATATGCAAAGTGTGCCTAGCTGGAGTTCCTGAAGTGTGCTGTGGCTTTTGATCTTTAGGCTTGTACTTCTCTCTCTCTGCTTGGGCCTGTGAAAGCAGGCCAAGTTCTTCTGCTTTTATGGAACTTCCCCTGGATCTGTAAGCTTCAATAAATCCCTTCCTCCATAACTGTGCCTGGTCTGGAAGTTCATCTCAGTGAACCTGAAGCTGACTAATACAGAATTTGGTACCAGGAGTGGGGTGAGATGAACCTTACTATGTGGATGTTGATCTTGTGGAACCTTTGTTTTGGAGGAATAGGCATGGACTTGGTGCTTGCAACTGAAGATGTCGTCTGGAGTGGTAAGCCAAGTTTTATGGACTATTCTGATGAGAGTCTGAGAATGCTAAGTGTAGATAGCATTGAACTTCAAGGCTTGGTTTATGAGCTTTCTAAGGGGAAGGAAAGACTGCAGAGGACTTTGTTGGAACTGGGCTACTGGCATAAGGGCTGGCTGCGTCCTGCTGCCCAGGCCCAGAGAGTTTGATTAAGGTTACATTTGTTATGGACTGATGTGCTTGGCTAGAGATATTGGACTGAGAGATTTAAGATTTTAAGCTGGAAAACCTCAAGCAAGTTAAAATTACAGGCACTGAGACTGGTTTTAGGTTACTGAACCTGCTATTGTCAAACACATTAGCAATCTTAAGGAAGATGGTCCAACTGCTTTACAAAAACAATGGAAAGGATGCCTGAGGAAGGACTATCATAGAAATGCAAACTCTTTTGGAAAGAGTTGACTGGAGAAGGAATCTGCTTTTCAAAGCTATGATTTGTTTCGTCCCTGAATTAAGAATATGGCTGTGTCCTGCACACCTGGTATTGGTTTCAGAAGCATAAAAAATGCATGGAGTGGCCGTGAATTGCACATGCTTCCAGGAGCCGCTGCTGAGATGCAGCCTGAGGTAGGGCCTGATGCCCTGATAGGCTGAAAGAGCCTTTGGAAAATGTGAAGAGTGGTCATGAATTGCACATGGTTCTAGGAGCTGCTGCTGAGATGTGGCATGAGGCAGGGCATGATGCCCTGATAGGCTGAAAGAGCCTTTGGAAGATGGACCGTGGTTTGCATGAAGACCTCAAGATGTTTTGTATATACCAGGACTGTGCAAGGGCTACCATAGAGCACACTGTTGGCCTGGGATGGAAGTGTTCCCCGGGTACTCTGCCCAGCTGGAGGGGCGGAATTGAAAAGTCTGGAGACTGTTAGTCTCTGGGTATATTGAACTTGAACTGCAGAAGTTTGATGTTTGTTTGATGGTGGTTGAGTTTGCATTGTTTTAGTCTCTCCTTGCTGTGCCTTATACCAGTTGAAAATGTTTACTCTGTGCCTTTATATGTTAGAAGTGTTTAACTTGTTTGATTTTACAGGTCTTCATATCTTAAATTGGTCAAGACTGTGGGGACCTTTGAAATTGAACTGAGTACAATTTGTAATGTGTAATTTTTATAAATCTATTGGGGGCCAGGAACGGAATGTGGTGGTTTGAATAGAATAGATGGCCCCCAATATATTCAGTTGTTTGTTTGTAGTTTGCATCTCTAGCCATCTGGCTGGAGGCAATGCCATTGTGTGGATCTTAAGGTGTGCTGGTGGGTTTGAGATTTCAATCTAAAGATATGCAAAGTGTGCCTAGCTGGAGTTCCTGAAGTGTGCTGTGGCTTTTGACCTTTAGGCTTGTACTTCTCTCTCTCTGCTTGGGCCTGTGAAAGCAAGCCAAGTTCTTCTGCTTTTATGGAACTTCCCCTGGATCTGTAAGCTTCAATAAATCCCTTCCTCCATAACTGTGCCTGGTCTGGAAGTTCATCTCAGTGAACCTGAAGCTGACTAATACACCCTCTCTAGAGTTTACTGCTTCTCATATTACTATTTGGATAAAACCAGTATTTCTTCTTTTCTCCTTTCCACATTATTAACTCAAATGTTATCCATGTTATTACTCATATAGGCAATCATCCCTCTTTAACCTAACAAAATCATCCGTAGCCTCCATGCCCCTCTCTCCTTCCCACTAGAGACAAAGGTAATTCATCAAACTGTAATCTAATAAACGCAGAAATTGTCAACACAGCACTGCAACCAGGCCCTACCATCAACCTGGCCTAGCACATACAATGTAGCCTACTTTGCTTCCCTGGGATGTGGCACACACCTTTAATCCCAGCACTCAGGAGGCTGAGGTAGAAGGATCACCATGAGTTTGAGGCCAACCTGGGCTACAGAATCAGTTTCAGGTCAACCTGGGCTACAACAAGACTCTACCTCAAAAAATAAAATAAAATAAAACAAAACAAAATAAAAACAGCAACAGTATCAGGCACAGAGTCATACATACACACAAGAAACATTATTTGCAAAATACACTGAATTTCATGTAAATTCACAGAAGAAAAAACTCCTGTAGTCTTCTATGTGTACTTAACATGTTATACTAGCATTCATCCAATCTTTCAAGCCAGAAATCTTTTTAATTTAACTGACATGTAAGTCATATTTATAGAGTACAATGGGGTATTTTAATACATATATATACTAAGTAATATTTATTACAGGTTAAACATAGTTATAGCCTCAAACATTTATCAATTTCATTTCTTCTTTGTTTTATTTTGTTTTGGTGGAGTTCCTTGTTTTTTTGGGTTTCTTTCTGAGCAGGGTCTCACTATAGCCCAAGATGACCTGTAACCCTGTAACTCTCTCTGTAGCCCAAGGCTGGCCTTGACTTATGGTGATTCTCCAACATCTGCCTCCCTGAGTGCTGGAATTAAAGGTGTACATCACCTCACCCAGCTCTCATTTCCATTTCTTTTTATTATTATTAATTTGCAAGCAGAGAGAGAGAGAGAGAGAATACAGGCATGCCAGGGCCTCTGCAAATGAACTCCAGACACATGTGGCTTTATGTGGGTACCGAATAATCAAACCCAGGCCAGCAGGCTTTGCAAGTAAGTGCCTTTAACAGCTAAACCACCTCCTCAGCCCTCATTTCCATGTCTTTACTTAAACTTTTTAGGAAATGTTTACTTATTGGACTGGAGAGCTGGCTGGCTTACCAGTTAAGGCACTTACCTGCAAAGCCTAAGGACCCAGCTTCAATTCCCCAGTACCCACATAAGCCAGATGCACAAAGTGGCATATTCATCTGGAGTTCATTTGCAGTAGCTGGATGCCCTGGCATGCCCATTCTCTCATTGTCTGTCTGCCTCTCTCTCTCTCTCTCTCTCTCTCTCTCTCTCTCTCTCTCGCTTGCTCACTCTTGCTCTAAAAAAAAAATTAAATAAATAAAATTTTTAAAAATATATTTACTTATTTGAGAGAGAATGGACATGCTAGGCCTTCCTGCTGCTGCTGCAAATGAACTCCAGATGCATATGCCACTTTGTACATTTATGGATACTGGGGAACTGAAATCAGGCCATCAGGCTTTGCTAGTAAGCACCTTTAATCACTCTCTCCAACCCCTTAGGTTTTTTTTTTTTTTCTTTTTTCTTTTTTTTTATTTTTATTTTTATTTTATTTTATTTTATTTTTTTTTTTTTTTTTTTGAGGTAGGGTCTCACTCTAGGCCAGGCTGACCTGGAATTTACTATGTAGTCTCAGGCTGGCTTCAAACTCACAGCAATCCTCCTACTTCGGCCTCCTGAGTGTTGAGATTAAAGGCATGCACAACCAGGCCCAACTCATTTCCATTTCTTTCTCTTTTTTTAATTTCATTTTTATTGATTTATTTTGAGAGAGAAAGAGAAAGAATAGGCGCAAATAAAGCTTAACAAACTGGGTTCGATGCCCCAGTACCCATGTAAAGTCAGATGCACAAAGTGATGCAGGCTTCTGGAGTTCATTTGCAGTGGCTAGAGGTCCTGGCATGCCTATTCTCATTCTCTCTCTCTTTCTCTCTTCTCTGTCTCTGCTTTCAAATAAATAAATAATAAATAAATAAATTTAAAATACTAGGCATAGTAAAATAACAAAGGGGCATGCCTTTGAGAAAATAGGATTTTCAGCATTAGAAAGCTGTCTTAACAACAGTAACCCAGCCAAAATTCTTAACAGGATCTGCTTTCTATTTCCACCTCAGCCTGCAGTGAGTCAGGAGAACAGTGAGTCATTTGCAGTAGGAGAGCAATACATACTTAACACAGAGTTTAAAGAATTACTGTTTACCTTCAACTTCACTCAATCATTGATTCACAATCAAACCCCAAAACATGGTTTTCCAGCTGCTGAAAATTAACACCGATGCTTAACATTTGAGGCAGAAAGCAAGCACAGAAATCCAGGAGGGGCCTTCTAAGCCATAGTGAGTCATCAGGCCTGCAAGAGCTTGTCTCCCACAGGCTTTCCAGAACTTGGTCAAATACCATCTGTAAAACACTAACAAGTATTTGTTCTCATCTGATATGACTACAGGTCACTTGTGATGGCTGAACAGATGTAGATTCCTGTACTTACCCATGTCACAAGAGTAGCCATTAACCTGTACTTTAGATAAAAACATACCTCACACTTTAAGAAACATGAGAGTGAGATTTTCTTAAAGATCTATGATGTTGGGGGGCTGAGAGATGTTTCCATGCATAAAGAGCATGCCACTCAAGCCTGAGGATGGGAGTTCAGATGCTCAGCAACCAAGTTAATTCTGGGTGAGCATGGCAGCCCAGTGGCAATCCCACTCCTGGGAGGCCCACCCAGGCATGCCAGGGCAAGCCAGCTAGCTAGACTAGCCAGTGATGAATGAGTTCTGGGTACAAGTGAAACATGTAAGTTCACACACATGAACACACCCACACCATACACAGACACAAACACATGCATGTACCCACACCACACATTCATAGACACACATGAGCATATCTGTGATGTTCCTAGCCCAGTTCCCCACTGCTTCTCCAGAACTGTCAGTCTACAAAGAGCAACCCCAACCTGAGCTGAAACAACTCACAAACATTCAGGTGTTAAGCTCGCTAGCCTTTCTTCTTCAATTCAACATCTGCAAACATATCCTAGGTCTTAGACACAGTTCTCCACATTAGGAATGTCTCCTGGAGGACAATGATAGTAGCAGTGGGCCACAGGTTTGAAGCAATGGAAATGGAGGTGGGCCACAGGCTTGGTGAACTATGATCTGATTCCAACTTTGCCACCAATAAGCAGTTTAACCTTGGTTGGGCAAGTGCCCAGAGAGTAGGCATCTCCTCAGCCTCCTCAGATTTTATATTAGATGACAGAGTTGACTTACCTTTGATGTCCCTTACAGATCCAGAACTATATACAGAGGGCATAAGAAATCCAGAGAAAAGCTGGCATTTCATCTCATAATTCTTTTTGTGATTGTTACTATTATTTTTGTTTTGTTTTGTGAAACAATCTCACTTTGAAGCCCAGGCTGGCCTCAAACTCTCAGCGTTTCTGCTCCAGCCTTCTCTTCTGAGGGCTGTGATCACAGCCGTGCATCACCATGCCCAACTCACCTCACAGTTCCTTAGATCCAATTAGTCTTCACTCAATGTAAGTATCATGTATCAGAGTACTGTGAAGATGATTTTAGAGGAAAATAGCTATGCGGTGTATCGTATGGTCTCTGGACACCAAACAGAACTAACTTCAGGTTCAGGGAAAGTTGATTGTTTACTCTTAAGAAGCTTCCATGTCCTGATCCAAAATGAGCATAATGGCCAGGTGTTGTGGCGCACACCTTTAATCCCAGCACTCAGGAGGCAGAGGTAGGAGGATCACCATGAGTTCAAGGCCACCCTGAGACTACATAGTGAATTCCAGGTCAGCCTGGGCTAGTGTGAAACCCTACCTCAAAAAACAAAAAAAAAAAAAAAAAAAAAAAATGAGCATAATGGTGCTTTCTTTGTAGGGGTGTAGAGAGTTAAAATGGTGCATAAAGTCTCTGGCACTGTGAACAAACTCAATATTTAATATGTTTATGATTTTCCATTCCTTCCTACTGATATGACTTTTAAGGAGTTTCAGTTCAAGAGCATCTCAATGGGTGATAGACAATTGCCTTTGACATGAATTATTGCCATTCTCTTCTATTAACAATAGTTAACATTTTCTTGAAAAATTCCTGTTAAGTACTTTAAATATGTTACCTCAGTCCTCACAGTAGGCATATAATCGCAGAAGGCAGAAGACACTATCTTTCAGGTGATAAAACTAAAGCCAGCTGATAGCCTGATTGCCCACAACCACATAACCATTGGGTGAAATGGCCAACATGCATCAGGTAGCCTGGCTCAGAGGCAAGCACATCTACACAATGGTCCTTTATCCTCAGCCTCTGACCATGAAAAGTACCTCACATACTAGCAAAGATGTGTAAATGAAGAGCCTACACCCTTCCAAAGTACAGGTCCAGACTGAGTACCACTGGCAAAGCTGCCTGTGAAAACCTGCCTGGGAGATCCACCCACACGCAGCACTAATTAGTCACTTTCCTAAAAATCATGGGATTGATTTTGATCTAAGCAACGTGGAAGGGATATTTGATAGCTTTGTCTCCAGCTAATATTTCAAATATTTAAAATTTCCTGCCTTTGCCAAGATGGAAAATAAAACACCCCATAGTCAAAATGAGAAAAACATTAAAGAATAAAGCAACTTTCAGTTTTTTGTTGTTGTCGTTTGTTTGTTTTGTTTTTGTGTTTCAAGGTAAGGTCTCACTCTAGCTCAGGCTGACCCTGGAATTTACTTAGTTTCAGGGTGGCCTCAAACTCACAGTGATCCTTCTACCTTTGCCTCCCAAATGCTGGGATTAAAGGCATGCGCCACCATGCTGGGTGACTCTTAGTTCTTAAAAAAAAAAAAAAAAGCCAAGAAAATGGGCTGGGGAGATGAGTCAGTGGGTAGTAATAGCCCTTGCTGCACAATCATAAGGTCCTGAGTTCAATTTCCAATACCCATGTAAAAACTCGAGCATGATTGCACATGCCTGTTATTAGACACAAAGATCTTAGAGGTTCTCTGGTGAACCTGTCTAACTGAAAATCAGAGAGCTCCATGTTCAATGAAAGACTGTCTCAGGGAAATAAGGTTTGGCAGAGTGATGGAGGAGGACACACGAACATCTTCCTCTGGGTTCTACACACATGCACACAGTTGAACACACATTAACTCTCCAAGACTTTAGGGCAAAAAGAAGTTAAGCTCGCAGAGGATACAGCCATGGAGGGTGTCTCACCCAGTATCTCCATGGGAAGACAGAAGTGAGCCTGGCAACAATGAACATGAGTAGTGCCTATGACCATCAGGCACTCACCAGAGACGTCCAGGCAGAGGCCCCAAATGTTTCAGTTGGTATCCTCAGTTCAGGCTTTTTGTTAAATTAGGTCTACATTGAAACTATTGACAACTAATTCTTTAACTGGGAAAAGTATGTATTTTTTGTTACTTGAAGTAAATCTTGTTCAGGAAAAATAATGCAGGTTTATAGATGATTTTTTAATATTTTTATTTTTTATTTTTAATTTACTTATTTGATACAGAAAGAGGGGGAGAGAGAGAGCGCACGCAAGAATGGGCACTCCAGGGTCTCCAGCCACCACAAACGAATGCGCCCCCTTGTGCATCTGGCTAATGTGGGTCCTGGCCATTCAAACCTGGGTCCTTTGGCTTTGCAGGCAAACACCTTAACCGCTAAGCAATTCCTCCAGCCCTCTTTTTTTTTAATATTTTTAATTATTCATTTGTGCAAAGAGAAAGAAAAGGAGGAGAGTTGGGCTTGCCAGATGAACTCCAGATGCACGTGCCACTTTGTGCATGTGGCTATATGTAGGTACTAGGGAACAAATCCCCAGCCAGCAAGCATTGCAGGCAAGTGCCTTTAACCACTGAGCAATCTCCCCAGCCCATAAATGAAAACTTAAATTAAAGAAGGGAAAATAAAATGAAGATTTTGATTTCAAGGACATCAATATGATTCACTTCTTTCATGTGCCTTAACAGAGGAAAAGCTGTGAAACAAATGTTCTCAACTTTTTTCTTGATTTGGCATGGAATTCCAGGGTAGTCTTACAGTAGGAAAGATAAAACTCTGACAAGGGAAGGAAAGGAAAGGCCCACTCTCCACCCAACAGTACAGTCTGCAATATTCCAATCCAAGCGCTGCCCTATCCTCTCCCCTCTGGTGTTTATATCTAAAAAACTAGCTCCTGCATACAAAGGAAAATAAGATTATGAACCTATTTATATCACTGTGGAGAGGATGGTAAGGATGTCATAATGGCTGGAAGTGGTAATAAAGGAGATAATACCAGGTACACATGAGATTCTCAATCTCACAACTAAAAAGGCAGAACTCCATAAAGGTTAGAAGAAACACATTTTATAAATGACTATTAGTCACACACACACAGAGCCATATACACACATAATCAAATCATATTTTCCTCATTTCTGTCAAATAAATAAACTCTTCCCTGAAAAAAGAAAAGCCATCCTTTTCTGCCTATAGTAGAGTTTTGTCATCAGGCATGGTGGCATAGGCCTGGAATCCCAGGCCCTTGAAAAACTAAGACAAGAAAATCAGAAGTTCCGGGTCAGCCCCAGCTACATAGTGAATGAGGCCAGCCTGTGCTTCATAAAACATCTCAAAAAAATAAAAAAGGAAAAGTAAAGAAGAAAGAAAAAGAAATATGAATTTTTTAGTATTAATATTTCTGACACAAATTAAGCTAGAAATACATTCTGGTGAGGTGCCACACAATCCTACCCCAAGGGTTTCTCCAACCTCTCTAAATCAGTCCCTCTCCTTAGCTCTGCTGTAGCTCTGCTCTCCTAAGAGCAAATACTTCTTGGGCCTCACAGATCTAGAAAGCTCTTACTTGTACTGATGAGACATGAATTCTGTAAACATCCAGAGATTCAGACTTAGAAGTCCTCTTTTGTCTACATGCTGTTACCACTGCAGAAGTCAGGTAAGCAAAGGATGTGAGAACAAGGAGAGAGAAATGTCTTGATCCCTAAGTCCTAACATCACAGGAAGCATCTGCTCTGAGAACAATACTACCAGCCTCTGATTATAGAGTAAGGCTCTCATTTGGAAGAGGGAGAGTGCTCCTAGCAATGTTAGTTTCAACGACCCTGTATGTCAACAGTCGAAAAGCACCTAACAGGAAAAGCAGTGTTCCCCTACTTTCCTCTTTAGAGAGCATTCTGCTCCCAGGACAGGGTTTTCCATTCTAATCTTGATCAGATGAGGGATGCTCCTCCCAAAAGAAAAATCTAAAAATAAAATGAGAACCAAGCCACAATATATGCACACCCTAGTACAGATACTATATGAAATTATAAATTCTTTGTTGGTGGTGGTGTTGTTTTGAGGTGCAGTCTCACTCTAGCTCAACTGACCTAGAACTCACTGTGTGACCCAGGCTGTCCTCGAATTCATTGCAGTTCTCCAACCTCAGCCTCTCAAGTTCTGGGATTAAAAACATGAGCCACCATGTTCAACTTTATAAATTCTTAGTAAGTAAATAATGAATGCAGAACTACTTCAAGTATTATCTTCTAGGATTTGATATTTCAGTGTTTCCTTCAACCACAGCTATAAAACAATGGTTTATTTGTTTTCAGAAATGATGGTCAATAATAAAAATGAAGGTCTGTTACTGAGGAAGGTCCTCAGGGAAATGGGAGCCAGGGGTGAGGGAATATAACACTATAAGACCTATGTAAAAAAAAAAATACAGACATAGATAAAAAGAAAAAATGAAGTTCTGCCCCATGTATAAAGGAAAGAATTCCTTCTGTAGCTTCTTTTGTTGTATTTGTTGTTGTTTTGGTTTGGTTTTTCGAGGTTGGGTCTCAGACTCTAGCCCAGGCTGACCTGGAATTCACTATGTTGTCTCAGGGTGGCCTCACACTCACAGCAATCCTCCTACCTCTGCCTCCCGAGTGCTGGGATTAAAGGCATGCGCCACCACGCCAGGCTGTAACGTTTTTAGTGTTATCACTACAAATAATAATAGCCATTGTTGTATACTAAGTGCCTAGTAGGTACCACGTAGTAGATTTTAACTCAATACCTTCACAGGAAGGTCAATTTAGTCACTTCCTTTTTGCAAAGGAGGAAACTAGTGCTCAAAGCAATAAAGTGACCTGCCCAGCATGTCACATCTACCTATCACAGTACTGCTTAGAAGTCAAGCTCAGATTTTAAGAACTAACCTATACTTCCTCTCCAGGGAAACAAAGGTTCCACTTCCCTGACTTTGCTCTCACAAATGACAAAGTAGCCTGGCCCCAGCATATATACTTCTCTTCCTGGCTCCCATCCCAAATATACCCACCCTGTCAGCCAAGTTCCTGTAGATAAACTTTAATTTTATCTCATTTACTAATGGAGTCAAATCCTCTATGTTGGTAAAAAAAAAAAAAAAATAGACATTTATGTCTATCTCTCTTCATTTTGTGCACTTAAGTGACTTTTTAGGTAACTTTCTTTTTTTTCTTTTTTTTTTTTTTTTTTTTTTTGGTTTTTTGAGGTAGGGTCTTATTCTAGCCCAGGCTGACCTGGAATTCACTATGCAGTCTCAGGCTGGCCTCCAACTCACAGCAATCCTCCTACCTCTGCCTCCTGAGTACTGGGATTAAAGGCGTGTGCCACCACACCCAGCATGGTAACTCTTAATATTATAGGCATTTACACCCCACTTTCTGGTACAAATATATTTCTAGTTGATAGTGTTTATATTTGGGTACCAGAACTATGAGTGATTTGACTTTATTCCCTTTATTGCCAAAGTTAACCAAGTTCTAAGCACTGGGCATATGTCAGTCTAAGCCACCAGGAAAAAATAAAACAAATGCTCATTTTAATGAAAAAAAGTTTTAAGTATTAAATGATAACCCCTAGAATTAGTTTTCCCTTAATACTGAAAAGGAAGACATTTATTGGTCCAACATAATTCTGGGCCAGATCAGAATTCAAACTTGAAACAAGAGGCGTTGGCTCTTTTGCAAATGGCTACTACTTTTCAAATTATTGTCTGTCTGTCTGTCTGTCTGTCTGTTTCAAGGTACAGTCTCACTCTAGCTCAGGCTGACCTGGAACTCACTATGTAGTCCCAGGCTAGCCTTGAACTCATGGCACTCCTCCTACCTCTACTTCCTGAGTGCTGTGATTAAAAGCTTGTGCCATCATGCCCAGCTGTCACATTATTTTTCTTCCTTTATTCCCCCCACCCCACCCATTCCTTTAAGTTTCTTTTTCATTCCATAAAACTGTATTGTGTAGCTCTTCTTTTCCTTCCCAGTGGCTTGTTTAATAAAATCCACAGCACCCACTAAGCATAGTTTTGACCGCCTCTTCTGGGCACATGCTACATCCCTAGCCATTTGCCATCCAACCATGAGCAGTGGAGTCAAAGGCCATTTCTGGGCCTATCCCGCAGAAACTTCCACATGAGAGATTCCATGCTCTTCCCTGCAGTCTCAGGGGTCATCTTGCCAATGATGGCACCACAGATGGAAGGAACCATTTAGAAGAACACCCAGGAACACAGGTTCAAACCTCACAGGAGCGAGAATTAAACATGTGTGGCATAAAATCACTGCAATTTTGGGTCCCTCTGTTACATGACCTAGCAAACTATGACTACAATATATGCAGTTTTTCTCACCTTTTTCAAAGACTCCTTCTGCTTCCAGAACAGAAACATTTTGGTTTGATGCTATCTTGAACACTTCAGCCTTTACAGTGACCTGTGGGGGACTGTGTTCGAGAAGCTCCACCCCCACAGTCACATTTCCTCCAGGTCTGATGATCCCTGGGGCTGTCAGCAGAAAACAGGGCCTAAAGAGTTCCCAACAAAGGAAAAACAAAATCTTACTCTTACATCTCCATGGTCATGGATAATGAGTCTCCACACTCTGTCCACTGCAGTTATTACAGTTAACATCGTTCCACTGCTGTATTTCTACTTAGTAATGCAGGGAAATGATACTGAAACAATAATTCCCAATTAAAATGCAGTAATCCATGCACCACATGCACATTTCATAAACCACAAAGAGCACAGGAGGCACCAGAGTAAAACGACTCACACTGGAGCAACTTGCAAGCGTCCAAGCTTCTCCTTTCAGATAACTTTAATTCAACAGGGATTATTTTCTTAGGATTAGGATGTTGCCTGTTCAAATATCATGCATGGGCATACGCTCAAATTGTGGGGACAGGGGACATTTAACATACCATTGGGTGAAAATACCATCTGAAAATGAAAAATTAGCAGCAAAGAAGTTTCTAGGTGTAGCAGAGCACAAAAGTCCCTAAAACTAGCTAGGTATGGTTGCACACGCTGTAATCCCAGCCCTCACAGAGGCTGGTCAAAAGCATAACCCAGAATTCAAGGCCAAACTAGGTAAGATCCAGCAGTCCTTCTGCTGAAGGTAGAGAGAGGTTAGGGCCCCGCTGCTTTATGAACAAGGCACTATTAGCTCTTGTCATCGCCCCAGGGCGTCAGGCATGGTGACACAGCCACCTCAGTCACACTGTGACCATGCCACAGCGGAGAAACCCGTTTAGAAAACGCATCCGTGCGCTTCTGAGAAAAGAAGGCACATTATTTAGGAGCAAAAAGCTGAGAAGCCAATGGCAGAGCAGACAAAATCTAAACTGACTGCTCAGAGCCACTCAGCAGAAAGCGCCTCTGCGAGCCGGTGCGGGGCTGAGCGCCCGCCTCTCCCACACGCACGCGCCCCACGCACGCGCCCCACGCACGCGTCCCGCGCACGCACGCGCCCCACGCACGCGTCCCGCGCACGCACGTGCCCGCTCCTACCCCTGGGCTGCGGCCAGCGCGGCGGCGCACACGCAGAGGAGCGCGGTGGTGGGCGGCCTCGGGCCTCGCATCTCGGCTGCTACGGTTGGCTCCGGTGGGCTGCGGCCACGTCCGGAAGATTCCTCCCGACCTGGGCGAGCCGAGTGAACTGGGCGCGCCTGCAAGCCGGGAGAGCTAAGTGAGACCGGACTTGGGGCTCCGCCCCTCCCGGCCTCGCCTCGCCTGGAGGCCCTGAGCTGGGGCGCGGCCCCGCCCTCCGCGCTGCCGGGCCCACCCGGACCCGCCTCTCCGCTGGCGCTCCACCGACGACACCCGCAGAGAGCGGAGAAATTCCCAGCACCCATGTGAGCTTGGAAAAAAGTCAGTCATTGTCCTCAAACTGAGTCAAGTTTACAGAAATGGCAAGCGCGCACGCAATCGTGTGTGTTTTCTGGGTAGTTGTTTCATGTACGTGAATGAGGGCAAGGAACAACGTTTTCCTCCTTAAGACAAAAATTGAAGTACACTGCTATCCTCACCAGGAAAAATTTTCTCCACTTTAAAAGAGGGTTTGACCCCCCAGTTCCAAGGTTAAAATGGGAAGAGAGGGACGTGGAGGAGAGAAAAATGTTCTGGCACGAGCAAAAAAAAAAGGGGGGGGAGGGTGAGGCCACTTGGAACTCAGAGGAACCACTGTCTGGGAAGGTGCTTTCCTACTTGCAGCTGTCTCTGAATACGTTTGCTGCAGAAAGGTCGGAGATGTGAAGCTGGGTCCTGTGTAGCACGTCTTGGGAATGAAGAAGAAAGGTGGCCAGGGACCTGGCTTGTCCGTAGTTGCTTTCCCAGCACCCGTTTTGGCACCATCACCACTGCAGATGACTCAGGTTTCACCATGGCTACACCACAAAAGCAAGAAACTACAAAAAAACTGTTGGAAAACAGACACACTCAGTCCCTGACAACTTAAGTTTTCTAATTCATAGAGACATTTTAGATGGTGACATTTTAGTTTGGGGCAAAAGGATGTCTCGTGGCACAGATCTATTCTAAAAGAGGGAGAAAGCACCTACACAAATTGTGGTTTTGGAGTACAGGAATTGGTTTTCTTCCCTTCCTGTCCCGCCCTTTTTCACCGTGCTGAACAAACTCCAGATATCCCTGTGTCCTCTCCTAGGGGCAGCCTGTCTTTAGTGGTCTTCCAGTGTGTGCAGAGCACCAAGAAGTGCCTGAGTGGATCCTAGGGAGAAGCTGCTCCTGATACAGCTGTTACTGCTGGGCTAGTTGCCTTGCCTTGCTTGTACAGAGATGAGGATCAAGTTCAAGTGTAGGCAAAGTGCCAAGTTTGAAACTGGTACTTCTCACTTCACTGTGTACTAGAATCACATTAAGACGTGGAGGTCTGAGAGGACTAGGATTCTACTTTCTATCAGCAGCCAGCAGCACCAAGAGTGTCCAGGTACTGGCAGTTTGCGGCACTCTAACGAGAAAGGGAAGTTGGGACAACTGAAATAATCCCCAAGCTCTAATTTCATAGTGGTGGACAACAAATTCAGACAGGACTTCAAAAGAAGTTGATAATGTTGCATTCCAAGAAGACTTCTAAAAAGGCTTAGAACCACCTAGTTAATTAAATCTGTGACAATCCCACGTAAGCCACATGCACAAAGGAGAGACAAGAGCAAAGTTGCACATGCCCAACTAGGTGGCACAACCATCTGGCGTTAGATTACATTGCCTGAGGCTCTGGCACACCAATATATTCTCTCTCTCTCTCTCTCTCTCTCTCTCTCTCTCAAAAAGAAAAAAAAAAAAAAAAGATCTGTATTTGAGACCACCTCACTATTTATACCTTCCTCCTCACAATACACATTTGTGTGACCAGATTAAGGAAAAGGATAAGTATAAGAAACAATAGACTCTATGGGCTGGAGACATGGCTCAACAGTCAAGAACACTTCCTTTGCAAGCAAGAGGGCCAGAGCAGGCCTGCTGGACTTTTTGGGTTCCATTATCAGGATCCACATAGGCCACACATTTTGTAACCCCAATTCTGTGGGGAGCATAGAACAGAGAATTGCCAGGGCATTAAAAAAAAAAAAAAAAAAAGCAAACTCCAGGATTAGTAAGAGACTCCAACTCAAGTAAGAATGGGTGGAAGAGTGATGGAAGAGACACCCAGCACTCCCCTAAAGCTACCACAGTATTTTTGTGTGTTTGTTGTTTTTTTCTGGGTTTTTTGTTTTGCTTTAGTTTGGTTTTGGTTTTTCAAGGTAAGGTCTCACTCTAGCTAAGGCTGACCTGGAATTCACTATGTAGTTCAGGGTGGCCTCGAACTCACAGTAATCCTACCTCTGCCTCTGTTGCAGTGAGGTTCGCATTGCTGGTAGAAATCACCCAACCAAGAGCAGCTTGTGGGAAAAAGAGGTTTATTTTGACTAATAGGCTCGAGGGGGAAGCTCCACAATGGCAGGAAAAACGATGGCATGAGCAGAGGGTGGACATCACCCCCTGGCCAACATAAGGTGGACCATAGCAACAGGAGAGTGTGCCAAACACTGACAAGGCGAAACTGGCTATAATGCCCATAAGCCTGCCCCCAACAATACACTCCCTCCAGGAGGCATTAATTCCCAAATCTCTATCAGCTGGGAATCTAGCATTCAGAACACCTAAGTTTATGGGGGACACCTGAATCAAACCACCACAGCCTCCCAAGTGCTGGGATTGAAAGCATGCACCACCACGCCTGTGTTAGTATTTTTGAATAAGGTTAAATTTCCTGCTTAAGTCTCCAGCAGCCTGCTGGAGGAGGTGTTACTTGGGGTAGGGGGGAGCAATCCTGAGGTCCAGCCCTAAGGTGTGTTTTGGAGGCAGACCTTGATTTGAGCCCAAAGGTATGGAAAGAACAAATGTGCTCTGGTGTTTCATGCTTGCTTGTGCTGGCTCTTTGGTGGTTTCTTTCTGCTTGGATCTATGAAAGGGAACCAGCTTCTTCTACCATTGATGGAACTTCCCCTGGATCTGTAAACCTGAAATAAACATGTTCCTCCCATAAACTCTCTGTTTGGATGTTCATCCCAGCAACATGGAGTTGACTACAACAACATCATCACAGACAACACACACACCATATTACACACACAAGCAAACAATGGGCTCTATTCCAGAAATTAAAAGCTAAAGAGCTGCAGGAATTTAAAGACACAGTCATAGAACAGCTGAAAAGTGCCAAGCAAACAACAAATAATGTTCCACAAGTGCATGGCCCCTGCCAGAAATCAGATGCTCCATCTACCAGACAAGCCAGAGATAGCTCTGATTTAAAAAAAAAAAAAAAAAACTGAAGGCCTACCTTCAGAAAAAGTCTACAGCTCTCACAAACTCCAACCCCAGTTCAGGTTTTAGTGAGGCAGTGATTCCTCTGAGTGGGTCAGTAGTAGAGAGGAATCCCACTCCAGTTGAGGTATTTAGGGGTTTTTTGTTGTTGTTATTGTTGTTGTCATATGGGGTTTTTTTTTTTTGTTGTTGTTTTTTTTTTTTTTTTTTTTGGTTGGTTGGCTGGTTTTGTTTTTGTTTTGTGGGATTTTTTGTTTATTTTTGTTTGTTTTTTGGTTTTTGAGGTAGGGTCTCACTCTAGTTCAGGCTGACCTGGAATTCACTATGTAGTCTCAGGGTGGCCTTGAACTCACGGCAATCCTTCTACCTCTGCCTCCCAAGTGCTGGGACTAAAGGCGTACACCACCACGCCCGGCCTGGTTTTGGTTTTTGAGATAGGGTCTTGCTCTAGTCCAGGCTGACCTGGAATTCATTATGTAGACTCAGGGTGGCCTCGAACTTAAGTGATCCTCCTACCTCTGCCTCCCGAGTGCTGGTACTGAAAGTGCCCACCAGCACATCCAGCCGAGTTCAGGTTTTAGTGGGTGACTCCTCTGCTGGTGGGTCAATAGTAAAAAGGAGTCCCATTTGTCAGTGTCTATGTCTTGGAGGGCAGCAGCTAGGTGCCTACTGTTTAATACTGAGCTACCCCAGGGGCCTGTGAACAGGGAACAATGACAGGGATCATGAATTTAAACTGCCACAGACCCAGGGCCAGAGACAACCCAGGGAGGCACATATGGAGAATATGAAGGCCAAAGGCTGACAAGATGAAAAGTACAGGCAGTGGGACTTAACTTTGTGACGAGGAACAGATTTCAACGAGTTAGAATAACCCTGAAGTTGATAGCCCTGAGCCTGAGATTAGGGCGTACATCAACCTCTAGGGCCATCTATATGCTCTTTAATGCCACAGAGCTGAAAACTCTGAAGTGTGTCTCTGTGGTGGTTTGATTCAGGTATCCCCCATATACTTAGGTCTTCTGAATGCTAGGTTCCCAGCTGATGGAGATTTGGGAATTAATGCCTCTTGGAGGCAGTATATTTTTAGGGGTGGGCTTATGTATGATATAGCCAGTTTCCCCTTGCCAGTGTTTGGCCCACTCTCCTGTTGCTGTTGTCCACCTCATGTTGGTGATGGGGTGATGTCCACCCTCTGCTTATGCCATTGTTTTTCCCTGCCATCATGGAGCTTCCCCTCGAGTCTGTAAGCCAAAATAAACCCTTTTTTTCCCCACAAGCTGCTCTGGTCAGGTGAATTTTGCTAGCAATGTGAACGTGACTAAAACAGTAAAGATGGTACCAGAGCAGTGGGATTGTTGCTGCTAGAAACCTGACTCGGTGGCTTTGGCCTTTTGGAACTGCTTTGCAGGAGGATGTGGACAAATTTGAAATCGTGGCCTAAAAGATGCTTGCAGTGCTGTAAGTAGAGCTTAATGGACTATTCTGGTCATAGTTGAAAGACCTGAATGCAGTAATAGCTATGGACTGTGAGGTTTGGCTTATGAGGGTGAGAAAGAGCTTTGTCTGGGCTGGGCTAAAAAACAGTTGTGTGAGAGGTGTGATGTTATGCCCTTGTCCTGAGAATTGTTCAGGGTTGCATTGTGTAGAATGGACTAGTGTGAGCAGAGGGATAGCACAGAAAAAATGAAATCTTTGGACCAAAACTTCAACCCATTCAACTGCAATTGCATGAGAGATTAACACCTTTGAGATTGGGCCATCTGACCTGCACTGGGACAGCAAAAAGAATGCAGTCTTTTGGACTGGAGGGATGGCTTAGTGGTCAAGGTGCTTGCCTGCGAAGCCTAAGGACGTAGGTTCAATTCTCCAGGTCCCATGTAAGCCAGATGCACATGGTGGCACATGCATCTGGAGTTCATTTTCAGTGGCTGGAGGCCCTGGCCCATTCTCTCTCTCTCTTTGTCTGTTGCTCTCAAATAAATAAAAAATAAAATAAAAATAAATAAATAAATCTTTTAAAACAAAGACTTTGTAAAGAATGCAGTCTTTAGAAGGGGACTGAATGCTGAAGGCGTATCCTGTTCTTCAAAGTCTTCTGTATTCCCCCCTAGATTAACAAATTAGCACCCCACCTGGTATTATGGAGTATAAGAAATGCAGGAAAGGGAGGGTCATTGAGTTTGCAACATGGTCTTGTGTTTTGGAAATGGCCATGGGCAGTGTGCAACAGGTTTCTTGGATGCCTGCGTGGAGACCCGATGGCCAGGAGGATGAACCGTGGGTTGCAGAGACCCATTGGAGATGCTGAGACCATGAGTGGGCTGCTAAGGAGAGCTGCCAGCCCTTGATGAGTTTTCCAGGACTGAGTAGCCTAGCTGGAGGGCGGAATTGGAATTCTAGAAACTTGTTGCTGGCTTGAATTATCAGGTTTGGAGATTTGTCACTGACGAGAGTTGTTGAACTTGGAGCTACAGCGTTTGATGTTTGCCCTGTTTAAATCTTGTATTGGTTGAATATTTCTTTGCTATGCCCAATGCCATCTTTTGCAGTGTGTTTATTCTGTGCCATTATGGGTTTTGGGGGGGTATTTTTGGTATTATGGCTCAGTTAAGACCTTGGACTATGAGGATGCTTGAACATCATTGAAATTGATTAAAAACTGTGGTGAGCTGGGTGTGGTGGTGCACGCCTTTAATCCCAGCACTCGGGAGGCAGAGGTAGGAGGATTGCTGTGAGTTCAAGGCCACCCTGAAACTACATAGTGAATTCCAGGTCAGCCTGGGCTAGAGCAAGACCCTACCTTGAAAAAAAAAAAAAAAACCTATGGTGACTTTTTTTTTCAATTTTTTTTTTATTAACAACTTCCATGCTTATAAAAAAATATCCCATGGTAATGCCCTCCCTCCCCCCACTTTCCCCTTTGAAACTCCATTCTCCATCATATCCCCTCCCTGTGGGGACTTTTAGAGTTGTACTGAATGCATTGTATTTTATATCATATATGGTTATCAGTTTATGGGGGTCGGGGCAGAATGTGGTGGTTTGATTCAGGTATCCCCCATAAAGTTAGGTATTCTGAATGCCATGTTCCCAGCTAATGGAGATTTGGGTACTAACGCTTCCTGGAGGCAGTGTATTGTTGGGGGTGGTCTTATAGATATTATAGCCAGTTTCCTCTTGCCAATGTTTGGCACACTTTCCTGTTGCTGTTACCCACCTGATATTGGCAAGCAGGTGATGTCCACTCTCTGCTCATGCCATCATTTTCCCCTGCCATCATGAAGCTTCCCCTCCAGCCTGTAAGCCAAAATAAACATTTTTTTCCCACAAGCTCCTCTTGATCGAGTATTTTCTGGCAGCAGTGTGTAGCTGCCTGCAACAGTCTCCAACAGAGTAATTTTTAGAAAGTATGAAGACATATCTTCTGCCTGTACAAACCTCAGTGCATGGTTGCCCCCCCACACACACTCCAGACACACTTGGGAGACTGCTCCCAGTTAGAAGTTTAGCCAGCCAACAGTGGGAAGTGTCCAGAGGATGAGAAAGCCCACCCATCTCACAGACTGAAAAGCAAAGCATGGCCAGCAGAGGCCCCTGGTATGCAAAGAAGGGAAGTTGCTAAGGTGAACACTGTTCTACCAGACACTGGGCACTTGTCTAATATGGACTTAATATCAGCATGAGCCATAGAAAAGACAAGAGTCTACAGTTGCACTGACCCCACACACCCTGTACATGCAACAAGCAGTCTCTAAGTTTTGAGGACCCAGAAAGACTGCTCCAATACTTCGTTGTCCTCATTATACTTTCCTTTTTCTTTTCTTTCTTTTAACTTTTTAAATTTATTTTTACTTACTCATTTGAGAGAGACAAAGAGGCAGATAGAGAGAGAATGGGTGCACCAGGGCCTCCAACCACCGCAAACAAACTCCAGATGCATGTACCACTTTGTGCATCTGGCTTATGTAGGTCCTGGGGAATTGAACCTGGGTCCTTTCACTTTGCAGGCAAGCACCTTAACTGCTAAGCCATCTTTCCAGCACCCCCCCCCTTTTCATTTTTACTATATTTTTTTGCTATAAGGTATGGTCTCACTCTAGCCCAGGTTAACATAGAATTCACTATGTAGTCTCAGGCTGGCCTTGAACTCACAGCAATCTTCATACCTCTGCCTCCTGAGTGCTAGAATTAAGGGTGTGCACCACCACCACACCTGGCTTTTTTACTATGCTTTTTAAATTTTTTTGGGGGGGGGGCACACTCAGGTCCTCTTGCCACTTACAAACACCAGTTGCTCGCACTGCTTTTTGCATTTGGCTTATATGGGCAACTTGGGAGTTGAACCCTGGGGCCAGCAAGCTTTGCAAGCAAGTACTTTTAACTGCTGAGCCATCTCCCCAGGCCCCTTTTTATTATACTTTCAACAGCATTTACTTAATTATATTTTTAAAACTTTTTATATTTAGTTTTATTTCCCATCATACATGTTCACATTTTTTTCATTATTGAGCCCTTCTTACATTTATCTGATTTTGCTTGCAAACTTGTAAAATCAGGGCTGGAAAGATGGCTCATCAGTTGAAGACACTAGCTTGCAAAGTCTGACAGCCAAGGTTCAATTCCCCAGTACCCATGTAAAGCCAGGTGCACAAAGTGGTGCATGTGTCTGGAGTTTGTTTGCAGTGCTCCCATTCTCACTCTCTGTCTCTCTCTCTCTCTCTCTCTCTCTCTCTCTCTCAAATAAATAAATAAAATAAAAGAGAAAATAGAAAAAAGAAAAGAGAGCCAGGTGTGGTGGCACATAGCTTTAATCCCAGCACTCTGGAGGTAGGCAGGAGGATCACCATGAGTTCGAGGCCACCCTGAGACTAGTGAATTCCAGGTCAGCCTGAGCTAGAGTGAGACCCTACCTCAAAAAACCAAAAAAAGAAAGAAAAAGAAAACAGAAAAGAGCCCAGGCATGGTGGTGCATGCCTTTAATCCCAGCACTCAGGAGGCAGAGGTAGGAGGACTGCTGTGAGTTCAAGGCCACCCTGAGACTACATAATGAATCCCAGGTCAGCCGGGGTTAGAGTGAAACTCTACCTTGAAAAAAAAAAAAAAAAAGAAAGAAAGAAAAGAAAAACTAAAATTATAGAACAAAAACAAAAAATAGAAAACAAGAAAAGAAAAACTTAGAAAATTATTTTTTTCTACTCTACTGTTTTCTCCTTCATAACATTCTTCTCTATTCCACTTCCCCTTTCCTTTTATTTATTTAACCTTGCTTCTCCTCTGTTTTTTCCTTTTCCTCCCTCCTTCCTATATGTCATTCATTAGCTCTTTCTATGTTTGTCCTAAATCTTTTTTAAGTTGATGGCACATTCTACATTAGTTCTGCCATTTTCTATTTTATGAACGTTGGGGATATATTAGTGGGTTTTAATGGTCTTTAAGTCTATTTTTACATCTTGTTTAGTTTGATGTTGCTGTTAGAGCAGCTTGTTTTCTCCAGTTTGAGTGGTACTGGGGAGTGAGACCTCAAGAGCAGGCTGCTCATAAGAAGACCCCCAAATAAAACCAGGAGAAACAGACCCACGGATGCAATAGCTGAACAGAGACACAAGAAGGTGGAAAAGAAGGCATCAGGGCTCCTCTGCATATGTACCTTCTTATGCTACTGAGTTCAAAGATGCAAAAACTAGACAGTATGCCAGGTGAGATTTTCACAAGTTTATTAGTAACACAGATCAGTGGTCTCAAGAGAACATAAAAAAAAATGAATCAATTCAGGAACTGGAGAGAGGATCCAGCAACACAGACAGTGAAATAGACAAGAAAATCAGCAACGTGCACAAAAAAAGCAATATGTAAGAAAACTTCAGCAAGAAAATTGAGATTTTGAAAAATTACAAACATTGGAAATGAAACAACATCAATGAATCACTTTTTTTTTTTTTAAAGTGGAAAGTATCACTGCTGTGGTGGATCTTCATTGACAACCTGACTGGATTTGAAATTTCCTGGGAGACACAGCTGTGGGCATGTCTGTGGTGGTGTTCCAGGACAGCAGCAGCCCAAAGACTATAGTCCCAGACTGAATAAAACAGGAAAAAGAAGCCCCTGTGATGATTGGTCTTCACTGTAAACTTAACTGGATTTATAATCGCCATGACAACATGCTCGGGATGACTAAGAGAGTGTTTCCATAAAGGGTTGACTGAGAAGGGAAGACCCACCCTGAATGTGGGCAGAATCATCCCATGGGCCTTGGACTACATAAAATGAAAAAGCAGAGTGAACATGAGTACTTCTCTTTCTCTCTCTCCATCTTGATGGCACGTGCAATGTAACAAGTTGCCTGGCTTTCTGACACCAACCCTAGTGGATTTATCTGTTAGCCATGGAAGGAGGGTTAATCAAAATTGAAAGTGTCATGAATAAGCTATATGGAAACATACTTCTCAGGTAAAAATTAATGTGTGTTTTAAAACAAAGTTTCAACAGAGGTACCCTGTGGGAATTGGATAATACTCTGCTCTGAAACTATAGATTTTTACAGAAAAATTTAAGTGCCAGGGTGGTTTGAGTGTAAATGTATGTCTCCCATACACTTGGGTACTTTTTAAAGTTTTTTATTTTTCATTTTTCATTATTGACAACTTCCATAATTATAGACAATAATTCCCTGCCCCCCACCTCCCCCTTCCCAACTCTACTCTCCGTCATATCCCCTCCCCCTCTCAATCAGTCTTTCTTGTATTTTGATGTCATGAACTTTTCCCCTATTGTACTGGTCTTGTGGAGATAGTGCCAGGTACTGCAAGGTCATGGATATCCAGGCCATTTTGTGTCTGGAAGAGTGCATTGTAAGGAGTCCTATCCTTCCTTTGGCTCTTACATTCTTCCCACCATCTTTTTTGCAATGGGCCCTGCAGTGATTTGATTCAGGTGTCCCCCATAAACTTAAGTGTTCTGAATGCTAGGTTCCCAGCTGATGGAGATTTGGGAATTAACATTTCCAGGAGGCAGTGTATTGTTGGGGGTGGGCTTATAGATGTTATAGCCAGTCTCTCCTTGCAAGTGTTTGGCACACTCTCCTGTTGCTATTGTCCACTTTATGTTGGCCAGGGGGGTGATGTCCACCCTCTGCTCATATTGTTGTTTCCCCTGCCATCATGGAGCTTCCCCTCAAGCCTGTAAGCCAAAATAAACCTCTTTTTTCCCACAAACTTCTCTTGCTCAGGTGATTTCTACTAGCAATGCAAACCTAACTGCAATAGGCCCTGAGCCTTGGAAGATGTGATAGAAATGTTTCAGTGCTAAGCACTCCTCTGTCACTTCTCCTCAGCACTATGGTGACTTTTGAGTCATCCCAGATGTCACTGCCATCTGAAAAGAGAAGCTTCTCTAACCAAAAGTGAGTGTAGCATTAATATATGGATATGAACATTAAGAAATGTGCTTACCCAGCAGCTTGGTGAGCATAATATATGCATTTAGCCAGACACCAGCAGGCATTAACACCACTAGGGCTTCCCTAATTATAGGTTTTCAGTATGAGGCATGTATTCCCTCCCATGGAGCAGTCCTCCAGTCCAATTAGAGAACAGTTAGTTTCCCACATAACAGATATGCCACTATTGCACCTGCTGACTCTTTTGACCTGGTTGGTCAAACTTAAGGGTGTCCACTGTTGTTTATCTCCATGATGACTTCTCTCTCTTTCTCCTATAGAGCTGCATGCATGTAGCTTTTTCCAGTTTTCTGTCAGCTGATCAACAAGGAGGAGGTTTTCAGCTCAGCTCCAGCAAGATTTTTCAGTGACCTTGCAGCCCAAGCATGTGGAGTCTTCAGCAATAGGGTCTTACCATCTATTCCTAGTGGGACATCAAGAGCCTCAGCAATGGCTTATAATGTTTTAGGAACACCAGGGATCTCCCTAGTGAACAACTTGCTGGAAGGTATCCCATCTCTAGCACTGAAAATTGTCTAGTAACAGTCTATGGCTTCTGGATGCAACATGGTCCAAAAAAAAACCAGGCTTCCATGACTTATTCATACCCTCTTAGATTTTGATTAACCTCCTCGAACCCTTCCTTTACTCAGTCTCTTCCCCTGGCCTCACTTAGGCTTTTCTACCCCCATTAATCTGTTCTTCTACTTTCATATATACAATACCATCCCCTTAACTCCTCCCCTCTTCTCCCTCCCTTATTATAGCCCCTTTCTAGCTTACTGACCTCTGCTATTGAGTTTTATTCCAACTCACATACAAGTCCAAACATTTGTAGCAAGGCTCCACATATGAGAAAAAACATGTGGCGCTTGGCTTTCTGAGCCTGCATTACCTCAATAAGTATAATCCTTTCTAGGTTCATTCATTTTCCTACAAATTTCATAATTTCATTTTTCTTTACCACTGAATAGAATCTGTTGTATAAATGTACCACATCTTCATTATCCATTCAGCAGTTGAGGGGCATCTAGGCTGGTTCCATTTCCTAGCTATTGTGAATAGAGAGGCAATACACGTGGATGTGTAAGTATCTCTAAGGTAGTGAGATGAGTCCTTAGGCTATATGACTAGGAGTGGTATAGCTGGGTCATATGGTAAATCTATTTTTAGCTGTCTCAGGAACCTCCACACTGATTTCCACAATGGCTGTACCAGATTACAGTCCCGCGAACAGTATAGAAGGGTTCCTTTTTTTCCACATCCTCACAGCATTTATTTTCATTCAACTTACTGATAATAGCCATTCTGACAGAAGGAGATAAAATCTCAAAGTAGTTTTAATTTGCATTTCCCTAATGGCTAAGGATGTAGAACATATTTTTAGATGTTTATATGCCATCTGTATTTCTTCTTTTGAGAACTCTCTATTTAGTCCCATAGCCCTTTTTTAAAAAAAGAATATTTTATTTTGCTTTATTTATTTGAGAGAAATAAATAGGCAGGGGGAGAGAGAATGAGCATGCCACGGTCTCCAGCCACTGCACATGAACTCCGGATGCATGTGCCCCCTTGTGCACCTGGCTTATATGGGTCCTGAGAAATGGAGCCTGGTCCTTTGGCTTTGCAGACAAGCACCTTAAACACTAAGCAATTTCTCCAGCCCCTTAGCCCATTTTTTTAATTGGGTTGTTTGATTTCTTATTATTTAGTTTTTTGAGTTCTTTGCATATCCTGGATATTAAGCCTCTATCAGATGTATAGCTGGCAAAAAGATTTTCTCCCATTCTATAGGTTGTCTCTTTGCTCTATTCACAATGTCCTTTGCTGTACAAAAGCTTTGTAATTTCATAAAGGTCCCAATGGTGGATTAGTGGTTTTATTGCCTTAGCAACTGAGGTTATATTCAGAAAGTCTTTGCCTATACCAATATCTTCAAGGGTTTCCCCTACTTTTTCCTCTAGCAGTTTCTGATACTAAGGTCTTTGATCCATTTGGACTTAATTTTTTTTTCTTTTTTGTTTTTTTGAGGTAAGGTCTTGCTCTAGCTCAGGCTGACCTGGAATTCACTATGTAGTCTCAGGGTTGCCTCGAACTCAGGGCAATCCTTCTACCTCTGCCCCCCACCCCCACCCCACAGTGCAGGGATTAAAGGCATGCGCTGCCACACCCGGCTCATTTGGACTTAATTCTTGTGCATGGAGAGAGATAAGGATCTATTTTCATCCTTCCACACATACATATCCAGTTTTCCGAGCACCATTTGTTGAAGAGGCTGTCTTTTTCTCCAATGAGTATTTTGGGCATTTTTGTCAAAGATTTGTGCCAGTACCATGCTAGTTTTGTTTCTATGGCTCTGTAATATTGGTTAAAATCAGGTATGGTGATACCACCAGCCTTATTTTTGCTGCTCAAAATTGTTTTGGATATTTGAGGGGTTTTTGTGCTTCCAAATGAATTTGAGGATTGTTTTCTCTGTTTCCATGAAGAATGCCATTGGTATTTTGATAGAGATTGCATGAAGTGTGTAGATTGCTTTTGGTAAACCTGACATTTTCACAGTATTGATTCTTCCAATCCAAGAACTTGTGATGTCTTTCCATTTCCTAGTGTCTTCTGCAATTTCTGTCTTTAGTGTTCTCAAGTTTTCATTGTAGAAATCCTTCACTTACTTGGTTAGGTTTACTCCAAGACACTTTATTTATTTATTTATTTTGAGGCAATTGTGAATGTGAGTGATTCCCTGATTTCATGCTCAGCATGCTTGTTGTTAGTATATAGAAAGGCTACTGATTTCTGTGTGTTTATTTTGTATCTTGCTACATTGCTAAAAGTGTTTCTAAGCTCTGTGTGTTTCTAAGTTTGCTGGTAGAGTCTTTAGGGTCCTTTATGTATAGAATCATATCATCTGCAAATAATGATAATTTCATCTCTTCCTTTCCAATTTGTATCCCTTTTATGTGTGTCTTTTGCCTTATTGCCATAGCTAAGACTTTCAGTACTATATTAAATAACAGTGGGGACCACAGATACCCTGGTCTTGTTCCTGATTTTAGTGGAAAAGTTTCAAGTTTTTCCACATTTAGTATTATGTTAGCAGTAGGTTTTTCATAAATAGCCTTTATTAAGTTGTGATATGTCCCTTCTATTCCCATTTTTTGTAGGACTTTTATTGTGAGGCAATGTTGTATTTTTTCAAATGTCATGGGACATTTTTGCTAACTGCTTGGCTCTCCATACTTGTTATAGGTCTATTTAAATGATTGATCTCATCTTAATTTAATTTAGGTAGGACATATAAATCAAGGAAATCATCCATTTCTTTCAGATTTTCATACTTAGTGGAGTATATGTTTTTACAGTATGTCCCTATGAATTTTTAAATTTCTCTGGTATCTGTTGTGATGTTGTGCTTTTCATCTCTAATTTTATTAATTTGTGTCTCTTCTCTCTTTCTTTTGGTCAGATTTGCTAAAGGTTTATCAATCTTGTTTATCCTTTCAAAGAACCAACTCTTTGTTTCATTGATTCTTTGGATTTTTCTTGGGGGGGGGGTTCTACTTCATTAATTTCTGCCCTAATCTTTCTTATTTCTTCCCATCTACTGATTTTCAGTTTGCCTTCTTTTTCCAAGGCTTTAAGGTGAAGCATTAGGTCGTTTACTTGAGACCTTACTAATTTCTTAATATAGGCACTTAAAACTATAAATTTACCTCTTAGGACTGCCTTCATTGTGTCCCAAAGGATTTGGTATGTTGTGTTCTCATTGTCATTTGGCTCTATGAATTTTCTTATTTCCTTCTTGACTTCTTCATTGACCCATTCAATATTTAGTAGTGTACTGTTTAGTTTCCATGATTTTGTGCATGCTCTATAGCTTTTCTTGCTATTGATTTGTAGTTTGATTCCATTGTGGTCAGATAGAATGCAAGGAATTATTTCAATTTTCCTGTGTTTGGTAAGATTTGCTTTGTGTCCTAATATATGGTCTATTTTAGAGAATGTTCCACGTGCTGCTGAAAAGAATGTATATTCTGCAGCATTTGGATGAAATGTCCTGTATATATCTGTTAGGTGCATTTCTCCTATGACCTCATTTAATCCAGATGCCTCTCTGTTTATTTTTTCCTGGGATGACCTGTCAATTGATGAGAGTGGGGTGTTGAAGTCACCCACTACCACTGTGTTTGGTGTTATCTGTGACCTTAGTTCTAATAGCGTTTGTTTGATGAAGTTGGGAACCCCTATGTTAGGTGCATATATGTTTAGGATTATGATGTCCCCCTGTTGGAGTGTGCCTTTAATCAATATAAAGTGACCTTCCTTATCTTTCCTAACTAATATTGGACTGAAGTCTACCTTGTCAGATATTAGTATAGTAACCCCTGCTTGTTTTCTAGGCCCATTTGCTTGAAACACCGTTTTCCAAACTTTCACCCTAAGATAATGTCCATCCTTTGTAGAAAGGTGGGTTTCTTGGAGGCAACAAATTGAAGAATCCTGACCAAGTGAGACCCTTCCCTAATGTACAACAGAAGAGGAAACAAAGCCACTATAAATCAAGAAGCAACAAATAACAAGCCCAAAATATAGCTTATTTAAGAATGGCAAATCCAGCTGGGCGTGGTGGCGCATGCCTTTAATCCCAGCACTCAGGAGGCAGAGGTAGGAGAATTGCCATGAGTTTGAGGCCACCCTGAGACTCCATAGTGAATTCCAGGTCAGCTTGAGCTAGAGTGAGACCCTGCCTCAAAAAACCAAAAAAAAAAAAAAAAAAAAAAAAAAAGAATGGCAAATCCAACCATCCATCAGATTTAACATATAATTTATCCTGATATGGAATGTGCAATTAGCACTTCCAGTCCAGGCCTATATACCAGGTTTATTTGGCGGGTACTGACCTGATGTAATTCCAGTTACCTTTTGGGATGATTTTGGTCTCAGTTATTCTGCACTCCTGCTTGGGTCCCTCTTTGGTACAGTGTGGGTTCAAGTAGGCTGGCTGGGTTGCTGAATCGCTGCTCTGGTCACTGGTGCTGGGTGCTGTGATCTCCCTTCCCCAGGTCTCTGGTGCTTGCTGGTGCTTGTGCTGCTGGTGGGGAGGGGAGGCTGTGGATGGTGACTCTAGTTCTCCTGCTGGTCCATGTGATCCTCTACCTCTTGATCTGCTCCTCCATTGGCTGCTGCAGTCTTCCCTTCATGTTTCTTGAGTTTGTGAAGAGCTCCAGTGTGAGTGGAAAATTCCCTCACCTGGCTTTTCCTGTGGCTTAAGCCAAGCCTTGCAGCTGTGGCCCCACAGACTTGGTGCCAATGCTGCTGGAGCCACTTCTGCCTGCCTATGTGGGCTCTGGATTCTCTGGATCTCTCCTACTTCTCTGCTGCCATTGGTAATTTCTTATACACCTCAATTTTTAGTAGAAGAGTATATTTTGCTGGGGGTGTTTTTGGCTTTTTCTCCCCTAGGCTGCTTTGACATGGTTCCTGCGCCACTATCTTAACCAGAAGTTCCCAACCAACATTCTTAACCAGCAGTGAACCCTGCAAGCTACATAGCTGGCCATCCAGGCAAAATGTGCCAACTGGTGCAATGGTGTTATGTCTGTTATGGAAGAAACCAATTACTCTCTGATTGGATTTAAGGCTCTTTCCATGGAAGGGAATTCATGCCTGGTAAAACCTAGTCAAAAGCCTATGATAAGCTGGGTGTGGTGGCGCACACCTTTAATCCCAGCACTCGGGAGGCAGAGGTAGGAGGATCACCATGAGTACAAGGCCACCCTGAGACCACAATAGTGAATTCCAAGTTAGCCTGAGCTAGAGTGAGACCCTACCTGGAAAAAAAATTTTAAAGCCTATGATGAGCCAGGCATGGTAGCACATGCCTTTAATCCCAGCACTGGGGAGGCAGAGGTAACAGAATCGCTGTGAGTTCAAGTCCAGCCTGAGACTACATAGTGAATTCCAGCTCAGCTTGGGCTAGAGAGCAAGACCCTACCTCAAAAAAAAAAAAAAAAAAAAAAACTATCAAGGGCTGGAGAAAGGGCTCAGCAGTCTATGGTTATACCACCCTGAATGTACCCAATCTCATCTGATTTCAAAAGCTAAGCAGGGTCAGACCTAGTTAGTACTTGGATGGGAGAGGGCTCAGCAGTTAAAGAGCTTGCCTGCAAAGCCTAATAACCCAGGTTCAAATCCATAGTACCTACATAAAGCCAAATGCACAAAATGGTGTGTGCATAAGGAGTTCATTTGCAGTGGCTGGAGGTCCTCCTCTCTCCCTGTCTTTCTTTCTCTCTCTCTCTCCCCTTGCAAATAAATAAAACTATGTTTAAAATAAATTTAAAATAAATAAATAAACTGCCAGCCAGCATAGATCCTTCCCTCATTAAGTTGCTTTGGTCAGGTATTTCATCACAGTGACAAGAAAAGTAGCTAACACAGCCACTTGAACAGCAGCACTGATCTCTACCTGTTTGTTGAAGGTGGGTGCCATGTGACCCACAGCTTGAGCAGTTCTCACCGCCATGTCTTCCCCATCATGATGAGATATCCCTTCAAACTGTGAGTGAAAATAATCCCTTCCTTCTTTAAGCTACTTTTGGTTTTTTGCTTGTTTGAAGTAGGGTCTTCCTCTAGCCCAGGCTGACCTGGCACTCACTTTATAGTCCCAGGCTGCCCTTGAACTCTCACAGTAATCATCCTACCTCTGCCTTCTGAGTGCTGGGATCAAAGGCGTACACCACTATGCCTGGCTTGTTAAGCTACTTTTGTCAGGTATTTTGTTATAAATGAGTAATGCAACTAATACAGAAAACTGGTACCAAGGAGTGGGACTGTTGCTGTAATCAACCTGACTATGTGGTTTCTAGGCCTTATGGAAGAGCTTGAAGTTGCTGGTTAGATAAGGTCAAAAATACTGTAAACAGACCACAATGGGATATTCTGATTGAAGGTAAGGACCAGCACCCAAGGCTGTCCTTAACCTCCACATACACATGCCATGCTGTGGAGATCTCTCTCTCTTTCTCTCTCTCTCTCTCTCTCACACACACACACACAGAGAGAGAGAGAGAGAGAGAGAGAGAGAGAGGGAGAGGGAGAGGGAGAGGGAGAGAGAGAGAGAGAGAGGGAGAAACCTAAAAAGAAGATATAACAACTGTAACTATAGAGGCACCAAAAGATGGGCTCCCCATTTCAAAAATAATAATGAGCACAAAAGGTCAGGTCAGCACTAGTACAACAGTGAGTGACTTCAGTGACCCATTCTGTGTGTTCACTCTGCTGACAGTTTCCTTGGCTATAAAGAAACTAATTTTGGGTTGGCTTAGCAATTAAAGGCACTTGCTTGCAAAGTCGGCCAACCTGGGTTCAATTTCCCAGTACCCATGTAAAGCCAGATGCACAAAGTAGTACATGCATCTGGAGTTTTTGCAGGGCAAGAGGTCCTGACATATTCATATTCTCTCTGTGTGTCTTAAATGAATAAATAAAATATCTTTAAAAAAGAAACTCTAGCCAGACATATGGTGGTGCATGCCTTTAATCCCAGAACTTGGGAAACAGAGGTAGGAGGATCACTGTGAATTTGAGGACAGCCTGAGACTACATAGTGAATTCAAGGTCAGCCTGAGCTAGAGCAAAACCACACCTCAAAAAATTAAAAAACAGAAAGAAACTCTAATTTTGTGCATATCCATTTGTTTATTCTTGAAACTATCTCCCATGCTACTAGACTTCTGTGCAGAAAGTTCTTGCCTATACCTATAAACTTGAAGTGTATCCCTATGTTTTTCTCTAGCAGTTTCAGTGTTTCTAATTTTTAAATTAAGGTCTTTGGTCCATTTTTTGTTTGTTTGTTTGTTTGTTTGTTTTTCAAGTTAAGGTCTCTCTGTAGCCCAGGCTGACCTGGAATTCACTATGGAGTCTTAGGGTGGCCTCCTTCTGCCTCTGCCTCCTAAGTGCTAGAATTAAAGGGGTGCACCACCACGCCCAGTTCTTTGATCCATTTTGAATTGACTTAGGGTTCCTGTATAAGCTCTCAATTTATTCTGACAGTTTTGCCTTTGTATATGAGTCAGCATTTTCTTTCTCATACCTTTTAGTTGTTTCTTTACTTTGTATGTTGACATTTGACTTGGATCTGTCATGGAGAAATTTTCCTCTGGTGGAGCATATTTGGGATTCTAAATGTCTCATGTTTGGATGTCAACTTCTTTCTGTAGGTTTCTGAAATTTTCTGCCATGACATTAATTTTTCTATAATCTTCATTTTATCTCAGCTTTTTTTTTTTTTTTTTTTTTTTTTTTTCCGAGATAGGGTCTCACTCTAGCCCAGGCTGACCTGGTATTCACTCTGTAGTCTCATGGTGGCCTTGAACTCATGGTGATCCTCCTACCTCTGTCTTCCAAGTGTGCCACCACACCCTCCTCCTCCTCCTCCTTCTTCTTCTTCTTTTAACTCCATTCTAAGGTTGATTCTAAGGTTTCGGCTCTTGAATGTACCCCAGCTTTCTTGGAAATGTTGCCTGTACTCCACAGGGTTTTGTTGTTGTTGTTGTTGTTTTTCTTTATAAGAATGTCTATGGGTGGGCCTAGAGAAGGTTCAGCAGTTAAGGCACTTGCCTGCAAAACCTAACACCCACTTCCTCAGTACCCATGCAAAGCCAGAGGCACAAAGTGGTGTATGCATCTGGAGTTCCTTGCACACCCATTCTCTTTCTGTCTGTCTGTCTGCCTGTCTCTCTCTCTCTCTCTCATTATAAATAAAGAAAGAGTTATTTTTTTTTAAGTCTATGTGGGCTTCCGCCTTGGGACCCAGAAGAGTGATGTGGCTGGAGCTCAGCCAACCTCACTGTGTCTGCCATTTTCTCTTTTGTGTTGTTGTTGTTGTTGTTTTTCTAGGTAGCATCTCACTCTAGCCCAGGCTGACCTACAATTAACTATGTAGTCTCAGGGTGGCCTCAAACTCACAGTGATCCTCCTACCTCTGCCTCCTGAGTTCTGGGATTAAAGGCGTGCACCACAACGCCTGGTTTATGTCCACCATTTTCAGTTTTCAGAGTCTGTTGAGCATCATCCTACTGCTTGATGTGTACGTGCACTCATACCCGATCCTTGGCACCCAGTGTCCTGGACAGAAATTAAACTGGATTGTTGGGGATATTTTGGAAGTGTGCCAGAACTGGTGAATCAAAAAGTCCTTATGTCACAGTGTGCTGTCTAGTGATGGCCTTCAGCATCCTCTTCATGCAGTAGCTTGGAAAAAGTGACACTTGCATTTCCATCAGATTTTACTGTCAACAAGAACTTGCCTGCAGAAATAACAGGAGGAATGGTTAACCCCTTTATCTCTGAACATTGGATGAGATTAATTTCCATATGCTGTTCTCTATTTTTATGTTATTGGACTGTATAATTAATGGTCTGTATAATTAAGATGCAACCATTTAATACACGGAGTTTAATAGCCTGTAACAATCAACTTCAGTACTGTTACTCAATATTACAGTCTGTAAATATTGTTCTGTTTTGAAGTAAAGTAGCTTCAAGGCACATAGTATAAAACAAGATTGGTAAATTACTCCATTCCTTCCATTTGGGACTTGGAAATGATATATCTCTACAGAATGGCTAGCCTCTTAATTGAGAAAAATTATTTTTCTTGTTGTGGATTGCATTTGTATTATTAATTTTGCTTTTCACCTGACCACACTGTTTTGATTCTTAACCAGAATATCTCTACTCTTAGGGAATTCTGTCATTTATTTCAGGTGTTTAAAATGTTTAAAATAAGCCAGGCGCAGTGGCACATGCCTTTAATCCCAGCACTTAGGAGGCTGAGGTGGTAGAATCAGCATGAATTCAAGGCCAGCCTAGATCTACAGAGTAAGTTCCAGGTCATCCTGGGCTGGAGCAAGATCCTATCTCAATAAAAAATAAAAATAAAAATAAAAGTTTAAAACAAGCCTATGCAGTTCTTAAGTACCCAGATAAATGAGATGACTTACAAGTAGAACTGGGAAAATGTTCAAACTTAACCTATGAGTGAGGCCTCTGGTTGGTCGACTGTGGGCATGTGATTTAAGGGAGGTTTACAACTGGCATGAACTAGCGAACACATAGTCTGAGCTTGTTTCACTGTTTAATCATTAATGAAAAAGAAACTCAAAAAAGTAATATGAGCTCTGACCACTTGGGAACTTCCAGCTGTGGGTGAGTTTCTCCCTCTGCTGGGCCTGGGCTGGCTGGGCCCAGGCTCAGGCTCAGGCTCAGGCTCAGGCCCAGGCCCAGCCGGGAGGGCCCCTAGCCCTTACTCTCCGCATGGGTTCTTTATCTCCTCCAGCTCCCCACATGGCAGGAGCTCCTTGAACTTTCTTTTTTCTTTTCTTTCCACGCTTTTTCCCCCAGATCCGCATCTGGTCACACGGACTCCTAAGCTACACATGGCCCACGTGGGCTTTTGGGCTACACATGGTATACTGCCCTCCTCCCCACTTTATCTCCCCTTACCTCTCAGCCTTCCCTTTTCCACACTCCTTTGTAAAATCTGAATAAAATGTGATATTTTAAAAATCATTTTCTTGGGCTAGAGAGATGGCTTAGCGGTTAAGCACTTGCCTGTGAAGCCTAAGGACCCCAGTTCAAGGCTAGATCCCCAGGATCCACGTTAGCTAGATGCACAAGAGGGCACACGCATCTGGAGTTCGTTTGCTGTGGCTGGAAGCCCTGGTGCACCCATTCTCTCTCTCTCTCTCTCTCTTTCTCTCTCTCTCTCTTTCTCTCTGTCTCTCTCAAATAAATAAATGAATAAATAAAAATTTAAAAAAGAAGATGTGATAGGTAAGAGCATAGTTGCAGAGTTTGTTAAAAAAATAATAAAATAGGCCAGGGAGGTCCCTGATGCCCCCAAAACATTATAGGCCATTGCCAAGGCCCTTGGTTTCCCACCAGGAATAGATGGTAAGACCCTATTGCTGAAGACTCCACGTACTTGGGCAGCAAGGCCACTGAGAAATGTTGCTAGAACTGAGCTGATAACCTCCTCCATGTAGACCAGCTGAGAGAAATCTGGAAGAAGCCATTCTACATGTAGTTCAATGGGAGAGATACCACCAGTGAAGATACTCAACAGTGGACACTGCAAGCATTATAATTGGCCAGCCAGGCCAAATGAGCCAATGGGTACAATAGTGGCATGTCTATCATGGTGGAAACCAACTGCCCTCCAATTGGACTGGAGGCCCACTCCATGGAAGGGAATACATCCCTGATACTGAAAACTTGAAACAGGGCTAGTCATGAGCTCTAGGGATGTAACGTCTGCTGCTGTCTGGCTAAATGTATATACTATGCTTATCAAACTGCCCAGTAAGTACTTTTCTTAATATTCATACCCTTATATTAATGCAACTCTCACTTTCGGTAGAGAATCTTCTCTTTTCAGATGGCAGTGACCTTGGGACGACTCAGAAGGTATCATGGTGCTGGAAAGAAGTGACTGGAGTACTGAGTTACATCTTGATCACATCTTCCAAGGCTCAGGGTCTAATGCGGAAGAGGTGGAGGAAAGAATCTAGGAGCCAAAAGAAGGGTAGGACTCCTTACAATGTCCTCCCTCCAGACATAAAATGGCCTGGATATCCATGACCTCATAGTACCTGACACTACCTACACAAGACCATCATAAGAGGAGGAAAAGATCATGACATCAAAATAAAAGAGAGACTGATTGAGATGGGGAGGGGATATGATGGAGAATGGAATTTCAAAGGGGAAAGTGGGGAGAGGGAGGATAGTACCATGAGATATGTTTTATAATCATGGAAAATATTAATAAAAATTGAGAAAAAAAAGAAAAAGAAAAAAAGAAAATAAAAATAAAAAAATAAAAAATAAATAAAAATCATTTTCTTGAATCTGGAATTGCCAATTCTTTGGTTAGTTTGCAGATATGAATTCAAAGCTTAGGGATTCCAGAGACTGTTGTCAGATGTCCTCCTCAGTCACTATATTGTTGTTGGTATCATTATTATTATTATTATTATTATTATTATTATTTTGGTTTTTCAAGGTAGGATCTCACTCTAGCTCAGGCAGACCTGGAATTCACTATGTAGTCTCAGGATGCCCTCAAACTCACTGTGACCCTCCTACCTCTGTCTCCGGAGTGCTGGGATTAAAAAGACTGCGCCACCACCAATGTGAACCTGACTGCAACAGTAAAGTAGTATCAAGGAGTGGGATTGCTGCTAGACACCTGAATGTGTGGCTTTGGCCTTTTGGAGCTGATTTTCAAGAGGAACGTGGAAGGATTTGAAACCTTGGCCTAAGAGACACCTTGCAGTGCTGTAAGTACAGCATGATGGACTGACTATTCTAGTCATAGTTTAGAGGCCTAAATGAGGTAAGAACTATGGACTGTGAGGTTTGGCTTATGAGGGTGAGAGGACTTTGCTTGGACAGGGCTAGAAGCAGATTGTGAGAGGCTTGCTGTTATGTCTGTTTCCTGAGTTGTGCAGAGTTGGTTTGCGTAGAAATGAACTGGTATGAACAGAGGGATATGGCACAGAAAAAAATGAAGTCTTTGGACCTAAACTGCTGCCCATTCACCTGCAAATTGTTTAAGAGATTACAACCTTTGAGATTGGGCCAGCTGACCTGCACTGGGGAAACAGGAAGAATGTAGACTCTTTTGAAGGGGCCTGAGTGCTCAAGGAGTGTCCTGTTCTTCAAAGTGTGTTTTATTCCCCCCTGGATTAACAAATTGCCACCCTACCTCATATTGTGGAGTATAAGAAATGAAGGAAAGAGGGTCATTGAGTTTGCAACATGGTCTTGTTGTTTTGGAAATGGCCATGGGCAGTGTGAAGCAGGTTTGCTGGATGCCTGTATGGAGACCCAATGGAGCTGTGAGGATGAATGGTGGGTTTTTGGGACTTGAAAGGCCTGGATGCGAGGCCTAGTGGAACTTTCTGGGCCTAGCTAAAGTTTGGCAATCTGCCTCTGGCCAGCTATGACTCAGAAAGATGCCTAATAGCCTCTGGCCTGTTACTTCCACATAGGAGTTGGAATTCCTGTGCGCACTCATGCTTAGAACCAATCATTTCAAAAGTCGCGGTATACTATTGGCCCTTACCTCTCCCCCCATCCTAGAATCCCCACCCTCATTCTCAACACTATATAGGCAACCACCTGTAACAATAAAGTGAGTTCCTTCTTTGACGAGACTCCGGCTTGGTGGTGTGTTCCTGGCCGTCAACACTCATCCTCCTCCTCAACCCCTTGGGAGGAACCAGTGGGCCTGGTCCTTCCTCAGCACTACCTGCCAGGGGAGCCCGGCAGTGGGTTGCAGTGGAGACCCAGTGGAGATGTCGGGACCACATGGTTGCTAAGAAAAGCTGACAGCCCCATGAAGTTTTCCATGAAGTGCTGTGAGTACCCTAGCTGGAGGGGCAGACTTGGAGATTTGTCATTGATTAGAGTTGTTGGACTTGAAGCTACAGAGTTTGATGTTTGCCCTGGTTGTTTTAAATCTTGTATTGGCTGAATATTTCTTTGCTATGCACCTTCCTTATCGGGATAAATTATATGTTAAATCTGAGGGAAGATCAGATTTGCCATTCTTAAATAAGCTATATTTTGGGCTTATTTGTTGCTTCTTGATTTATAGTGGCTTTGTTTCCTCTTCTGTTGTACATTAGGGAAGGGTCTCACTTGGTCACAAGCTGATTTGGAACCCTCAGCAGACCAGAAATCTTAACCTCCTTCTTGACAGGATTAAGGGTGTGGGGCAACACACACCCTAAGGAACAGTGACGACTTTCTTAGAGGATCTGGTTGTCATAATACCTACTCTTGCATAAATACTCTGTGCTTTTCATAGTATGTGTACATTGTTTAGTTAAATTTTAGAATGTCTGTATTTTGTTCCACTCAACCTACTTGAATACTCTCATAGCAGGCAAACCCAACAACTAGGGTCACCTTTGTTGATACTCTGAGAGTCTTAAGAGCCACATCTAGAACCTTAAGCTCCTACCCTGAAGAGATATAACATCAGATTGATTAACACATCTAATAATACTGCAGCTACTAGAAAATCCAAGCATTAAATTAATCCATGATGGGCTGGAGAGATGGCTTAGTGGTTAAGCCATTGCCTGTGAAGCCTAAGGACCCCGGTTCGAGTATCAATTACCCAGGACCCACGCTAGCCAGATGCACAAGGGGCGTGCACGCGTCTGGAGTTTGTTTGCAGTGGCAGGAAGCCCTGGTGTGCCCATTCTCTCTCTCTCTCTCTCTCTCTCTCTCTCTCTCTCTCTCTCTCCGTCCCTCTCTCCCTCCTGCCCTCCCTCCCTCTTTCTCTGTCACTCTCAGATAAATAAAAATAAACACAAAAAAATTTTTTTAAATCCATGATGCAAAAATATGTACATTAGCTGGGCATGGTGGCACACGCCTTTAATCCCAGCACTCAGGAGGCAGAGGTAGGAGGATTGCCATGAGTTTGAGGCCACCCTGAGACTCCATAGTGAATTCCAGGTCAGCCTGGGCTAGAGTGAGACCCTACATTGAAAAAAAAAAATATATATATATATATATATATATGTGTGTGTGTGTGTGTGTGTGTGTGTGTGTGTACATTATAACACAAGAAATACCAAAAATCAAGACAATATAAATCCACCAAAAAGTATTAATGCATCAAAAATGAGGTCCAGTGAGAATGAGTTATAGGAAATGCATGAGAAAGATTTCAAAAGAGTGATTATAAATATGCTCAAAGAAGTAAAAGAAGAAATCAAAGGAATGAAAGAGGAAATCAAAGGAATCAAAGAATATACAGGAAACCAATTTAATGAAATAAAGAGGCCAATACAAGACATAAATAAGGAAATAGAAATAATAAAGAAAAACCAATCAGAATTACTAGCAATGAAGAACACCGTTAATGAAATAAAAAACTCTGTAGAAAATCTCACCAGTAGAATGGATGAAAGAGAGGACACAATATCTAAACTAGAAGACCAGGTGGCAGATCTAATACAGGCCAAAAAAGAGAAATATAAACTAATAGAAAAGTATGAATGGGAATTTCAAGATATTTGGGAGACTATGAAAAGATCAAACATAAGAATTCAGGGCATAGTAGAAGGAAAAGAATTTCACTCCAAAGGCATAGTAGGCATCTTCAACAAAATCATAGAAGAAAACTTCCCCCAAATTGGGAAAGAGGTGCCAATGCAGATACAGGAATCCTTTAGAACACAACCAGACAAAACCTGGAAAGAACCTCTCCTTGCCATACTATAATTAAACTACCAAACATACAAACCAAAGAAAAAATATTGAAAGCAGTTAGAGAGAAAAATCATGTTTCCTACAAAGGCAAGCCCGTCAGGATCACAGCAGATTACTCAACAGAAACTTTAAAAGCTAGAGGGTGGGCTGGAGAAATGGCTTAGCAGTTAAAACGCTGGCCTGGGAAGCCTAAGGACCCTGGTTCAAGGCTCGATTCCCCAGGACCCACATTAGCCAGATGCACAAGGGGGTGCACATGTCCGGAGTTCCTTTGCAGTGGCTGGAGTCCCTGGCATGTCCTCTCTTTCCCTCTCCCTCTCCCTCTCCCTCTCTCTCTCCCCCCCCCCTTTCTCTCTGTGTCTGTTGCTTTCAAATAAATAAATAAAAATGAACAAAAAAAAATTTAAATTAAAAAAAAAACTAGACGGCTTGGAGTGATGTATTCCAAGTTCTGAAAGCTAACCAAGGTTACTTTATCCTCCAGAGCTGTCCATTCAAATAGACAGAGAAATAAGGACATTCCAGAACAAAAGCAGGCTAAAGGAATATTTGAAGAAAAAACCAGCTCTACAGAAAATACTTGAAATGATCCTTCATGCTGAAGAGGAAGAGAAGCACACATATAAGGAACCTGGAAAAAACAAGCAATACTCAAATACTAGTTAACACAAGAGAGCAAAGATAAAACCAGAAGACTTACCAAAAAAAATGGCAAAAATAAATACACACCTTTTAAAAACATCTCTTAATATCAATGGCCTCAATGCCCCAACCAAAAGACATAGGTTTCCAGACTGGGTTAAAAAGCAGGATCCTTCAAATTGTTCCCTCCAAGAAACTCATGTTTCTACAAAGGATGGACACGATCTTAGGGTGAAAGGTTGGAAAGTGGTGTTTTAAGCAAATGGGCCTAGAAAATAAGCAGGGGTTGCTATCCTAATATCTGACAAGGCAGATTTCAGTCCAACGTTAGTCAAGAAAGATAAGGAAGGTCACTTTATATTGATTAAGGGCACACTCCAACAGGAGGACATTACAATCCTAAACATATATGCACCTAACATGGGGGCTCCCAAATTCATCAAACAAACTCTGTTAGGACTAAGGTCACAGATAACACCAAACACAGTGGTAGTGGGTGACTTTAATACCCGACTCTCATCAATTGACAGGTCATCCTGGGAAAAAATAAACAGAGAGGCATCTGGACTAAATGAGGTCATAGAAGGAATGGACCTAACAGATATATACAGGACATTTCATCCATTCTTTTCAGCAGCACATGTAACATTCTCTAAAATAGACCATATATTAGGACACAAAGCAAATCTTACCAAATATAGGAAAATTGAAATAATTCCTTGCATTCTATCTGACCATGATGGAATAAAACTACAAATCAATAGCAAGAAAAGCTATAGAGCATACACAAAATCATGGAAATAAACAAAACAATGAATGGGTCAATGAAGAAATCAAGAAGGAAATCAAAAAATACATAGAGTCAAATGACAATGAGAACACGACATACCAAAACCTTTGGGACACATGAAGGCAGTTCTAAGAGGGAACTTTATAGCTTTAAGTGCCTATATTAAGAAATTAGAAAGGTTTCAAGTAATATCAAGCATTAGCTTCCAATACCTTAAAGTCTTGGAAAAAGAAGAACAAGGCAAACTGAAAATCAGTAGATGGGAAGAAATAAGAAAGATTAGGGCACAAATGAATGAAATAGACACACAAAAAAAAAATCCAAAGAATCAATGAAACAAAGAGTTGGTTCTTTGAAAGGATAAATAAGATTGATAAACCCTTAGCAAATCTGACCAAAAGAAACAGAGACACAAGTTATCAAAATTAGAGATGAAAAAGACAACATCATCACAACAGATACCAGAGAAATTCAAACAATCATAGGAACATATTATAAAATCATACACTCCACTAAGCATGAAAATCTGAAAGAAATGGATGCTTTCCTTGATTTATATGAACTACCTAAATTAAAGTAAGATGAGATTAATCACTTAAATAGACCTACAACAAGTATGGAGATCCAAGCAGTTAGCAAAAATCTCCCAAATAAAATAAGTCCAGGCCCAGTTGGATTCACTGGTGAATTTTACCAGATGTTCAGAGAAGAACTAACACCATTGCTTCTTAAGTTTTTCCATAAAAGAGAAAAAGAAGGAATCCTACCAAACTCCTTCTACGAAGCCAGCATCACCCTGATACCAAAACCAGGCAAAGATAGAACAAAAAAAGAAAATTACAGACCAATCTCCCTCATGAACATAGATACAAAAATTCTCAACAAAATACTGGCAAACAGAATATAAGAATATATCAGAAAGATGATTCACCCTGACCAAGTAGGCTTTATCACAGAGATGCAGGGATGGTTCAAAATACACAAATCAATAAATGTAATACATTATTCAAATGGACTGAGGACAAAAATCACATGGTAATGTCATTAGATACAGAAAAAGCATTTGACAAAATTCAACATCCCCTCATGTGAAAGTCCTACAGAGACTGGGAATAGAAGGAACATATCTCAATATAATAAAGGCTATTTATGACAAGCCTACAGCCAACATATCACTAAATGTGGAAAAACTGGAAGCTTTTCCACTAAAATCAGGAACAACACAAGGGTGTCCACTGTCCCCACTTTTATTTAATATAGTAATGGAAGTCTTAGCCATAGCAATAAGGCAAGAGACACACATAAAAGGGATACAAATTGGAAAGGAAGAGATCAAGTCATCATTATTTGCAGATGACATGATTCTATACATAAAGGACCCTAAAGATTCTACCAGCAAACTGTTAGAGCTGATAAACACCTAAAGCCATGTAGCAGCATACAAAATAAATACACAGAAATCAGTAGCCTTCCTATATGCTAGCAACAAACACACACAGGATGAAATCATAGAATCACTCCCATTCACAATTGCATCCAAAAACTAATAAAATACCTTGGAATAAACCTAACCAAGGAAGTAAAGAATCTCTGCAATAAAAACTTTAAGATACTCAAGCTAGAAATTATAGAAGACACTATGAAATGGAGAAACAACCCTTGTTCCTGGATTGGAAGAATCAATATTGTGAAAATGGCAATCTTATCAAAAGCAATCTACACATTTAATGCAATCCCCATCAAAATTCCAAAGGCATTCTTCAAGGAAACAGAAAAAACAATCCAAAAATTCATTTGGGATCAGAAAAGTTTTCAAACATCTAAAACAATACTGAGCAACAAAAATAAGGCTGGTGGTATCACCATACCTGATTTTAACCTATACTACAGAGCCATAGTAACAAAAACAGCATGGTACTTGCACAAAAGCAGACATGTAGAACAATGGAACAGAATAGAGGACCCAGATGTAAGTCCGGGTAGCTATAGCCACCTGATAGTCGATAAAAATGCCAAAAGTATTCATTGGAGAAAAGACAGCCTCTTCAGCAAATGGTGCTGGGACAACTGGATATGTATCTATAAAAGGTTGAAAATAGATCCTTCTCTCTCTCCACGCACAAGAATTAAGTCCAAATGGATCAAAGACCTTAACATCAGACCTGAAACTCTGAAACTGCTAGAGGAAAAAGTAGGGGAAACCCTTCAACATATTGGTCTTGGCAAAGACTTTCTGAATATAACCCCAATTGCTCAGGCAATAAAAACCACAGAATAACCGCTGGGACCTCATGAAATTACAAAGATCTTGTATGGCAAAGGACACTGTGAACAAAGCAAAGAGGCAACCTACAGAATGTGAAAAAAATCTTTGCCAGCTATACATCTGAGAGAGGATTAATATCTAGGATATACAAATAATTCAAAAAATTAAATAACAAGAAATCAAACAAGCCAATCAAAAAATGGGCTATGGAACTAAATAGAGAGTTCTCAAAAGAAGAAATACAGATGGCATATAAGCATCTAAAATATGTACTACATCACTAGTCATTAGGGAAATGCAATTAAAAGTGCATTGAGATTCCATCTCACTCCTGTCAGATTGGCTACCATCATGAAAACAAATGACCCTAAAAGCTGGCGAGCATGTGGAAAAAGAGGAACCCTTCTACACTGTTGGTGGGAATGCAATCTGGTCAAGCCATTGTGGAAATTGGTGTGGAGGTTCCTAAAACAGCTAAAGATTGATCTACCATATGACCCAGCTCTTGCACTCCTAGGAATATATCCTAAGGTCTCATCTCATTTCCTTAGAAGTACATGCTCAACCGTGCTTATTGTTTCTCAGTTCACAATATCTGGGAAAAGGAACCAGCCTAGATGTCCCTCAACTGATGAGTGGATAATGAAGATATGGCACATTCATACAATGGAGTTGTACTCAGTGGTAAAGAAAAATGAAGTTACGAAATTTGCAGGAAAATGGATGGATCTGGAAAGGATTATACTAAGTGAGATAACCCAGGCCCAGAAAGCCAAGTGTCATATGTTCTCTCTCCTATGTGGATCCTAGCTACAGGTAAATGGACTTCTGTATGAGTAGGAAGAAAACTCAGTAGCAAAGGCCAGTAAGCTAGAAAAGAGATATAAAGGGAAGAGAAAGGAAGGGAGGGGTGTACTTAATAGGATGGTATTGTATATAGGTAAGTAGAAGAAAAGATTAATAGGGATGAAAAGGCCCAAAGTGAGGCCAACGGAAGAGATTGAGTAAAGGAAAGGTGGGGAGGGCTAATAAAAATCTAAGAGGATATAAGTAAATCATATGGAAACCTACTTCTCTGGACAATGGAAAACTCAGGAGCTGTAGATTGTTGCTAGAAAATTTTCAGTGCCAGGGATGGGATACCTTCCAGCGACTTGTTGACCAGGGAGGTCCCTGATGCCCCCAACACATTATAGGCCATTGCCGAGGCTGTTGGTTTCCCACTAGGAATAAATGGTAAGACCCTACTTCTGAAGATTCCACATACTTGGGCTGCAAGGTCACTGAGAAATCCTGCTGGAACTGAGCTGATAACCTCCTCCAAGTAGACCAACTGACAGAAAGCTGGAAGAAGCCATCCTGCATGCAGTTCAATGGGAGAAAGATAAAAGACCAGTGAAGATACTCAACAGTGGACACTGCAAGCCTTATATTTGGCCAGCCAGGCCAAATGAGCCAACGGGTGCAATAGTGGCACATCTGTCATGGTGGAAACCAACTGCCCTCTAATTGGACTGGAGGCCCGCTCTATGGGAGGGAATACATCCCTGATACAGAAAACTTAAAACGGGGTAGTCATGAGCCCTAGGGGTGTAACATCTGCTGATGTCTGGCTAAATGTATATACTATGCTTATCAAACTGCCCAGTAAGCACTTCTCTTAATGTTCATACCCTTATATTAATGCTACTCTCACTTTTGGTAGAGAATCTTCTCTTTCCAGATGGCAGTGACCTTGGGATGACTCAGAAGGTATCATGGTGCTGGAAAGAAATGACAGGAGTGCTCAGTACTGCAATATCTCCATCACACCTTCCAAGGCTCAGGGTCTATTGTGGAAGAGGTGGCAGAAAGAATACAAGAACCAAAGGAAGGGTAGCACTCCTTACAACATGCTCCCCCAGACATAAAATGGCCTGGAAATCCATGACCTCACAGTGCCTGACACTACCTACACAAGATCATCATAATAGGAGGAAAAGATCATGACATCAAAATAAAAGAGTGACTGATTGAGAGGGGGAGGGGATATGATGGAGAATGGAGTTTTAAAGTGGACAGTGGGGGGGGGGTGGAGGGCATTACCATGGGATATTTTTTATAATCATGGAAGTTGTTATTAAGAAAATTTGAAAAGAAAAAAAAGTAATACAAGGGGGCTGGAGAGATGGATCAGTGTAGGGCCTTGTCTACAAAGCCTAAAGTCTACTTCAGCCTCCTGAATGCTGGGACTGAAGGCATGTGCCACCACACAGGCCATCCTAATCTCTTTTTACTTGCTCTTGGACACCATTCTATGTGTATAGGTTTACCCACACTTAGTCCTTTATATACACGTGCTTATAGATTTTACAAGCTAGGATCTGCATATTAGAAAGGACATGCGACTTTGTTCTTTCTGACATTGAGTCACATCACTATGGGTATCTGAGGTGATTCCAATTCTATTGAGAATATTCTATTGAGAATAGAGTAGCAATAAACATGGATGTGGAAGTACCTCTGGAGTATATGCCCACAAGTGGTATAGCTGCATTGTAGTTCAAAGCATTAAGAATAGATTTAACATATGATCCAGTACTCCACTTCTGGATATATACCCCCAAGGAATTGAAGGCACAGGCTTGGGGCTAAGGAGATTACTCAATGGTTAAAGGTGCTTGCTTGCAAAGCCTGCCGACCCTGGTTCAATTACCCAATACGCAGGTAAAGTCAGATGCATAATGTGGTACATGTGTCTAGAGTTTGTTTGCAGCAACAAGAGGTTGAAGTGTGCCCCTTCTTTTTCTTTCTTCTCTCTCTCTCTTTCAAATAAACAAAAATATTTTTTTAAAAGGAAAGGTGCAGCTGGGTGTGGTGGTGCAGACCTTTAATCCCAGTACTCCAAAGGCAGAGGTAGGAGGATTGCTGTGAGTTCAAGGCCACCCTGAAACCACATAGTGAATTCCAGGTCAGCCTGAACTACAGTGAGACTCTATACCAAGAAAAAAAAGGAAAGGTGCTAGAGAGATGGCTTAGTAGTTAAAGCACTTGCCTGCTAAGCCTAAGGACCCAGGTGTGATTCCCCAGTGCCCACATAAGCCAGAAGCACATGATGGCACATGTGTCTGGAGTTCGTCTACAGTGGCTAGAGGCCTTAGCCTACCCATCCTCTCTCTCTCTCTCTCTCTCTCTCTCTATCTATCTATCTCTCTCTCTCTTCCTCCCAAATAAATAAACAAATTGTATTTTTTAAAGAAAGCACAGACTCAAACAGATTTCTTTGCACCCACACTCTTAGCAGCATTATTCACAACTGCCAAAAAGTGTGGAAGTACCAAGCAATGTAGATAGCGAGCATGGGCAGAGCTCAGTGAGCCCCTCTGTAAGTAAAGACAGTTGGAAAAGTCTTATTGAGAAGGTTCTATGGTTTGTGTTGGTACCTTTTCTTCATCTTGTTTAATTATTATTTATTGGCAAGCAGAGAGAGGGAAAGGAGAGTGTGGGAACACCTCTTGCCACTGCAAACAAACTCCAACCACATGCGCCACTTTGTGCACCTGGCTTTATGAGGATACTGGGGAACTGAACCTGGGCCTTCAGATTTTGCAAGCAAGTGCCTTTAATCACTGAGCCATCTCTCCAGCCTTCATCTTTTTTTATTGTTGTTATTGTTTTTAATTTTTTTAATTTTTATTTATTAGAGAGAGGGAGAGAGAAAGAATGGGCATACCAGGGTCTCTGGCCACTGGAAACCAACTCAAGAAGCACATACCACCTTGTGCATCTGGCTTATGTGGGACCTGGAGAATTGAACCTGATCCTTAGGCTTCGCAGGCAAGTGCCTTAACTGCTAAGCCATCTCTCCAGCCCTGTTTTCGTTTTCTGAGGTAGGGTCTTGCTGTAGCCCAGGCTGACCTGGAATTCACTATGTAGACTCAGAGTGGCCTCGAACTCATGGCAATCCTCCTACCTCTGCCTCCTGAGTGCTGGGATTAAAGGCATGCCCCACTATGCCCAGCAACAAATAGGTTTTCTTTATATTTTATTTTATTTTTTTATTTGAGAGAGAAGCAGATAGAGAGAATGGGTGCTCCAGGGCCGTCTAGCCACTACAAATGTGGTACTGGGGAACTGAACTTGGGTCCTTTGGCTTTGCAGGCAAGTGCCTTAACTGCTAAGCCATCTCTCCAGCCCTCAGCCTTCATTTTTTTAAACAAAAGCTAGTAGTAATATAACAAGGTGAATTTCTCTGTTGCTTCCTCCATTCCTTTTCCTCTTCTTCACCAGATACTTGGTATTGCCTGTCTAAATGCAACTACATCATAATTTATTGTACACCTGTCTAGTCTATGCTTTTTCTAGTAAGATTCAGTATATTGTCATGTATTACCGTTCTGTTTTCATATCCCATAAGTGCTCATAAGATGCTTCACTCACTTTATATTAGGGATTTGCAGAAAATTCATACATTCTAGATTTTTTTAAACTTTTTAAATTATTTATTTATTTGAAAGAGGCAGGAGCCAGGCATAGTGATGCACACCTTTAATCCCAGCATTCAGGAGGTAGAGGTAGGAAGATTGCTGTGATTTCAAGACCAGACAAGACTTCATAGTGAATTTCAGATCAGCCTGGGCTAGAGTGATACTCTACCTAGAAAAAAAAAAAGTGTCTTGGCTGAAAGAGGCAGAAAGAGGGAGAGATAGAAAGTATGAGCAGGTCAGGGCTTCCCTGCCACTGCAAAGTAACTCCAGACACATGTGCCCTTTGTATATCTGGCTTTACATGGACAATGGGGAACTGAACTCAGGCCTCCTGCAAGCAAGCACACTGAACCACTGAGCCATTGCTCCAGCCCTATTTTTTTTTTTAACTTTTTTTGGCAACCTCCAAACATACAGATGATATACCATGATCATAATCCCCTCACACCACCTTCCCATTTCCCCCTACCAAATTCCCCCTCAACTGAATCCTTTCTTCTTTTCAACTAGTCTCTTATTTTTCTTTCTTTTTTTTTTAATTTTTTTTTGTTTATTTATTTATTTGAGAGTGACAGAGAGAGAAAGAGGCAGAGAGAGAGAGAATGGGCGCGCCAAAGCTTCCAACCTCTGTAAAAGAACTCCAGATGCGTGCGCCCCCTTGTGCATCTGGCTAACGGTGGGTCCTGGGGAATTGAGCCTCGAACCGGGGTTCTTAGGCTTCACAGGCAAGCGCGTAACCGATAAGCCATTCCCCCAGCCCTCTTATTTTTTTAAAAAAATATTGATTTTTGTTTGTTTGTTTTTCGAGGTGGGGTCTTGCCAGGCTGGAATTCACTATGTAGTCTCAGAGTGGCCTAGAACTCAGCAATCTTCCTACCTCTCTCTGTCTTTTGAGTGCTGGAATTAAAGGTATATGCCACCATGGCTCTGATTTTTTTTCTCAATTTTTATTAATATTTTCCATGATTATAAAAAATATCCCATGGTAGTACCCTCCCCCCCCACACTTTCCCCTTTGAAAGTCCATTCTCCATCATATCCCCTCCTCATCTCAATCTTTCTACTTACATATATACAATACCAACCTAATAAATGCCCTCCTCTCTTCCTTTCTCTTCCCTTTCTATCTCCTTTTTAACTTACTGGCCTCTGCTACTGAGTTTTTTCCTTCTTGCACAGAAGCCCAATCATCTGTAGCTAGGATCCACATATGAGGGAGAACATGTGGCGCTTGGCTTTCTGGACCTGGGTTATCTCACTTAGTATAATCCTTTCCAGATCCACCCACTTTTCTGCAAATTTCATAACTTCATTTTTCTTTACCGCTGAGTAGAACTCCATTGTATAAATGTGCCATATCTTCATTATCCACTCATCAGTTGAGGGACATCTAGGCTGGTTCCATTTCCCAGCTATTATAAATTGAGCAGCAATAAACATGGTTGAGCATGTACTTCTAAGGAAATGAGATGAGTCCTCAGGATATATGCCTAGGAGTGCAAGAGCTGGGTCATATGGTAGATCAATCTTTAGCTGTTTTAGGAACCTCCACACTGATTTCCACAATGGCTGGACCAGATTGCATTCCCACCAACAGTGTAGAAGGGTTCCTCTTTTTCCACATCCCCACCAACATTTATGATCATTTGTTTTCATGATGGTAGCCAATCTGACAGGAGTGAGATGGAATCTCAGTGTAGTTTTAATCTGCATTTCCCTGATAACTAGTGATGTAGAACATTTTTTTAGATGCTTATATGCCATTCGTATTTCTTCCTTTGAGAATTCTCTATTTAGCTCCATAGCCCATTTTTTGATTGGCTTGTTTGATTCCTTATTATTTAACTTCTTGAATCCTTGGTATATCCTAGATATTAATCCTCTATCAGATATATAGCTGGCGAAGATTTTTTCCCATGCTGTAGGTTGCCTCTTTGCTTTATTTACAGTGTCCTCTGCAGTGCAAAATCTTTGTAATTTCATGAGGTCCCAGTGGTTAATCTGTGTTTTCATTGCCTGAGCAAGGGTTGCATTCAGAAAGTCTTTGCCAAGAGCAATATGTTGAAGGGTTTCCCCTACTTTTTCCTCTAGCAGTTTCAGAGTTTCAGGTCTGATGTTAAGGTCTTTAATCCATTTGGACTTAATTCTTGTGCATGGAGAGAGAGAAGAATCTATTTTCATCCTTCTACAGATGTATATCCAGTTTTCCCAACACCATTTGCTGAAGAGGCTGTCTTTTCTCCAATGAGTATTTTTGGCATTTTTTTTATCAAATATCAGGTGGCTATAGCTACCTGGAGTTACATTTGGGTCCTCTATTCTGTTCCATTGATCTACAAGTCTGCTTTTGTGGAAGTACCACACCGTTTTTGTTACTATGGCTCTGTAGTATAGGTTAAAATCAGGTATGGTGATACCGCCAGCCTTATTTTTGTTGTTCAGTATCTATTCGAGGTTTTTTGTGATTCCAAATAAATTTTTGGATTGTTTTTTCTATTTCCATGAAGAATGCCTTTGGAATTTTGATAGGGATTGATTAAATGTGTAGATTGCTTTTGGTAAGATTGCCATTTTCACAATATTGATTCTTCCAATCCAGGTACAAGGGATGTTTTTCCACTTCCTAGTGTCTTCTGCAATTTCTCGCTTGAGTGTTTTAAAGTTCTCATTATAGAGATTCTTTACTTCCTTGGTTAGGTTTATTCCAAGGTACTTTATTTTTTTTTTTTTTTTTGATGCAATCGTGAATGGGAGTGATTCTCTGATTTCATCCTCTGTGTGTTTGTTGCTACCATATAGGAGTGCTACTGATTTCTGTGTATTTATTTTGTATCTGGCTACATGGCTGTAGGTTTTTATCAGCTCTAACAGTTTGCTAGTAGAGTCTTTAGGGTCCTTTATATATAGAATCATGTCATCTGCAAATAATGATGACTTGATCTCTTCCTTTCCAATATTTATCCCTTTTATGTGTGTCTCTTGCCTTACTGCTATGGCTAAGACTTCCAGTACTATATTAAATAAAAGTAGGGACAGTGGACACCCTTGTCTTGTTCCTGATTTTAGTGGAAAAGCTTCCAATTTTTCCCCATTTAGTAATATGTTGGCTGTAGGCTTGTCATAAATAGCCTTTATTATATTGAGATATGTTCCTTCTATTCCCAGTCTCTGTAGGACTTTTATCATGAAGGGATGTTGGATTTTGTTGAATGCTCTCTCTGCATCTAATGAGATGATCATGTGATTTTTGTCCTTCAACCCATTTATATAATGTATAACATTTATAGATTTGTGTACGTTGAACCATCCTTGCATCTCTGGGATAAAGCCTACTTGGTCAGGGTGAATGATCTTTCTGATATATTCTTGTATTCTGTTTGCCAGTATTTTGTTGAGAATTTTTGCATCTATGTTCATGAGGGATATTTGTCTGTAATTTTCTTTTTTTGTTATATCTTTGCCTGGTTTTGGTATCAGGGTGATGCTGGCTTCATAGAAGGAGTTTGGTAGAATTCCTTCTTTTTCTATTTCATGGAAAAGCTTAAGAAGCAATGTTGTTAGCTCTTCCTTGAAGATCTGGTAAGATTCAGCAGTGAATCCATCTGGGCCTGGGCTTTTTTTAGTTGGGAGATTTTTGATAACTGTTAGGATCTCCATGCTTGTTATAGGTCTATTTAAGTGATTAGTCTCATCTTGATTTAATTTAGGTAGGTCATATAAATCAAGGAAATCATCCATTTCTTTCAGATTTTCATACTTTGTGGAGTATATGCTTTTATAATATGTCCCTATGATTTTTTGAATTTCTCTGGCATCTGTTGTGATGCTACCTTTTTCATCTCTAATTTTATTAATTTGTGTCTCTTCTCTCTTTCTTTTGGTCAGATTTGCTAAGGGTTTATCAATCTTGTTTATCCTTTCAAAGAACCAGCTCTTTGTTTCATTAATCCTTTGGATTGTTTTTTTGGTTTCTATTTCATTAATTTCTGCCCTAATCTGTATTATTTCTTCCCGTCTACTGATTTTTGGTTTGCCTTGTTCTTCTTTTTCTAAGGCTTTAAGGTGAAGCATTAGGTCGTTTACTTGCAACCTTTCTAATTTCTTAGGCACTTAAAGCTACCTCTTAGAACTGCCTTCATTGTGTCCCAGAGATTTTGGTATGTTGTGTTCTCATTATTGTTTGACTCTATAAATTTTTTGATTTCCTTCTTGATTTCTTCATTGACCCATTCATCATTTAGTAGTGTATTATTTAGTTTCCATGATTTTGTGTATGCTCTATAGCCTTTCTTGCTACTGATTTGTAGTTTGATTCCATTGTGGTCAGATAGAATGCAAGGAATAATTTCAATTTTCCTGAATTTGTTAAGATTTGCTTTGTGTCCTAATATATGGTCTATTTTAGAGAATGTTCCATGTGCTGCTAAAAAGAATGTATGTTCTGCAGCATTTGGATAAATGTCCTGTAGATATCTGTTAGGTCCATTCCTTCTATGACCTCATTTAGTCCAGATGCCTCTCTGTTTATTTTTTCCAGGATGACCTGTCAATTGATGACAGTGGGGTATTAAAGTCACCCACTACCACTGTGTTTGGTGTTATCTGTGACCTTAGTTCTAACAGTGTTTGTTTGATGAATTTGGGAGCCCCCATGTTAGGTGCATATATGTTTAGGATAGTAATGTCCTCCTCTTTGTAGTGTGCCCTTAATCAGTATAAAGTGACCTTCCTTATCTCTCTTTACTAACGTTGGACTGAAGTCTGCCTTGTCAGATATTAGGATAGCAACCCCTGCTTGTTTTCTGGGTCCATTTGCTTGAAACACCATTTTCCAACCTTTCACCCTAAGATAATGTCCATCCTTTGTAGAAAGGTGAGCTTCTTGAAGACAACAAATTGTAGGATCCTGCTTTTTAACCCAGTCTGGCAAACCTATGTCTTTTGGTTGGGGCATTGAGGCCGTTGATATTAAGAGATATTATTGAAATGTGTGTATTTATGTTTGCCTTTTTTTTTTTTTTTTTTTTTTTGTGGTTCCGGTTCTACCTTTGCTCTCTTGTGTTAACTAGTATTTGAGTATTGCTTGTTGTTTTCCAGGTTCCTTATATGTGTGCTTTTCCTTCTCTTTTGCCGGGCTCTGCCGGCGGGGGCAGGTAGTGCCGAGGGAAGGACCAGGCCCGCTGGTTCCTCCCGAGGGGTTGAGGAGGAGATGAGCGTCCGACGACTCAGACCTCTCCTGGCCACCGGAGAAAAACCACACTGAGTCGGGAGTCTTGTCGAAGCAGGAACTCGATTTATTGCTATGAGCAGTTGCCTATATAATGTTCAGAGGAAGGCGGGGATTCTAGGATGGGGGGGACAGGTAAGGGCCAATAGTAAACTGTGACTATTGAAATGATAATTCTAACTCCCATGTGGAAGTAGCAGGCAAGAAGCCATTAGGCGTCTTGCTGAGTCATGTCTGGCCAGAGGCAGATCACCAAACTTTAGCTAGGCTCAGGAAGTTCCACTAGGCCTCACACGTGGGCCGTTCAGAGGCCAACACTCTTTGGCATGGAGGATTCTTTCAAGTATTTTCTGTAGAGCTGGTTTTGTCTTCAAATACTCCTTTAGCCTGCTTTTGTCATGGAATGTCCTTATTTCTCCATCTATTTGAATGGATAGTTTTGCAGGATAAAGTAACCTTGGTTGACAGTTGTTATCTTTCAGAATTTGGAATACATCACTCCAAGCCCTTCTGGCTTTGAAAGTTTATGTTGAGTAATCTGCTATGATCCTGATGGGCTTTCCTTTGTAGGTAACTTGATTTTTCTCTCTAACTGCTTTCAATATTTTTTCTTTGGATTGTGTGTTTGGTAGTTTGATTATAATATGGCGAGGAGAGGTTCTTTCCAGGTTTTGTCTGGCTGGTGTTCTAAAGGCTTCCTGTATCTGCATTGGCACCTCTTTCCCAATTTGGGGGAAGTTTTCTTCTATGATTTTGTTGAAGATGCCTACTATGCCTTTGGAGTGAAATTGTTCTCCGTCTACTATGCCCTGAATTCTTATGTTTGATCTTTTCATAGTGTCCCGAATATCTTGAAATTCCCATTCATACTTTTCTATTAGTTTGTCTTTCTCTTTGTTGGATTGTATTAGATCTTCCACCTGGTCTTCTAGCTTAGATATTCTGTCCTCTCCTTCATCCATTCTACTGGTGAGATTTTCTACAGTGTTTTTTATTTCATTAACTGTGTTCTTCATTGCTAGTAATTTTGACTGGTTTTTCTTTATTATTTCTATTTCCTTATTTATGTCTTGTATTTACTTCTTTATTTCATTAAATTGGTGTCCTGTGTCTCCTTTGATTCCTTTGATTTCCTCTTTGATTCCTTTGGTTTCCTCTTTGAGTCCTTTGATTTCTTCTTTGAGTTCATTGAACATATTTACAATCATTCTTTTGAAATCTTTCTCAGGCATTTCCTCTAACTCATTCTCACTGGAGGTCATTTCTGATGCATTGATACTTTTTGGTGGATTTATATTGCCTTGGTTTTTGGTGTTTCTTGTGTTATAAGGTATATATTTTTGCATTTTGGATTAAGTTACTGCTTAGATTTTCCAGTTAGCTGGGTATTCTTAGCTGTATCAATTGATCTGATGTTGTATATCTTCAATGTAGGAGATTAAGATGTTAGGTGTGGCTCTTAACACTCTCAGAGTATCTAGACAAGTGTTCCTAGGGGTTGAGTTTGCCTGCTATGGGAGTATTCAAGTAGGTTGAGTGGAATAAAGTACAGGTAGATTCTAAAATTTAACTAAACCCTGTACCCATTCAGTCAAAAACAGCACCGAGTATTTATGCAAGAGTAGGTATTATAAGAACAAGATCCTCTATCAACAAAGAGGTTAAGATTTCTGGTCTGTTGAGGGATCCAAGTTAGCATGTGACCAAGTGAGACCCTTCCCTGGTTCAATCGCAGTTACCTTTTTGGATGCTTTTGGTCTCAGTCAAGTTGCTGGCTGGGTCGTTGGGCCGCTGTTCTGTTTTCTGGAACTGGCCACTGGCTTTTCCTGCAGGGCAAACCTGAGCCTGGCAACTGTGGCCCTGCAGATCGGCACCCCTGCTGCTGGATCTGCTACTGCTGCCGCTGCTGGATCCGCCGCCGCTCATCCACTGGAGCTGCTGCTGCTGGATCCGCCGCTGCTGAAGCCGCTGTAGCCAGTGCCAGAGCCGCTGATGTCATGGCTTCCATCGCCGCTTCTGCTGCCAGAGCCCAAGCTGCCACTGCCAGAGCTGCTTCGGCCTGCCCGTGTGGGCTCTGGATGCTCTGGATGCTCTGGATCTCTCCTACTTCTCTGCTGCTGTTTTAATCTCTTATACACCTCCCTTTTTAGTAAAGGTGTGTATTTTGCTGGGTTTTCTTTGGCTTTTTCTCCCCTAGGCTGCTTTGGCATCGTTTCTATGCCGCCATCTTGACTGGAAGTCTGATTTTTTATAATTAAAAAAAAGTTGTACTGTCAGACCGCCCCCTCACCTCCACCCCACTTCTGCTGAGGGTCTTCATCGGTGGGGTTATTGGTATTCATTGTGGAGACCAAGAGTCCTCAGTCAGTCTCTGCAGGGGAAACATGGTGTCTCAGGCTATTCCCATGTACCCTGAGGCTCTTACACTCTTTCCACCCCCTCTTCCAAGATGCTCCCTGAGTCTTGGCAGGCAAGATAAAGATCTGATTTAGTGTTGATTTCTCCGTAGCCTCTGGATCTCTGTTTTTATGAGGTTTGAGTGACCACAGTATCTGTCACCATCTCCCTGCAACTGGTTTTCAGGCTAGCTGTGAGAGCAATATTCATATCACCACTTCCTCTGGAATGACTTCTGGGCCAGGGCATCTCATGGTAGACAGCCTGCTCTCTATTCTTTTCACTTGTTTGTTTTGTCTTGTTTTGTTTTTCTAGGTAGGGTCTCACTCTAGCCCAAGCTGGCCTGGAACTCACAGTGGTCCTCCTACCTCTCCCTCCTGACTGCTGGCTTAAAGGAGTGTGCCACCAAACTCAGCAGGAAGATATTTTTAAGACAGTGATATTTGTCCTAGACTGAACTTGGCTCTGAGTTAAGATTGTGTTCATTTTTCATTGAATGAATTTAAATACTTTTTCCACAGCAATGTCTGTAAGGCTGAGCCAAGAATGTAACTGGGGTGTAGGCTGAGATTATTCACTGGCTGTTTTGTTGTGCTGGGGACTGACCCCAGGACTTCGTGTATGGCAAACAAATGTATCACTGAGCTACCCACCGCCCCCCAAGCTCTACCATTGTTTATGAAGGTGATGTTAAACAATTATCTCAAGTAGATCCCAATTTCATAACAAATGTAAAAATTTTATTTCTTGGGCTAGAGAGATGGCTTAGCAGTTAAGGCACTTGCCTGCAAAGCCAAAGGACCCAGGCTTGAATCCTCAAGACCCACATTAGCCAGATGCAAAAGGGGCACACACATCTGGAGTTCGTTTGCAGTGGGTGGAGGCCCTGGCGCACCCATTTTCTTTCTTTCTCTCTCTCTCTCTCTCTTTCCCTTTCTCTGTCAAATAAATAAATAAAACTTTTTAAAAAATTATTTCTTTGTAAGTGGGAATATTTCTTGTAAGAAATTTATCAACACCTGTATTACCATGGTTACACTGTGATCCATGCCTGTGCCCCCACACCTCTACTTCACATGTTGAAACCAATGTGATGGTGTTCAGAGATAGGCCTTGAGAGCTGAAGGCAAAGCTCTCCTGAATGTGGCTAGTACCCATATACAAGCCTCCAGGGAGCTTCTTCAGCCTTTCCAACATGTGAGGACATGATGAGGTTACCATCTATAAACCAGGAAAGGGATTGTCACCTTGATCTTGAATGTTGCAGTCAGGTTCTCATTGCTGGTAGAAATCACCCAACCAAGAGCAGCTTGTGGGAAAAAGGGGGTTTAGTTAGGCTTACAGGATCAAGGGGAAGCTCCATGAAGGCAGGGGGAAATGATGGCATGAACAGAGAGTTGACACACACCCTTCCCCACATAAGGTGAGGAACAAGAACAGGAGAGTGTGCCAAACACTGGCAAGGGAAAGCTGTGTATTATACCCATAAGCCTGCCCCCAACAGTATACTGCCTCCAGGAGGCACTAATTCCCAATTGCCATCAGCTGGGGAGACTAGCATTCAGAATACCTAAGTTTATGGGGGACACCTGAATCAAACCATCACATTCCGCCCCTGGGCCCCATAAACTGATATCCATACATGAGATCAAATATAATGCATTAGATCCAACTTTAAAAGTCCCCATAGTTTTTATCAATTCCAATGACATGGTCCCAGCATCTCCATTGGGTCTCCTCTGCAATCCACCGTTCATCCTCATGTCTCCAATGCAGGCATCCAGCAAACCTGCTTCACACTGCCCATGGCCATTTCCAAAACACAAGACTGTGTTGCAAACTCAATGAGCCTCTCTTTCCTTCATTTCTTTTTTTTTGGGGGGGGGGCGGGGGGTTTGGTTTTTCGAGGTCAGGGTCTCACTCTAGCCCAGGCTGACCTGGAATTCACTATGGAGTCTCAGGGTGGCCTCGAACTCATGGCAATCCTCCTACCACTACCTCCCGAGTGCTGGGATTAAAGGTGTGCGCCACTACACCCGGCTTTTTTGTTCATTTTTATTTATTTATTTGAGAGTGACAGAGAGAGAAAGAGGCAGAGAGAGAGAGAGAGAATGGATGTGCCAGGGCTTCCAGCCACTGTAAACAAACTCCAGACACATGTGCCTCCTTGTGCATCTGGCTAACGTGGGTCCTGGAGAATTGAGCCTCGAACTGGGGTCCTTAGGCTTCACAGGCAAGCGCTTAACTGCTAAGCCATCTCTCCAGCCCTCCTTCATTTCTTATACTCCACAATACCAGGTAGGGTGCCAATTTGTTAATCCAGGGGAGAATAAAGCAGACATTGAAGACAGGACACTCCTTGAGCACTCAAACCCCTTCAAAAGAGTCTACATTCTTCCCGTTGCCCCAGTGCAGGTCAGCTGGTCCAATCTCAATGGTTGTGATCTTTCAAACAATTTGCAGGTGAACAGGCAGAAGTTTAGGCCCAAAGATTTCATTTTTTCTGTGCCATATTCCTCTGCTCACACCAGTCCATTTCTATGCAATGCGATCCTGCACAACTTCTCAGGACATGGGTATAATAGCAAGCCTTTCAAACTGCTCCTAGTCCAGTCCAGGCAAAGCTCTTTCTCATCCCCAAAAGCCAAACCTCACAATCCATAGTTTTTACTGCATTCAGGTCTTGCAACTGTAACAGAATAGTCCATCAATCTGTACTTACAGCACTGCAAGGTGTCTCTTAGGCCAAGGTTTCAAATCCTTCCACATTCCTCTAGAAAATCAGCTCCAAAAGGCCAAAGCAACACATTCAGGTGCCTAGCAGCAATCCCACTCCTCGGTACCACTTTACTGTTGCATTCAGGTTCGCATTGCTGGTAGAAATCACCCAACCAAGACCAGCTTGTGGGAAAAAGAGGTTTATTTTGGCTTATAGACTTGAGGGAAAGCTCCACGATGGCAGGGGAAAACAATGCCATGAGCAGAGAGTGGACATCACCCCCTGCCCCACATAAGGTAGGCAACAGGAACAAAAGAGTGTGCCAAACACTGGCAAGGGAAAGCTGGCTATTATACCCATAAGCCTGCCCCCAACAATATACCGCCTCCAGGAGGCATTAATTCCCAATTACCATCAGCTGGGGAGACTTGCATTCAGAATACCTAAGTTTGTGGGGGACACCTGAATCAAACCACCAGCTTGGACTTCCCAATTTCCATATCTGTGAGAAAATAAATTTTATATGCCATGCAGTCTGTTATAGCAGGGGTCTGAGGCATGCTGTCATAGGAATGTCTACTCTCCTTTCCTCCCTACCTCTGTGAGCACTAGGTGGCAGGCTGGCACAGAATAGCCACTGTTGGGAGAAACAAGAAGCTGACTCTGGCTTTTATGTACTCTGGCATGATAACGTCCACTTGTAAGTGTAAGATCTGGATGAATTCAAGTATCTGTCAGCTTATGTACCTGCAGTCACAATTCTCCCTCATTTCTCCTTTTAGACATTTAAACACAAATATTAAGGGTCCTACTACAGATAATAGAATTCTTTACTTTGTAAATAATAGAATTATTTCCTTGCTAACTTGATATATTCCAAAGGCCCTGGATAAATAACTAGAATTTAGAGAAGCCACACAAAAAAAAATTCTGAATTTTCCTGTAACCATGTAACAAAGAATTAAAAACATACAAAAACAATGAAAAAAGGGCTAGAAGTGGTGATTGGAATTATAAAGAAAAATTTAACTACAGTTTCAGTCTAGACACTGCGGTCAACAAATTACCCCCCCCCCCTTTCACTCTTTATGAGAAATCAAAAGGGTTCAGCCTAAATTGGCTTCCAGTGACAGGACTGGGATCCAATTATTTTCTTTTACTCTTTGCTGTTTTGTAATGGTGTTGCCTCCGTTAGAAGTAGGGTTCGGGTTCTCAAGCAAAACAAAGCAACTTTTAGTTTGGCCAAAAGTCTATTTGACACAAATTGATCTGACCTAAATGACTCCCATGAGATTGATGTTGTCACGGTTACTTAATATCTGATGCTTGAATCTTCCCAGATTATCTCCTCCTCTTTCCCCTACCTCCCTAGCACTCATCTTCTTGAGGGAGAAAATAGGAGCAAGGTGGGTTTGTTTTGTTTTTTAAATAGGTAGTCAGGGACAAAGGCCCAAAGAGAGGGAAGGAAGAGGTGCCATTTCGCTTTCCTGACAAAGCTGGAACCCTGAGTGTGACCCAGCCTCATCGGCCATAGCAATGAAAAACTCTTCAAAAAAAACCTACTTTTCCCCCTATCTAGAACACTAGAGTAGTTGGCTCTCCCAGGGTCAGCTTGAGTCCGAACCAATCAGCGCTCTCCCTTGCGAGCCTGACTCTGACAGTACAGCCCATTCCAACAAAAAGACTTGCCATGTGGGTGAAGGGATTTGGTGGTTCACTCTCCTCCTGACATCCGAAACTCCGGGTCCCTGTTCTGGGAAGCCAGGCTGACCGGGAGAGGGGAAGGAAAATGTCTTTCTCCCTGTGTTGTTCCTCCCCTCTAAGCTTTTTTCTCTGATGTAAAGGCGAAGGCTTACACCCCCCTGCTCCACTTCCCACGTGGGTGTGCAGGTGCTCCTTCATGATTACCGAAGGAGAATTTCTTCCCTCTTATTTTATTATTCTGCTCTAAGTCTTCTCTCAGCTTCCTGCAAGGGCTTTCAGGTCGTGTGTGTGTGTGTGTGTGTGTGTGTGTGTGTGTGTGCATTAAATCGCACAATTAATAATTTAACCCTCTCAGAGGGCTGGAGAGATGGCTTAGCGGTTAAGGCGCTTGCCTGCAAAGCCCAAGGATCCCGCTTCGATTCCCCAGGACCCATGTTAGCCAGATGTACAAGGGGTCACATGCGTCTGGAGTTCATTTGCAGTGGCTGGAGGCCCTGGTGCACCCATTCTCTCCTTGCCTATTTCTGTATCTCTCTCTCAAATAAATAAAATATTTTTTAAAAAGAATACAACAAAAAAATAATTTAACCCTCCCAGAGTCCATTTCCTCAATTCTTTTTTTGTTGTTTGTTTTTTGTATTTCGAGGTAGGGTTTCATTCTAGCTCAGGCTGACGTGGAATTCACTATGTAGTCTCAGGGTGTCCTCGAACTCACGGTGATCCACCTACCTCTGCCTACCAAGTGCTGGGATTAAAGGCGTGTGCCACCACGCCTGGCATTTCCTCAATTTTTTGATAAATGGGCAAGAATCTAAACACTGGGATACACAGGCCTGAGGAAAACCTCCCTGTACCCCCCAAATTCTATAACATTCCATGGTCCTACCTCTGGCCTCAATGCTAGTATGTGCAGTGGACTAGCATGTATCTTTTTTCAAATTCCAAATCTGCCTTTTAGTCTTGTTGCATGTTGGCTCCAATACCAGCCCCTGAACTTACCTATGTTTATTTTAAAGAATTTTTGTTTGTTTCTTTGTTTCAAAGTAGGATCTTGTTCTAGCCTAGGCTGACCTGGAACTCGATGTGTGTGTGTGTCTGTGTGTGTGTGTCTGTGTGTATTCCTACATGAAACAAACAGAACATACACAAAACAAAGGAAGCAACCAATAGAGAACTCAATGTGTGTGTGTGTGTGTGTGTGTATTTCTACATGAAACAAACAGAACATACACAAAACAAAGGAAGCAACCAATAGAGTAAAGGATTAAAAGAGGACTGACAGCCAGGCATGGTCGTACACGCCTTTAATCCCAGCACTGGGGGGTGGGGGGGCAGAGGTAAGAGGTTCACCATGAGTTTGAGACCACCCTGAGACTACATAGTTAATTCCAGGTCAGCCTGGACAAGAGTGAGACCCTACCTTGAAAAACTAATGCCATCTTTTGCAGTGTGAATGTTTATTCTGTGCCATCAAGGGTTTGGGGAGGATTTTACTTATTTATTTATTTATTTTTGGCATTATGGCTCAGCTAAAGGCCTTGGATTATGGGATGTTTGACCATCATTAGGACTGATAAAAACTATGGAGAGTCTTAAAGTCATACTGAATGTATTGTATTTTGCATCATGTAGATATCAGTTTATGGGGGCTGGGGCAGAATGTGATGGTTTGATTCAGGTGTTCCCCATAAACTTAGGTGTCCTGAATCCTAGGTTCCCAGCTGATGGTGATTTGGGAATTAATGCCTCCTGGAGGTAGTGTATTGTTGGAGGCAGACTCATGAGTATTATAGCCAGTTTCCCCTTCCCAGTGTTTAGCACACTCTCCAGTTGCTATTGTCCACTTGATGTTGGCCAGGAGGTGGTATCCACCATCTGCTCATGCCATCGTTTTCCCTGCCATCATGGAGCTTCCCCCTCGAGCCTGTAAGCAAAAAAGAACCTATTTTTTTCCCACAAGCTGGCCTTGGTTGGGTGATTTCTACCAGCAATGCAAACCTGACTTCAACAATGATCAAAGGTTTGATTTTCCTTTGTACCATGGTGTGGTGGTTTGAATAGATGGCCCCCAATATATTCAGTTTTTTATTTGTTTGTAATTTGCATCTGCAGCCACCTGGCTGGAGGTAGTGTCACTGGATGGATCTTAAGGTGAGGTGGTGGATTTCAGATTTCAATCTAAAGATATGCAAAGTGTGCCTAGCAGGAGTTCCTGACATATGTTGTGGCTTTTGGTTTTTTGGCTTGTGCTTCTCTCTCTCTCTGCTTGGCCCTGTAAAGGCCAGGCAGCTTCTTCTGCCATTATGGAACTTCCCCTGGATCTGTAAGCTTCAATAAATCCCTTCTTCCATAACTGTGCTTTGTCTGGAAGTTCATCTTAGTGAACCTGAAGCTGTCTGCTACAGAACTTGGTACCGGGAGTGGGCTGAGATGAACCTGACCATGTGGATGTTGATCTTTTGGAACCTTTGTTTTGGAGGAATAAGCATGGACTTAGTGCTTGCAACTGAAGATGCCTTCTGGAGTGGTAAACCAAGTTTTATGGACTATGCTGATGACAGTTTGAGAATGCTAAGTGCAGACAGTATTGAACTTCAAGGCTTGGCTTATGAGCTTTCTAAGGGGAAGGAAAGACTGCAGAGGACTTTGTTGGAACTGGGCTACTGGCATAAGGGCTGGCTGCGTTCTGCTGCTGAGGCCCAGAGAGTTTGATCAAGGTTAAATTTGTTATTTGTTTAGCTTGGCTAAAGATATTGGACTGAGAGATTTAAGATTTTAAGTTGGAAAACCTTAAGCAAGTTAAAATTATAGGCACTGGGACTGATTTTAGGTTACTGAACCTGCTATTATCAAATACATTAGCAATCTTAAAGAAGATGGTCCAATTGCTTTACATTAAAAAAATGGAAAGGATGCCTGATGAAAGACTATCATAGAAATGCAAAGTCTTGGAAAGAGTTGACTGGAGAAGTAACCTGCTTTTCAAGGCTATGATTTGTTTCATCCCTGAATTAAGAATATGGCTGTGTCTTGCACACCTGTATTGGTTTCAGAAGTATGAAAAATGCATGGAGTGGTCGCGAATTGCACACAGTTCCAGAAGCCACTGCTGAGATGCTGCATGAGGCAGGGCTTGATGCCCTGATAGGCTGAAAGAGCTTTTGAAAGCTGGACCGTGGTTTGCATGAAGACCTGAGGATGTTTTGGATATACCAGGACTATGCAAGGGCTACCACAGAGCACATTGTTGGCCTGGGATGGAAGTGTTCCCGGGCTACTCTGCCCAGCTGGAGGGGCAGAATTGGAAAATCTGGAGACTGACAGTCTCTGGTTATATTGAACTTAAACTGCAGAAGTTTGATGTTTGTTCGATGGTGGTTGAGTTTGCATTGTTTTAGTCTCTCCTTGCTATGCCTTATACCAGTTGAAAATGTTTACTCTGTGCCTTTATATGTTAGAAATGTTTAACTTGTTTGACTTTACAGGTCTTAATATCTTAAATTGGTCAAGACTGTGGGGACCTTTGAAATTGAACTGAGTACAATTTACATTGTGTGATGGTTATAAATCTATTGGGGGCCAGGGTGGAATGCAGTGGTTTGAATAGATGACCCCAATATATTCAGTTTTTTATTTGTTTGTAATTTGCATCTGCAGCCACCTGGCTGGAGGCAGTGTCACTGGGTGGATCTTAAGGTGTGGTGGTGGGATTCAGATTCCAACATAAAGATATGCAAAGTGTGCCTAGCAGGAGTTCCTGAAGTGTGCTGTGGCTTTTGGCTTTTTGGCTTGTAATTCTCTCTCTCTGCTTGGTCCTGTGAAGGCTGGCCAGCTTCTTTTGCCATTTATGGAACTTCCCCTGGATCTGTAAGCTTCAATAAATATCCCTTCCTCCATAACTGTGCTTTGCCTGGAAGTTCATCTCAGTGAACTTGAAGCTGTCTGCTACACATGGTTTCTATGAAAATAACTTTCAGGAAAAAAATTTTTTTCAATAATTTAATCCCCAGGCTGGAGAGATGGCTTAGCGGTTAAGGCATTTGCTTGCAAAGCCAATGAACCCTGGTTCAATTCCCCAGGACCCACATTAGCCAGATGAACAAGGAGGCACACGTGTCTGGAGTTTGTTTGCAGTGGCTGGAGGCCCTGGTGTGCCCACTCTCTCTCTCTCCCTCTCTCTCTCCCTCCCAAATAAATTAAAATTAAATATTTTAAAAATTTTTTTTAACTTTTTAAAAACATTTGGAAAAATGAAGTGTTACAACTATCCCCAGGGAAATTACATGGGATCCAACCTGGATCTATTAAGATGTTCAAATGATTAGAAATTTTAAAAAATATTTTTATTTATTTATTTATTTATTTGACAGAAAGAGAAGGAGAGAATGGGCACGCCAGGGCCCCCAACCAACTGCAAACAAACTCCAGACCCATGCGCCTGGTGCATCTGGATAACGTGGGTCCTGGAGAATTGAACTGAGGTCCTTTTGCTTTGCAGGCAAACGCCTTAACTGCTAAGCCATCCCTCCAGACCGTGATTAGTAATTTTAATAGAAAAAAAAATCATGTTTCAAATTTCAAAGTGACACTTATCTCTCAAGAAACATGAGCTTGGAAAAATTTTAAAGAAAAACAATCCTGATTATAAACTACTTTTTTATAATTGTTTTCAGAAAAAAAGTTTATAGTCTTAAGAAAAATATTCAAGCTTATCATATGGTTTGACAGATTTTTTACAAATTGTTTTTGGTAAGGTCTTCTTTTAAAAATTTATCTTACAGCCAGGTGTGGTGGTGCACACCTTTAATCCCAGCACTTAGGAGGCAGAGGTAGGAGGATTGCCATGAGTTCAAGGCCACCTTGAGACTACATAGTGAATTCCAGGTCAGCCTGGGCTAGAGTGAGACCTTTCCAAAAAAAAAAAAAAAAAAAAAAAAAAATTAGCTGTTGCATATCAATGTTGTCCACATTGAGCTCTTTGCTATTTAAATTATAGATGTCTACAATATTTGTACTGACATAGTTTTTGTAAAAAATAAAGTATCAGGGTGGTGGAAAAATTAGATTTGTGTCTTTTTATTTTTGGTGTGCATTTATTCAATATCTTCTAAGCAATGATTTTGTTTTACTGCTGACCTGGGATAATGTTAAGTTTATTTACTATTCTCAGGATTATTATGATATCACTTTTCAAGACATCTTAACTTTTACACAAAACATCTAGATTCAGGACTTTAAAAAATAGCAGCACACACTTAACAATAGCAACCTCTGCTAAAACCTCTGTTTTACTTTGTGAAATTTTTATAACTTAAATATATGTATTCTGTATAAGATAAAAATAAAAATTTATGCATTATCTTAACTGACAATTTACTGGAGAATTTCAGAATTTCCCAGTGGCTCATAGAATGTTATAAAATCTATAAGAGTAAATATTGTGATGGGTTATATATAAGTAATGCTTGAACTCAGTGTTTAGAGCCATAGTTTTCTGTCTTCTTTGGCTCTACCTGCTATGATGATTATGAGTTCTACTACAGTCTCAGAATGGGCTCTTAGGAGCCAGGCATGGGAACACACAGCTGTAATCCAGCCCTGAAGAGGCTGGAGATTCATTTTTAAACACAGCCTGGACCATAGAATAGGTTCCAAGCTAGCCTCACTATGTAAGACTCTTAAAAAAAAAAAAAAAAAAAAAAAAAAGTTTTTTTTTAAAGCCCCTTGGAATCTCTATTCAGCCTCAGAATCTATCAAGTGTCCATGTCATCAAGCAGTGATGTTTATATTTGAGTACATTATCATATTGTTTCTCTTGCTTTGAATAAATATTTTTGTACAAAAAGTGACAAACTCAGAAATACACTCTTTTGTCCCCCAGTAAGTCTGCTAAGTCTACTATTCATTTTATCTCTTAGAAAACCTAATGTTTGGGCTGGAGAGATGGCTTAGCGGTTAAGCGCTTGCCTGTGAAGCCTAAGGACCCGGGTTCGAGGCTCGACTCCCCAGGACCCACGTTAGCCAGATGCACAAGGGGGCGCACGCGTCTGGAGTTCGTTTGCAGTGGCTGGAGGCCCTGGCGCGCCCATTCTCTCTCCCTCTCTCTATCTGCCTCTTTCTCTCTGTCTGTCACTCTCAAATAAATTAATAAAAATAACAAAAAATTAAAAAAAAAAAGAAAACCTAATGTTTACTGCTATTTTTAAAACCAAAAAAGCATGACTATGAGAAAAACATTTTTCTTAGCCTTTCCTTTATCTTGATCTGTTGTTAATGAGAATAAAACTGCCAGACTTTAAAATATCTATTATTAGCCGGGCGTGGTGGTGCACGCCTTTAATCCCAGCACTCAGGAGGCAGAGGTGGGAGGATTGCTGAGAGTTCAAGGCCACCCTGAGACTACATAGTTAATTCCAGGTCAGCCTGGACCAGAGTGAGACCCTACCTCAAAAAACCGAAAAAAAAAAAAAAAAGAAAATTACTATAATGTTGATTTGGGTTTTCTTCCATAGTCTTAATTGACCTTTTCTTCCTATTTGTGACTGAGGTAGTTTCACTATTTTAGTTTTCAGGAAATATATATTATATAGTTTTCAAGGAATGTTGTCCCACAGACTAGTCAAACAAGCAAATAGAATTATATAAATGGAATATCAGTTAAACTTTGCCTTTGTCATATAACACAGAGCAGTGTGCTGACTCAAGAACAGAGCTACTCTAATCTTTAAGAAATCTCCTTATTTTCTTTTTGCAACCTGAGTCATGTGTTCCATAAAACAGGGATATTTCTCTGGTCCAGTGACCTTGGTAGTGATAATAGTCATGACTGAAAACTGCTTCTAGCAAGCTTACTTTATTTAACACTGTCACCAGAATTTTGTTGTTGTTTGTAATAGTTGTAAAAACAAATATTTAAATAACTATTTTTTGGTGGTGTTAAGAAAATCATAGCTCTTGTCTTTTTTTTTTTTACCTTACCATTCATTATTACTCAGATCTTTAAAAATTCATCCCATATTAAGAAAAAAACTAGTTATATAGATTGTTGACCACATCAAGTTTTGCATCAAAATGTCACCTCATTGCTCTGACCAAAGACTGACTGCTCTGATTTTAATTCATCATAGCTGTGACCAAAGCCATTCCAAAAGGTAACAGGGCTTACACCAGGTCAGTACCCACCAAAAATGCCTGATATGTAGGCTTGCACTGTAAGTGCTAATTGCATCTTCCATGTCAGGGAAAATTACATGTTAATGCTGGGCGTGGTGGCGCACGCCTTTAATCCCAGCACTAGGGAGGCAGAGGTAGGAGGATCGCAGTGAGTTCGAGGCCACCCTGAGACTCCATAGTGAATTCCAGGTCAGCCTGGGCTAGAGTGAGACCCTACCTTGAAAAACCAAAAAAAAAAAAAAAAAAGAAAAAGAAAATTACATGTTAAATCTGATGATGGTCAGATTTGCCATTCTTAAGTAAGCTATATTTTGGGGTTGTCATTTGTTGCTTCTTGATTTATAGTGCCTTTGTCTCTTCCCCTGTCATTCATGGGGGCAGGGTTTCACTCTCCCACAGGTTGACCTGGAACCCTTTATAGACCAGAAATGTCAGCCTCACAATTGACAGGATTAAGGGTGTGGGGCAACACACAGCCTTAGGGACTTTGACTTTGTTAGATGATCTGTTTGTTTTAATATCCGCTCTTACATAAATACTCTGTGCTGGTTTTGATTGAATGTGTACATTGTTCAGTTGAATTTGAGAATTTGCCTGTATTTTGCTCCACCCAGCCTACTAGAATACCAGCATAGCAGGCAAACCCAGGACCTAGGGTCACTTTTGCTATTACTCTGAGAGTCATTTAGGAGCCACACCTGGCACCTTAAGCTCCTATCTGGAAGATATATAACATCAGATTTACACATCAAAGAATACTCCAAATAATTAGAAAAACCAATCATCAAATTAACTCAAGATGCAAACATATCTATACTATAATGCAAGAAACACAAAAAGTCAAGACAATATACTTCCACCAAAACTTATAAATTCATCAGAAATGACCTCCAGTGAGACTGATTTAGACAAAATGCCTGAGAAAGATTTCAAAAGAATGATTATAACTGCTGGGTAGGGTTGTGCACGCCTTTAATCCCAGCACTTGGGAGGCAGAGGTAGGAGGACTGCCATGAGTTCAAGGACACCCTGAGACTACAGAGTGAATTCCAGGTCAGCCTGGGTAGAGCGAAACCCACATAAAGTCAGATGCTCAAAGTGGCACACATATCTGGAGTTCTTTGCAGTGGCAAAGGACCCTGGTGTACCCATGTTTTCTCATTCTCTCTCTCTCTCTTTCCCAAATAAATAAATAAAATTTTAAAGTTCTCCCAGATTCTAAAACAAATCAAAATTCCAAAATGCCTCCTCTAGACCCAGAATCAAAGTAGAAAGAAATATACCCGCTTTCCAGGTCTTGGTTTCTACTATTCTCTGGAGAAATGATAGAGGCAGAGAACATACATGATGAACCTAGCATATTCTGTTTTACCAAAAAGTAAAATATCACTCAAATATCATAAACCAGGGATCATTGTATAGAAGGATTGTTCTAAGTTCAAGGACAGCCTGGGCTACATAGCAAAAACTAGGCCATGAAAGGCCCTGTCTACAATGAAACTATGTAAGAGATTCACAGACCAACTGAAAGAGCTCCCTGTCACCAAAACTGAAGCAATCCAATCAACAAAATAAAGAACATGGTTATATTATAATAGACAGATAAATAGTGATTATAAACTAAAGTATGAAATAGCTAGGAGTTCATAGTAATGTGAACAAATGAATAAGTAAATAAAAGTAGAAGAATAGACAAGTATCCCATACAAAAGAACCCTTCAAAGTGCTGCCGCATAACTCCCTAGCCCTTAAGTGTAGGATATACATACTGACTTCCTTCCCAAAAGAAAAGTATGGGCTAGAGAGATGGCTCAGAAGTTAAGGCACTTGCCTACAAAGCCAAAGGCCCCAGGCTTGATTCTCTAGTACCCATGTAAAACCGAATGCACAAAGTGGTGCGTGCATCTGGAGTTTGTCTGCAGTGGCTAGAGGCCCTGGAGTACCCATTCTCATTCATTTTCTCCCTCTCCCTCTCTCTCTTTCTCTGCCTCTATCTTTCTCTCTCAAAGTATTTTTTAAATATTTTATTTATTTATTTGACAGAGAGAGAGAGAGAGAGAGAATGGGCATGCCAGGGCCTCCAGCCACTGCAGACAAACTCCAGATGCGTGCGCCCCCTTGTGCATCTGGCTAACGTGGGTCCTAGGGAATCGAACCTGGGTCCTTTGGCTTTGCAGGCAAATGCCTGAACTGCTAAGCCATCCCTCCAGCCCTAAAGTATTTTTTTAAAAAAAGAAAGTATGAAGGAGAAACAAAAACAGTAATTTTGTTAAGGTGGAACTGAGTTAGAAACTTCCTCTCTATTGACTAGCTGTCATGATGCTGGAAAGAGCTATGCAGCAAGCAGCTTTTTGGGAGAGAGAATTCATCAATGATGATCATCATTAGTGGACCCTGCAAGCCTTACAGCTGGCCAGCCAGGCCAAATGTACCAACTGGTGCAATGGAAACATGTCTTTTATGGGAGAAACTAGCTGCTCTCTGATTAGACTGGAGGCTCGCTCCACAGGAGGTAAATACATGCCTGGTACTGAAAACCTAGTCAAAAGCCTAAGGCTGGGGGCTGGACAGATGCCTTAGTGATTGAGGCACTTTCCTGCAAAGCCAAAGGACCTAGATTCTATCCCCCAGGACCCACATAAGCCAGATGCACAAGGCAGCACATGCATTTGGAGTTCATTTGCAGTGGCTGGAGGCCCTGGTGTGCCAATTCTCTATCTGCCCCTGTGGTGGTTTGAATAGAATAGATGGCCCCCAATATATTCAGTTGTTTATTTGTTTGTAGTTTGCATCTTCAGCCACCTGGCTGGAGGCAATGTCACTAGGTGGATCTTTAGGTGTGGTGGTGGGTTTCAGATTTCAATCTAAAGATATGCAAAGTGTGCCTAGCTGGAGTTCCTGAAGTGTGTTGTGTGGCTTTTGGCTTTTGGCTGGTACTTCTGTCTCTCTGCTTGGACCTGTGAAGGCAAGCCAGTTTCTTCTGCCATTATGGAACTTCCCCTGGATCTGTAAGCTTCAATAAATATCCCTTCTTCCATAACTGTGCCTGCTCTGGAAGTTCATCTCAGCGAACCTGAATCTGTCTGCTACAGAACTTGGTACCAGGAGTCGGGTGAGAGGAACCTGACTATGTGGATGTTGATCTTTTGGAACCTTTGTTTTAGAGGAATAGGCATGGACTTGGTGCTTGCAAATGAAGATGCCTTCCGGAGTGGTAAGCTAAGTTTTATGGACTATTCTGATGAGAGTTTGAGAATGCTAAGTGCAGACAGTTTTGAACTTTGAGGCTTGGCTTATGAGCTTTCTAAGGGGAAGGAAAGACTGCAGAGGACTTTGTTGGAACTGGGCTACTGGCATAAGGGCTGGTTGCATCCTGCTGCCCAGGCCCAGAGAATTTGATCAAGGTTAAATTTGTAATGGACTGATGTGCTTGGCTAGAGATATTGGACTGAGAGATTTAAGATTTTAAGCTGGAAAACCTCAAGCAAGTTAAAATTACAGGCACTGAGACTGGTTTTAGGTTACTGAATCTGCTATTGTCAAACACATTAGCTATCTTAAGGAAGATGGTCCAACTGCTTTAAATTAAAACAATGAAAAGGATGCCTGAGGAAGGACTATCATAGAAATGCAAACTCTTTTGGAAAGAGTTGACTGGAGAAGGAACCTGCTTTTCAAGGTTATGATTTATTTTGTCTGTGAATTAAGAATATGGCTGTGTCCTGCACACCTGGTATTGGTTTCAGAAGCATAAAAATGCATGGAGTAGCCGTGAATTGCACATGCTTCCAGGAGCTGCCACTGAGATGCTGCATGAGGTAGGGCCTGATGCCCTGATAGGCTGAAAGAGCCTTTGGAAAATGTGAGGAGTGGTCATGAATTGCACACGGTTCCAGGAGCTGCTGCCGAGATGCAGCATGAGGCAGGGCATGATGCCCTGATAGGCTGAAAGAGCCTTTGGAAGATGGACCATGGTTTGCATGAAGACCTGAAGATGTTTTGTATATACCAGGACTGTGCAAGGGCTACCATAGAGCGCATTGTTGGCCTGGGATGGAAGTGTTCCCCGGCTACTCTGCCCAGCTGGAGGGGTGGAATTGGAAAGTCTGGAGACTGACAGTCTCTGGATATATTGAACTTCAACTGCAGAAGTTTGATGTTTGTTCGATGGTGGTTGAGTTTGCATTGTTTTAGTCTCTCCTTGCTATGCCTTATACCAGTTGAAAATGTTTACTCTGTGCCTTTATATGTTAGAAGTGTTTAACTTGTTTGATTTTGCAGGTCTTAATATCTTAAATTGGTCAAGACTGTGGGGACCTTTGAAATTGAACTGAGTACAATTTACAATGTGTGATGGTTATAAATCTATTGGGGGCCAGGGGTGGAATGTGGTGGTTTGAATAGAAGAGATGGCCCCCAATATATTCAGTTGTTTATTTGTTTGTAGTTTGCATCTTTAGCCACCTGGCTGGAGGCAATGTCACTGGGTGGATCTTAAGGTGTGGTGGTGGGTTTCAGATTTCAATCTAAAGATATGCAAAGTGTGCCTAGCTGGAGTTCCTGAAGTGTGCTGTGCTGTGCTGTGGCTTTTGGCTTTTAGGCTTGTGCTTGTCTCTCTCTGCTTGGGCCTGTGAAGGTAGGCCAGTTTCTTCTGCCATTATGGAACTTCCCCTGGATCTGTAAGCTTCAATAAATATCCCTTCCTCCATAACTGTGCCTGGTCTGGAAGTTCATCTCAGTGAACCTGAATCTGTCTCCTACCTCCTACAGCCCCTCTCCCTCTCTCTCTTTTTCTCTCTCTCTCTCAAATAAATAAATATAAATAACTTTTTTAAACCTATGGCTGGGGCTCTTGGCTTCCCACCAGGAATAGATGGTAAGATGCTATTGCTGAAGACTCCACATGCTTGGGCTGCAAGGTCACTGAGAAATCAAGCTGGACCTGAGCTGAAAACCTCATCCTGTAAACCAGCTGACAGAAAGCTGGAAAAAGCTATACTGCATGCAGCCCTATGGGAGAGAGATGTCATCAGTGGAGATAAACAACAATGGACATTACAAGCCTTGTTTGGCCAGCCAGGCCAAATGAGCCAACACATACAATAGTGGCATGTCTGTTATGGAGGAAACCAACCACTCACTGATTGGACTGGAGGCCTGCGCCATGCTAGGCAATACATGCCTGGTACTGAAAACCTAGTCAAAACCTATGATGGGGGAAGTCATGAGCCCTATGGGTGTAATGCCAGCTGTTATCTGGCAAAATGCATATATTATGCTCAACAAACTGTCCTGTAAGCACTTTTTTTTGGGGGGGGGGGTTCAAGGTAAGTCTCACTCTAGCCAAGGCTGACCTGGAATTTACTATGTAGTCTTCTCAGGGTGACCTCAAACTCACGGTGATCCTCCTACCTCTGCCTCCCGAGTACTGGGATTAAAGGTGTGCACCACCATGCCTGGCTCTATAAGCACTTTTCTTAACATTCATACATATATATTTTGTTTTTGTTTTTGTTTTTTCGAGGTAGGGTTTCACTCTAGCCCAGGCTGACCTGGAATTCACTATGTAGTCTCAGGCTGGCCTTGAATTCACGGCGATCCTCCTACCTCTGCCTCCCACGTGCTGGGATTAAAGGCGTGTGCCACCACACTGAGCTCTCATACCCATATATTAATGCTACTCTCATTTTTGGTTACAGAAGCTCCGCTTTTCAGATAGCAGTGACCTCTGTGATGACTCAAAAGGAACCACAGGGGCTGGAGAGATGGCTTAGCAGTTAAGCACTTGCCTGTGAAGCCTAAGGACCCCGGCTCGAGGCTCAACTCCCCAGGACCCACGTTAGCCAGATGCACATGGGGGCGCACACATTTGAAGTTCGTTTGCAGTGGCTGGAGGCCCTGGCGTGCCCATTCTCTCTCCCTCTTTCTATCTGCCTCTTTCTCTCTCTGTCTGTCACTCTCAAATAAATAAATAAAAATAACAAAAAAAAAAAAAAAAAAAAAAAGGAACCACAGTACTGAGAAGTAACAGAGGAGTGTTCAGCACTGCAACACCTCTATCACACCTTCCAAGGCTCAGAGTCCATTGTGGAAGAGGTAGTGGAAAGACTGTAAGAGCCAAAGGAATGGTAGAACTGCTTACAATGCACTCTTCTAGGCACAAAATGGTCTGGATGTCCATGACCTCACAGTGCCCTCATAATAGGAGGAAAAGATGATGGCATCAAAATAAAAGAGAGACTAATTGAGAGGGGGAGGGGATATGATGAAGGAGAAAGTGAGGAGGTGAGGGAATTATCATGGTTTATAATCTATAATTATGCAAGTTGTTGTTATGCCCAGTTCTCGGCATCCCCAGTGACCACCAAGGAGAACCAAACACGTAGGCAAGGGCAAGGAGCTTTATTTCTGGCTTGAGCTTGGTCTCTTGACTTCACCAACGCAGTGGATCCATACAAGAGCCCCGAGTAGTGGGAGGGTAGGGTCTTTATAGGGATTTGAACATAGAAGAAGGGGATGGGTACATGATTGGTTGATTTAAACAGTAACTGCACTTGTACTCTTCTGGTTGGCTTAGGATTTTGGTGGGCAAAGTTGGCGGGCTCGGGCTAGGGGAATCGAGCTTATCTATGACTACAGGAATGTCTCATGACTTCATGACTTCGGGAATGTATGGCATAATCAGTTTAACTGTTAAACCTACCCTTACAGCAAGGTCAGAGCTAGGGGAATTGAATGTATCTTATGACTTCAGGAATGTATGGCATAATCAGTTTCCAGTAACTGTTAAACCCACCCTTACTGGAAACTAAAAACTTAGATCTTGCCGGGAAACAGAAACTTAGGCCTACTGAAGACTCTGAAGCCTGTCATGGCATCCATCTGGTTCCTGAGTCCTTCAGTTGTCAACAAGAAAAATTTAACAAAAGAAACCTATGGCTGTGGAGGTCATAAGCCCGCGTGGAGTAATAAGTACTGCTGTCTGGCTAAACGGATATACTATGCCTATAAAACTGCCCTCTAAGCACTTATATTTATGCCCACATATTAATGCTACTCTCACTTTTGGTTAGAAAAGCTTCTCTTTTCAGATGGCAGTTGATCACTGGGGTCACTCAAAACTCACCATAGTGCTGAGAAGTGACAGTGGAATGTTCAGTGCTGAGACATCTCTATCACACCTTCCAAAGCTCAGGGTCCATTGTGGTGGAAGAGGGGGCAGAAAGAATGCAAGAGCCAAAGGAAGCGTAGAACTGCTTACAATGCACTCTTCCAGACACAAAATGGCCTGGATATCCATGACCTCACAGTGCCTGACACTACCTACACAAGACCTTCATAATAGGAGGAATAGATGATGACATCAAAATAAGAGAGACTAATTGGAAAAAGAAGGGATTCAGGTAGATTTGAGAAGGGGAAAGCAGGGGTGGTGGGAGGGAATTATCATGGTTTATTGTCTATACTTATGGAAGTTGTCAATGAAAAGTTTAAAAAAGTGATTTCGGGGCTGGAGGAATAGCTTAGCGGTTAAGGCGTTTGCCTGCAAAGCCAAAGGACCCAGGTTCGATCCCCCAGGACCCAGATGCACAAGGGGCGCACGCATCTGGAGTTCCTCTGCAGTGGCTAGAGGCCCTGGCACGCCCATTTTCTCTCTCTCCCTCTCTGTCAAATAAATAAATCTAAAAAAAAATTGTTTTTAAAGTGATTTTGCAGTAGAAAAACCTGACAAACCCTGAGCCAGGCATGTAAGGAAGCTTAGCAACACCAGTGATGACAATTCATGATTAACTATGCTGCCAGCACTCTTGAAATTACATGACAACAATGGCTGTAAGTGGAGCATGGTGGTACACTATGTTGTGGGTGTGGGCTTCTCAAAGCTTCAAAGAAATTTGCACTTAAAGTGTCTTAGTGAGGGGAAGTTAGGTAGCCAGTCAGGAGAGAGGGCCCAAAGAGGAAATGCGTGCCTGCGTGCTTCAGCAGAACCAGAATTCAGTGTCTGATGAGCGCATCCAATCAGCGCTCTCTCTCTCTCTCTAGTCTGGAGCAAGTCACCTAGCTCACACCAATCAGCTCTTTCTCAGACTCACAATAAGATTAAATATAACTACTTACCAAGTGGGCAAACCCTTTTTGTTGGCTTTTCATCTCCTGAACTTCCAGATTTCTGTCTTGGGAAGCCCAGCCAGGTTGAGACAAGGGGAGACTCCAACCCCTGACTACATGTATATCTATTTCCATTCCCTTGGTTCCATACTTCCCTGAACAAATGTGGCAATTTAATAATTATCCTTCTCAGTCTTCTTTATCCCAATTCTTTGATTAAAAAAGGCCAGGTGTGGTGGTGCATGACTTTAATCCCAGCACTCAGGAGGCAGAGGTAGGAGGATTGCCATGAGTTTGAGGCCACTCTGAGAGTACATAGTGAAATCCAGGTCACCCTGGGCTAGAGGAACACCCTAACCTTGAAGAAAAAAAAAAAAAAAAGACAAAAACTCAGAGACTCTTCTTGAACTTCAACAAACCCTGTTACATTAGTAGACATGAGCTGGAGAGATGGCTTAGCCATTAAGGCACTTGCATATGAAGTCTAAGGACCCAGGTTCAATTCCCCAGTATCCACATTAGCCAGATGCACATGGTGGTACATGAGTCTGGAGTTCATTTGCAATGGTTGGAGAGCCTGGTGTGCCCATTCTCTCTCTCCCTCCCTCTCTCTCTCTCTCTCTCTCATATCTTTCTCACTCAAATAAAAATAAATTAGTAGACATATGTACAATTTTGATGGCTCTCAAGGGGTTGTTAAGAAACTCTTCTTTTTTCTTATTTATATCTTATAAGATGATGGGGTGGCTCAGGGGGTGTCTTGAATAGGACTGCAATATGATAAGATAAAACCATGGACCGCAGGGTTGCACAAAGATGTAACCTGTTAAGGTACCTGAGGATACCTTCAGCCTGAGAAGACTACCACCTTCCCCTGACCCCTACTTCAACACACCACACAAGGACCCCCACTCTCACAGGACAGTTTCTCTTCTCTTCCCATAAAACCTCTCTCTGGCCTTCTCTTGCTCTCTGGCTTTCCTGTTCCCTGGTATGTGCACTTCTCCTATCTCCCTCTTTCTCTTTCTCTCTGTTTCCCCCTTCTCTCTTTCACCCATTACAATAAAGTCTTAAACTCAAGAAATCGTTTGTCTTGTTGCCTCTACGTGACGCCAAAATCTAGCAAAAGCCGCTCTAGTTGACACCTACATTAACCACCACACCAGACCTGCTGTCTGAACCTATATTTTAAAATGCCTGGTGAGTATGTGGATTTGCAAGTACAAAGGTCACTGCAATTCTCGGTGTGAAATTAGTCAATCCTCAACAAGGCCTCACTGGTTGTTTTAACATGAAAACTTGCATAGCATTTGCTCGTGCGGAAGTTAGGAATGTCTTCAGAAATCTCCATCCACTCTCTGGACAAAGGCTTGCACACACCTTACTGGCCTACTCCAAACTCTCAGGATTGACATCTCTTCTGTCCATCTCCAGGGATTTATTTATTACCCATTTATTAGTATTGATTACCCATTGAGAGCAGCCTAAGATCAAGGTTCCAGGCCTCCAGACATACTGAAGGTCGTGGGTTTTCCTATCCCTCCTTCTTTTCTTCTTCCTCTTTTTTTTTTTTTTTTTTTTTTTTTTCTGAGGTAGGGTCTTACTCTGTAGTGTCAGGGTGCCCTCGAATTCATAGCAATCCTCCTACCTCTGCCTCCCAAGTGCTAGGATTAAATGCGTGCACCACCACGCCTGGCATCCTATCCGTCTTTCAGCACTAGAGAATCTGTCCGAATCAGACTTGCAGAGAAAACACACCTCTGTCCATGAGATAGCCTGCTGGGCGACTGGATGTGCCTATCCTAAGAGGTTGGCCCACTAGCATGTATCAATGCTCAGCAAGAGGGCAAACTGTTTCCATTGGTATTCCCCCCCCCCCCCCACCCCAGGTAGGGTCTCACTCTAGCCCAGGCTGACCTGGAATTCACTATGGAGTCTCAGGGTGACCTCGAACTCATGGCGATCCTCCTACCTCTTCCTCCCGAGTGCTAGGATTAAAGGCGTGCGCCACCACGCCCGGCCCATTGGATTTTTACCTATATAAAATGTGCAGTTTCGTTATTGCTTTTCCACCTCAAAATCCATTTTACACAATTTACTGTCGCAGGGTAGAATACAAAGGTTGCTAGTAGTCTTGGCAACTTTATTCCTGAGCTGCATAGAAGCCCAACCCTCAGCAGGCCGGTTTCCTGCGTCCTGGCTTCGGAAGGGCGGCCCCAGCGCTGGGCAACATGCCCGAGCTGGGCGTTCCTACCCAGGCCCGCCCGGCTGCCCGCAAGGCCGGAACTGCCCACACCCGCTTCGAAGTCCAACCCACAGCAGAGTCGCCCTAACTTAAAATGGCAGGCTGGCAAAGCGCTGCTGCCAGTGGGCGGGGAGTGGTGACGTCACGGGAGCGCGAGGCGCCACGCCCTATCCGCGTCTCATGACGCGAGGGGCGGGCTCTTGTGGGCGGAGCTACTTTCGCGCCCCGCCCGGTCTGCGCGGCGCCGGGCTTAGACTGTGCGGAGCGCTTCTGTTGGCGGAGCCATCCGAACACGCCTGCTCTCCGTAGGCGTCATGAGGCCCGTGGTGCGGGGTCTGCCCGTGAACAGCGATGAGGACAGCGTGGACAGCACCCCCCTCCTGCAGCGCGCCCAGCATCCTGAAGCTGGTGAGCGGCGGCCCAGTCGAGGGGCGAGAGGGCGGGTACCGGGCCGGCCGTGAGGGGACGCCTGCGGCGAGGTAGGCTGTGGTGGGCCTCGGCCGGTGCAGCCCGCGGGCCGGGCCGGGCGGGGCGGTGCTGGACGCGTGGCCGTCTGGGTCGTGCTGAGCAGGAGACCCCGTGAGAGAAGGAGGTAGAAGAATCCCGGGAGCCGAGCCGGCAGCTGCCCTACGCCCGGATGTCCGGCTTTCCGCGGCTGCTATCTGCAAGCGTGTGATCAGGAACTTCTTGGGCGGGAGGCACACAAAACAAGGATAACGTTTAACACTCATGAGTGTGAGGAGGGCACTGATTGCTTGACGCAGCGAATAGCCTGACAGTGTGCTGTAAAACTGAAAATATTGCAGACGGTTCCATTTCTTATAGTTTTGCAGCCTATAGTTTCAGTTCAGTTATCCTCAAGATAAGAGCATTTAGCGCTAACGTAATTTGCCAAAGATAATGTACAAGTCGAAAAGGAGATTTCAAAAAGTATCATCCGGGATGGCTTAGCGGTTAAGGCGCTCGCCTATAAAGCTAGAGTACCTAGGTTCCATTCCCCAGGACCCACATAAGCCAAATGCACAAGGTGGCGCGTGCATCTGGAGTTAATTTGCATTGGCTGGAGGCCCTGGTGCACCTATTCTCCTTCTCTCTCACTCCCTCCCTCTCTCCTTTCTTTCTCGAATAAATAAACACAAATAAGTAGAGGCCGGGCATGGTGGCACACGCCTTTAATCCCAGCATTCGGGAGGCAGAGGTAGGAGGATTGCTGTGAGTTCGAGGCCAGTCTGAGACTACATAGTGAATTTCAGGTCAGCCTGGGCTAGAGTGAGACCCTACCTCGGAAAGCCTAAAAAAAAAAGTATCTTCCTTGGCTGGGGATGTAGTTAAGTGGTACAGCACTTGCCTAGCAAGGCCCTGAATTTCATCCCAACCACCACAAGAAACAAAAGTGTGTATCTTTCATAAATTTCTCTACACTTCTGTAGAGCTGCTTCTCATACAATGAAAACTAATGAATAAATCCATTTGCATGCAAATATGTGTGAGAGTTGAATTGTAAATTTTACTTTATTAACCAAGAGCAGTAGTTTAATGTATGTCTTGTTTTAAATTTTTATTAGCATATATTATATATAATGTGTTTCAATATAACATTTTCATATATGTATATATTTTGTTCATATCCCCCCCAACCCTCTCCAACTAATTTTCTTCCTTTCCCCAACTAGTCCCTCCCACCCCCCCCTTCATCCTTCCATGATCATATCTTTTCTTTATTGATGACCCAATGAGTTTTAGGGTTGCTTACAGGAGCATGGACACCTTATCAGTGGTTATACCACTAAAAAGAGTCTCCTCTTTCCCCCAGCAGCCATTAACTGACTATGGATTTGCTGTGAGTTCCTCCCTTCCCCATGTGCAGGTCATGTGCTGATAATCACAGCTGTTGGGAGTTCTTGAGGGCAACACCCCGCCACTCTGGCTCTTACATTCTTTCCACCCCTGAGCCTTGATGGAGTTAATAAAGATGACCCTGACCCATTTAGGGCCAGCTTTCAACTGTCAGTTCTCAGCAGTTTGAACACCCTTGAGTCTCTGTAGCAGGAAGCCTCTAACCAATGACAGCAATACTAATCCATGAGCATATAAAAAAATATTTAGATGGGCTGGAGAGATGGCTTAATGGTTAAGATGCTTGATTGAGAAGCCTAACGACCCAGGTTCAATTCATCAGGACCCACGTAAGCCAGATGCACGTGGTGGCATATGTGTCTGGAGTTCATTTGCAGTGGCTAGAGGCCCTGGCACACCCATTCTGTTTCTCTCTTTCTCTCTCATAAATAAATAAATTAGCTTAGTGGTTAAAGCACTTGCCTGTGTAGCCTAAGGACCCAGGATCTGTAAGCCAGATGCACAAGGTGGCTCATGCATCTGGAGTTCCTTTGCAGTGGCTAGAGGCCCTGGTGCACCTGTTCTCTCTGTGTCTCTTTAAAATAAATAAATAAACATTAAAAAATATTTAGGAGGCTGGACAGATAGATGACTCAGCAGTTAAGGCACTTGCCTACAATGGGTTCAATTCCCCAGTACCCATGTAAAGCCAGATGCACTAAGTGGCACATGTATCTGGAGGGTTTTTTGTTTGTTTGTTTGTTTGTTTTGTAGTGTCCATTGATTCTAGTGTGTGTGTATGTATGTATGCATGTATGTATATAGACACACACACACCCGGGGGGGGGGGGTTAGAAGGCAATTTGACAAGGACATGTTAGCAAAAACAGCAGTGGCTTCATCAATAGGGCCTAGGAATTCCCAAGCTATGAGCTTTAGACTGGGTTTATAGCACCGGTGAGTATATCTTGGTTTCACTGTTGTATAAGACTGTTGACTTTCCACTTACCCCCAGCAGCCTACAAAGCACTTTTTAGCACTATGATAGCTAGCCCAGTTCCTGCTTGATTACCCAGTGTCCTACAACTGAAACATGTGGTATTTTCAGCAACAAGGTCTTACCATCTAGTTCTTTGTGGGCAACCAAGAGTACTGACGACATCCTGTAATGTCTTGGGGGCTTCAGGGCCCTTTCTGACCAACAACTCACTGGGAGGTACCCCACCCCTGGCACTATGGCTTCTGAGAACAACATTATCTACCTCCACAGGGTACTGCTGCTTAAACTCTTTGTTATTTATTTATTTATTTATTTATTTGAGAGAGGAAGAAAAAGAGAGCCTGGATACACCAGAGCCTCTTCCCACTGAAAAACAAATTCCAGATGCATGTGCCACTTTGTGCATCTGGCTTTATTTGGGTATTGGGGAATCAAACTTGGGCTGACAGGTTTTGTAAGCAAATACCTCTAACCACTTCGACATCTCCTTAGCCCTAAACTTTTTTTTTTTTAATTTTATTTATTTATGAAAGAGAGAGAATGGGCATGCCAGGGCCTCTAGCCACTGCCAACAAACTCCAGACACGTGTGCCACCATGTACATCTGGCGTATGTGGGTTCTGGGGAATTGAACCTGGGTCCTTAGGTTTCACAGGCGTTTGCCTTAGCTATTGAGCCATCTCTCCAGCACCCTCCCTTTTTTTTTTTTTTTTTAATTTTTTTAGAGAAGGTCTCAGACTAGCCCAGGCTGACCTGGAACTCACTCTGTAGCCCAGGCTAGCCTTGACCTTTTACTTCAGCCTCCCAAATGCTGGGGTTAAAGGCTCAAGTCTACTTTATCTTTATTTGTTTATTTTTTTTAGGTCCCAGTGGTTGGTTAGTGGTTTTACTTCTGAGCAACTAGAGTTATATTCAGAAAGGCATTGCCTATGCCAATGTTTCCCCTACTTTTTCCTCTAGCACTTTCAGAGTTTTAAGTCTGATATTAAAGTCTTAGACCCATTTGGACTTGATTCTTGTGCATGGAGAGAGATACGGATATATTTTCATCCTTTGATATAGATGTCCAGATTTCCCAGCACCATTTGTTAAAGAGGCTGTCTTTTCTCCAATGAATATTTTTGGCATTTTTGTCAAAAATCAGATGGCTGTAGCTGCCTGAGTTTATGTCTTGATCCTCTATTCTGTTCATTGATTTGTATCTGTTTTTGTGCTAGTATCATCCTGTTTTTGTTAGCATAGAAGGTTACTTTTTTCCTGAGTTAGATATCATATAGTTCATTCTTTTTATTAAAAATTTCTCTCAACCTTTATTTCAGCTCCAGTATGCTGCTCTGCTCGTTATAACTTAGCAATTTTGGCTTTTTTTGGTTTTTTCATTCTCTATGCATTGCGTGTGAACCTGAGTGTTGCATTAATGGATATGGTGGATTCAAATGCAACTCTGACAGATAATAGCACTTCCCAAGAATGTGCAGAACATTCTGCTCCCATAAAGGTTCTTCATAATCACACGGTAAGTACTACTTTTTAAGCAAACCAATCTTTGTGTGAGTAGTGTGTGTGGTATGCATACATGTTCCTATGTATGTGGTTGCCCTGGTGTGTGCATGTATGTATGTATGTATGTATGTATGTATGTATATGCATGCATATGGACATGTGGAGGCCAGGGGGTCAACATTCTTCTTCAATCTCCATCTTTTTTTTCGGGGATGGGTTCTTTGAGGCAGGATCTCATTCTAGCCCAGGCTGGCCTCAAACTCACAGTGAGCCTCCTATCTCAGCATATTCATTGCTGGGATTATAAGTGTGTGCCACCACTGGCATTAGCCTTTTTTTTTTTTTTTTTTTTTTTGGTTTTTCGAGGTAGAGTCTCACTCTGGCCTGACCTGGAATTCACTATGTAGCCTCACAGCAATCCTTCTACCTCTGCCTCCCAAGGGCTGGGGCTAAAGGCATGTGCCACCATGCCTAGCAGTTTGTTTTTGTTTTGTTTTCTTCTCGAGATAGAGTCTCACTGTAGTCCAGGCTGGCCTGGAATTCACTGCATTCTCTGGGTGGCCTCAAACCCACGGCAATCCTCCTACCTCTGCCTTCCAAGTACTGGGATTAAAGGTGTATGCCACCCCACCCGGCTCTTTTCAATATTTTTATTTTTATTTATTTATTTGAGAGAGGGAAAGGGGCAGAGCAAGAGAGAGAGAGAGAGAGAGAGAATGGGCACTCCAGGGCTTCCAGCCATTGCAAACGAACTCCAGATGCATGTACCACCTTGTGCATCTGGCTGTGTGGGTCCTGGGGAATCAAACCAAGGCCCGTTAGCTTTGCAGGCAAGTGCCTTAACCTCTAAGCCATCTCTCCAGCCCCACTATTTTATTTTTATTTATTTATTTGAGGCAGAGAGAGGAGAGAAGAGAGAGATTGGGGTGCACCAGGATCTCTAACCACTGCAAATGAACTCAGATGTATGTGCCACCGTGTGTATCTGGCTTGCATGGGACCTGGAGAATTGAACCTGGGTCTTTTGGCTTTGCAGGCAAATTGCCTTTACTGCTAAGCTATTTCTCCAGCCCCAGCATAAGTTCTTGAAGAGAATTTGGGAAAAAAAAAAAATTGTTTGGCACATTAGAACATTGGATTTTTTTTTAGGTCTTGCTAAGTAGTTTTTATAGAACTAACATTTTTAAATATTTATTTATTATTTAGGAAGAGAGAAAATGGGTACACCAGGGCCTCCTGCTACTGCAAACAAACTCCAAGTGCATGCACCAATTGTGCATGTGGCTTTATGTAGGTACTTGGGAATTGACTCTGAGCTACTGGGCTTTGCAAGCAAGTGCCTTTAACTGGTGCGCCATCCCTTCAGCCCTACACAGCTAATATTTGACAGCTGTTCACTTAAAGGGTTACAGTTGTAAGAAAACTGAGACACTTTCATACATATGTTCCATTTTGATCATATGTACTCCTCATTACCCTCCTTAAACCCCATAGTCTCACTGTAGTTCTTCTCATCTCTTACTAGTGGCTAAGTCACAGAAGAGAATGACTTCCCCTCCCAGGTAACCTTTTAGCCGTCATTAACTCATTAGGGATGGGAGTCCATCCCCTATCTATAACAGACTATTGACTGGCTCCATCATGTGCCAGTATTGGGCATGTACCATATCTGATGTGAGTTTATAGGTGAAATAGCATGGTCATTTCCAGACACCATTGTTCCTCAGCACTCTTCCCCATCAAGCTCTTACATTCTTTCCTTCCCATCTTCTAAGATGTTCCTTGAGCCCTGAGTAGGTTGGGGGTGGGGGTGATGTGTATGTCTGTTTGGGCCAGGCACTCATCCATCGGTCACTTATTTTCCGCACTTGACCAGTTGTGACTCTCCATTGACAGCTTCCCAACACAGCTGTAGAGTGTGAGGGTATGTGTGATCTCACATGCAGCAGTGGCAGCATGGGACAGAACATTGTTCATTTCTACTGTCCAGAATGCATGTCTATATTGTGACTCACACAGCTGCTAGAATGCATGTCTGTAGTGTGACTCACAGCTGCTAGAGTGCTAGCGTGTATTATGACTAACCACCTGCTAGAAAGTTTGTGTACTCTACAATTTGTATTTCATTTGGTATGTACTTAAATGCCAATAAGAGGAAGTAGCTAGCAAAGCAATGTCTAAACAGTTGTTTTTCTTCTACTTTCTACAGGGCAGAAGGTACCGGTGGGATGCGGAAACTCAGGGATGGATTCTTGGTTCTTTTTTTTATGGCTACATCATTACCCAGATTCCTGGAGGATATATTGCCAACAAAGTCGGGGGAAAACTGCTGCTAGGATTTGGGGTCCTGGGCACTGCTATCTTCACGCTGTTCACCCCCATTGCTGCTGACTTAGGAGCTATAGCTCTTATTGTACTCAGAGCCCTAGAGGGACTAGGAGAGGTAATAATGTTTTGTCTTCTTGTTTTACTTCTTACTCTATGTTTCATTTTCTTCTTAAAGATACTATTCTTAGAGCATCCTGGATTCAGTCCCGAGAAGCAGATAAAATATTTTTAAAATGACAGAAAGACAAAAAAAAAGACCCAAGAAATTAAAGATACCATTCTTTTGGTATGAATATGACCAAGAAGTTATTACAGATTAGAGTTTAGATTAACTGAAAAAGAATCCATAGTAGATGCGGCTGTTGAGTGGAACATGCAGCCATCACATGCTTTACACAAAGGCTGGAGCAAGCATTTTCCAGGGGAAACTATAGCTCATAATGAGCAAGCAGGAACATAAAGTACTATTACTGTGGTAAAGGTAGGTCATTCTTGCTTCCTGTGATTTGAATGCACCTATGACAATAGGAAGTGGACCCAAGCAAATCTAGAAGCTTCAGGCCAGCTAGTCTGGCACACGCAATGGCAAAACAACATCAAGAGAGATTCTAGTTCAAAGAAGGTAGAAGGAGTGGGTGAACAACTTGAGGTTTTCCTATGATCTTCACATGCAAACCATTATCACACGCACACACACGGTTTTTTGTTTTTGGGTTTTTTTTGTTTTTTGGAGGTGGGGCCTCCCCCTATCCCAGGTTGACCTGGAATTCACTGTGTAGTCTCAGGGTAGCTGAGAACTCACAGCGACCCTCCTACCTCTGCTTACTGAGTGGAGGGCTTAAAGGCATGCAACATCACGCCCAGCCACACACTTTTGGTTTTTCAAGGTAGGGTCTTGCTCCAGCCCAGGCTGACCTGGAATTTAACTGTAGACTCAGGGTGCCCTTGAACTCTTGACACTCCTCCTACCTCTGCCTCTCGAGTGCTGGGATTGAAGGCATGCACCACCATGCCCAGCTTTTTTGCGGGGGGGGGGGGGTCACGCATGGTTTTATTTATTTATTTATTTTTGTTTTTCAAGGTATGGTCTCGCTGTAGCCCAGGCTGACCTGGAATTCACTCTGATAGAATGCAAGGAATTATTTCAGTTTTCCTGTATTTGTTAAGATTTGCTTTGTGTCCTAATATATGGTCTATTTTAGAGAATGTTCCATGTGCTGCTGAAAAGAATGTATATTCTGCAGCATTTGGATAAATGTCCTGTAGATATCTGTTAGTTCCATTCCTTCTATGACCTCATTTAGTTCAGATGCCTCTCTGTTTATTTTTTCCCGGGATGACCTGCCAGTTGATGACAGTGGGGTGTTGAAGTCACCCACTACCACTGTGTTTGGTGTTGTCTGTGACCTTAGTTCTAATAGCATTTGTTTGATGAATTTGGGGGCCCCCATGTTAGGTTCATATATGTTTAAGATAGTAATGTCCTCCTGTTGGAGTGTGCCTTTAATCAATATAGTGACCTTCCTTATCTTTCTTAACTAATGTTGGACTGAAGTCTACCTTGTCAGATATTAGGATAGGAACCCCTGCTTGTTTTCTGGGTCCATTTTCTTGAAACTCCATTTTCCAACCTTTCACCCTAAGATAGTGTCCACCCTTTGTAGAAAGGTGGATTTCTTGGAGGCAACAAATTGAAGGATCCTGCTTTTTAACCCAGTCTGCAAACCTATGGCTTTTGGTTGGGGCATTGAGGCCATTGATATTAAGAGATAATATTGAAAGGTGTGTATTCATTTTTGCCATTTTTTTTTTGTAGTTCTTCCGGTTTTACCTTTGCTCTCTTGTGTTAATTAGTATTTGAGTATTGCTTGTTTTTTTGCCCGGTTCCTTATATGTGTGCTTTTCTTTTTCTTCAGCATGGAGGATTCTTTCAAGTATTTTCTGTAGAGCTGGTTTTGTCTTCAAATACTCCTTTAGCCTGCTTTTGTCATGGAATGTCCTTATTTCTCCATCTATTTGAATGGATAGCTTTGCAGGATAAAGTAACCTTGGTTGACAGTTGTTACCTTTCAGGACTTGGAATACATCACTCCACGCCCTTCTGGATTTTAAAGTTTGTGTTGAGTAATCTGCTGTAATCCTGATAGGCTTTCCTTTGTAGGTAACTTGATTTTTCTCTCTGACTGCTTTCAATATTTTTTCTTTGGTTTGTGTGTTTGGTAGTTTAATTATAATATGGAAAGGAGAGGTTCTTTCCATGTTTTTTCTGGCTGGTGTTCTAAAGGATTCCTGTATCTGCATTGGCACCTCTTTCCCAATTTGGGGGAAGTTTTCTTCTGTGATTTTGTTGAAGATGCCTACTATGCCTTTGGAGTGAAATTGTTCTCCGTCTACTGTGCCCTGAATTCTTATGTTTGATCTTTTCATAGTGTCCCGAATATCTTGAAATTCCCATTCATACTTTTCTATTAGTTTGTCTTTCTCTTTATTGGACTGTATTAGATCTGCCACCTGGTCTTCTAGTTTAGATACTCTGCCCTCTCCTTCATCCATTCTACTGGTGAGATTTTCTACAGAGTTTTTTATTTCATTAACTGTGTTCTTCATTGCTAGTAATTCTTACTGGTTTTTCTTTATTATTTCTATTTCCTCATTTATGTCTAGTATTGACCTCTTTATTTCATTAAATTGGTGTTCTGTGTTTTCTTTGATTCCTTTGACTTCCTCTTTCATTCCTTTGATTTCTTCTTTGACTTCTTTAAACATATTTATAATCATTCTTTTGAAATCTTTCTCATGCATTTTCTCTAACTCATTCTCACTGGAGGTCATTTCTGATGCTTCATTACTTTTTGGTGGATTTATATTGTCTTGATTTTTGGTGTTTCTTGTGTTATAATGTACATATTTTTGCATCCTGGATTATTTAATGATTGGATTTTCTAGTTAGCTGGGTATTATTAGATGTATCAGTCAATCTGATGCTATATAACTTCAGGATAGGAGCTTAAGGCATTAGGTGTGGCTCTCAAGACTCTCAGAGTATATACAAAAGTGACCCTAGGTGTTGGGTTTGCCTGCTATGAGAGTATTCAAGTAGGCTGAGTGGAACCAAATACAGATAGATTCTGAAATTTAATTAAACAATGTACACATTCAGTGAAAAACAGCTCAGAGTATTTATCCAAGAGTAGGTATTATGACAACCAGATCCTCTAGCTGTCCCTTAGGATATGTGGTGCCCCACCCACAGCCTTAATCCTGACAACCAGGAGGTTAAGAGTTCTGATCTGTTGAGATTTCCAAGTCAGCTTGTGACCAGGTGAGACCCTTCCCTGGTGTAATCCCAGTTACCTCTGCTCTTGCTTGGATCCCGCTGTCGGTTCAAGTTAGAGTGGCCGGGTCCCTGGACCGCTGCTCTGTTCGCTGGAGCCCAGCACTGCCGGTGGGGGAGGGGAGGCTGCCGATGCTGCTCTAGTTCTCTTGCTGTTCCATGTGTTCTTCTACCTTGTGATCTCCTCCTCCTTTGTTCACTGCCGTTCTACCTTCACTTGTCTTGAGTTTGCAGAGAGCTCCGGTGTGAGTGGAAAATCCCCTCACCTGGCTTTTCCTGCAGCTCAAGCCGAGCCTGGCGGCTTTCTGGCTGCCGCTGCCGTCCACAGACCTGCCGGAGCTGCTTCTGCCGGCCTGTGCGGGCTCTGGATCTCTCCTACTTCTCCGCTGCTGTTTCAATTTGCTATACCCCTCACTTTTTAGTAAAAGTGTGTATTTTGCTGCGTTTGTTTTTTTTTTTTTTTTGGCTTTTTCCCCCCAGTCTGCTTTGGTGTGGTACCTACGCCGCCATCTTAACTGGAAGTCCTGTAGTGTCAGGGTGGCCTCGAACTCATAGCAATCCTCCTACCTCTGCCTCCCCAGTGCTGGGATTAAAGGCGTGTGCTACTGCGCCCGGCTCACACATGGTTTTTTATTTATTTATTTATTTTTATTTATTTGAGAGTGACAGACAAAGAAGCAGAGAGAGAGAATGGGTGCTTCCAACCACTGCAAACGAACTCCAGACATGTGTACCCCCTTGTGCATCTGGCTAACATGGGTCCTGGGGAATCGAGCCTTGAACTGGGGTCCTTAGGCTTCACAGGCAAGAACTTAACTGCTAAGCCATCTCTTCAGCCCTCACACATGGTTTTAAAAAGCCAAAACAGGCCAGGCGTGGTAGAATGCACTTTTAATCCCAGCACTTGGGATGCAGAAGTAGAAGGATTGCTGAGAGTTCAAGACCACCCTGAAACTACAGAGTAAAACCTGCTAGTTTTGAGTTCAATTCCCCAGTGCCCATGTAAAGCCAGATGCAGAGTGGTACAAGCATCTGGAATTCTTTGCAGTAACATGAGACCCAGACATGCTCATACATATGCTTGTCCCTCCTCTCTCTCGCTCTCGCTCTCGCTCCCTCTCTCCCTTTTAAATATTTAAAAAGCCAAAAAATTAAGTGTCAGTCTTTCTATTTTAATTAAAGAATTGCTATTACTGGGCTGGAGAGATGGCTTATCACTTAAGGTGCTTGCCTGTGAAGCCTAAGGACTCCAGATCCCATATTAGCCAGATGCACAAAGGTAAGGCAAGCGCAAGGTCACACATGCTCACTGGGCAGCATAGCATATGAAGTTCAATTGCAGTGGCTGAATTTGTATCTCTTCTCTTTGTCTCTCTCTTGTGCTCTCGCTCTCTCTAAAAAAAAAAAAAAAGAAGGGCTTACCTGTGAAGCCTAAGGACCCTGGCTTGAGGCTCGATTTCCCAGAACCCACATAAGCACAGGGTGGTATATGCATCTGGAGTTCGTTTGTAGTGGCTGGAGGCCCTGATGCTCCCATTCTCTCTCTCTCTCTCTTTCTTTCTCTCTCTCTGCCTCTGTCTGTTGCTCTCAAATAAGTAAATAAAATAAACAAAAATAAATGAAATAAAAATAAAAGAATTGGAGCCGGTTGTGGTGGAGCACACCTTTAATCCCAGCACTTGGGAGGCAGAGGTAGGACGAGCACTGTGAGTTTGAGGCCACCATGAGACTACATAGTGAATTCTAGGTCAGTCTGGACTAGAGTGAAACTCTTACCTCAAAAAAACAAATAATAATAATAATATCTTTTTTCCTTTTATTTATTTATTTGCAAACAGAGAATGATAATGGGCATGCCAGGGCCTAGTGCCACTACAAACGAACTCCAGACACATGCACCACTTTATGCATCTGGCTTTATTTGGGTCCTGGAGAATTGAACCCAAGCAGTCAGGCTTTGCAATCAAGCACCTATAACTGCTGAGCCATTTCTCCAACCCACTTATTTCTTTTCCTTTGTAACATGAACCCAGGCATAGCTTTGTTTTTTTTTCTTACACATCTTTCACTTAAGCATGGCCATGGCCTCTAGAGCATGAAAGTAATGACAGGTGATATTTTACCATACTGCATTGGAAAGGACACTAGAATTGAATCAGAAAATTAGATGTTAATAAAATAGGCATATTCTGAGAAAATTAGAACGTGAGGGCTTAGGTAAGTCTTAACCTCTGAACCTATCAGGTCCATAATTGTAAGAATTGGCACTAAAATAAAATACCTCCCCATCTTCAGTCACAGGATAGATATTGACCAAGTTTCTAAGGTGCTTTGGAAGTCACCAAGTATACTATTTCACTTTAAGGTTTTATCATTCATCTGCCTGTTCTGATTTTGTCCTTATCCTCACAGAAATTCTGATTAGAGGTCTATTAAATAAATCTTTCCTGGTTACAAAATAAAAATTATGAGGGCTGGAGAGATGGCTCAGCAGTTAAAAGCACTTTCTTGTAAAGCCTAACAGTCTGGGTTCAATTTCCCAGTACCCAACATAGAAAAACCAGATACACAAAATGGTGCATGCATCTGGAGTTTGTTTACAGTGGCCCTGGTGCACCAATCCTCACTTTCTCTGTCTGTCTCTGAAATGAATGAATGAATAACCCAACTGGTGGCACATGCCTTTAATCCTAGCACTTGGGAGGCAGAGGTAGGAGGATCACTGTGAGTTTGAGATCAGCTTGAGACTATATAGTAAATTCCAAGTCAGCCTTAGCTAGAATGAGACCCTACCTCGAAAAAACAAACAAACAAAAATTTGTTTTTTAAATTAGAAGCCCTTTAACCATGTTTTTTTTCTCCTTAAGTGAAATACATTTACTTGTAGCCTACTTTCTCTGGTCCAAATATTGAATGCCCTTGCTGAATATAGTCTCATATTTTAGCTTCCTGCTTATACCAATACTTTAACTCATGCCTATTGTTCATAGTACCAGTGACCATTTTATTGAGACACAGAGAGAGAGAGAGAGAGGCGCGATTCTCCTACCTCTGCCTATCTGTGCTGGGATTAAAGGTATACACCACCACGTTTGGCTTATTTAGAATTTAAGTTATGTTTATTCTTGTGTTTTTTCATCTTCACCACTCTTCGTCACATGCCTCATCCACAAACTTAGTTCAGCATTTATCATCCTTAGTATCTGATTTTGAAACAACTTTGTATTTCATCAGAAATATCCCCTCCTCCAGGGTGTTACATTTCCAGCTATGCATGCCATGTGGTCTTCCTGGGCTCCCCCTCTTGAAAGAAGCAAGCTTCTTAGTATTTCATATGCAGGTAAGATAATTCTTCTTACAACATTTTTGCTGTAATTTGTTATGTATATTCTACCCTTGAGGAAAAAATACCTGCATGCCACAATCGCATGAGTGGATGTCCTTTCAAGGGAAGTAAGCCCTTAGGAATACAACTTTGGTATCAGTTTTCCCTTTGGCTGAGAAGCATAGTGATGTGCTAGAAATAGCGCAGGTGGAAAATTGAATGCTTTTGTTCTTCAGTTGTGGTTTCTAGTTTGATTTTGCAATGAGCACATCCTGTTTCAGTCCTTCTCTTTATGCATCTTTTCTCTGTGCATTTGTTTGTTGTCATTTGGAGCTATGAGATAACATGAGCTTTATACATTGGATTATAATTTCACCAGATGACATAAAAACTTCTCGCCTTTCTTCCACTGACTGAATGGTAAGTTTTCTTCCTGACTGATTTTAAATACAGTGAGTGATGAAAGTTTGTCTGTGCTTATAAGTTAAAGTCTGGAGGATAAGAACATCTAGTCAAGGCTAGCAATATAACCCTGTTGGTAGTGTCAAGCATGTAGAAGGCTCTAGGCTTGGTCCTCAGCATGGTGTGGTGCGGCATACTTGTAATCCCAGCACTTGGCGGAGCTCAGCTACATAAAGAGTTCAAGGCCAGCTTGGACTACATGAGACCATGTCTCAGAAAGAGAAAGGGAGAGGGAGAGAGAAATGAACTAGTTATCAAAAATAAATAAATAACACAAGTGGGTGGATAGAACTTAATGAGTAAAGTGAATGATGACCAGAATAAGGCTAGAGAAATAGACAATGAACAAGATCTTATCAGACTTTATAGACTACAGGAAGGAATATGGATTTCCCTGTCCATCCCCCCACCCCCCATACAGTAAGGAAAGATTAGAGGTGTGTTTTTTTTTTTTTTTTTTAATTTATTTGTGAGCAGAGAGAGAAAAAGAGAAAATGGGCATGCCAGGGCCTCCTGCCACTGCAAATGAACTCCAAATAGGAATCGAACTTGGGCCATTGGCTTTGCAAACAAGCATCCTTAATCACTGAGCCATCGCTCCAACCCTTAAGAAGATTATTCTTACAGATATGAGACTAACATGAGAAAGCTGATGATAAGCTCAAGAAAGCTACTACTGGTCAGCCTTCCTTTATAAGATGATCCTTGTTATCAGCCCCAAGTGTGTAGGGAGAAACCTGATTGGTTCATGGACTCTGGCTGACCCAGTAGGAGCCAAGACCCAATTGGCTAGTTGACTTGAGAGGAAGGGCCTAAACTAGATTATTTCATGGACTCAGGGGGCTAACCTATCTAGGAGTACTAAGTTGAGAAAGAAGCAGGAAGTTCCTGCTGGGAAGTGTAGCTTGTAGCCATCTTGGATGGGACTGAATCAGAAGCCAGTTTTGCCAGAGCAGGCAGGGTGGCATCTCCTTGTCCTTAGTTGGGCCTTGTTCCTGGCTGCCTATAAAAATGTTTTTCTCCTATTTCTCCTTAACTGTCTATGGCTCCTCTCACTACTGAATAAAGCCAAACTCTTAGGGGTTAAGAGTTCTTCCAGTCTCCCATCACTTTGCTTTGCAAGCCCTAACCCCATAGTGTACCTGGCACAGAGATAACTACTCAGTGACCATTTGTTATAGTTGCCTTTTTCTTTTTCTTTCTTATAAGAAGCATGAGGCTGGTGTGTCTTGTGGTACAGGCCTGTCGTCTCAGCTTCTCAACAAGCATAGACAAGAGGATCACAAATTCAAAGCCAGCCTGTGCAACTTTGTGAGCCTGTCTCAAGATTTAAAAAGGGAGAAATGAAAAAAAAAAAAAAAAAAAAAGCCGGGCGTGGTGGCGCACGCCTTTAATCCCAGCACTCGGGAGGCAGAGGTAGGAGGATCGCCTTGAGTTCGAGGCCACCCTGAGACTCCATAGTGAATTCCAGGTCAGCCTGGGCTAGAGTGAGACCCTACCTCGAAAAACGAAAAACTAAAAAAAAAAAAAAAAAAAAAAAAAAAAAAGGGAGAAATGGCAACTCAGTGGTAGAGTACTTGTGTGCAAGTCCCTGAGTTCAATTCCCAATATTGCTGATATATATATATATATATATATATATATATATATATATATATATATATATATATATATATATATAAAGCAGTAGTAGCACAGCCAGGTGTGGTAGCACACACCTTCAATCCCAGCACTCTGGAGGCAGATATTAGAGGATCACCATGAGTTCGAGGCCACCCTGACACTACATAGTGAATTCCAGGTGAATTCACTCTAGCCTGAGCTAGAGTGAGACCCTACCTTGAAAAACCAAAAAAAAAAAAAAAAAAAAAAAGCAATAGCGTAAAAACCCCTGATAGCTGGGCGTGGTGGCACACGCCTTTAATCCCAGCACTCTGGAGGCAAAGAATTGCTGTGCGTTAGAGGCCACTCTTGAGACTATATAAGAAATTCCAGGTCAGCATGGGTTAGATTCTACTTTGAAAAAAAAAACGCCCTTTATGCAGCAGTTTACTCACAGCAGCCACAGATTCAGGAGGCCTGAGATTTTAGGCAAACAAGAAATGGGGCCAAGAATGACATGACTGAAAGAGCAGGCGAGCATGCCCTGTCACTCAAGCTGTCACCTAAAATTGTCACCCAACCCCTCTAAGTGCTAACAAGGCACAGAAAGAGGGTTGGTGAGGTGGAAGAAGCGAGCTATTTTACAAAATAAAGATGTATTCTGCATCTGTCTTTTTTTTTTTTTTTTTTTTGAGGTAGGGTCTCACTCTAGCTCAGGCTGGCCCCAAACTCAGTGATCCTCCTAACCTCTGCCTCCTGAGTGCTAGGATTAAAGGTGTGTACCACCACACCCAGCCTCTATTCTGCATCTTTCTAGGGTAGTTACCTTCTTGTTGCTGGGACAAACACCTGACCAGAATCAGCTTGTGGGAGCAAAGAGTTTATTTCAGGTTTACAGATTCCAGGGGAAGTTCCATCATGGTGGAAGAAGCTGGTTCGGTTCACTTCATCTTGCATCCGCTGCAGAGACAATAGGCAGCACCCAAAAGCACAAACAGCCAAAGCTCAAGCTTGCTCTCTACACCCTTAGTAGGGCTGGACTCAAGATCCACTCCCAGTGACACACCTCCTCCAGTAGGTCTCTGCCTACTGCAGACTAAATAGGAAGTATAATCAAATCTGGAGTTATTATATTATCTCTTTCTCTCCCTCCCTTCCTCCATCTTGCCCCCTTCCCTGCTTGCAAAAAAAATACTAACAAAAAAATACCTGAGGCTATGGAGCCATTTACATTCAAACCACCATACCATGCAACTGATTTTTCTAGCTTTACCTTCTTTTCCTTTGCCCAAACGAATTTCCCAAATTCTTCTCTGTTCATCCTATTATACTACTTCCTTTTCTGCACCCTTACTTCATTGCTATGAAACCAAATCTAAGCCACCTTCTCAGAGTCTAGTTGCTGATGCTTACTTATATCTTTCCCTCACTTCTGGAGGTCAGAAATAATATTCCGCATACATAGTCTCTTCACATTGCTCAGTGACTCTTAATACTTCCTAACATGCAATAATTATTGGTTTATATTTATATCCTACCTATGACTAAAATTTGGAATAAAAAATGATATCTAAGAGGGCTGGAGGCCTGCAAAGCCAAAGGACCTAGGTTTGATACCCCAGGACCTATGTATGCCAGATGCACAAGGTGGCTCATGCATCTGAAGTTCATTTGCAGCAGCTAGAGGCTCTGGCATGCCCATTCTCTCTCTTCCTCTCTTCCTGTCTCTTTCTCTCTCTTTCCCTCCTTCTCACTCCCTCAAATGAATAAATAAATTTTTTTTTTTTTTTTTTTTTTTTTTTTTTGGTTTTTCGAGGTAGGGTTTCACTCTAGCCCAGGCTGACCTGGAATTCACTATGGAGTCTCAGGGTGGCCTCGAACTCATGGCGATCCTCCTACCTCTGCCTCCTGAGTGCTGGGATTAAAGGCGTGCGCCACCACGCCCGGCTTTAATTTTTTTAAATGATATCTAAAGGCTAGAGAGATGACTTAGCAGTTAAGGCACTTGCCTGCAAAGCCAGAGGATGAGGTGGCACATGTACCTGGAGTTCATTTGCGGTGGATGGAGGCCCTGTCGCGCCCATTCTCTCTATTTGCTTCTCTCTCTTTCTCTCTCTCAAGGAAATAACCATAAATTTTGTTTTGTTTTTTGCTTTTTTTTAAGGTAGGGTCTCACTCTAGCTCAGGCTCACCTGGAATTCACTATGTAGTCTCAGGCTGGCCTCGAACTCATGGTGAGCCTCTTACCTCTGCCTCCCAAGTGCTGGGATTAAAGGCATGCGCCACCACGCCCAGCCATAAATTTTTTTTTTTTCTCCATTTTTATTAATATTTTCCATGATAACAAAAAAAATCCCATGGTATTACCCTCCCCCCTTTCCCCTTTGAAATTCCATTCTCCATCATATCCCCTCCCCATCTCAATCTTTCTACTTACATATATACAATACCAACCTAATAAAAGCCCTCCTCCCTTTCTTTCTCTTCCCTTTCTATCTCCTTTTTTAACTTACTGGCCTCTGCTACTGAGTTTTTTCCTTCTCACACAGAAGCCCAATCATCTCTAGCTAAGATCCACATATGAGGGAGAACATGTGGCGCTTGGCTTTCTGGGCCTGGGTTACCTCACTTAGTATAATTCTTTCCAAATCCATCCACTTTTCTGCAAATTTCATAACTTCATTTCTCTTTACTGCTGAGTAAAACTCCATTGTATAAATGTGCCACATCTTCATTATCCACTCATCAGTTGAGGGACATCTAGGCTGGTTCCATTTCCCAGCTATTATAAATTGAGCAGCAATAAACATGGTTGAGCAAGTATCTCTAAGGTAATGAGATGAGTCCTTAGGATATATGCCTAGGAGAGCTATAGCTGGGTCATACCAGCCATAAATTTTTTAAAAAATGATATCTAAGCCAAATATGATGGCACATACCTATATAGTCATAGCACTTTGGACATAAAGGCAGGAGGATTAGGAGTTCCAGCTCATTTTCAGCTATAAAGCAAGGTCAAGGCTACTCTCAGCTATATGAAACCCTGCCTCAAATAAATAGATCACTTACTTAATCGTTACTTAAATCTAGCTGGGTGTGGTCATTCATGCAGATTTAGCAGACTAAGGCAAGAGGATTGCTATGAATTTGAAACAAGCCTGGGCATTAGAATGAGACCATCTAAAAAGAAATTAAAGCTGGGCATGGTGGCACACGCCTTCAATCCCAGCACTGGGAAGGCAGAGGTAGGGGGATCACCATGAGTTTAAGGCCACCCTGAGACTACATAGTGAATTTCAGGTCAGCCTGAGCTAGAGTGAGACCCTACCTCAAAAAAAATAAATAAAAATAAAGAGGACTGGAGAGATGATGTCTCAGCAGTTAAGTCACTTGCCTGCAAACCTAACAACCCAGGTTCAGTTCCCTAGTATCCATGTAAAGCCAGATGCACAAAATGGAGCATACATTTGGAGCTCATTTGTATTGGCTATAGGCCCTAATATACCCCTACCCCTCCTTCTTCTCCCTCCCTCTCCCCTTCCCCCTTCCAAATAAATTATTTATATATAATATAATTTATAATAATAGTATATATATATAAATATAAATATAATTGAAGTGGGGGGTGTTTGAAGGACTCAGGAACCAGATGGACGCCATGACAGGCTTCAGAGTCCTCAGTAGGCCTAACTAAGTTCCTGTTTCCCGGCAAGATCTGTTTTTTATCTTCTGGTATGGGTGGGTTTAACAGTTACTGGAAACTGATTACACCATACATTCCTGTAGTCATAGATAAGCTCAATTCCCCTAGCCCAAGCCCGCCAACTTTGCCCACCAAAATCCTAAGCCAACCAGAAGAGTACAAGTGCAATTACTGTTTAAATCAACCAATCATGTACCCATCCCCTTCTTCTATGTTCAAATCCCTATAAAGACCCTACCCTCCCACTACTCGGGGCTCTTGTATGGATCCACTGCGTTGGTGAAGTCAAGAGACCGAGCTTAAGCCCGAAATAAAGCTCCTTGCCCTTGCCTACGTGTTTGGTTCTCCTTGGTGGTCACTGGGTATGCCGAGAACTGGGCATAACAGTGTTGAGGTAGGATCTCTAGCCCAGGCTGGCCTGGTACTCAAAGCAATCCTCCTACCTCTGCCTCTTGAGTACTGGTATTAAAGGTGTTCACCACCATGCCCAGCTATATAAATATATTTTTTAAAAAAAATAAGGGAGAGAAAGAGGGAAGGATAAATGAGCATCATTTTAGTTCCGAAATGCCTTGCTTGTTGGTTAAAATGTATCTTACCTCCCTCCCCCGCCCCTGGCATGATGATGCATGCCTTTAATCCCAGCACTTCCGGAGGCAGAGAAATGTTGTGATTTCAAGGCCACCCTGAAACTACACAGTGAATTCCAGGTCATCCTGGGCTAGAGTGAGACCCTACCTCAAACCCCCCTCCCAAAATGTATCTTACTGGGCTGGGGAGATGACTCAGGTTGCAAAATTGCCAGCCTGGGTTCTATTCCACAGTATTCATAAAGTCAGACTCAAAAGTGGCATATTCATCTAGAGTTTACATTTTTCTGGGGCTCACGTGTGTCTGGAGAGCAAGTAAGTTTTTTAAATGTCTCTTCTTATTTATCCCCCCAAAATTGTTTGTAATTTATGAGATCATTAAAACCTTCTTTTGTTTGTTTGTTTGTTTGTTTGTTGTTTGTTGTTTCGAGGTAGGGTCTCACTCTAGCTCAGGGTGGCCTTGAACTCATGGTGATCCTCCTACCTCTGCCTCTAGAGTGCTGGGATTAAAGGCGAGTGCCATCACACTTGGCTAAAAGCTTTATTTATTTATTTATTTATTTATTTATTTATTTTTTGGTTTTTCAAGGTAGGGTCTCGCTCTAGCCCAGGCTGACCTGGAATTCACAATGGAGTCTCAGGGTGGCCTCGAACTCACCGCGATCCTCCTACCTCTGCCTCCCGAGTGCTGGGATTAAAGGCGTACGCCACCACGCCCGGCTAAAAGCTTCATTCTTTATTCTAGCAAGCATACTGCAATAAACCATCTGTCAGCCTTAGGGATCATTTTGATCTTTTTCCAGATACCTAGATTTTTTTTTTTTCTTTCCTGAGCTAGAGTCATGGCGATTCTCCTACCTCTGCCTCCTAAATGCTGGGATTAAAGATATGTGCCACTATACCCATCCTTTTTTTTTCTTTTTTGAGGTAAGGTCTCGCTCTAGCCCAGGCTGACCTGGAATAATTCACTCTGCAGTCTCAGGGTGGCCTTGAACTCACAAGTATCCGACCTCTGCCTCCCAAGTGCTGGGATTAAAGGAGTGCACCACCACACCCGGCTCCCTTTTTTTTTTTTTTTTTTTTTTTTTTTTTTTTTTTTTGAGACAGGTTCCTATGCAGCCCAGGCTGATTTTGAACTTCTTATCTTGTTTGTTTTCTGAGGCAGGGTCTCAGAGTACCCAGGCTGACCTGAACTCATAGTGATCCTCCTACCTCAGCCTCCATGCTCCACATGTATCACTCTCATATTGATCGATGCCTCCTAATTCATCAATAGCTGCATATTTATAACTAATGTGATTGTGTTGACGGATATGCGTTACTTCTTGTTGATTTGATTAAAAAAAAGAACCTGTAACGTGCCCAGTTGTTGTACATGACAGTAATATAACTCCTTCCAGTTTTCATGGTTCTTCCTGCTTTGTACACTGGACCCAGCCTTTTTAAGCAGTGGACTTGCTCCTTGTTTGTTCATCTTTCTCTAAACTTCATAAAGACTTCTGTTTTGTTCTAGGAGCACAGCTTGGAACAGTAATTTCACTTCCTCTTTCTGGAATAATTTGCTTCTATATGAATTGGAGTTATGTTTTCTACTTTTTTGGTAAGTTAAAATTTTTTAACCTAAGTCAAACAAATCAAAACTGTATTGGAAAAGAAAATTAAAAATAATTTTTTAAAAACTGTATTGGGCTGGAGAGATGGCTCAGCAGTTAAAATTGCTTGAGAGCTGGGCGTGGTGGCGCACGCCTTTAATTCCAGCACTTGGGAGGCAGAGGTAGGAGGGCCACCCTGAGGCTACATAGTGAATTCCAGGTCAGCCAGGACTAGAGTGAAACCCTACCTCAAAAAACAAAAACAAAAACAAAAACAAAAGCAAAAAAAAAAAAAAAAAAGTTCCTTACTTGAGAAGCCTGATGGCCTGGGTTTGATTCCTCAGTACCAACATAAAACCAGATGCACAAAGTGGCATATGCATCTGGAGTTGGTTTGCATTGTAAGAAGCCCATTCCTTCTTTCTCATTCTCTCTGCTTGCAAATAAACAATAAAAATTATGATAATGGTCTAATAGTAAGTTTATATATGTATTCTAACATTGAGCATGGTGGTAAACATTTTTGATACTAGCACTAGAGAGGCAGAAGTAGGAGGATCACTGTGAGTTCAAGGCCAGCCTGAGACTACAGAGTGAGTTCCAGGTCAGCCTGGGTGACGGTGAGACCCTACCTTGGAAAAACCAAAAATAAAATATGTATCCTAAGTCCTAGCTTCTTAAATTGTGAGTCACAGTCCCATGGGATTGAGTAACTGAATGTGATGGGTCATGAAACATTTGGCAACATTAAAAGTTTCTGAACACAAAACAACCAAACATTTCAAAATCAAGAAATAATATCCAGGCCTGGTGTAGCACCACTTTAATCTCAGCACTCAGGAGGCATAAGTAGGAGGATCATGGGGAGTTTGAAGCCACCCTGATACTACATAGTGAATTCCAGGTCAGCCTGGGCTAGAGCAAGACCCTACGTTGAAAAACTTAAATAATAAGAAATAACAAAACTGGGTGTGGTGGTACACACTTTTAATCCTAGCACTCTGGAGGCAGAGGTAGGCGGATCGCTGTGAATTTGTGGCCAGCCTGAGAATACATAGTTCCAGGTCAACTTCAGTTAGAGAGAGACCCTAACTTGAAAAACAAAACAAAACAAAAAAAGAAAGAAAGAAAAGGAAAGGAAAGGAAAAAGGAGAAGAGGAAGGAAGAGAAAGAAAGAAGTAGTAATGAGTCCCAAGATCTTTCTGGCAGCACTCCCCAGGTTGCATCTTGTGACTTTACATTATAGTACACATGCTGTCACCCTGCACAGTACCAGTGAGCACTACCAGGAGCACCTTGGCTCAGATTCAGCACTACTGCAGTGTTTCTGCTGGACACACAGAGTTTTCTGCTGTTACAGAAACATAATGATTTCTTATGGAAAGCAATGACTTAATATTTTCCTACTGTCATTCCTCAGTATGTAAGAATCAAATTAATGTATCTTTGGATTGTATTGCTGTTTGACATAGTGGAGTACATCTTTAATCCCGGCACTCAGGAGACAGAGGTAGGAGGATCACTATGAGCTCAAGGTCAGCTTAGAACTACAGAATGAGTGCCAGGTCAGCCTGGACTAGACTGAGACCCTACCTCAAAAAAGTAAAACATAAAAAATAAAGTCACATTTAGGCTGGGGAGATGAATCAATATTAAAGGCACTTGCTTGCAAAGCCTGCAGATTCAGGTTCAATTCCTACCACCCACATAAAGCCATGCCAGCATTTGTTTACAGTGGCAAGAGATCCCGGCACACATACAAACACAGCCATGTATGTACACAAATAAAATATTTTTACAAAAAATTAAAATAACTGGGCATGGTAGCTGTTGTAGTCAGGTTCACATTGCTGGCAGAAAAATACCCGACCAAGAGCAGCTTGTGGGAAAAAAAAGGTTTATTTTGGCTTACAGTCTTGAGGGGAAGCTCCATGATAGCATGGGGAAATGATGACATAAGCAGAGGGTGGCCATCACATCCTAGCCAACATCAGATGGACAACAGCAACAGGAGACTGTGCCAATCACTGACAAGAAGAAGCTGGCTATAATACCCATAAGCCTGCCCCCAACAATACACTGCCTCCAGGTCAGCCTGGGTTAGAGTAAAACAAAAAACAATAAAAATAAATAAAATAGTGAACTATGTAAATAAATCTTATGATTTGTTACCATTAAACATATGTATGTATGTATCGTGGGGGGGGGGGTAGGGTCTCACTCTAGCTCAGGCTGACCTGGAATTCACTATATAGTCTCAGGGTGGCTTTGAACTCATGGCAATCCTCCTATCTCTGCTTTCCATGTGCTAGGATTAAAGGCTTGCACCACCAATGCCTAGCTATATTTTTTTTATATTTTATTTTTATTTATATGTGAGAGAGAAAGAGGTAGAGAGAGAATGGGAGTGCCAGGGCCTTCAGCTGCTGCAAACTCCAGAAACATGCACCACTTTGTGCATCTGGCTTACGTAGGTCCTGGGGAATCAAACCTGGGTACTTTACAGGTTAGGGCTTTAACTGTCAAGCTATTCCTCCAGCCCCATATATATGTTTTGTATACCTATATAACCAGAGTAATGTAAAACTTTCTGAAGGAAAAAGGTTGTGAGTAGAAGTTTTAAAAACCCTAGTTAAAGCTGGGTGTGATGGTGCACACCTTTAATCCCAGCATTTGGGAGGCAGAGGTAGGAGGATCGCCATGAGTTCAAGGCCACCCTGAGACTGCATAGTGAATTCCAGGTCAGCCTGGGCTAGTGTGAGACCCTACCTTGAAAAACCAAAAACAAAACAAAACAAAAAAAAAAGCCCTACTTAAGTGGGATCAGTCTCCCTCGCAGGCAGGCGGGCCGGTGGCAACAGCAGCTGAGTGTGAGGGGGCTTTATCTTTTCTGAGTTGTTCTGCTCTCTTCCAGCCTCTGTCTGGTGGTTGGCATGGCCCATAGAAATCAACAAGAACTTGCCTACCATAAAAAATATTTAAAAAAAAAAAAAAAAAAGGAAGCCGGTGTAATGGCACACGCCTTTAATCCCAGTACTCAAGAGGCAGAGGTAGGAGGATCACCATGAGTTTGAAGCCACACTGAGAATGCATAGTGAACTCCAGGTCAGCCTGAGCTAGAGTGAGATCCTACTTCAAAAAATTAAAAAAAAATTTCAAAGGCAAAATAGGATGGCTCTCCCTTGAGAGTTTTAATTATTTTCATTTCATGTGAAAACATTTCATTTCTCAAAACTGATTGGTAAGATGGTACATATTTTTAATAATGTTCAAGTTAGTATTTCCTGTAGGAAACATACCTTCAAGCCAAACGAAACAAAAAAAGAAAAACAAGATTCTTAGAATGTAAAGATATGCATTGCTTATCTTTGAATCCCTGACTGTAATCATCCTTAATCTAAAATAAATGTAAGATATATCACAGGAAAATGTCAAAAAAAATACACATTGCAAAATTTATTTTTCATAGATTTGTCTTGTTCAGAACAATCTGTAATGACAAAATGATGATTGGTTGTCAGGGCAAGGAAAGAGGAGTTAGGACTAACTCTTCATTAGTTTTTCAATTAGAAATTACTAGTTATCTTGGTACAGTGAAATAAGTATGCTAAAATTACACACACATACACACAGGATTTGAGCTGAGTGGTACATGCTTATAATCTTAGCACTTGGGGAACTTAAGTGGGAATGAAGATCAAGAGTTTGAAGCCAGGATTAGGCAAATGGTTCAGCAGTTAAAGGCACTTGCTTGCAAGCCCAGGTTTGATTCCCCTGTTTCCATGTGGAACTAGGTGCACAATGTGGCACATGCATCCAGAGTCCTTTTGCAGTGGCAAGAGGCCCTGGTGTGCCCATTCCTCCACCCCTTCTCTGCTTGCAAATAAATAATAAATAAAAATTTTTAAAGTTTGACTCTGGCCTGAGCTACATAAAGAGATCTGGAGCTGGAGAGATGGCTTAGAGGTTAAGGCACTTGCCTGCAAAGCCAAAGGAACTCGTTTCGATTCCCCAGAACCCACGTAAGCCAGATGTACAAGGGGCAAATGCATCTGGAGTTCATTTGCAATGACTGGAGGCCCCGGCGTGCCCATTCTCTCTCTCTCTCTCTCTCTGCCTCTTTCTCTCAAATGAATAAAAAAGCTGGGCATGGTGGCGCACGCCTTTAATACCAGTACTCGGAAGGCAGAGGTTAGGAGGATCACCGTAAGTTTAAGGCCACCCTGAGGCTACATAGTGAATTCCAGGTCCGCCTGAGCTAGAGTGAGACCCTACCTCGAAAAATAAAGGGGGAAAAAAAAGAGCGAGAGAGAGAGAGAGAGATCTGTGTGTTTCACCAGGGGGAAAAAAAAAGCTGGGTGTGATGGCCCTTGCCTTTAATCCCAGCACTCGGGAGGCAGAGGTAGGAGGCAACCTGGTACTACAGAATGAGTGTCAGGTCAGCCTGGGCTAAATGAGATTCTACCTCAAAAAAAAAAAAAAAAGTTCTGGGCTGGAGAGATGGCTTAGTGGTTAAGACGCTTGCCTACAAAGACAAAGGACCTCCATTCAATTACTCAGGACCCACATAAGCCAGATGCACAAGGTGGCACATGCGTCTGGGGTTCGTTTGCAGTGGCTGGAGGCCCTGGCACGGCCATCCTCCTTCCCCTCCCCTCCCCTCCCTCCCTGTCTCTCTCTCAAATAAATTAATAAAAATATTTTTTTTAATTCTGATAAGCATTTGGTTGAAATTTTGTTTCAGTTGTATACAGAATAGCTGAGCGTAGTGGCATGAGACAGTAATTCGAGTACATGGCAGGTTGAGACAAGAGAACTGCTACAAGTTTGAGGCTAGCCTGAGCTACATAGTGATTGCCAGGACAAATCAACAACCTCTCCCTCCCACCCCAAAATTGAATAGGAAATAATAGTTGTAGCAGTTATTCCATTAAAGAACTGAAATTTAGTCAGGTGTGGTGATGCACGCCTTTAATCCCAGCACTCGAGAGGCAGAGGTAGGAGGATCACTGTGAGTTCAAGGCCACCCTGAGACTGCATAATGAATTCCAGGTTAGCCTGGACTAGAGTGAGACTACCTCAAAAAAAAAAAAAAAAAAAAAAAAAACAGCCAGGCATGGTGGCACACACCTTCAATCCCAGCACTTGGGAGGCAGAGGTAGAAGGATTGCTGTGAGGCCACCCTGAGACTCCGTAGTAAATTCCAGGTCAGCCTGGGCTAGAGTGAAACCCTACCTTGAAAAACCAAAAAAAAAGAATTGAAACTTGGGCTGGAGAGATGGCCTAGCAGTTAAGGTGGCTTGCCTGTGAAGCCTAAGGACCCAGGTTCTATCTGTTCCCCATTACCTATCTAAGCCAGATGCACATCATGGTTCATGCATCTGGAGTTTGTTTGCAGTGGCTAGAGACCCTGGCACACCCATTCATTCTCTCTCTCTACTTTTCTCTCTAATAAATAAATTTTAAAAAGAATTGAAACATGAAATTATAATTTACATTGGCTTTAAGTTACATAATTTTTAAACTTTTATTGACGATGTCCATAATTATAGAAAATAAACCATGATAATTCCCTCCCCTCCCCCACTTTCCTCTTCACAAATCCATTCTCCATCATATCCCTTCCCCCTGGAGGAGCACGTTGTAAGCAATCCTACTCTTCCTTTGGCTCTTACAGTCTTTCCGCCACCTCTTCTGCAATGGACCCTGAGCCTTGGAGGGTGTAATAGAGATATTGCAATGCTGAGCACTCCTCTGTCACTTCTCAGCCTTGTGATGCCTTTGAGTCATCCCAGAGGTCACCACCATCTGAAAAGAGAAGCTTCTCTAACCAAAAGTGAGAATAGCATTAATATATGGGTATGAACGTTAAGAAAAGTACTTACAGAGCAGTTTGGTGAGCATGATATATGCATTTAGCTAGACACCAACAGGCATTACACCACCAGAGCTCCTGACCTCCCCCTGTCATAGGCTTTTAGTTTTTGTTTTTGTTTTTTTTTTAATTTGAGAGAGGGAAAGAGGCAGATAGAAACAGCGAATGGGGACTTTACCCCCCTTGCCTCCCTCATGGTAGGAGCTCTCTGTACTTCCTCCTCTTTCCTTCTGTTAATCTAATAAACTTTCTCTGAACTTTAAAAAAAAAGAAAGAGCCGGGTTGGTAGCACATGCCTTTAATCCCAGTACTCGGAGGCAGAGGTAGGAGGATCACTGTGAGTTCTAGGCCACCCTGAGACTACATAGTGAATTCCAAGTCAGCCTGAGCTAGACTGAGACCCTACCTTGAAAAACCAAAGAAGAAGAAGAAGAAGAAGAAGAGGAGGAGGAGGAGGAGGAGGGAGGGGGGAGGAGGAGGAGGAGGGGGGAGGAGGAAGGAGGAGGAAGGAGGAGGGAGAAGGAAGGAGGAAGGAAGGAGGAGGAGAGAAACGGAGAGAATAATAGGCAGCCTTTGGCTTTGCAGGCAAGTGCCTTAACCACTAAGCCATCTCTCCAAGCTTCCCCCACTGCCCCTCCCCCACCCCACACACCATCATAGACTTTTGACTAGGTTTTCAGGCCTCCAGTCCAATTAGAGTGGTTGGTTTCCCCCATAACAGACATACCACTATTGCACCCATTGGCTCATTTGACCTGGCTGGCCAAACTTAAGACTTGCAGTGTCCACTGTTGTTTATATCCACTGGTGACTTCTCTGTCCCATAGGGCTACTTGCAGTATAGCTTTTGCCAGCTTTCTGTCAGCTGGTCTACAGGGAAGAGGTTTTCAACTCAGCTGCAGGTCAATTCCTCAGTGACCTTACAGCCCAAGCATGTGGAGTCTTCAGCAATACATAGTTACATAATTTTTTTTCAACATGTAAAAATTGCTGTTGGCATATTCACATTTTATCTAACTTTATTTTCTATTTTAAGGAATAGCAGGAATACTTTGGTTTATCTTCTGGATGTGGGCAGTTAGTGATAATCCAGAAGCCCACAGGACAATCTCCCCTACTGAGAAGGAATACATTTTTGCATCATTACAAAATCAGGTATGGATCTGTGACACACTTTAAAATTTAACATACCAATTCTTTTAAATAAATATTTTTGTTGTGCATACCTTAGGCAAATTAGTGTGAGCAAATGAAATGTGCAAAATATTGTTAAGTTACAGTTCTTTCTAAGACTAAATTGTGAAATATTTTCAAAATCATTTTAGGGAATGGGGGTGTGGCTCAGAGTTAGAGCATTTGTCTTCTATGCTCCAGACTCTGAATTAAATCCCCAGCCCCTGAAATAAATAAAATACAATCATTTTAAACCTTAGAAACTAGGTGTGATGACACACATCATCCCAGAACTTGGGAAATGGAGGTAGGAGGATTAGGAGTTTAAGGTCATACCCCACTGCATAGCAAGTTCTAGGCTAGCCTGGACTACATGAGACACAGTTTTCATGTTTTGGTTTTTTTTGAGACACTTTTAAAATATATATATATTTATTTATGGGGGGTCAGATAGAGAGAATGGGCATACCAGGCCTCCAGCCACTGCAAATTAACTTCGGGCGCATGCATTACCTTATGCATCTGGCTTACGTGGGTATTGGGGAATCAAACCACTGGTTCTTAGGCTTCCCAGGCAAGTGCCTTAACCGCTAAGCCATCTCTCTGCTCCGTGAGACACTTTTAAAAGAGAAGGCAGGGTTGGGGATATGGCTGAGTGGATAAAACACTTACCATACAAGCATGAAGACCCAAGTTTGGACCCCTAGCACCCATGTAAATTCAGAGCAAGTGTGATGGATCCCAGTACTTGGGAGACAGAAATGGGAATCCCTCAAGTAAACTGGCTAGCTAGACTAGCCCACTCAGTGAGCTCTGAGTTCAAGTGAGAGACCCTGCTTTAGTAAATAAGATGGAGAGATATGAAGTAAGACAGCCAATATCTCTGTCCTCTATAAGCAGGCACACACTCATGCACCTACACATACATACATGCATGTGTACCATTCCCCCCCCAAAAAAAGCCTTTCAGAGTAATGGTTAGCAATGAATCCTAAAAAAAAAATGGGGGGGGGGATGGAGAGATGGCTTAGCGGTTAAGCGCTTGCCTATGAAGCCTAAGGACCCCAGTTCGAGGCTCAATTTCCCAGGACCCACATAAGCCAGGTGCACAAGGTGATGCATGCATCTGGAGTTTGTTTGCAGTGGCTGGAGGCCCTGGTCCACCTGCTTACGCGCGCACTCTCTGTCTGTCTCTCTCTCTCTCTCTCTCTCTCTGCCTCTTTATCTGTCTGTCCTCAAATAAATAAATAAAAATAAGCCAAAAATATTAATTTTTTTTTTCTAGGTAGGGTCTCACTCTAGCCCAGGCTGACCTGGAATTCACTATATAGTCTCAGAGTGGCCTTGAACTCATGGCAATCCTCCTACCTCTGCCTCCCAAGTGCTGAGATTAAAGGCTTATTTATTTTTTGGGAAAAAAAAAAAAAAACTCTTACTTTATTTGTTTGAGAGAGAAAGAGGCAGATAAATAGAATGGGCACACCAGGGCCTTCAGCCACTACAAACAAACTCCAGAGGCATGCATCCCCTTGTGCATTTGGCTTAGGTGGATCCTAGGGAATCGAACCTGGGTCCTTTGGCTTCACAGGCAAGCACCTTAACTGCTAAGTCATCTCTCCAGCCTGAGTTTATTTTTCTTAATTTGTAGAAAGTAAAATACAGGGGCTGGAGAAATGGCTTAGCAATTAAGGTGCTTGCCTGCAAAGCCAAAAAGACACAGGTTTGATTCCCCATGACCCACAGAAGCCAGATGCACAAGGGGACGTATGCATCTGGAGTTTGTTTGCAGTGGCCGGAAAGCCCTGGTGTGCCCATTCTTTCTCCGTCTGTCTCCTTCCTCTCTCTGTATCTCTCTCTCTTTGCTTGCAAATAAATACATTAATTTTTTAAAAAGAAAGTAAAATACATTCTTCATAAAAGGAATCTTGTAGCTCTGTTGTTATTGCTGATTATTAGAAAATTAGTGTGTTTACATCTGTCTTGATTAGTTAATTTATTTACTTTCCAGTGCTGGGGATGAAACTCAAAAGCCTCATTCATGCTATGCAAAAGCTGTACTATTGAGCCCTAGCCCCACCCTCACCTGGCGAAAAAACTATAGAGAGGTTTTCTCAGAACTCTCAAAGCTTCCTGGGTGACTCTAGCATGCAGAAAAGTTGAGGAACCATTGCTTTATAGGATAAAGCATTTGAAAATGTCAATTCCTTGGTACTACCCTCATGTTTCCTTGCCTGATTGTTTTGCTCACTTTTCTTGTTTAGTAAGTCTGGGGTAGAGTGCAAGCACCTATAATTTGAATGGGCTTGACGGTGCCTGGGCATGTTGGTGCACAGCTGGAATCTCAACACTTAGGAGGTAGTAGCAAGAAGATTAGGAGTTTCTAGGCCAGCTTGGGCTACAGAACAAAACCCTGTCTCAGGAAAGAAAGAGGAGGGCATGGTGACACATTCCTTTAGTCCCAGCTCTCAAGAGGCTGAGGTAGGAGTATCGCTCTGAGTTTGAGGCCAGTCTAGGGCTACACAGTGAGTTCCAGGTGAACCTGGGCTAAATTGAGACCCTGCCTTGAAAAAGAAAGGAAGGGAAGGAGGGGGAAAAGGAAAAGACACCCTATCCATCAATAAGCAGATGGGGGCTTCACTCGGAATGCATTTATATTTATCCACAAGTAATCTACATCATGATTTATATACAAAAATACTTTCAAAGGATGAATAAGGTGAAATAAGTTGTTGTGGTCAGTTTTAAGTTGCTGCACAAAGAACCCGACCAAGAGCAGCTTGTAGGAGGAAAAGGGTTTATTTTGGCTTACAGACTCAAGAGGAAAACTCCATAATGGCAGGGGAAACTGATGGCATAGATATCACCTCCTGGCCAACATCAGGTGGACAATAGCAACAGGAGAGTGTGCCAAACACTGGCAAGAGGAAGCTGGTTATAACACCCATAAGCCCACCCCCAAGAATACATTGCCTCCAGGAGGCATTAATTCCCAAATTGCCATCAGCTGAGGACCTAGCATTCAGAACACCTAAGTTTATGGGGGAACAGCTGAATCAAACCACATTCTGCTTCTGACCCCCATAAACTGATGACCATCCATGATGTAAAATGCAATGCATCCAGTCCAGCTTTAAAAGTCCCAATAGTTTTTATCTATACTAATAATGTTCAAACATCCCCATAGTCCAAATTTTTTGTTTGTTTGCTTGCTTGCTTGCTTTTCAAGGCAGGGTCTCACTCTAGCTCAGGCTGACCTGGAACTCACTATGGAGTCTCAGGGTGGCCTCGAACTCACGGCAATCCTCCTACCTCTGCCTCCCAGGTACTGGGATTAAAGGCGTGCACCACCACACCCAGCTAAAACAGGGCAAACAACTCTGTAGCCCCAAGTCCATCAACTCTAGTCAATGACAAGTCTCCAAGACCAATAATTCTAACCAGTGACTAGTCTCTGGAGTTCTCATTCCACCCTTCCAGCTAGTACTCTCAGTTCGGAAAACTTCATCTGGTGCTGGCAGCTCTCTCCTTAGCAGCCATCCCATAGTCCTGGCATCTCCATTGGGTGTCTACTGCAACCCACAATTCATCTTCATGGCTCTATCAGGTCTCCACACAGGTACTCCAGCAAGCCTGCTTCACACTGCCCATTGCCATTGCCATTTCCAAAACACAAAACCGTGTTGCAAATTCAATGACTGACCCTCTTTCCTGCATTTGTTATACTCCATAGTACCAGATGGGCTACCAATTTGTTAATCTAGGAGGAAAAGCAGACTGAAGAACAAGACACTCCTTTAGTATTGAGGCCGCTTCAAAAAAGTCTGTATTCTTCCTATTGTCCTAATACAAGTCAGATGGCCCAATCGCAATGGTTGTAATCTCTCAAACAGTTGCAGCTGATTGGACAGCAGTTTTGGTCGATTTCATTTCTTTCTGTGCCTTATCCTTCTGCTCACACTAGTCCATTTCTACTTATTGCAACCCTGCATGAGTTCTCAGGACACGGGCATAACAGCAAGCCTCTCACACAAACTGTTTCTAGCCAAAAGCACAAAGTGGTACATGTGTCTAGAATTCATTTGTAGTGGCTAGAGGCCCTGGCACACCCATTAATATATTCTCTCTCCCCCCCCCCTTTCTCTCTGCGTGCAAATAACAGAAATTTTTTTTAAAAAGGAGTAGATCATAAAATGTGAATTCTAGCAGGACCTTCCAATCTCTCCCTTTTACCCTCTGTCAACCTCTGACAGTGATTATTAAACTATCCTCTATTTTATAAAAAAAAAAAATTAACGCAGAAGGTGGCATCTTACGTTAATGAAAAGTACTTAGGGCCGACATTTATAGCTCTAAGATTACATGGATTCTCTACTTAATGTCATGGATTCTTTAGTTAATGGTTTTTTTGTTTGTTTTGTTTTGTTTTTTGTTTTTTCAGTTTTTCTAGGTAGGGTCTCACTCTACCCCAGGCTGACCTGGAATTCACTCTGTATTCTCAGGGTGGCCTTGAACTCATGGTGATCCTCCTACCTCTGCCTCCTGAATACTGGGATTAAAGGCATGGGCCACCATACTCACCTTGTTTTGTTCTATTTTTCTGAGGTAGTGTCTTGCTCTAGTCCAGGCGAACCTGGACTGTTGTGAGTTGGAGGACAGTCCTACCTCTGCCTCCTAAGTGCTGGGATTAAAGGTGGGTGCCTCCATACCCTGCTCTAGTTAATGGTTTTTTTTTTGTTGTTGTTGTTGTTGTTGTTGTTTGTTTTTGTTTTCTTTTTTATGTTTTTGTTTTTGGGGGTTTTTTTGGTTTCTCAAGATAGAATTTCAGCTTTTTAAAATATTGTATTTTATTTATTTGAGAGAGAGAGAGATACAGAAATAGGCAGGTAGAGAGAAAGAGAGAATGGGCACGCCAGGGCTTCCAGTCACTGTGAGCAAACTCCAGATGCCTGTGCCCCCTTGTGCATCTGGCTTATGTGGGTCCTGGGGAGTCAAACCTGGGTCCTTTGGTTTTGCAGGCAAGCGCCTTAACTGCTAAGCCATCTCTCCAGCCCCAGCTTTTATTTTTTTTAATGTGTAGCCCAGGCTGGCCTGGAACTCCTGATCCTCCTGCCTCCACCTCTTGAGCAATTTCCTACCAGCATGTGCCACCACAACTGGCTTGTTTTTGTATTTTGAGGCTAGCCCAACAGACTGGCCTTTTTTTTTTTTTTTTTTTTTTTCTTTTTCTTTTTTGAATGAGAGGGAATGAGAGCATAAGAGAGAATTGGCACGCCAGGGTCTCCAGGAACTGTAATCGAACTCCATACGCGTGTGCCACCTTGTGCACATGTGCAACCTCGTATGCTTGCATCACCTTGTGCATATGGTTTATGTGGGACCTAGAGAGTTGAACATGGGTCCTCAGGCTTAACAGGTCTTAACAGTGAAGCTATCTCTCCAGCCTTAATTAATACTTTTTTTAAAAGTAATTTTTATTATTTCTTTATTTGGGGGAGAAAAAGAGGCAGAGAGAATACACCAGGGCCTCCAGCCAGTGCAAACAAACTCCAGACGCATACGCCCCTTTTGCATCTGGCTTACATGGGTCCTGGAGAATCAAACCGGGATCCTTTGGCTTTGCAGGCAAACCCCTTAACCACTAAGCCATCTCAACAGCCCCCTGATTAATACTTTTTAAGTGAAACCGATAAGCATTTATCATATAATTTACTATTTAGCATTTCAGAGTTGTTTCCTGGGTTGAGTTTTAGCTAATAAGGTGTGTAGCTAAGCACCAACATGGCTGCAGCTTACCCTAACTTTGCCTGTTCTCTTTAGCTTTCTTCACAGAAGTCAGTGCCATGGATGTCCATCTTAAAGTCATTGCCACTTTGGGCTATTGTAGCTGCACATTTCTCTTACAACTGGACTTTTTATACTTTATTGACATTACTGCCTACTTACATGAAAGAAATCCTAAGGTTCAATGTTCAAGAGGTAAGAACTATCTGCTGCTTATGTATAGTATTTCAGACTACACACAGATTTTATTTTCATCTTTATGAAATTTGGTTATTTAAATATTTAATTAAATTAATTAATTTCATTTGAGAGAGAGAAAGAGGCAGAGTGAGAATGGGCACACCAGGGCCTCCAGCTGCTGCAAACAAAATTCAGATGCTAGACAGGCGTGGTGGCACACAACTTTAATCCCAGCACTCGGGAGGCAGAGGTAGGAGGATCGCCATGAGTTCAAGGCCACCCTGAGAATACATAGTGAATTCCAGGTCAGACTGAACTAGAATGAGACCCTACCCCGAAAAACCAAAAAAAAAAAAAATCCAGACGCATGTGCCACCTTGTGCATCTGACTTATGTGGGACCTGGGTCCTTTGGCTTTGTAGGGAAGGGCCTTAATTACTAAGCCATCTCCAGCCCAAATTCAGTCATTTTGATGCTTTCATTTTATGTTTATATACTGTACTACATTTTATAGGTCTTTCTCTGTGTTTTGTTTTGTTTTATTTTGTTTTGTTGAGACAAGGTAACAGGCTGGCCTGTAACACATGTCCATCCTCCTACCTCAACCTGGCAAGCACTGGGGTTACAGGAGTAAATTAGCACACTCAGCTTTAGAGGAAGTGTAACTGTAAGGCTGTATACGGTGGACCTTAACTAGTGGGAAGGTAGTTTTATTTTATTTCCATTTCATTTTTGGCTTTTGTTTGCTTTTGTTTCTCTGAGGTGAGGTCTGGCTGTAGCCCATGCTGACCTGGAATTCACTATGGAGTCTCAGAGTGGCATAAAACTCATGGCAATCCTCCTACCTCTGCCTCACGAGTGCTGGGATTAAAGGCATGTGCCACCATGCCTAGCTCATTTTTAGCCCAAGCTCACTTGGAACTCACCATGATCCTCCTACCTCAGCACCACCATGCCCAGCTTGGTTTTTTGGGTTTTTTTTGTTTTGTTTTGTTTTGTTTGTTTGTTTGTTTGTTCTCACTCTAGCTCAGGCTGACCTGGAGCTCACTCTGTAGCCCATAGCCTAATTTTCTTTTTTTTTTTTCGAAGTAGGGTCTCACTCTAGCCCAGGCTGACCTGGAATTCACTATGGAGTCTCAGGGTGGCCTTGAATTCACAGTGATCCTCCTACCTCTGCCTTCCAAGTGCTGGGATTAAAGGCATGCACTACCACTCCCGACAGACTAAGGTAGTTTAACTGTCCCACTTGATGGAACTACAGACATGCACCCCCACATAGCTGACATTCTTTCTTTTTTTAAGTTTTTGCTTCCACTGCTGTTCCTTCTTTTCTCAGTGTGTAGTTTATTTTTTATTTTTCAAAACAGGGTCTTACTCTAGCCCAGGCTGGCCTTGAATTCACAATAATCCTCCAACCAGAGCCAGCCTTTTTTAAGCTAGACTTTATTTTTTTTTAATTGACAACTTCCATGATTGTAAACAATATCACCACCATCAACAGTCACCATGACCATCAGCAGTGATGATGACAGCAGGACCAAGCCAAGGGACTAATTCACTGCACGTTACATTGCTCACAGGCCAGCCCCCTGTAAAAAAAATTTTTTATTGACAACTTCCATAATTATAAACAATATCCCATGGTAATTCCCTCCCTCCCCCCATTTTCCCCTTTGCAACTACACTCTCCATCACATCCCCTCCCCCTCTCAATCAGTCTCTCTTTTATTTTGATGTCATCATCTTTTCCTCCTATTATGATGGTCTTGAGTAGGTAGTATCAGGTACTGTGAGGTCATGGATATCCAGGCCATTTTGTGTCTGGAGGAGTGCGTTGTAAGGAGTCCTACCCTTCCTTTGGCTCTTACATTCTTTCCTCCACCTCTTTCGCAATGGACCCTGAGCCGTGGAAAGTGTGATAGAGATATTTCAGTGCTGAGCGCTCCTCTGTCACTTCTTCCCAGCACCATGATGCCTTCTGAGTCATCCCAAGGTCACTGCCATCTGAAAACAAAAGGTTCTCTCACCAAAAGTGAAAGTAGCATTAACATGGGTATGAACATTAAAAGAAGTGCTTACTGGGTAATTTGATGAGCATAGTATATACATCTAGCCAGACACCAGCAGACATTACACCCCTAGGGCTCATGATTACTCCTGTTTTAGGTTTGCAGTATCATGGCCCATGGAGCGGGCCTCCAGTCCAATTAGAGGGTGATTGGTTCCCACCATGACAGATGTGCCACTATTGCACCCATTGGCTCATTTGGACTGGCTGGCCAAATATAAGGCTTGCAGTGTCCACTGTTGAGTATCTTCACTGGTGATTTCCCTCTTTCCCATTTGAACTGCATGCAATGTGGCTTTTTCCAGCTTTCTATCAGCTGGTCTACGTGGAGGAGGTTTTCAACTCAGCTCCAGCAGGATTTCTCAGTGATCTTGCAGCCCAAGTATGTGGAGTCTTCAGCAGTAGGGTCTTACCATCTATTCCTGGTGGGAGACCAAGTGCCTTGGCAATGGCCTGTAATGTTTTGGGGTCATCAGGGACATCCTTGGCCAACAAGTCACTGGAAGGTATCCCGTCCCTGGCACTGAAAATTTTCTAGTAACATTCTATGGCTCCTGAGTGTTCCATTGTCCACAAAAGTAGGTTCCATATGACTTATTTATATCCTCTTGGATTTTGATTAGCCCCCCCCCCACACCTTTTTCCTTTACTCAGTCTCTTCCCCTGACCTCACTTAGGCCTTTTCACCCCCATTAATCTGTTCTTCTACTTACATATATACAATACCATCCTATTAAGTGCCCCCTCCCTCCCTTTCTATTCCCTTTATATCTCCTTTCTAGCTTACTGGCCTCTGCTACTGAGTAAGTTAGACTTTAAACCTGGGCCTGAACATGCTGAGCATCTGCTCTCCCACTGGTCTATCTATACAGCTCTGAACTCACTTATCTTTTGTCATGTATTCTTTATCTATAAATATTTGTTTAGTCCCTGGTAATCTGCCAGGATAATGGGTGAATTCGAGTAGTACCAGAACTTCTAAAACGGATGGTAGTGGACCTGTGCAAGCAGCTATGTAGACACTGGAAGGAACAAGTTTCTTGGGTGCTGTATAGCATTCTTTAAGCATTGGAAAAAGTAGAGTTGAAAAGCTGTATAGAAGAATCCTAACTGAAATTGCTTCTTTTTTGTTCCACTATGTAGCTGTGTATAGCTGACCTCAAACTTGCATCCATCCTCCTTTCTATGAGGAAGGGAAGGAAAGAGAAAAAAGGGAGAGGAGGAGGAAAGCAAGGGAAAGGAGAAGAGAAAAGCAAAGGAAGGGAGGGAAGGAAAGAAACCTTTTCTTAAAAGAGGTATAATTTGTAAGGAAAATTTGATAGTGTCTGCTTTCAAAATGAAAGAAACTCTAAGTTGGAGAGATGGCTTAGTGGTTAAGGCACTTTCCTGTGAAGCCTTGACCCAGGTTCGATTTTCCAGAACCCACCTAAGCAGATGCACATGGTAGTGCATGTGTCTGGGGTTCATTTGCAGTGTCTGGAGGCCTGGGGTGCCTGTTTTCTCTCCCTCTGTGATTATATAAATAAATAAAAATATTTTTAAACAGCCAAGGGTGGTGGCGCATGCCTTTAATTCTAGCACTCAGGAGGCCAAGGTAGGAGGATTACAGTGAGTTCAAGGCCACCCTGAGACTACAGAGTGAATTCCAGGTCAGCCTGGGCTAGAATGAGAACGTGTCCCTACCTCAAAAAAAAAAAAAAAAAAAAAAGCCGGGCATGGTGGTGCACACCGTTAGTCCCAGCACTCGGGAGGCAGAGGTAGGAGAATTGCCATGAGTTCAAGGCTTCCCTGAGACTACATAGTGAATTCCAGGTCAGCCTGAGTTGGAGTGAGACCCTACCTCAAAAACCAAAAACAAAAACAAAAAAAAGAGGTCTGGAAAGATGGCTTAGAAAATAAAGGACCCAGGTTCAATTCCCTAGTACCCATGTAAAGTCAGATGCACAAAGTGGTGCATGCATATGGAGTCGTTTGCAGTGGCTGTAAGCTGTGGTGTGTCCATTCTCTCCCTCCCTCCCCTATTCTCTGTTACATAAATAAAATAATTTTTAAAAAAGAAAAGTCTGGCGTGGCACACACCCTTAATCCCAGCACTCGGGAGGCAGAGGTAGGAGGATTGCCGTGAGTTCAAGGCCACCCTGAGACTACATAGTGAATTCCAGGTCAGCCTGGGCTAGAGTGAGACCCTACCTCAAAAAACCAAAAAAGAAAGAGGGCTGGAGAGATGGCTTAGCGGTTAAGCGCTTGCCTGTGAAGCCTAAGGACCCTGGTTTGAGGCTCAATTCCCCAGGACCCACGTTAGCCAGATGCACAAGGGGGCGCACACATCTGGAGTTTGTTTACAGAGGCTGGAAGCTCTGGCGCTCCCGTTCTCTCTCTCTCTCTCTCTCTCTGCCTCCTTCTCTCCGTCGCTCTCAAATAAATAAATAAACAAAAAAAATTTTTAAAAAAAGAAAGAAAACTAAAAGTTTACTTCATAAAGAACAGTGATGGTGCTGGGCGTGGTGGCGCACGCCTTTAATCCCAGCACTCGGGAGGCAGAGGTAGGAGGATCGCCGTGAGTTCGAGGCCACCCTGAGACTCCATAGTGACTTCCAGGTCAGCCTGGGCTAGGGTGAGACCCTATCACGAAAAACCAAAAAAAAAAAAGAACAGTGATGGAAGCAAGATGTCCCATCACTGTCCAAAAGCCAAAGTACAGTCTCTTCAAAACTCCATATAGGCCTGGGGAGATTGCTTAATGGTTAAAGGCACTTGCTTGCAAAGCCTGCAGCCCAGGTTTGATTTCCTAGTACCCATGTAAAACCAGATGCCCAAAGTGGAACATGTATCTAGAGTTTATTTGCAATGGCAAGAGGCCCTGGCATGCCCTTTCTTCCTCTCTCTCTCTCTCTCCTTTTGTTTTGTTTGTTTGTTTTTCAAAGCAGGGTCTCACTCTAGCTCAGGCTGACCTGGAATTTGCTATGTCATCTCAGGGTGGCCTCGAACTCATGGCGATCCTCTTACCTCTGCCTCCCAAGTGCTGAGATTAAAGATATGCAACACCACACCCGGCTATCTTTCTCTCTCTTTTCCTTACAAATAAATATTTTTAAACCTCCAGATAATCTGGTGTTTTTTGTTTTTTGTTTTTTTTTTTTTTGAGAGAGAGAGAAAGAGGCAGACAGAGAACAGGCTTGCCAGGGCCTCCAGCCACTGCAAACAAACTATAAATACATGTGCCGCTTTGTGCTTCTAGCTTTACATGGGTACTAGAGAATCAAACCCAGGTCATTAGGCTTTGCAGGCAAGCACCTTAACCACTGAGCCTTCTCTCCATCCCCAGGTCATGTTTTGATCCTGAGGTTCCTCTTGCTCATTGAAGCTTGCTTGCCAGGTTCCAAAGATTTTTGGGTTTCTGCTCTTCTGTGGCCACGGCCACCTGTTTTAGAATCTGGAGATTTGAACTCTAGCAGGTTTATTTAGGTAGAAATGGTATCCAGAGAAAGGCTGGAATGATTGAGGCCACAAGGGAATTTCTAGCCCTGCCCCGGGGGTGGGGGACCAGGGGAGAGTAGGAGAGTGGAAAGCAGGACCTGAAAGTCCACACCAAAAGATTTAAAAGACGCGCATATGCACCTGTGGGAAGGGGAGCATGGGAGTATAAGCCCTTTACCCTCACAGTCACATAAGGGTCAGGAAAGACTAAGAAATCTGATCATGAAGGACTCAGGGCTTAAAGAAAGCAAGAAAGCAAGTAGAGAAATAGGCAAATGAGAGGTCCTTCCTCTTCCCAGCACTTTGGAGTCAGGGGCAAGAAAAACACCTTTTCTTTAAAATATTTTTATTAGCCCATCGTGGTGATACATGCCTTTAATCCCAGCACTTGGGAGGCAGAGGTCGGAGGATGGCTGTGAGTTCAAGGGCAGCCTGAGACTACAGAGTGAATTACAGATCAGCCTGTGTTAGAGTGAGACCCTACCTCGAAAAACCAAAACAAAATAAATAAAAAGACAGAATGGGCACACCATGGTCTCTTGCCACTGCAGTCAGACTGCAGATCGATGTGCCACTTTGTGCATCTGGCTGTACTTGGGTACTGGGAAATTGAACCTGGACCAACAAGCTTTGTAAGCAAGCATCGTTAACCACTGAGCCATCTCCCTAGGCCCCAAAAAGCACCTATTCTGTAGAGAGAGTGCCCGTTGGCTGATTGGAAAACTTAACAAATCCCAAAGTAACATCTAAGATTACCCAGAACAGAAAGTACTGTTTCCCTGTAAGACAGGATAGTACACTGAACTGAGTCCATGGTCCTTACAAAAGCCAATTTCCTGTGATTATGTAACTACTAACACAGTGCTATGTATTTCCTTTCTTTTCAGGTAGGAAGGGCTGCCTATAACATGTGTGTTATCCCTTCTACCATAATTAACCCTGTATCTTCTCGCTCCCTCCAGAATGGGTTTCTGTCTGCACTGCCTTATTTTGGCTGTTGGTTATGTATGATCCTGGCTGGTCAAGCAGCTGACGATTTAAGAGAAAAATGGAACTTTTCAACTATAAGTGTTCGCAGAATTTTTACCCTTATAGGTAAGTAAAATTAGTAACATTTTGTTTTGTCTTACAATCTTCAGAGATAGGAAATGAACAAGGTGTTTTGTTTTTTTTTTTTTTCACTCACTCACAGATAACACAATATTAACACCAAAACGCTTTGCCTCTGGTCACAAGGCATGAGATTTTTCTCTACACAATCAGCCTTACTGTAGACACCAGCCAAGGGTGTTTTCACCATTTCTCATGCTGTCTACCTGAAAATAATGTATACTGTAGGTCCCACAGATTAAGAGTTGAGTCCCACAAGAATGCCCTTCCTCCTCACTTCAGATGCCAGTCACAAGAACTAGGTTTTTTTTTTTGGAGGTTGTGTGTTTGTTTGTTTTTTGGTTTTTCAAGGTAGGGTCTCACTGTAGTCCATGCTGACCTGGAATTCACTATGTAGTCTCAGGGTGGCCTCGAACTCATGGTGATCCACCTACCTCTGCCTCCCTAGTGCTGGGATTAAAGGCATACACCACCACGCCCAGCTAAGAACTAGGTTGTATGTGGTGTTTTCATAATGCAGTGGTCATCATGCCCGCCTAACAAGAACAAGGTTGCAACCTATACTTTTGACAGGCAGATGACCAACTATTTTTCCATGCCCTCTCCTCAGGTTTGATTGATTTGCAAAAATGACTTACAGACTGAGGGAGAGGTTTTATTTATGTCTAATTTCTTATAAAGGATATTATGGCCTGGATAAAAGGCCCAGTTGTTAAGGCACTTGCCTGCAAAGCCAAACAACCCAAGTTCAGTTCCCCAGTACCCATGTAACACCAGCTGCACAAAGTGGCATGTGCATCTGGAGTTCATTTGCAGTGGCTGGAAGGCCAGGCACATCCATTCTCTCATATTGTCTCTCCTCTCTCTCTCCTTGCAAATAAATAAATCATATTATTATAGCCTGGAGCTACAGCAGAGTGAGTTCCAGGTCAGCCTTGGCTAGAATGGGACCCTGCCTTGAAAATTAAAAAAAGGGGGGGGGGAGGATATTACAAAGGGAACAAATGAATAGTCAGGTAGAAGAAATGCTTGGGGCAAGGCATGTAGGAAGGGCTGTGATGTTCCCATGCCCTCCTTCCCTAGGCACACAATCCCTCAGAAGCCTCCACATGAAGTACCCCTGTTGGAAGCTCTAACCCTTCTTCTTGTCTATTGGCTGTTTTGAGATAGTCTTACTAGCCCAGGATGTTGGCATTCACTGTGTCACCCATGCAGCCTCAAACTTGCAGCAGTCCACCTGCCTCTGCATCACAAGTGCTCAGATGAATGATAAGTGTGGTCAGTCAGTTGGGTGGTGGTTTTGTGCCCTCGTGTCATCCATGCTGGCCTCAAAATTCATGGTGCTCCGGCCGCAACCACTGAGAGCTAAGATTACAGGTGTGGGTCACCATGCCCAGCCCAAACCTTGTTCTTTTGAGTTTCTATGAAACATTCATGGTACAGGCATGAATGAATAAATCACTAGCACTGGGATTCACTCAGTTTTCAGCATCAGAGTCTAGGGGTTGGGGCTAAAGTTCCCAATTCTCTCAGAGTCCTTCTGGTGACCAGTGCCATCCAGAAGCTATGTCTGGCCAAAGTGTATACATACGTCATCCCAGCTACTGAGAGTATTAGGCAGGAGGATCATCTGAGCTCAGGAGTTTGAGGCCAGGCTGGGAAATACAGTGAAATTCCATCTCCAAAAAAAAAAAAAAAAAAAGTCAAGCACACACCTTTAATCCCACCACTTGGGAGGCTGAAGTAGGAGTATCACTATGAGTTCGAGGCCAGCCTGGTGCTACAGGATGAGTTCCAGGTCACCGTGGGCTATACAGTGAGCCTACCATGAGAGAAAAAAGGCCTGAGGAGATGGCTCAGTAGGTAAAGCACTTGCTACACAAGCATGAGTACCCATGCTTGATCCCCAGAACCCACATATAGCCAGACGCTATAGTGGGTGTTTGTAATTCCAGCACAACTAAAACAAGATAGGAGGCAGAAACAGGAGAGTGAATCCACGAGAAGCTCACAGACCAGCTAGCCTGCTATGAACCTGAGACCCTGCTTCAAAGAAGGTGGAAGGTGAAGACCAACACCCAAAAGTTGTCCCCTGACCTCCACACACGTGTTGTGGCACATGTGCACCTATATGTATATACACATCATACACATATACTAAAAACAGAGAAAGAGCTAGGCATTGTGGCACAGGCCTGTAATCCCAGCACTTAGGAAGATCAGAGGTTCAAGGTCATCCCCACTGTTGCAGTCAGGTTCACATTGCTGGCAGAAAGCACTGACCAAGAGCAGCTTGTGGGGGGAAAAAAGATTTATTTTGGCTTATAGAGGGGAAGCTCCATGATGGCAGGGGAAACAATATGCGCAGAGGGTGGACATCACCTCCTGGCCAAAACCAAGTGGTCAACGATAGCAGTAGCATGTGCCAAACACTAGCAAGGGAACATTGGCCATAATACCCACAAGTCCACCCCCAACAATACAGTGCCTTCAGGAGGCATTAATTCCCAAATCTCCATCAACTGGGAACCTAGCATTCAGAACACCTAAGTTTATGGGAGGCACCTGAATCAAACCACCACACCCACCTACCTACAAAGTTCAAAGATAGACTGGACTACGTGAGACTTCCTCCGCGCCCCCCCCCCCCGAAAAAAAAAGAAGGAAAAGAGGTCTTTCTCCAGGAAGATGACAGTAGACACTGAAGAAACTCAAAATTCATCAAAGAAGAAAATAAGAGACTTGTAACGGAGGCTCAAGGGCCACGAGTTCAAGTACCCCATGAAGAAGTGCTCTGTGACCATCGGGCGCAACTCCTCACAGGGCTCAGTGGACGTAAGCATAGGCCACTCGAGCTTCATCTCATGGCGCCGCCTGGAGATCTTCACAGCCCCGACGGCAGCCATGGAGCAGCCGCCCCGAAGCCTGCGCAGCCCTGTCCTAACGCAGGTGTCAACTTCTACCTGTGCTGCCTCGGCAAGAACAGCCCGTTCGTGGCTGGCATGTTTCAGCGGCGCAGGGCCCCACCGCTGCAGCTGCCGCATGTATGCACGTTCAGGTTCCCGAGCACAAACATCAAGATAACATTCACGGCCCTGTCCAGTGAGAAGAGGGAGAAACAAGAAGCACCTGAGTCGCCAGTGAAACCTGTGCAGCCACACATCTTGCCTCTGACCATCAACATTCCAGACACCATGGCTCACCTCATTAGTCTCCTTAGTGCTGCAAACTCCTGCCCATCCAGCCCCCGGGGAGCAGGATCTTCAGGGTACAAAATTGACCGTGTGGTACCATCTGACCTCAGTTTAATGGCTGATAATTCACAGCTAGAAAATGAAAAGGAAGCTTCAGGTGGAGACAGCCCAAAGGATGTTTCAAAGCCACCATATTCCTATGCACAGTTGATAGTACAAGCAATTACAATGGCTCCTGATAAGCAGCTCACCCTGAATGGAATTTATACACATATCACTAAAAATGTCCCATACTACAGGACTGCGGACAAGGGCTGGCAGAATTCAATTCGCCACAATCTCTCTCTGAACCGTTATTTCATCAAAGTGCCCCGTTCCCAGGAAGAACCAGGCAAAGGCTCCTTCTGGAAGATAGACCCTGCCTCTGAGATGAAGCTGGTAGAGCAGGCTTTTAGGAAGAGACAGCCTAGGGGTGTGCCTTTCTAAAGAGAAACCCCTTGGGACCTCTCTCCTCTAGGAGTGCCCCAGCCTCTCCCGACCATGCAGGAGTCTGCTCACTCCAGTGGCGTCTAGACCCCTGAGAGCCTGTCAAGGGAAGGTTCCCTGGCACCCCCGGAACCTGAGCCTGGCGCCTCACAGCCCAAACTTGTTGTCATCCAGGAGGCACAATTTGCCCAGAGTGAGCCAGGGTCACCTCTCTCTAGTAAACCCATCTTAATCACCATCCAGTGACAGCTACCCCCAACAATTCAACCTGTCACCTATACTGTTGCAACTCCAGTGACCACTTCCCCCTCCCAGCCACGGATCATGCAAACAGTCCATGTCGTCCACCAGATAACAGCAGTGTCAGTCACTAGTGTGGCTGGACTAGCCCCAGCAAACACATACACAGTTGCTGGACAGGCTGTGGTTGCACAAGCCACAGTTCTGGCCCCTTCAAAGGCAGAACCACAAGAAAATGGTGACCACAGTGAAGTCACAGTGAAAGTAGAGCCTGTTTCAGCAATTAGCCAAGCAGCCCTAGGTGCCACTAGCAGAATCATCCAAACATTACAGGGCACCCCTGACCAGACGGTCACCATAGTACAGCAGGCACCTCTAAGTCAACACCAGCTTCCAATAAAACCTGTAACACAAAATGGGACTCACATGGTACCAATTCCCACAGCTGTGCATGGCCCAGTGAACAATGCAGTCCTATCCACATGTTGGCAACTAATGCGTTAGCGTCCACATCGCCGCCAACACAATGCCAGAACGGTGATCAGGCAGAGCAGCCAGAGCTCAAGAGAGTCAAAGCAGAAGACAGCGAGAGCATTGTGATTGCCCTGATTGTGGACGCACCACCAACAGCTGTGAGGGAAAAGGGGCTCCAGAAAGCTGCTGGGAGAGCTTCTCTTACTTTAGACATCAACCTTGTGGTGCCAAAAAGAGGCTGCCTCTCACTGAAGCAAGGGTGCATCCTCTTGGTGGGTAAAGGGCCCTGTGGTTGGACTTCACCTCTCAGCACTGAATACATGAACCCAGGTGACCTTAAAACTCCTTAAAGTCAGAAGTGACACTTGAACAGACCCCACAATAGCATCCCTCGTTCCAGAGGTGGTGTCTCCCACAGAGTGCCTGCTGTGCTGCTGTCTGTGGGCTCAGCTCAGCTTTTACAACAAACAAGAATTCCAGGTCCTAAAGGGCCAAGCCTCCTGAGGATATGCAGTCATCTGCTGCAAGCAGATCTTACCAGCTAGGCTCTCCTCCACGAGAAGGGCTGGAGCCACCCACGACCCTCACAGGACCCTAGGCTATAGCTGAGAGACAAGACAGTATTTTGTTGTTCTCATGTGGAATTAGAATACTTTGAGGTGTATTTTCTTTACAAAGTAATGGGGTCTTTGACATTTCATATCACCCCATTTCTACTATGGAAATTTTGCAGTCACAGGACCTTTCCTATGGACTTACTTGGGGGAAAGAACATCATTCTTTTTGTTTCTATGGTTTGTTTTCTTCCCAAGGAATGGTTTGCTCTGGTCTGTCCTGCAGCGTTCAGGTGGCACTCCTTTAGGATACCTGCCCATTTCTGTGTTAGAACAGTTGCCTGATGAATTAAACCCACCCCATGTCAGTGTGTAGGGTGGCCAGGGCCACAACTGCACTGATCCATGAGGCCAGAAGCAGAGGGTTTGAAGGGATGGCCAGGAGCCTCCAAGCTGCATGTACCTGCTCTTACTTGTCAGTTATTGTTGTCTGTCTTTTTATGTTGACTTTGTCCCTGGCATAATTTCCCGCTTCAGTAAAACGAGTCTCCTAAGTATTGTGTATGCTTAAAGCGACAGAACCCTACCTTCCTCCTCGGGAAAACATCCAGACTTTTATCACATACTCTTTCAGACCAGGATCACAGATCTCTCCGCATTACCTGTGATGTCCGACCTGCTGTCTGCATGGCAAACTCATGGTGGGAGTTGTAGATGAAAAGTTGCCAGTTAACTAGATGGTCTTGGAAACAAGACCCTGTGGCTAAGTATCAGAAGTTCCCAGCCTTCCCTGGCCTTTCAGAACAAAGTCCCATACTCAGGCTGACTTCTCTTTACAACAAATGAAACTGAGAGGGAAGGAAACAAGGGTGAGGAGAGGTAGGAGGCTAGCAGCCCCAGCCCACACTCCTCAGGAGCACCACTTGCCTTTCCAGCTTTTCACCACTTACTTTGCCGTTCCAGGGTTAGGGCTGAATAGCAAGCAGAAGCAGAAAGGGCTTTAGCCTTTTTAATTTTTTTTAAGGGGGGGGGGACAAAACCGCCGTATTTTCCTGGTAGAATGAAATAGCTCAGGATGGTATATTTACGCAATTTTAAAACATTATTTACATAAAGACCAAATATAAGTCTGTTCCAAGTATTGCGTATCATCCCTAGTTTAGAGCTATCACAATGTTACTGCAGATGGTGTGTGTTAAAATTATGGAGTTACTGCACACTAGCTGGACTTATACACTCAGCCACTTAAAAAATAAAGGTGAGACATCAGGTGAGTGAGACCATGTGTGTGCCCTCAGCAGAGTCTGCTTTCAGACTGTAGCCCAGGAACCAGAACCCTCCGAGCAGCAGTCTGCCTCCTTCTCACTTTACAGGCACCTTGGAATGCATATTTATTTTTGTGTATTTGCAGTTTGCAAAGTACTTTGGGTGTACTGTGTCCTGCATGTGGTCCAAACTGCAAGCCTCAGCTAACATGGTGTATTCTGGCAGGAGACCACCAGGTGAGGAGCTGAATTCGTGCAGTACCAACTTGCACAGTTGCAACTTGCACAGTACCAACTGCACCTGGAGGTGTCTGTGCATAGTTTTTCCCTACATCTGTGAAATCCACCAATCCGAGCTCCAGACAGATTATGGGTCTAGAGGAATTTCTCTTGGGGTAAGAGATAAGAATAATGCCAACTCAAAATTTAAAGATGAAAGGAGGACCTGTTTGAGGTTTCTGTTTTTGTTTTAAGTGGCATTTTCAGTTTCAAGCGAGTGAACTGTGCCTGTGCACCTATGAGACATGCACTTGCCTTTCTCATCCTTGTTACTGTATCACCATTGCTGCTCCTTTGGGACGTAGGAATGTAAGACTGTCAAGGAGAGAGTAGAAGCCAAACCATGGATTAGCCAAGTCTTGTATCCAGGTTTTCTTCCCAGTCTTTAAGACATTGGTTGAATTTTATCTTCAGCTGAGTTCCCAGGAGCCCTTCACACAACATAGTGCTGGGCCTCCTACATTGCAGTCCTCAGCAAGTGCCTGTTGCTCACTGACCATCCCAGGGCCATCTGACCCTTACACCACAGATAGTGTGCAGCAAGTTCCCAACTCCATGATGGTTCCTCAGTGTCTTATGCTCAAGAAGTCTTCAATTTTTTTCCAAACTTCTGAGCTCCCTCAGGAACTAAACATTTTCAGCAGCTTTACCCTGAACTACACAAGAAAAAGGGAAACTCACCTATGTCCCGGGCTGGAGAGATGGCTTAGCGGTTAAGCACTTGCCTGTGAAGCCTAAGGACCCCAGTCCGAGGCTCGATTCCCCAGGACCCACGTTAGCCAGATGCACAAGGGGGGGCCGCGCATCTGTAGTTTGTTTGCAGTGGCTGTAGGCCCTGGCGCGCCCATTCTCTCTGTGTCTCTCTCGCCTCCTTCTCTGTTGCTCTCAAATAAATAAATAAATAAATTTAAAAAATTTAAAAAAAAAGAAAAAGGGAAACTCACCAAGCACACAGTGCATTCCAGTGTGTGATATGACTAGGTAGATCTCCCTTGCACTGCAGGATGTGCTCAGATAGTTGGTCTCAAATAAATACCCTACCACTACTTCCTTGTCCTCTGATGGGATCACAGAGTAGCTACAGTATTCTCAGAAGAGGTGGGATGAGCTTTAAGACTTGGGATTTTCTATGCTATGTGACACAAGGAGAAAAGTGACAATTGTGAAGTCCAAGTGTCTGCTGTTCTACAGAGAAAGCACAGTAGTAATCTGTGCAAAGATTTGAAATTTTTAAAAAGTACCAAGTTCCTGAAATGCAATAAAATACTTTTATTAATTAAAAAAAAGGGGGGGAGAGACTTGTACCCTCCAAAGCTCAGAGAACATTGTGAAAGAGGGTCCAGAAAGAATGGGAGAGCACAAAGTAGGAAGGAGCACTGGGAGGCAGTGTCCTCCCTGCTGCACCCATGACCCCACAGTGGTTACAGATGCCCCTCACTGAGGGCCCTTGGTGGAGTGGGCTTGGGGGAAAGGACAAAAAAGGATAACCCAATGGGAATATGACCAATTTGTAGTGTGTTCATATATAAAGTTAAAAAAAAAATTACACTTTTTTGAGGTAGGGTCTCACTGTAGCCCAGGCTGACCTAGAATTCAGTCTAGTGTCAGAGTGGCGCTGAACTCATGATGATCCTCCCTCCCAAATGCTCAGATTACAGGTGAGTGCCACCACACCCAGCCCAAAAACTTACTTTAAAAAAGGGTGTGGGGAGAGAAGGAAGGAGGGAAGGAGAAGGAAGCATTCTGTCTAGTGGCATTTATTCCAGTATCACCAGTTACTTTATTAGCAAACAAGCATTTTAGGAACTCTGTGTCAAGAACCAAGAGACAGAGACCAAATATGTCTTTATTTATTGATTTTTGGGTTTTTTTAATATATTTATTTGAGAGAGAGAGAGGCTGATAGAGCAAGAATGGCCACGCCAGGGCATCTACCTTGTGCATCTGGCTTTATGTGGGTAGTGGGGAATCAAACCTGGGTCCTTTGGCTTTGCTGGCAAGCTCCTTAACCATTGCTAAGCCATCTCTCTAGCCCTATCTATTTATTCTTTTGGGGGGTTTTTGCTTTTGTTTTTTTGTTGTTGTTGTTGTTTCTTTTTGTTTTTTTTGTTTTTCAAGGTAGGGCCTCGCTCTAGCCCAGACTGATGTGGAATTCACTATATAGTCTCAGGCTGGCCTCAAACTCATGGCAATCCTCCTACCTCTGCCTCCCAAGTGCTGGGATTAAGAGGTGTGCACCACCACACCTGGCTCTCAAATATGCCTTTTTCTATCACAACACTGCACAGCAAGATAAAAGGGTAAGGTTTGTTCACATTAAAACATCATGATATATTTAATACATTTCTATGTAAAATGATTCTTCTTTTTTCAATAGAGTACTCTTAAGATGTTGATATGGCAGAGCATGGAGTCAGAGGTAGGAGGATCACCATGAGTTGGAGGCCACCCTGAGACTACATAGTGAATTCCAGGTCAGCCTGAGCTACAGTGAGATCTTACCTTGAAAAACCAAAAATAGCCGGGCGTGGTGGCGCATGCCTTTAATCCCAGCACTCGGGAGGCAGAGGTAGGAGGATCACCATGAGTTTGAGGCCATCCTGAGACTCCATAGTCAATTCCAGGTCAGCCTGGGCTAGAGTGAGACCCTTCCTCGAAAAACCAAAAAAAAAAAAAAAAAAATGTTGATATGTTTATGGTAATGTTTATTTTTTTAAATATCTATTTATTTATTTGCAAGCAGAGCGAGAACATGGGCATACCAGAATTTCTTGCCACTGCAAATGAATGCAAGGGCCTCCTGCCACAGCAAAGGAACTCTATAAACACATATAACACTTTGTGCATCTGCCTTTATGTGGTTAGTGGGAAATTGAACCCATAACAACAGGGTTTGCAAGCAAGCACCTTTATCTACTGAGCCATTTCTCCAGCCCAGATGTCTTTTTTTCTTTCTATTTATTTATTTATTTATTTATTTGGTTTTTCGAGGTAGGAGTTTCACTGTCTAGTACAGGCTGACCTGGAATTCACTATGGAGTCTCAGGGTGGCCTGGAACTCACAGTGATCCTCCTACCTCTGCCTCCCGAGTGCTGGGATTAAAGGTGTGCACCACCACGCCCAGCCAGATGTTTCTTTTTGAACAGTGCATTTTGAGGATTGAGATTTATGAAAGCTGGTGTGGTGCCTCATGCCTTTAATCCCAGCACTGGGGAGGCTGAGGTAGGAAAATCACTGAGTTCAAGGTCAAAGTGAGTTGTAGTCTGAGCTAGAGTAAGACCCTGCCTTAAAAAAAAAAAAAAAAAGGAAATGAAGGAAGGAAGGAAGAAAGAAAGAAAAAAGGACTGGAGAGATGGCTCAGTGGCTAAGGCGCTTGCCTGCAAAGCCTAACAACATGAGTTTTATTCCCCAGTACCCACATAAAGCCAGATGCACAGTGGTGCAAGCATCAGGTGTTAATTTTCAGCGGCTGGAGGCCCTGGTGCACCCATTCTCTCTATCTCTGTCTCTTCTCTCTGCTTGCAAATAAGTAAAAATTAAAAAAAAAGAAGAAGAAAGACGGAGGGAGGGATAAAATCTGGGCTTGCTGGCACACACCTTTACTTCCAGCATTCAAGAGGTTGAAATAGGATTACTGGGAGTTTGAGGCCAGCCTGGGCTTGAAACAAATAGAGAAATACAGAGAGAGCACTAATTCTAGACGCAATAGAAGCTATTGCTTGCACTCTGTGCCCAAGTGCCTGTAATAATCTATGCATATTGTTCAGTTACCAGAACCAAAAATGGGTCACTTTTCTGACTCTAGCCTATAGAGTTTTATTATTTCATTTATCTGCATTGATTATATGAACTTTATTCATAAGCAGGTATAGAGAGAAGAGAGAGTAGAATGAGCGCTTCAAGGCCTCCAGCCACTGCAAATGAACTTCAGATGCATGCACCACCTTGTGCATCTAGCTTTATGTGGGTACTAGGGAATCAAACCCAAGTCCTTATGCTTTACAAGCAAGCACCTTCAGCCCTGATTATATGAACTTTAAATCATTCTGTATCAACTTCTTGACATTTGTAGACACTTACTGAGTTCTGGTCACATACATATCTAGTAGCATTGCATGAGGTCGTCTTTTGTATTATGCCCATATATTTTCTGGTAGCTTTTCAGGTTTTTGGTTTGGTTTTTCAAGGTAGGGTCTCACTCTAGCCCTGACCTGAAATTCACTATGTAATCTCAAGGTGGCCTTAAACTCACAGTGATCCACCTATCTCTGCCTCCCAAATGCTGGGATTAAGGGCTTGGGCCACCAAGCCTGGCTCTGGTAGTTTTTCTGATGATAACATTTGTCTTCTAGGGCTGGAGAGATGGCTTAGCGGTTAAGCGCTTGCCTGTGAAGCCTAAGGACCCTGGTTCGAGGCTCAATTCCCCAGGACCCACATTAGCCAGATGCACAAGGGGGCGCACGCATCTGGAGTTCGTTTACAGAGGCTGGAAGCTCTGGCACGCCCATTCTCTCCCTCTCTCTCTCTCTCTCCCTCCCTCCCTCCCTCCTCTCTGTTGCTCTCAAATAAATTAAAAAAAAAAAAAACTTGTCTTCTAGGCAGTTCAGTGTTTGAACAGTAGGTGGCAGTGCTGTCAAATTTATACTATGTAGGAGTAGAGCCAAATATAATACTTGAGCTTTTTCTTTTGTGACTCTTTAAATCCAGGAATGGTTGGACCTGCAGTGTTCTTGGTGGCTGCTGGATTTATAGGCTGTAATTACTCTTTGGCTGTTGCATTCCTAACCATATCAACAACACTGGGAGGCTTTTGCTCTTCAGGATTTAGCATCAACCATCTGGATATTGCTCCTTCGTGAGTACAGATATAAAGACTTGCTGTGATTGTCTTTGAATTCTTTTTTAAACATTATGGTAAAATAAAGAAAAAATTTTCCATTTAGAGGGTGGGGAGATGACTCAGTGGTTAAAGGTGAAAAGCCTGCTGTGCTGGCCCAGGATCAGTTTCCCAACATCTACATAAAGCCAGGTACAAAAAGTGGAATGTTTCTCTGACCCACATGTGTGCACACACACACATAAAATAATTTTTTTAATTTTTTATTTATTTGAGAGAGAAAAAAAAAGGCAGATAGAGAAAATAGGTATGCCAGGGCCTCCAACAAATGAACTCCAGAAACATATGCCACCTTATGCTTACATGGTTCCTGGGAATTGAACCTGGGTCCTTTTGCTCTGCAGGCAAGTGCCTTAACTGCTGAGCCATCTCTCTAGCCCAAAATGTTTTTTGTTTTTTTTTAGATAGAGTGAGAGCAAAAGAGAGAGATGCCAGGCATGGTGGCACACGCCTTTAATCCCAGCACTCAGGAAGCAGAGGTAGGAGGATCGCCGTGAGTTCAAGACCACCCTGAGAATACAGAGTGAATTCCAGGTCAGTCTGGACTAGAGTGAGACCCTACCTCAAAAAACCAAAAAAAAAAAAAAAAAAAAAGGAAGAAGAAGGAGGAAAAGAGAGAGAGAATTGGCATGCCAGGGCCTCAGCCACTACAATTGAACTCCAGACACGTGTTCTACCTTGTGTACATGCAGTCTTGCTTCCTTGCATCACCTTGTGCATCTGGTTTACATGGGACTTGGATAGTCAAACATGGTGGGTTCTTAGGCTTCACAGGTAAGCACTTCAACCACTAACCCATCTCTCCAGCCCCAAAGTAATTTTTTTAATTTGCATTTGCCCATTCTTTTTATTTTGTTTTGTGTTTTGAAGTAGGATCTCTCTCTAGCCCAGGCTGGCCTCGAATTCACTATGTAATCTCAGGATGACCTCCAACTCACAGTGGATCCACCCCAAGCACTGGGATTAAAGGCATGCACCACCATACTCTGCAGCATTTACCCATCCTTAAGTGTTCAGCTCTATTGCATTAAGTATAGTCACATTGTTGTGCCTCCATCACCACCAATAGTCTCTGCAACTTCCATCTTCTCCAGTTGGAATGCTTTGCCCATTAAACATTAATACCCTGTTTTCCCTTCTTCCCACATTTTGGCAATCATCATGTACTTTATGCTTCTGTGAGTTTAACTACTGTATGAATTGCTTTAAATCCTCTACTATATTTTAATTCACAACTCCTGTAATCCCAGCACTCAGGAGGCAGAGGTAGGAAAATTGTTGTGTGGGGTCAATTTGAGACTACATAGTGATTTCCAGGTCAGCCTGAGCTGGAGCAAGACCCTACCTTGAAAAACCAAACTAATAAATAATAATAGATTTAAAAAATAAAATTATAGGAACAATATTACTGACTACTAGTTACCTATTTCGCAGAAACAGTGCAACCTCCTTTAACTAATTATCTGCAGTTATATTTTTCTGAAGTAGTAAAATCAGTTTACACTTTCAGAGCTATAAATATATTTGTTTTATGATTTAATAAATGATCTATTATTCAATCCATCATTTACCAAAAATCATATTGGTAAAGTATTTACTACGAGAATTTAGGAAGCCAGGCATGGTGGTGCACACCCTTAATCCCAGCACTCGGGAGGCAGAGGTAGGAGGATCACCGTGAGTTCAAGGCCACCCTGAGACTACATAGTGAATTCCAGGTAGGCCTGAGCTAGAGTGAGACCCTACCTCAAGCCCCTCCCCCCCCCAAAAAAAGAGAGAGAATTTAAGACTGAAAGGTTACTTGTAAAGCAAATTAATGTCAAGTAAACTTTATTGAATTTACTGATAATTTGAAAGAACAGATAATCAAACATTAAATGAAATAAAGAACTTTCAGTTGAAGTGGTAAGGCATAGGCAGCTGTCTGAAGGAAGGAGGCAGGGAGATGTCTACTTGTCTAACAACTTCATAGTGACTGAGGGTATGTATTTCAAATTTACAAAACAGATTCAAGCGTTAGAAAATAACTGAAGAGGGGCTGGAGGAATGGCTTAGTGTCTAAGGCATTTGGGCCTAAGAACCTGGGTTTGATTTCCCCGTACCCACATAAACCAGATGCACAAGGTGGTACATGCATCTGGACTTTGTTTACAGTGACTGAAGGACCTGATGCACCCATTCTCTCTATATATCTGACTCTTTTTCCCTCCCCCCCCTTAAATAAATGAATAAATAAATAAAATTTTTTTTTAAAGTAATTAAAGAATGAGGGGCTGGGGCTATAGCTCGGTGGTAGAGCACTTGCCTAGTATATGTAAAGACCTGGGTTGAATCTCTAGTTTCCAACACATACACAAACACACAAACTGAAATACGTTTATTAATTCTTCCAATGGAATCAAAGGAAGAAGTCTGGAAAATATTTCAGTTAAAATAAGTACTTAATTATGTAGTTCATAGAGCCATAGAAAGTTATAAGTAAGAGTAGGAACTGGGTGTGGTGGTGCACAGCTTTAATCCCAGCACTTGGCAGGCTGAGGTAGGAGGATCATTATGAGTTTGAGGCCAGCTTGGGTTATACCATGAATTCCAGGTCAACCTAGGTTAGAGTGAGATCCTGCCTCAAAAAGCAAAAAAAAAAAGAGAGAGAGAAAGTTATATGAAGGAAGGATTTTGGGGAATTTCATCCCTTCAGTGTGGCCCATGGAGTAGTGGAACCAGCATCATCTGAGAACTGTTGAGAAATGCAGAATCCTGAGAGTCTGCCTGTGAAATCCTCAAGTGAGGCACTAGATTAGTCCTGTCTTCTCACTCACTTAGCAAACAGTTGTATTTGTACTATATATGTAGCATGACATGATACAAAGAAAAGTTGTGTTTGGCCGGGCGTGGTGGCGCACGCCTTTAATCCCAGCACTCGGGAGGCAGAGGTAGGAGGATCGCCTTGAGTTTGAGGCCACCCTGAGACTCCATAGTGAATTCCAGGTCAGCCTGGGCTAGAGTGAGACCCCACCTCGAAAAAAAAAAGTTGTGTTTGGCCAGGTGTGGTGGCACATACCTATAATCCCAGCACTTTAAGGAGGCATAGATAGGAGGATCACCATGAGTTTGAGGCCACCCTGAGACTACATAGTGAATTCCAGGTCAGCCTGAGCTAGAGTGAGACCCTGCCTCAAAAAACCAAAACTAATGATGATGATAATAATTATAACAATAAATAGGGTAACATGTTGTGTCTTCACCTATAAAATGAAAACAATAATCCTCACTTTATGGACTTGACTTTTTAAATATTTTTTATTTTATTTTTTTTTATTTTCATTATAAGAGTGAGAGAGTAAGGGGCCAGAGAACAGGCCTGCCAGGGCCTCTAGTCACTGCAAACAAACTCCAGACACATGTGTCACCTTGTGCATCAGGTTTTTGTGGGATCTGGGGAGTTGAACCTGGACCTTTAGGCTTCGCAAGCAAGCACCTTAACTGCTAAGCCATCTCACGAGCCTGAATTGATTTAATATTGAGTGAGATAATATATGTAAAATGTTTATGACCATACCTGATAAGAGGCTTTACAATATAATCAATAATCCTATTATCGCCAGGCCCTTTCCAAGCCCCTTTCATAAATTGAAATCATAAATTTTGGGTTTTTTTTTTTTTAATTTTTATTTGTTTATTTGCAAGCAGAGAGAGAAGAGATAATGGGCATGCCAGGGCCTCCAGCCACTGCAAATGGACTCCAGATGCATGCGCCACTTTGTGCATCTGGCTTTACATGGGTATTGAGCCTGGGTCATTAAGCTTTGCAGGCAAGCACCTTAACAACTAAGCCATCTCTCCAGCCCTGTTTTTTTTGTTGTTGTTGTTTGTTTGTTTTGTTTTATTTTGTTTTGACCAGGTCTTTCTAGCCTCAAATTTACAACAATCCCCCTGCCTCAGTCTCCTTAGTGCTGAGATTATAGGTGCTTGCCATAATCATGAAATCTGAACTATTCTGTGGGTAATTTTATCACCAAGGTGTGAGGGAACAGCTTTCCAGCTGTCACATCCACCAGAGTCTAGCAGTCCAGTAACACAGAGCAGAGTCCTGACTGAGTAGTGTACTGGCACTCTTTCTCCTACACAGCGTTCCATCAGTCCTTCATGGCTCTTGTTGGCCAAGCATAGTGTAAATATTTGAATGAGCTTCTTGGTGCTGACTGAGAATTTCACAGCATTCCTCTGCACTTAATAATCTGGCAGTACTGCAGCTGGCACCTCTTCTGCCAAAGTGCTAATGGTTTAAAGAGGGACTGCTAGGAAGTCTTGCCAAGCTTGGTTAATTTAAGATACACTCCCTAGCCAGGCGTGGTGGTGCACACCTTTAATCCCAGCACTAAGGAGGCAGAGATACTATAGCTCTGAGTTCAGCACCACCCTGAGACTACATAGTGAGTTTCGGGTCAGCCTGGGTTAGCGTGAGACCCTACCTTGAAAGCCAAAAAAAAAAAAGTGTGCACCACGTCCTGCTCTATGGTACCACCTTTACATTTTCTTGCTAAAATATATGAATAAAATATGAAATCTAATTCCACTGAGCTCTCTAGAACCCAGACTACAGATCCTACTAGTGTGTTGGAAATGCAGAGAACATGGGACTATGTTAAATGATAGATACAGTCCGTAAAATCCAGAATTATTTTTTCTAGCCCCGACTGACCTAGAATTTACTATGTAGTCTCAGGGTGGCCTCAAACTCACAGCGATCCTCCTACCTCTGCCTCCCAAGTGCTGGGATTAAAGGCATGCGCCACCACGCCTGGCATAAAATCCAGAATTTTAAAAGTATCTAAAAGACAACATCTGCTTTCTTCAATTAGAAAACAAGAGAGAGAGAAACAATTTAAAGAATGGGTTCATGCAATCTGTAATGACACTCAGTAATCTTGGTATATAATTCAAAATGTTATACAATATGATTCTATTCATATAAAACTCTTGATCAGAAATATGGCAGTCTTTTGAGCTAGTGGACCATGGGGCTCTGACTACACTCTGGGTATAGCTGAAGGTGTCATTGCGCAGGTCTAGGAAATAAGGCTGTCTAAAAGGAATCCAGGCCACTACAAACCAGACTATTGTGATCGTATTTTGAGGGGAGTAGGGGGTTTGAAACAGGACCTCATGTTGCTCAGACTGACCTTGCTGTATAACTGAAGATAACCTTGAACTCCTAATCCTTCTTTCTGCCTCACCTCCCAAGTGCTAGAATTATAAGTGTACACCATCATGGCCAGCTGTTGCAGTCTTAAGGTAAATGATTTCTTATAGGCTTCTTCATAGGAAGAGGAGTAGACTGACAGAATCATGACTATTTAAATTGTACTTTGTTCAGCATGCAAGGCTATTCACCTATATGGAAAATGGTTTTAGGAATGTTTGAAGAGGGCTGGAAAGATGGCTCAGCGGTTAAGGCATTTTCCCTAGTACCCTTGTAAAACCCAATGCACAAAGTGGTGCATGAATCTGGAGTTCCTTTGCAGTGGCTAGAGGCCCTGGCACATCCATACACTCTCTCTTTGTCTCTTTCTCTGTATCTCTACTTGCAAATAAATAAATCTGAGAAAAAATAAAAAAGAATATTTGTCAAGCTTGAGAGATGGCTCAGCGGTTAAAGGCTCTTGCTTGCAAAGTCTGATAGCCCAGGTTCGATTCCCCAGTACCCATGTAAAGTCACATTTACAAAGTAGTGCATGTATCTGAAGTTCATTTGCAGTGGCTACAAGCCCTGGTGTGCCTTACATGGGTCCTGGGGAATCAATCAAACCTTGGTCCTTTGGCTTTGCAGGCAAGCGCCTTAACCGCTAAGCCATCTCTCCAGGCCAATTTTTATTTATTTATTTATTTGACAGAGGAAGAGGCAGAGAGAGTGAGAGTGAGAGAATGGGTGCACCAGGGCCTCCAGCCACTGCAAATGAATTCCGGACACATGCGGCCCCTTGTGCTAATGTGGGTTCTGGGGAATCGAACCTGGATCCTTTGGCTTTGCAGGCAAATGTCTTAACCACGAAGCCATCCCTCCAGCCCCATTTTTTTAATTTAAAAATATTTTAAGCCAGCTGTGGTGGAACACGCCTTTAATCCTAGTACTCAAGAGGCAGAAGTAGGAGGATTGTCATGAGTTTGAGGCCGCCCTGAGTCTACATAGTGAATTCCAGGTCAGACTGTGCTAGAATGAGACCTTACCTAAAAAATAAAAATAAAAAAAAAATGTATATATGTATGTATGTATGTATTTTTAAGCATGGTTTGTTGGCACACACCTTTAATCCCAGCACTCAAGAGGCAGAGGTATGAGGATCACCAGTGAATTCAAGGCCAGCCTAAGACTACATAGTGAATTCTAGGCAAACTTGGGCTAGAGTGGACCATACCTTTAAAAAAAAAAACAACAGCTGGGCGTGGTGGCGCACGCCTTTAATCCCAGCACTTGGGAGGCAGAGGTAGGAGGATCACTGAGAGTTCGAGGCCACCCTGAGACTACATAGTGAATTCCAGGTCAGCCTGAACCAAAGTGAGACCCTACCTTGAAAAACTAAATAAATAAATAAATAAATAAACAACAGCAACAAAAAATTATAGTGACCCAGTATGGTGTAACCCATCTCTAATCCCAGCACTCAGGAGATCCAAGCAGAAAGGTCAGTGATTCCAGGTCATCCTCAGCTATATGAATTCATTGTGAGTGAGCCTGGGCTACATGAAACCCTATCTCAAGAAAAAAATAAATAAAACTTTCTCAGTATAGTGAACATAGGCAAAAAAGACATATTCCATCAGTATCTAAGTTGCTGAACTTCTACAAAGTGAAAGCATGTGTCTAGCACTTCATCACAAAACCAAATATGTGCATATAAGCATTGTCATTCACTCAGACTAGATGTTGATCAGGCAGCTCTGAACTTTGCTACCTTCCTGCTTCCACCTCCTGAGTGTTAGGAGTGCAGGTGTGCACTACCACACAGCCCAGCTACAAATGCACACAAGACACATCACAGAAGCTTTTAGTAAACCTGGAGGGGAAGAGACACATGTTACATAGATACATCTGTAAGCCCAAAGAGGTTAATGAAAACATTGCTCAGGGTCTCCCATTATTCATAATGGGCTAACAGGAATCTTTATATTTATGGCCTATAATATGACTTCCTTATAGAAAACGGTAGGCCTTTATTCATTATTCTTATTTATTTAGTGGAGAGAGACAGAGAGAATGGGTGCACCAGGGCCTCTAGCCACTACAAATGAACTCCAGACACATGCAGCACTGTGCAGCTGGCTTATGTGGGTACTGGGGAATCACACCTGGGTCCTTTGGCTTTGCTGGTAAGCACCTTAACCACTAAGCCATCTCTCCAGCCCAAAAATATTTTTTTGGCAATGTTTGTGCATTTTTTTAACCCATTTAACAAACTCAGAAGAGGAAGTGGAGCCTCTGGAAGAGGCATTGCAAGTTTTTGGCAGTGTTTGTACATTTTTTAACCCACTTAACAAACCCCAAAATACCTTTTTTTAAACTGGGCATGGTGGCTTGCACCTTTAATCCAGCATTCAGATACATATATATAATTACTCAGCATTCAAATATATATATACATATATTTTTTTAAGGTAGCCACACTACATTTCAGTGAGACATAGTATGTATCAAAATCATATAATGGGCTGGAGAGATGGCTCAGCAGTTAAGGCGCTTCCCTGTGAAGCCAGTTCCCACGTAAAGCCAGATGCACAAGGTGGCACATGTATCTAGGAGTTCATTTGCAGTGCCTGGAGGCCCTAGTGCACCCATTCATTCTCTCTCTCTGCCTCTATTTGCTTGCAAATGAAAAGTAAAATAGCAATCCCTGTAATCCTGAAAAAAAAATTAATGTTATAAAAAGAATCATCCGTGAGGCCTGTCCCTCTGTGTGGTGTTCATGTATCTTGTCTTTAGCCCAATGTAGGCAGTTTTACAGAAGGCTTTGCTACTGATTTGCACAAAGCTGCCCCAGGCTGCCACACAACTTCAGGTTGGACCAGTCCTGGGACCACTCTGCCCTTAAGGCTTGTTTTCCTTGCACAGGCCCTTGTGGTAGCCCTTAGTACAAGTACTGAATACAAGGTTTCTCTTCCCTGAATATAAAATGTTAGTTCAGTAAATAATTTCTTTGAGACATAAAATTTCTCAAGAACACACCTGGGACTAGAAGTATCTGTGAAGGAAATGGGGTAAGAGTATAACACAACATCCATGAAACTCTTTTCCCAGGTATGCCGGTATCCTCCTGGGCATCACAAATACATTTGCCACTGTTCCAGGCATGGTTGGGCCCATCATTGCTAAAAGTCTGACTTCTGATGTAAGTAGAAATTTTGCTTATATACTGGAAAGGTTTGGGAGCTACACATATGTGTCAACAATGAATATTAATGGTATAATGCTGAATATTTACTCTTAGAAAATTCTTTACAGCAAAAAATTAAAGGGCTGGGTGTGGTGGCACATGCCTTTAATCCCAGCACTTGGGAGGCAGAGGTAGGACTGCCATGAGTTCAAGGCCACCCTGAGACTACATAGTGAATTCCAGGTCAGCTTGAGCTAGAGTGAGACCCTACCTCAGAAAACCAACACAAAAAAAAATTAAATTAAATTAAAATAACATATGCTTCAATAGGTGGGAAGGAATACTATTTTCATGGATACTCCTTGAGGATTAGGAAGAATAGTAGAATTAAGTTAAATGATGGCCTTGTAGCTCAGGTATTTAAAAGTTGTGATATTTTACCAAATAATTTGCATGTTTGATTTGGACAAAAATTATCACTATAAATTAGGCATGGTGGCACACACCTTTAACACCAGCACTCAGAAGGCAGAGGTTGGAAGATTGTTTCAAGGCCAGCCTGAGACTACAGAAAGATCCAGGTCAGCCTGGGCTAGAGTGAGACCTTACCTCAAAAAAAAAAAAAAAAAAAAAAAGTCAATATAGAATAATCCAGAAAGTAGCTGGGGAAATGGCTTAGCAGTTAAGACATTTGCCTGCAAAGCCTAAGGACCCCAGTTCGATTCCCCGGGCCCACATAAGCCAGATGCACAAGGGGGCACATGCATCTGGAGTTCATTTGCAGTGGCTAGAGGCCCTGGCGTGCCCATTCTCTTTCTCTCTGTCTGCCTCTTTCTCTCAAATAAATAAAAATATTTAAGAATAATCCAAAACTGGGTGTGGTGGCGCACGCCTTTAATCCCAGCACTTGGGAGGCAGAGGTACAAGGATTGCCGTGAGTTCAAGGCCACCCTGAGACTCCACAGTGACTCCCAGGTCAGCCTGGGCTAGAGAGAGACCCTACCTCGGGGAAAAAAAAAAAGGTCATAGGAGTGTGCACCTGTAATCTCAGCATTTGGGAAATGAAGGCAGGAGGACCCAGAGTTAAGATACATAGCAAGTTCAAGTCTAGCCCGAGACACGTGAAACTGTGTCTCAACAACAACAAAAAGAAAAGAGAGAGAGAGAAGCTAGGCATGGTGGCACATACCTTTATCTCAAGCATACATTTAAAGGGCACTTACTCTTAGCAGTTCTATAAAGACAGGGAGGAGTTATGGAACACATTAGGAACTTTTTTTTTTTTTTTTTTTTCCTCGAGGTACAGTTTCACTCTGGCTCAAGCTGACCTGGAATTCACTATGTAGTCTCAGGGTGGCCTCAGACTCACGGCGCTCCTCCTACCTCTGCCTCCCAAGTGCTGGGATTAAAGGCATGTGCCACCACGCCCAGTTTAGGAACATCTTTTGTTCAAAACTGCTGCTTTATTGGGCAGGGGATATAGGTCAGCTTGCCTAGCAGGTGTGAAGCCCTGGGTTCATCCCTAGCAGAAAAACAAACAGTATGCAAAGCCTTCCATAAGATTGCTTACATTCAGTGCCGGGCGTGGTGGTGCATGCCTTTAATCCCAGCACTCAGGAGGCAGAGGTAGGAGGATTGCTGTGAGTTCGAGGCTACCCTGAGACTCCATAGTGAATTCCAGGTCAGCCTGAGCTAGAGTGAGACCCTACCTCGAAACCCCCCCCAAAAAAAAAAAATTGCTTACATTCAAAAGCATTAAAGCTACCATTTCATTTAAAAAAACAAAAAGATTGCTTACACTCTGCACTGGATTAGACATAAGACAGTAATCTTAAAGACCCTTGTCAGTGTCGCTTTTCTATCATTTGCCCAAACTCGTTCTCTGTGTCTGCCTTTTTCTCGCAAATAATAAAAATGTTTAACTAAATAAATAAAATAGCTGGGCATGATGGCACATGCCTTTGATCCCAGCACTTGGGCAGAAGTAGGTGGATCACTGCAAATTCGAGGCCACCCAGAGACTCCATAGTAAATTCCAGGTCAGCCTGGACTAGAGTAAGATCCTACCTCAAAAAAAAAGTAAATAAGGGCTGGGGAGATGGCTTAACGGTTAAGCGCTTGCCTGTGAAGCCTAAGGACCCTGGTTCGAGGCTCGATTCCCCAGGACCCACGATAGCCAGATGCACAAGGGGGCGCATGCATCTCGAGTTCGCTTGCAGTGACTGGAGACCCTGGCGTGCCCATTCTCTCTTTCTCTCTCTGTCTGTCACTCTCAAATAAATAAATAAAAATAAACAAAAATAAAGTAAATAAATAAGAAAGGGCTGAGGAGATGGCTCAGTCATTGTTAAAGGCACTTGCTTGCAAAGCCTGCTACTTGGGTCAGCTCAGTACACACCACCCAGCCAAATGCAAAATGTTTTGCTCCTGTTGAGAGTTCATTTGCAGCAAAAAGAGGCCCTGGCATGCCCATACTCACACCTTCTCACTCCCTTCCCTCAAATAAATATATTTATTTTAGCCAGGCATGGTAGCGCACGTCTTTAATCCCGGCGCTTGGGAGGCGAAACTACATAGTGAAGTCCAGGTCAGCCTGGGCTAGAGTGAGACCCTACCTCAAAAAAAAAAAAAAAAAAAAAAACCGGGGCTAGAGAGATGGCTCAACAACAGTTAAAGGCTCTGGAATTTTTTTTTTTTTTTTTTTTTTTTTTTTTTTTTTTTAGTTTTTTGAGGTAGGGTTTCACTCTAGTCTAGGCTGACCTGGAATTCACTCTGTATTCTCAGGGTGGCCTCGAACTCATGGCAATCCTCCTACCTCTGCCTCCCAAGTGCTGGGATTAAAGGCATGTGCCACCACGCCCAACTAAAGGCTCTTTTTTGCAAAGCCTGACAGCTGGGGTTTGATTCCCTAGTACCCATGTAAAGCCAGATATACAAACTGATGGGCACATGCATCTGGAGGACATTTGCAGTGACAAGAGGCCCTGGTACATACACCCATGTGCTCTCATACCCTGCCCCCATGAATAAATTTTTTTGTTTGTTTTGTTTTTGTTTTGTTTTTCATGGTAGGGTCTCACTCTAGTCCTGGCTGACCTGGAATTCACTATGTAGTCTCAGGGTGGCCTTGAACTCACAGCAGTCCTCCTACCCCTGCCTCCCAATTGCTGGGATTAAAGGTGTGCACTACCACCCCAGCTTCCCAGCTTCTTTTTTGTTCGTTTGTTTTTTGTTTTGGGTTTGTTGTTGTTGTTGTTGTTGTTTGAGATAGTGTCTCACTATAGGCCAGGATGACCCAAAATGTACAGTGATCCTCCCACCTTTGCCTCTCAAGAGCTGGGATTAAAAGCATGCACCACCACACCTAGCGTTAAATAAAATATTTTTAAGGGATATTTTTAAGGGATGGAGAGATGGATAAGTAGTTAAGGTACTTGCCTGCAATGCCAAAGGACCTCAGGACCCACATAAACCAGATGTGTAAGGTGGCACATGTGTCTGGAGTTTGTTTACAACAGCTGAAGGCCCTGGTGTGCCCATTTCTCCCTCCCTCCCTCCCTCCCTCCTCCCTCCTCCTCTCTCTCTCTCTCTCTCTCTCTCTCCCTGCCTCCCTTTCTTTCTCTCTCAAATAAAATAAATTTTTAAAATATTTTTAAAATAACATTAATATGACTGAGTAACTTACCCAGCACCTTTCAAGTCCTGAGTAGCCTTTGTTCCATTCCTTCCCCATTAGTGCCAAAAACAACAGTTTAATTTCATCCAATTTTGAGTTTTCTGGGACTGGAGAGATGGCTTAGCAGTTAAAGATCTTGCCTGCGAAGTCTAAGGACCCAGGTTTGATTCCCAGTACCCACATAAAATTGATGTACAAGATGGCGCATGCATCTGGAATTTTTTTGCTGGCAAAGATTTTTTTCCCATTCTACAGGTTGCCACATTGCTTTATTCACAGTGTCCTTTGCCGTACAAAATCTTTGTAATTTTATGAGGGCCCAGCAGTTAATCTAGGCCTGGGTTACCTCACTTAGTATAATCCTTTCCAGATCCATCCATTTTCCTGCAAATTTCATAACTTCATTTTTCTTTACCATTGAGTAGAACTCCATTGTATCTTCGTTATACACTCATCAGTTGAGGGACATCTAAGCTGGTTCCATTTCCCAGCTATTGTGTGTGAATTGAGCAGCAGTAAACATGGCTGAGCAAGTATCTTTAAGGTAATGAGATGAGTCCTTAGGATATATGCCTAGGAGTGCTATAGCTGGGTCATGGTAGATCTATTTTTAGCTGTCTTAGGAACCTTCACACCGATTTCCACAATGGCTGGACCAGATTGCATTACCACCAACAGTGTATAAGGGTTCCTCTTTTTCCACATCCTCACCAGCATTTATGATCATTTGTTTTCATGATGGTAGCCAATCTGACAGGAGTGAGATGGAATCTCAACATAGTTTTAATCTGCATTTCCCTGATGACTAGGGATATAGAACATTTTTTTAGATGCTTATATGCCATCCGTATTTCTTCTTTTGAGAACTCTCTATTTAGTTCCAAAGCCCATTTTTAATTGGCATATTTGATTTCTTATTATTTAATTTTTTGAGTCCTTTGTATATCCTAGATATTAATCCTCTATCAGATGTATAGCTGGCAAAGATTTTTTTTCCCATTCTGTAGGTTGCCTCTTTGCTTTATTCACAGTGTCCTTTCCCATACAAAATCTTTGTAATTTCATGAGGTCCCAGTGGTTAATCTGTGGTTTTATTGCCTGAGTAATTAGAAAGTCTTTGCCAAGACCAATATGTTGAAGTGTTTCCCCTACTTTTTACTCTAGCAGTTTCAGAGTTTGAGGTCTGATGTTAGGTCTTTAATCCATTTGGACTTAATTCTTGTGCATGAAGAGAGAGAAGGATCTACTTTCATCTTTTTGTTTTGTTTTGTTTTGTTTTGTTGTTTTTTTGTTTTTTTCGAGGTAGGCTGTTACTCTCGACCAGGATGACCTGGAATTCACTGTATAGTCCCAGGGTGGCCTCGAACTCACGGCGATCCTCCTACCTCTGCCTCCCAAGTGCTGGGATTAAAGGTGTGTGCCACCTTACCCGGCTTTACTTTCATCGTTTTACAGATGCATATCCAGTTTTCCTAGCACCATTTCCTGAAGAGGCTGTCTTTTTTTTTTTTTTTTTTTTTTTTTTTGAAGAGGCTGTCTTTTCTCCAATGAGTATTTTTGGCATTTTTGTCAAATACCAGGTAGCTACGGACTTACACCTGGGTCCTCTATTCTGTTCCACTGATCTACCTGTCTGTTTTTGTGCCAGTACCATGCTATTTTTGTTACTATGGCTGTGTAGTATAGGTTAAAATCAGGTATGGTGATACCACCAGCCTTATTTTTGTTGCTCAGTATCTATTCGAGGTTTTTTGTGATTCCAAATGAATTTTTGGATTGTGTTTTCTATTTCCATGAAGAATGCCATTAGAATTTTGATGGGGATTACATTAAATGTGTAGATTGCTTTTGGTAAGCTTGCCATTTTCACAATATTGATTGAAATCAATCCAAGAACAAGGGATCTTTTTCCATTTCCTAGTGTCTTCTGCAATTTCGCTTGAGTGTTTTAAAGTTTTCATTGTAGAGATCCTTCACTTCCTTGGTTAGGTTTCTTCCAAGGTACTTTATTTATTTATTTATTTATTTATTTATTTATTTATTTGATGCAATTGTGAATGGGAGTGATTGATTCTTTGATTTCATCCCCTGTGTATTTGTTGTTAGCATACAGGAAGGTTACTGATTTCTGTATGTTTATTTTGTATCCTGCTACATGGTTATAGGTGTTTATCAGCTCTAACAGTTTGCTGGTAGAGTCTTTAGTGTCCTTTATGTATAGAATCATGTCATCTGCAAATAATAACTTAATCTCTTTCCAATTTGTATCCCTTTTATGTGTGTCTCTTGCCTTATTGCTATGGCTAAGACTTCTAGTACTATATTAAATAAAAGTGGGGACAGTGGTCACCCTTGTCTTGTTCCTGATTTTAGTGGAAAAGCTTCCAGTTTTTCCCCATTTAGTAATATGTTGGCTGTAGGCTTGTCATAAATACCCTTTATTATGTTGATATATGTTCCTTCTGTTCTCAGTCTCTGTAGAACTTTATCATGAAGGGATGTTGGGCTTTGTCAAATGCTTTCTCTGCATCTAATGAGATGATCATGTGATCTTAGTCCATCAGTCCATTTATATAATGTATTATATTTATCGATTTGCATATGTTGAACCATCCCTGCATCTCTGGGATAAAGCCCACTTGGTCAGGAGGAATTATCCTTCTGATTTATTCTTGTATTCTATTTGCCATTATTTTTTTGAGAATTTTTGCTTGTATGTTCATGAGGGCGATTGGTCTAATATTCTTTTTTTTTTTTTTCTTTTTTATTTGGTTTTTCGGGGTAAGGTCTCACTCTAGCCCATGCTGACCTGGAATTCACTATGGAGTCTCAGGGTGGCCTTGAACTCACAGCAATCCTCCTACCTCTGCCTCCCGAATGCTGGGATTAAAGGCGTACACCACCAGGCCCGGCTATAATATTCTTTTTTTGTTCTATCTTTGCCTGGTTTTGGTATCAGGGTGATGCTGGCTTCATAGAAGGAGTTTGATAGGATTCCTTCTTTTTCTATTTTATGGAAAAGTTTAAGAAGCAATGGTGTTAGTTCTTCTCTGAAGGTCTGGTAAAATTCACCAGTGAATCCATCTGGGCCTGGACTTTTTTTAGTTGGGAGACTTTTGATAACTGCTTGGTTATCCATATTTGTTATAGGCCTATTTAAGAGATTAATCTCATCTTGATTTAATTTAGGTAGGTCATCTAAATCAAGGAAATCATCCATTTCTTTCAGATTTTCATACTTAGTGGAGTATATGTTTTTATAGTATGTCCCTATGATTTTTTGAATTTATCTGGTATCTGTTGTGATGCTGCCTTTTTTATTTTGAATTTTATTAATTTATGTATCTTATTTCTTTTGGTCAGATTCGCTTAGGGTTTATCAATCTTGTTTATCCTTTCAAAGAATCAACTCTTTGTTTCATTGATTCTTTGGGTTGTTTTTTTGGTTTCTATTTCATTAATTTCTGCCCTAATCTTTATTATTTCTTCCCGTCTACTGATTTTTGGGATGCCTTGTTCTTCTTTTTCCAAGGCTTTAATGTGAAGCATTAGGTTGTTTACTTGAGACTTTTCAAATTTCTTAATATAGGCACTTAAAGCTATAAATTTCCCTCTTAGGACTGCCTTCGTTGTGTCACAAAGGTTTGGTTTTGTTTTGTTTTGTTTTTAGAATTTAGCTTCTTTTTCTGTGTGTTTGTTTATTGATTTATTTATTTGAGAGTGACAGACAGAAAGAGGCAGAGAGAGAGAGAGAATGGGTGTGCCAGGGTCTCCAGCCACTGCAAATGAACTCCAGATGCATGCACCACCTTGTGAATCTGGTTTACATGGGTTCTGGGGAATCGAACCTCAAAGCAGGGTCCTTAGGCTTCACAGGCAAGCGCTTAACCACTAAGCCATCTCTCCAGCCTGTCCCAAAGGTTTTGGTATGTGGTGTTCATTATCATTTGACTCTATGAATTTATTTATTTTTTTATTTTTATTTTGTGGTTTTTCGAGGTAGGGTCTCACTGTAGCTCAGGGTGGCCTTGAACTCACAGTGATCCTCCTACCTCTGCCTCCCAAATGCTGGGATTAAAGGCATGTGCTACCACGCCCAGCTGGCTATGAATTTTTTGATTTCCTTCTTGATTTCTTCACTGACCCATTCATCATTTAGTAGCGTATTGTTTAGTTTCCATGATTTTGTGTATGCTCTATAGCTTTTCTTGCTATTGATTTGTAGTTTGATTCCATTGTGGTCAGATAAAATGCAAGCAATTACTTCAATTTTCCTGTATTTGTTAAGATTTGCTTTGTGTCCTAATATATGGTCTATTTTAGAAAATGTTCCATGTGCTGCTGAAAAGAATGTGTATTCTGCAGCATTTGGATGAAATGTCCGGTATATATCTGTTAGGTCTATTTCTTATATAACCTCATTTAATCCAGATGCCTCTCTGTTTATTTTTTCCCGGGATGACCTGTCAATTGATGAGAGAGGGGTGTTGAAGTGACCCACTACAACTATGTTTGGTGTTATCCGTGACCTTGGTTCTAATAGCTTTTGTTTGATGAAGTTGGGAGCCCCCATGTTAGGTGCATATATGCTTAGGATTGTAATGTCCTCCTGTTGGAGTGTGCCCTTAATCAATATAAAGTGACCTTCCTTATCTTTCCTAACTAATGTTAGAATGAAGTTTACCTTGTCAGATATTAGGATAGCAACCCCTGCTTATTTTCTAGGCCCATTTTCTGGAAACACCATTTTCCAACCTTTCACCCTAAGATAGTGTCCATCCTCTGTAGAAAGGTGAGTTTCCAGTAGCAGAGGCCAGTAAGTTAAAAAAGGAGATAGAAAGGGAAGAGAAAGAAAGGGAGGAGGGCTTTTATTAGGTTGGTATTGTATATATGTAAGTAGAAAGATTGAGATGGGGAGGGGATATGATGGAGAATGGAATTTCAAAGGGGAAAGGGGGGAGGGTAATACCATGGGATTTTTTTTGTTATCATGGAAAATATTAATAAAAATGGAGAAAAAAAAAAAGAAAGGTGAGTTTCTTGGAGACAACAAATTGAAGGATCCTGCAGTTTAACCCAGTCTGCAAACCTGTCTTTTGGTTGGGCATTGAGGCCATTGATATTAAGAGATATTATTGAAAGGTGTGTATTTATTTTTGCCATTTTTTGTAGTTCTTCCGGTTTTACCTTTGCTCTCTTGTGTTAACTAGTGTTTGAGTATGGTTTGTTTTTCCAGGTTCCTTATATGTGTGCTTTTCTTTCTCTTCAGCATGGAGGATTCCTTCAAGTATTTTCTGTAGAGCTGGTTTGTTTTCAAATATTCCTTTAGCCTACTTTTGTTGTGTAATGTCCTTATTTCTCCACCTATTTGAATGGATAGCTTTGCAGGATAAAATAACCTTGGTTGACAGTTGTTATCTTGCAGAACTTGGAATACATCATTCCAAGCCCTTCTGGCTTTTGAAGTTTGTGTTGAGTAATCTGCTGTGATCCTGATGGGCTTGCCTTTGTATGTCACTTGATTTTTCTGTCTAACTGCTTTCAATATTTTTTCTTTTTTTTTTTAAACAGAAAATATCTTAATTGGAATAAATTCTTCTATTCAAACCCAGTAAGAGTCTGGTGAGGGTGAAAAGGTACAAAAATAACAGGAAGACAACAGAAATAAAACCCACATAATCACTGTGGCATCCAGTTTCTATTCACAAAAGAAAAAGCTCCAGTCCATCTTTTAATTTTTTAAAAAAATTCCTGACATTACAGAATTAAACTGAAATGTATTAATATTCCACTCTTACATTTCCATGACGAAAAAAAAAAATTCATGAGCAAAAAAAAAAAAAAATGAAAAGAGGTAAGGGTAGAAGCTTATAAAACTAAATATGGATCTCAGCATTAACAGCTGAACAGAGAAAGGAATTAAAATGCTTTAATTAAAAAATCACGAGTGGATTATAAATTGTGTAGAAACTGAAAATTTACAAACTGTTTAAAACCTGGAATCGCTGACTGTTCAGAAACTACACAGATGGGTCACGGGTGGTGGTGGTGAACAGCAGAAAGGGAGTATGGATGAATCTGCACTGTTCTAGCTGCTCCCCATGCCACCCGTCTCCGAGGAAAGCCTGACATTGATTAGATATTGGGCCAGGCTAATGCTGGCAGCAGATCCAGTGATGGTAACCTGCCTATCAGTAGGCCCTTCCACTGGGTTTGCAATTTTGATCTGAGCCCCAGACATCTGACGGATCTCATTGATTTTGGCGCCCTGACGCCCAATTATGCAGCCAATCAAACCGTTTGGAATGGTGAGTTCGTGAGAAGTAGTCTGAGCGGACGCATCCAAACCTGCACTGAATCCAGTGTTGCCATGTGTCATGGGAAAATGAGACTGTTGCATTGCCATCTGGTGCAGCTTGGTCAAATCTGGCTGTGGAATGGCATAGGTGTGTGTGAATGTGTGAATGGTATAGGCCTGACCACCCACCTGCAAAGATGACTGGAGAACTTGAGGGCTTGGGCCGGTACGAGATGGTCACGCCCTTCAGGGGACTCCAACATGACCACGCAGATCTGTTTGACACACTCAATGACGGACTGTGGAATGCCAGCAATAGTGATGGCCCGCTCAGTCGAGTTGGGGAGCATATCCCCTGCCACCTGGACCTGAGCCCCTGTACTCTCTTGTATTTCCTTGATCTTGCAACCACCTTTTCCAATGAGAGAGCCACACTGACTAGCTGGTACCACCAGCCTTAGGGTAACTGGGGGTCTACTGGCAGCTGTGCTATTAGGCATAGAGCTGCTAATGTCCTCTTCCAGTTTATCAATGATCATAGCAAAGGCTTTGAAGATGACATTAGTGGGTCCAGCCAAACTGATAATTCTCTCAGGACAATTCCTTTCTGAAATATTGATGCGTGCACCACTCTCCTCATGCATCTTAACTGATTCTCCTTTCTTTCCGATGATACTGCCAACTTCCTTCCCATGCATAAGTAGCCGGATGGTGAGAGTGACATTTAATCCACCTTCAATAACACCGGTGTCCATGTCGAGCAGAGTTATGGGGATCTGGACGTTGAGTGGTCAAGTCTTTGGTCACTGGTGGGGGGGATGAAAGGCAAAAACTGCAGGCGCGAAGCAACTGAGGGGCAAAGGGGAGCGGGCGGGAAGGGGAAGGGCTGGAGGCCAGGGGCGGAACAATAGGAGTGGGTGGGAAGGCGAGCCCCCCCCCCCCCCGGCGGGCGGAGGAAAGAGACCCCAAAGCGGGTGGAGGGCGGGCTGGAGAGGGCGCAGGCTGCGGCTGCTCCAGCTGCTGCCTCTGCTGGTCTGGGATTCAATATTTTTTCTTTGCTTTGTATGTTTTGGTAGTTTGATTATAATATGGCAAGGAGGGGTTCTTTCCAGGTTTTGTCTGGTTGGTGTCCTAAAGGATTCCTGTATCTGCATTGGCATCTCTTTTCCAATTTGGGGGAAGTTTTCTTTTGTGATTTTTTTGAAAACGCCTACTATGCCTTTGGAATGAAATTCTTCTCCTTCTACTATATCCTGAATTCTTATGTTTGATCTTATCATAGTGTCCCAAATATCTTGAAATTCCCATTCCTACTTTCCTATTAGTTTGTCTTCCTCTTTGTTGGACTGTATTAGATCTGCCACCTGGTCTTCTAGTTCAGATATTCTGTCCTCTCCTTCATCCATTCTACTGGTGAAATTTTCTACAGAGTTTTTTATTTCATTGACTGTGTTCTTCATTGCTAGTAATTCTGACTGGTTTTTCTTTATTATTTCTATTTCCTTATTTATGTCTTGTATTGGCCTCTTTATTTCATCAAATTGGTTTCCTGTGTCTTCTTTGATTCCCTTGATTTCCTCTTGGACTTCTTTGAGCTTATTTATTTATTTATTTATTTATTTTGGGGGGGATTCGAGGTAGGGTCTCACTCCAGCTCAGTCTGACCTGGAATTCAGTATGGAGTCTCAGGGTAGCCTCGAACTCTTGGTGATCCTCCTACCTCTGCCTCCCGAGTGCTGAAATTAAAGGTGCATGCCACCATGCCCGGCTTTTTTGAGCACATTTATAATCATTCTTTTGAAATCTTTCTCAGGCATTTCCTCTAACTCATTCTCACTGGAGGTCATTCCTAATGCATTAATACTTTTTGGTGGGTTTATGTTGTGTTGGTTTTTGGTGTTTCTTTTGTTATAATGTAGATATTTTTGCATCTTGGATTAATTTAATGCTTGGATTTTCTAGTTAGCTCCAGTATTATTAGATGTATCAATCAATCAGATGTTATATATCTTCCGGGTTGGAGCTTAAGGTGCTAGGTTTGGCTCTCAAGATTCTTAGAGTGGCCTGGAGGATGGCTTAGCGTTTAAGCGCTTGCCTATGAAGCCTAAGGAGCCCAGTTCAAGGCTCAATTCCCTAGGACCCACGTTAGCCAGATGCACAAGGGGGCGCACGTGTCTGGAGTTTGTTTGCAGTGGCTGGAGGCCCTGGCGCGCCCATTCTCTCTCTGTCACTGTCAAATAAATAAATAAAAATTAAAAAAAAAAAAAAAGACTCTCAGAGTATCTACAAAACTGACCCTAGGTGTTGGGTTTGCCTGTTATGAGAGTATTCAAGTAGGCTGAGTGGAACAACATACAGGCTGATTCTAAAATTTAACTAAACAATGTACACATTCAATGAAAAACAGCACAGAATATTTATGCAAGAGTAGGTATTATGATGACCAGATCCTCTAACAAAGTCACAGTCCCTTAGGGTGTGTGTTGCCCCACACCCTTAATCCTGTCAGCTAGGTGGTTAAGATTTCTGGTCTGTTGAGGGTTCCAAGTCAGCTTGTGACCAAGTGAGACCCTTCCCTAATGAACAACAGAAAAGGAAACAAAGACACTATAAATCAGAAAGCAACAAATAAGCCCAAAATATAGCTTATTTAAGAATGGCAAATCCAGCCATCCATCAGATTTAAGGTATAATTTATCCTGATACAGAAGTTGCAATTAGCACTTCCATCAAGCTTTACATACTAGGCTTATTTGTCGGGTACTGACCTGGTGTAATCCCAGTTACCTTTTGGGATGATTTTGCTCTCAGTTATGCTGCGCTCCTACTTGTGTCCCTCTTTGGTGCACTGTGGGTTCAAGTAGGCTGGCTGGGTCATTGGATCGCTGCTCTGGTTGCTGGTGCTGGGTGCTGTGAACTCCCTTCCCCAGGTCTCTGGTGCTTGCTGGTGCTTGTGCTGCTGGTGGGGAGGGGAGGCTGTGGATGGTGACTCTAGTTCTCCTGCTGGTCCATGTGATCCTCTACCTCATGATCTGCTCCTCCATTGGCTGCTGCGGTCTTCCCTTCATGTTTCTTGAGTTTGTGAAGAGCTCCGGTGTGAGTGGAAAATTCCCTCACCTGGCTTTTCCTGTGGCTTAAGCCAAGCCTGGCGGCTGTGGCCCCGCGGACCTGGTGCCAGCGCTGCTGGAGCCGCTTCTGCCTGCCTATGTGGGCTCTGGATTCTCTGGATCTCTCCTACCTCTCTGCTGCCATTGGTAATTTCTTATACACCTCACTTTTTAGTAGAAGAGTGTGTTTTGCTGGGTTTTTTTTTTTTTTTTCTTTTTTTGGCTTTTTCTCCCCTAGGCTGCTTTGGTGTGGTTCCTACACCACCATCTTAACTGGAAGTCCCTGGAGTTTATTTGCATTTGCTAGAGGCCCTAGAATGCCCATTCTTTCTCTCTCTCTCTCTCTCTCTCTCTCTCTCTCTCTCTCTCTCTCTCATTTGCCTCTATCTCTCTCAAATAAATGTAATATTTTTAAATATTTTATTTATTTATTTATGTAAGAGAGGGAAAGAGGCAGAGAGAGAGAATGGGCATGCCAGGGCTTCCAGCCGCTGCAAATGAACTCTGCACACATGCACCTGCTTGTGCATCTGGCTTACATGGGTCCTAGGGAATCCAACCGAGGTCCTTTGGCTTTACAGGCAAGTGTCTTAACCGCTAAGCCATCTCTCCAGTCCTAAATGAAATATTTTTTAAATTTAATTTTGAGTTTTCTGGGCTGGAGAGATGTCTCAGTGCGTAAGATGCTTGCTTGTAAAGTCTGATGGCCTGGGTTTGATTCTCCAATACCCACTTCAAGCCAGTTGTACAAACTGGCACATGGATCTGGAATTTGCTGTGGTAGGAAGCCTTGGTATGTCCATACTGACTTACTTTCTCACTCTATCTCAAATAAATGAATAAAAATTTTAAGACAGAAGTGGTAGTGCACACCTTTAATCCTAGCACTCAGGAAGCAGAGATTGGAGGATCGCCGTGAGTTTGAAGCCACCCTAAGACTACATAGTGAATTCCAGGTCAGCCTGGCCTAGAGTGAGACCCTACCTCGAAAAACCAAAACAAAAAAAAAAATTTAATTACTTATAACTTCGGGGCTGAAGAAATGGCTCAATGGTTAAGATACTAGCCTGCAAAGCTTAAGGGCCCGGGTTTGATTCCCCAGAACCCATGTAAAGCCAGATGAAGTAGCACATGTGCCTGGAGATCGTTTGCAGTGGCTAGAAGCCCTGGCACGTCCATTTTCTCTCTCAACGTGCCTCTATCTTTATACATAAAATAAATAATGGGCTGGAGAGATGGCTTAGTGGTTAAGTGCTTGCCTGTGAAGCCTGAGGACCCTGGTTCAAGGCTCGACTCCCCAGGACCCACGTTAGCCAGAAGCACAAGAGGGCACACGCGTCTGGAGTTTGTTTGCAGTGCCTGGAAGCCCTGGCATGCCCATTCTCTCTCCCTGCCTCTTTCTCTCTCTCTCTGTCACTCTCACATAAATAAATAAAAATGCACAAAAAAAATAAAATAAATAAGATTTTTTTTAATTACTTATAACTTTGAGGTTTCTTTTTTTTTTTTTTTTTTTTTTTGGTTTTGGTTTTGGTTTTGGTTTTTCGAGGTAGGGTCTCACTCTAGCCCAGGCTGACCTGGAATTCACTATGTAGTCTCAGGGTGGCCTCGAACTCAAGGCGATCCTCCTACCTTTGCCTCCCGAGTGCTGGGATTAAAGGCGTGCGCCACCACGCCCAGTTTAACTTTGAGTTTTCTATAAATGGAATTAGTATGGGCTGTGTTTGCTGGCTTCTTTGTGCTTAATGCTTTTGTGAGATGTATCTATGTTGCTGCAGTGCATTCATCTTGTTATACAATAAAATACTCCACAGTCTGGCTGTAGATGGATATTTGGGTTGTTTCAAGCATGGACATTTTATGAAAAATGTTGCTGTTATAATGACCTTGTCTTACCATCTTTCTTTTTTTTTTTTTTTTTGGTTTTACGAGGTAGGGTCTCACTTTAGTTCAGGCTGACCTGGAATTCACTATGTAGTCTCAGGGTGGCCTCGAACTCACAGTGATCCTCCTACCTCTGCCTCCCGAGTGCTGGGATTAAAGGCGTGCGCCACCACGCCCGGCTCCATCTTTCTTATAAAGCAGAGTGTGAAGGGTTTTTTTTTTTATTTGCATTTTTCTTCTTTCTCTACAGAACACTATTAGAGAATGGCAAATTGTTTTCTATATTGCTGCTGCTATTAATGTATTTGGTGCCATTTTGTTTATGCTATTTGCCAAAGGTGAAGTGCAAAAGTGGGCTCTCACTGATCACCATGGACACAGAAACTGAGGAAACCAATAAGTAATCCTGTCTCTATTGATTTATTTTTATCATGTAGCCTTAAAGTGCCTTTGATATTTTAATGTAAATGTTCTGTATACAAAATAAATTGTACCATAATATTGTTTTTAATTTTTAAGGCTTATAACCACAAAATGTAATGTGAACTATTGAAGGAAATGATATATTTAAGGAAATGAGCTGAAGTGCCCCTCTCCCACCAGTACACTTGCTTAATTTGGGTAATGTCTCAGGTTTTGTTAGATACCTGTTTTTGTCCAATTCATAAAAGTCATTTATGAACCGGACATAGTAGTACACTGCTTTAATCCCAGCACTTGGGAAGCAGAGATAGGAGAATTATGAGTTTGAGGCCAGCCTGAGACTACATAGTGAATTCCAGGCCAGCCTGGGCTAGAACAAGACCCTACCTTGAAAAAAATAGAAAGAAAGAAGAAGGAAGAGAGGATGGAAAGATGGATTTGTTCTTGGGGCTGGTGAGATGGCTGAGCGGTGAAAGGAGCTGGCTTATAAAGCCTGATGGCCTGGGTTCGATTCCCCAGTACCCATGTGGAGCCAAATGCACAAGGCAATGTATGTGTGTCTGGAGTTCATTTGCAATGACACTAGGCCCTGGCATCCTGGCATGCCATTCTCATTCTCATTCTCTCTCTCTCCCCCTCTACTTGCAAATAAAATTATTTTTAAAAAAAAAATCATTTGTTCTTGTTTCTCCCTGACACACAGGCATAAACATTAGGACCTATGTAAATTGGCCAGACAACTAGGCTGAGGGAAACATGCCCAGCCAGCTGCCAGGCATTCCTTCCTTGCTTTAGGGACAGTGCCCAGCACTTCCAGAGGCATCTTACAAGTGCAGGCCCAGGGTCAAGTCTCGGATCATACAGTCCACCCCCATCCCCATCCCAATGGCAGCCAATGAGGAAAGCCTGAAGTAGACTTGAGCAGTGAGAGCTGCGGCTGTGATATAGAGCCTTCCTTCCCAGCACCTTAGACTGTTTACTGGCAGGTAACCTGCACAAGAAGAGTATGATGCCTAGTCAAATGCAAACAGTGTCACCCATCGTTAAAGGGGCTTGGATCAGAGTATGAATTTTCAAGTTCTGTTTCTTTATGGGTTTTTGTTTGTTTTTTGTTTTGTTTTTTGTTTTTTCGAGGTAGGGTCTCTAGCCCAGGCTGATCAGGATTCACTCTGTAGATCAGGGTGGCCTCGAACTCATGGCGATCATCCTACCTCTGCCTCCCTAGAGCTGGGATTAAAGGCTGCACTACCATGCCTGGCTATCTTTTTGGTTTTTCAAAGTAGAAATTTTGTTTCTTGAGGTACATCAGAGTAATTAAAGACAGGGGTCGGGGCTTGAGAGATGGTTTAGCATTTAAGGCATTTGCCTGCAAAGCCAAAGGATCCTTCCTGGTTCGATTCTCCAAGACCCACATAAGCCAGATGCACAAGGGAGCGCATGCATCTGGAGTTCGTTTGCAGTGGCTGCATGCCCTCATTTTCTCCCTCCGTCCCTCCCTCCGTAACTCTCTTTCTCTCAAACAAATAAAATACATATTTTTTTTAAATGCCAGGCATAGCTGGGTGTGGTGGTGCACACCTTTAATCCCAGCACTCGGGAGGCAGAGGTAGGAGGATGGCCATGAGTACGAGGCCACCCTGGGACTCCATAGTGAATTCCAGGTCAGCCTGGGCTAGAGTGAGACCCTACCTCAAAAAAAAAAAAAAAAAAAAAGCCAGGCGTGGTGGTACGCGCCTTTAATACCAGCACTCGGGAGACAGAGGTAGACTGATCACCATGAGTTTGAGGATTCCAGGTCAGCCTGAACTAGAGTGGTACCCTACCTTAAAAAAAGCAATAAATAAATAAATAAATAAATAAATATCCAGGCATGGTGGCACACACCTTTAATCCCAGCACTTGTCATCATGAGTTCGAAGCCACCCTGAGACTACATAATGAATTCCAGGTCAGCCTGGGCTAGAGTGAGACCCTACCTCAAAAACTAAAATAAGCCGGGCATGGTGCTGCACGCCTTTAATCCCAGCACTCCGGAGGCAGAGGTAGAAGGATCGCCGTGAGTTCAAGGCCACCCTGAGACTACATAGTGAGTTCCAGGTCATCCTGGACTAGCGTGAGACCCTACCTCAAAAAAAACTAACTAAATAAATAAATAAATAAATACCCCAACACCTTCACTCTTGGCTCATGAAACCATCTTCCAGTTTTTCCTGATCCATCATCATCTCATGGGTTTGTTAGGCATAGTCTAAGGTCACTTAGAGGATTTGAAAATTGATTTGTAAAACTTGTGTGTAACATACATTAAGCCCTGGGTCCAATCCCTAGCACCACATAAAAGGTTTGGTGGCGCATGCCTATAATCTCAGAACTCTGAAGTGGAGGCAGGAAGATAAGTTCAAAATCATCCTCAAGTACATAGCCTATTCCAGGCCAGCCTGGATAAGTGAGACCATATTCTCAAAAATAAACTTGAGCTGGAGAGATGGCTTAGTGGTTATGGTGCTTGCCTGCAAAGCCAAAGGACCTAGGATCAATTCCCCAGTACCCAAGTAAAACCAGATGCACAAAGTGCTGCATGCATCTGGAGTTTGTTTGCAGCAGCTGGAGGTCTTGGCATGCCCATTCTCTCTCCTCTCTCTTTCTCTCTGCTTCCAAAAAATAAATTAAAATTTAAAAATAAATAAATAAACTTGCTTTGTGTTTTGTATTTTCTCAACACTACCTGTAAACTTATTTAATGTAGCTTGTGAATACATTTATGTAAATTTATTGTTCAATTTGTAAATATAAATTACATTAAGTTGCCATATGATGTATCTTTTATAAAACATCAAAATAAACTATTGGGGTTGATTTTTTTTTATCTGACTCTCCTGTGGAATTTTTAGTGTCTTCTGTGACTATTTTATGTCTTCTGCATCCCCCCCCAAACCCCCATTTGGCTCTGACTTCGTCCCTGCCATGAAGAGCCTGAGAAGCAGGCTGGTGATGCAGCTCAGTGGCAGAGTGCTTGCTGAGCCGGGGAGCAGGGACGCCCTGTGCACATACATAACTGCCCTTCCTGGCTCTGAGAAAGGGCCTCTTCTAAGTATTTCAGACAGGCATGGTGGCACCTGGAGCCTCAGTACCCCAGAGACAGGCAGAGAGCCTTGAGCTTAAGGCTACCTTGAGCTACATATTCAGAATCTATGTTAAAAAAAAATTTAATTGGCCGGGCGTGGTGGCACACCATTAATGACCGTACTGGGGAGGCAGATGTAAGATCACTGAGTTTGAGTCCAGCCTGAAACTACAGAGTGATTTCCACGTCATCAACAACAACAACAAAAATGTAAATGCCCACATCACCTTTAAGTTTGCTTCTAACCTCTGTCTGTCTGTTGCACAGAGTCGCATCCGGGTATGGTGACACGCCTTTAATCCCAGCATTTGGGAGGCAGAGGTGTAGGAGGAGGATCACTGTCAGTTGGAGGCCAGCCTGAGACTACATAGTGAATTCCAGGTCTGCCTGGGTTAGAGGCACAGTGAGCACGAGTGACTACCCCCATTAATTCCAGCACTCAAAAGGCTGAGGTGGCCGGATCGCTATGAATTCAGGCCAGCCTGGTCTACAGAGTGAGTTCCAGTTCAGTCTGTGCTAAAATGAGACCCTGACACCAAAAATCCAATCTTCTCTAGCTGTTTTTTTTTAATTTTTTTTAATTTTTATTTATTTATCTGAAAGCGACGGACACAGAGAGAGGGAGAATGGGCGTGCCAGGGCCTCCAGCCACTGCAATCGAACTCCAGACACGTGCGCCCCCTTGTGCATCTGGCTAACGTGGGTCCTGGGGAATGGAGCCTCAAACCGTGGTCCTTAGGCTTCACAGGCAAGCGCTTAACCGCTAAGCCATCTCTCCAGCCCTCTTCTCTAGCTTTTAAACAACATAAAAATGTCCTAGGAACATAAAATGTATATGTGCAAGAATAGAATAACAGGAAAGGAAAAAAAACGATTAACTATATAGAGGAAAGCCCCTGGGTTAGGGAGGGAATGTCACCTAGCCAAATAAAACACCACTGAGAAAGCAAAGCATATATTGCTTAAACTGTTGTATGATACCCACCAGGTTGGCAGCTAAGACAAGGTAAATCCAACTTTGCTCCCTGAGCCCCCTATTTCCCCCCCCCCCCTCCGAGGTAAGGTCTCACTAGCTCAGGCTGACCTGGAATTCACTATGTAGTTTCAGGTTGGCCACAAACTCATGGCGATCCTCCTACCTCTGCCTCCCGAGTGCTGGGATTAAAGGCGTGTGCCACCACGCCCGGATTTGAGCCCCTATCTCATAATGCCAGCTGCTCTTATTTCTGGTTAAACTACCAGCTTCCCCAGTCACTTGGGGTTGGACCTAGAGTTGTTTTTTTCTCTCCCCAATCTCACATCCTTAGTTAGCCCGTGGCTAATCAACCACCTATCTTCTGTACCAGGCTTTTTCATGTCTCTGGATATTTTTTTGTTGTTTGTTTTGTTGTGTTTTTAGTTTTTCAAGGTAGGGTCTTACTGTAGTCCAAGTTGACCTGGAATTCACTATGCAGTCTGAGGGTGAATCTGTGGCTTTTATTCCTAGGGATATAGATGAATTAATGAACTGGTCTCACTGCCTTTGGTCTGACTCTCCTGTGTACCAGCTTCCCGCCAGTGCATCCTGGTCGGGCCCCCCCCCCCCCCGAGATGAACCCCATGATTCTCTTCACACACCCAGTAAGCGCCTATAATTAGCAGCCCTACCCTCCTCACACCCAGTCTTCTTTCTCACTGTGTCTGACAGCAACATCAGCTATGTCCCTCCTGCTTCAACTTCCCTTTCCACACCTTTATTAATGTCGTCCTTTAGAACTGGAAGGTTGTTCCTCAACCCCATCTCCATGACTAATTTCTCCCCCACACGCATTTTTATTTATTTTTTTGTTTGTTTTTGTTTTTCAAGGTAGGGTCTCCTTCTACCCAGGCTGACCTGGAGCTCACTATGTAGTCTCAGGGTGGGTTTGAACTCTCAGTTATCCTCCTACCTCTTCCTCCCAAGTGCTGGGATTAAAGGCGTGCGCCACCACACCTGGCTTCTCCTTTCAGACTGAGATGTGATCTCTCTGATCCACAAAACATTTATTTATTTGCAGTTATTTTAAACTCATGGACAGGCTGTTTTTAAAAAGAATGTGTATTTATTCCGCAAAGTATGTACTCTTTGCTAGGCAGTAAGGACACAGTGCAGTGGACATGACCTTGGCCACCCTGGGGCTCAGTAGGGCCTCCAGCCACTGCAAATGAACTCCAGATGTGTGCGCCCCCTTGTGCATCTGGCTAACGTGGGTCCTGGGGAATCGAGCCTCTAACTGGGATCCTTAGGCTTCACAGGCAAGCACTTAACCGCTAAGCCATCTCTCCAGCCCTATATATATATATTTTTTTAATTAAAGGAAGCCAGCGTGGTGGCACACACCTTTAATCCCAGAATTTGGGAGGCAGAGGTAGGAGGATCACCATGAGTTTGAAGCCACCCTGAGACTACATAGTGAATTCCAGGTCAGCCTGAGCTACAGTGAGACCCTAGGGTCTAGGAATGCACTACCACACCTGGCAAATCTAACTCATAGAGATAAAATGACACCTTGTTAACTTCAAGTAAATAATAACTGAGTGTGATGATTCATTCCTATAATCCCAGCACTGGAGAGGCAAAGGTAGAAGTTTGATGCCAACCTGGTCTATCTACATAGATCCAAACCAGCCAGACCTAGCAAGAACCTGTCTCAAAACATACACACCGGGCTGGAGAGAAGGCTTAGCAGTTAAGCGCTTGCCTGTGAAGCCTAAGGACCCCAGTTCAAGGCTCGATTCCCCAGGACCCACGTTAGCCAGATGCACAAGGGGGCGCACGCATCTGGAGTTTGTTTGCAGTGGCTGGAAGCCCTGGTGTGCCCATTCTCTCTGTCTATCTGCCTCTTTCTCTCTCTGTCGCTCTCAAATAAAAATAAATAAAAATGAAGCCAGGTGTGGGGGCGCATGCCTTTAATCCCAGTACTCAGGAGGCAGAGGTAGGAGGATCGCCGTGAGTTCAAGGCCAGCCTGAGACTACAGAGTGAATTCCAGGTCAGCCTGAGCTAGAGTGGGACCCTACCTCAAAAAACAAATAAATAAGTAAATAAATATGAACAAAATAAATTTAAAAAAAAAAACATACCCACTCAAATTATAAACAACCTTGATAGCTCCAACCTGTAATCCCAGCACTTGGAAGAATAAGGCAGGAGGATTGCTGTCAGTTCAAGGCTAGCTTGATCTACATGGTGAGACCTTGTCTTGAGAAGAAAGAAAAGGTAAGTTATACATGATGAAATTATTTTGGGGGTATGGTAGTTTGAATGTATGCCCCTCCCATACACTAGATATTTTATTAAACCTTTCCAACCAAAAAGAAAGAATTGAAATTGAAAAAAATATCAGGAGTGATGGTGCACACCTTTAATTCCAGCACTTGGGAGGCAGAGGTAGGATCACCATGAGTTCAAGGCCACCCTGAGACTACATAGTGAATTCCAGGTCAGCCTGAGCTAGAGTGAGACCCTACCTTGAAAAACAAACAAACAAACAAAAGGCTGAGGGAAATGGCACACACCATTGTTCACAGCACTCAGGAGGCAGAGGTAGGAGATTTGCTGTGAGTTCAAAGCCAGCCTGAGACTACTTAGTGAATTCCAGGTCAGCCTTGGGTAGAGGAAGACCCTACCTCAAAAAAATATAATTAAATAAATAAACAAAATAAAACCTGCCTCCAGCTGCCTGGATGGAGGAGGTGTCATTGGGAGCGGATCCTGGGGGTCCAGCCCTAACGTGTTACTTGGGGTAGGTCTAATTTCCAGCCCAAAGGTGTAAGAGAGCAGTCTGCACTCTGCCAAGGTCCTTGCTGCTTGCTGACCCTGTGTGCTTGCTTGTGGTGATATAGTGTCTCTCTGCTTCAACCTGTGAAAGGGAGCCAGCCTCTTCTGCCATTATGGAACTTGCCCTGGATATGTAAGCTTCAAATAAATTCCTTCCTCCCATAAACTATCTGGTTTGAAAGTTCATCCCAGCGATAGGAATTTGACAACAGAGGAGTTCTAGGGGAGTTGTTTGGTTTGGGTGGTTTGGGGGGATTTGGGATTTTTTTGTTTGTTTTGTTTTTGGAGGTAGGGTCTTGCTGTAGCCCAGGCTGAACTGGAATTCACTATGCAATCTCAGGGTGTTCTTGAACTCACAGTGATCCTCCTACCTCTGTCTCCCGAGTGCTGAGATCAAAGGCGTGTTCCACCATGGCCTGGCAGCAAATGCCTTTTTAGCCATCTCCTTAGCCCTCACATTCTTATTTATGAAACGCTGTTGGTTGGTTTGAAACAAGGTCCAGTCTGTATCCCAGGCTGACCTGGAACTCATTATGTAGCCCAGATTGGCCTCAACTTGAGGCCATCCTTCTACCTCACTCACACTCCTAAATGCTAGGATTATAGGCCTAACCACCACACCTGGCTTCAAACCTTTTTCTTAAATTCCAGTCTTTGAATACTTCCATGCAAAACATCATTGTACACCCAGCAATCAAATCCTGTAGGAATGAATGTGCCAACCTGTAAATCAGGTTCATGAAAGAAATGAGACAGATACTGAGGTCAGCAGTTAGTTTTAGCCATTAGTTATAATGTCTCTCTGTAGCCTTTATTTCATTAAGAAATCAGATGTTTGGGGCTGGAGAGATGGCTTAGTGGTTAAGGAATTTGCCTGAGAAGCCAGAGGACCTAGTTTCAATTCCCCAAGATCCACGTAACCCAGATGCACAAGGGGCATATGTCTGGAGTTCATTTGCAGAGGCTAGAGACCCTGATATGCCATTCTTTCTGTGTGTCTGTCTCTTTCCTCCCCCCCCCCCCTCTCTCTCTCCCTCTCTCTCCCTCTCCTTGCAAATAAATAAATAATTTTTTTAATTCAGATGCTTGGGGTGGAGAGATGGCTTAGTGGTTAAGGCACTTGCCTGCAAAACCAAAGGACCAATTCCCCAGGACCCACGTAAACCAGATGCTAACTAGAAAATCCAAGCATTAAATTAATCCAAGATGCAAAAATATGTACATTATAACACAAGAAACACCAAAAATCAAGACAATATAAATCCACCAAAAAGTTTTAATGCATCAGAAATGACCTCCAGTGAGAACGAGTTAGAGGAAATGCCTGAGAAAGATTTCAAAAGAATGATTATAAATATGCTCAAAGAAGTCAAAGAGGAAATCAAAGGAATGAAAGAGGAAATTAAAGGAATCAAAGAAGACACAGGACACCAATTTAATGAAATAAAGAGGTCAATACACGACATAAATAAGGAAATAGAAATAATAAAGAAAAACCAGTCAGAATTACTAGCAATGAAGACACAGTTAATGAAATTTTAAAAACTCTGTAGTAGCCGGGCGTGGTGGCGCACGCCTTTAATCCCAGCACTCGGGAGGCAGAGGTAGAGGATTGCCGTGAGTTCGAGGCCACCCTGAGACTCCATACTGAATTCCAGGTCAGCCTGGGCTAGAGTCAGACCCTACCTCAAAAAAAAAAAAAAAAAAAAAAAAAAAAAAAACTCTGTAGAAAATCTCACCAGTAGAATGGATGAGGACAGAATATCTAAACTAGAAGACCAGGTGGCAGATCTAATACAGTCCAACAAAGAGAAAGACAAATAGGAAAGTATGAATGTGAATTTCAAGATATTCAGGACACTATGAAAAGATCAAACATTAGAATTCAGGGTATAGTAGAAGGAGAAGAATTTCACTTCAAAGGTATAGTAGGTGTTTTCAACAAAAGAAAAAGAAAAAGAAAAATATCCATGTAGCATTTCAATGTGAAGGCAGGCCGGGTGTGGCAGTGCACGCCTTTAATCCCAGCACTTGTGAGGCAGAGGTAGGAGGATCGCCATGAGTTCAAGACTATCCTGAGACTACATAGTTAACTTTAGGTCAGCCTGAGCCAGAGTGAGACCCTACCTCGAAAAACAAAAATCAAAACAACAACAACAAGAAAAAAAACACAGTCACTGTGAAGGCAGAACCAGCATGGTGGCCAGTATGGCAGCATAAATGCATAATCCTAGCACTCAGGAGGTGTAGTGGGTAAGAGAATCATCCTTGGCTATGGAGTTCAAGGCTAGCATCAGCTAAATGAGACCCTGCCTCAAAAATCAAAATAAAGGGCTGGAGAGATGGCTGAGTGGTTAAGGCACTTGCCTGTCAAGCCTAAGGTCCCAAGTTTGACTCTCCAGATCCCAAGTGAGGCAAGCACAAGGTTGCACATGACCACTAGGTGGCATAAGTGCTTGGAGTTTGACATCAGTAGCTGAGGCCCTGGCCCACCAATCCTTTCCCTCTCTGTCTCTCTCTCTCTTTCACTCTCAAAAAAAAAAAAAAAAAAAAAAAGTCAAAATGAAGCTGGATGTGGTGGCTCATACCTTTAGTCCCAGTCCTCAGGAGGCAGAACACAGGTAGGAGGATCACTATGAGTTTAAGGCCAGACTGAGAATACATAGTGAATTCCAGGTCAGCCTGGGCAAGACCCTACCTCCAAAAACAAAAATAAATAAATAATGAATTTGAAAGCAGGCAAAACACTAGGAAATGACCTAGTTCCTCCCAATAAAAGCATGTTACTGCCGGAGGTGCATGCCTTTAATCCCAGCACTTGGGAGGCAGAGGTAGGAGGATTGCTGTGAGTTCAAGGCCACCCTGAGAATTCAGAGTGAACTTCAGGCTAGAGTGAGACCCTACCTCAAAAAAAAAAAAAAATCATGTTACTATCTCACATAAATAGACATAAGGTAGGGCTGGAGAGCTTGCTTAGTGGTTAAGGCATTTGCCTGCAAAGCCAAAGGACCTCAGTTCAATTCCCCAGTACCCACGTCAGTCAGCTGCACAAGGTGGCACATGCATCTGGAGTTTGGTTGCAGTGGCTGGAAGCCCTGGTGCGCCCATTCATTCTCTCTCTTTCTCTCTTCCTCTTTCCCTCTCTCAAATAAATAAATAAAAATATTTTTTTTAAATAGACATAAGGTAAATTCCTAATTTTGGCTAAAAAATAAATTACCTTACTCAAAGATGTAAATTCAGACAGCTCACAAGGCCTTTTTTTTTTTTTTTTTTTGGTTTATTTATTTATTTGAAAGCGACAGAGAGAAGGAGGCAGAGAGAGAGAGAGAGAGAGAGAGAGGGAGAGAATGGGCACGCCAGAGCTTCCAGCCTCTGTAAACGAACTCCAGATGTGTGCGCCCCCTTGTGCATCTGGCTAACGTGGGTCCTGGGGAACTGAGCCTCGAACCGGGGTCCTTAGGCTTCACAGGCAAGCGCCTAACCGCTAAGCCATCTCTCCAGCCCTCACAAGGCCTTTTTAAAAGGAAAATTCAGGAAATGCTTTTACAATTTCATTGGACAGAAAGCTGTGAATCCAAGCAATCGTGAGAATATAGGAAATGCAATGACTTGCCTGCCCTCTCTTCTCACAGGCCTTGAGGAAGAACACTAGTAATTTTCCAAGTGCCTGTTTACTTCCACTTTATCTTGATACTGGGGGAGGAGAAAACTTAGAAGTTCCACATCACTGCCAGCCTGCACTTGTGAGAAGCCATGATTGCACAATTGAGCTAAAAAAGGATTTCAGCCAGGTGTTGTGGTGTACGCCTTTAATCCCAGCACTCAGGAGGCTGAGGTAGAAAGATAACCATGAGTTTGAGCCCAGCCTGGGACTACAGAGTGAGTTTCAGGTGGTCTGGGCTACACTGAGACCCTGCCTTGAAAACAAAACAAAACAAAAAGTATTTAAGCTCATCTCTCCATGTGCACATTCTCAGATTATGATAGCATAGACTCTAGGGGAAGACATTCATAAGTATACACATGAATACATATACATATGCAGTATCAAATCTTTAAGCACTGATATTTTCTAGAATGTTGACACCTGTTGGGATTATGCATGATATCGGGACTACACTTGCCTCTGTGACCTAGAAATAGCTCTTGTTTTGAGACTTTTACTATTTCACTGGACAATCTGAAGCATGAATTTCCCTGGAAGCTAGGTTGAGATTGAATATTTTTTGGGGTAGGGGGTGAGGTAGGGTCTCACTCTAGCCCAGGCTCACCTGGAATTCATTATGTAGTCTCTCAGGGTGGCCTTGAACTCACGGCGATCTGCCTACCTCTGCCTCCCAAGTGCTAGGATTAAAGATGTGTGCCTGCTAAATCTTGACGGAATAGTCAGGTCTTTGAAGTGTTCAAGAAATATTTTGTGGGTGCTGTGGAGTGTAGGTCAATGGTAAAGCACTTGCCTAGCATACACAAGGCCTCAGGTTCAATCCTTAGCACAACAAAGTACAATTTGAAAAGTCTCTAAAATTGAAATTATTCAAACATTGTTGAACAACATATATTGTTTTATTCTACTTTTGTTAACAAACAAGAAATTACATAATTTTTGGGATGGAGAGATGGCTTAGCAGTTAAGCACTTGCCTGTGAAGCCTAAGGACCACAGTTCAAGGCTCAGTTTCCCAGGACCCACCTTAGCTAGATGCACAAGGGGGCGCACGCGTCTGGAGTTCGTTTGCAGTGCCTGGAGGCCCTGGTGTGCCCATTCTCTCTCTCTCTCTCTCTCTCTCTCTCTCTAACTGCCTCTCTGTCACTCTCAAGTAAATAAAAGTAAATAAAAATTTTTTTAAAAAAAAGAAATTACATAATTTTGTGAGCCAAGGAAGCAACAGTTCAGTGGTTAAAGGTGCTTGCATGCAAAGCCTGCCTGCATCGATTCAATTCCCCAGTGTACACACAGTACAAAGTGGCACATTTGTCTGGAGTTTGCTTGCAGTGACAAGAGGCCCATTCTCTCTCTCTGTCTCTCAAATAAGTAAATACATGATTTGTATATAGGAATATTGTAGACTTAGGGGTTAAGGAACTTGCCAGCAAAGTCAAAGGACCTAGGTTCGATTCCTCAGTGTCCACAAAAAGCCAGATGCACAAGGTGGCATATTCATCTGGAGTTCGTTTGTAGTGGCTGGAGGCCCTGTTGAGCTACTCTCTATCTCTTGAATAAATGAAATATATTTTAAATTTTATATATATATATATATATATATTATTTATTTGCAAGCAGAGACAGAAAAAGAGAGACAGAGCCAGGCATGGTGGTACACACCTTTAATCCCAGCACTTGAGAGGCAGAGGTAGGAGGATCACTAAGAGTTCGACGCCACCCTGAAACTACAGAGTGAAGTCAGGATAGCCTGGCCAGAGTGAGACCAAACCTTGAAAAAATAAAAAGAAAGAAAAAGAAAAGAGTTAATCCAGGAGGCCTTGCATGGCTATAATGTTAACACACAGAAGCAGGATCTCTGAAAGTTCAAGTCCACCCTATTCTACATATCAAGTTCTAAGCCAACCATGACTACAAAATGAGATCTTATCTCCAGAAAAAAAAAAATATATATATAATACAAAAAGGGCTTGTAAATCATGAATAACATGGGCAGCAAATCTCCCTCAGGAAAGATGGTCTAGAAGCTTGAGATATAGTGGGAAGCCCACCTCAGCATGTAGGTTGGCACAGTGGTCTCTGGCCATTGCCCACTCTCATCCCATGAGAGCGTTTTCCTCTGCAGTGGTTTCTTTGGCCACTGGCTGCCTTTCATGGCTACCCACATTCCTCTGTAATAAGCTCTACCTGTTTTAAAAACTGTTCTGGACTGGAGGGATGGCTTAGCGGTTAAGGCACTTGCCTGCAAAACCAAAGGACCCAGGTTTGATTCCCCAGGATCCATGGAAACCATTCCCCTTCTCTCTTACTCTCTTTCTCTGATAACTAAGTTAATTAATTAATTTAAAAAAGAAAGAACTGTTCTATGTGCCTCATATTTCTTCCACAGAGATCACAAGGACCAGGGAGCCATGGGGCAGGCAGAGCCAGTCCAAGATCCTGGAGACATCATTCACCAAAAGATGCCACAATAGAATATTCAAAGCATATTTTCAAAACAAAACAAAAACAAAAACAACAACAAAAAAAAAAACAGTGTTTGCATGTGGGCACTGATAATGCTGTGCCCAGAATCCATAGATGGTTACTAGAAAATTTCAGTGTCAGGAGTAGCATACCTTCTAGTGAGTTATTGATCAAGGAAGTCCATGTGTCCCCAAAATACCAAGGCTCTTTCATTTTTCTTTGACAGAGAAAAAGGGAGAGAGAGAGAGAGAGAGAGAGAATGGGCACTCCAGGGCCTCCAGCCACTGCAGACGAACTCCAAATGCATGCTCCCCCTTGTGCATCTGGCTCTGGCTAACGTGGGTCCTGGGGAATCAAATCTGTATCCTTTGGCTTTGCAGGCAAACACCTTAACCGCTAAGCCATCTCTCCAGCCCCCCCGCTTTTTTTTACAGGTAGTGGTTTCACGCTCTAGTCCAGGCTGACCTGGAATTCACTTTGTAGTCCCAGGCTGGCCTCAAACTCATAGTGATCCTACCTTTGCCTCACGAGTGCCCATTCCTGGTTTCCTCTCTCTCTCTTTTTAAAGCATGTTTGTTGTTTGTGTTTGTTTTTGTTTTTTGAGGTAGGGTCTCACTCTAGCCCAGGCAGACCTGGAATTCACTATGCAATCTCAGGGTGGCCTCAAATTCATTGCAATCTTCCTACCTCTACCTCTGAGTGCTAGGACTTAAAGTATGCTCCACCACCCCCTGCACATACTCTCACTTTTTAAAAATTATTATCTATCTATTTATTTATTTGAGAGAGGAAGAGGCAGATAGAGAGTGAAAGAATGGATGTTTCAGGTCTTTCAGACACTGCAAGCAAACTCCAGACACATGCGCCACCTTATGCAAACTCCAGATGCATGCACTACCTAGTGCATCTGGCTTATGTGGGTCCTGGGGAATTGAACCTGGGTCCTTTGGCCTTGCAGGCAAGCACCTTAAGCACTAAGCCGTCTCTCCAGACCTACTCTCATTTTTTTTTTTTTTTTTTTGGTTTTTCAAGGTAGGCCTACTCTCATTTTTGAAAAATTTTTTTTTTATTTATTTGCAAGCAGAAAGAAAAGAGAAACAGAGAGAATGGGCACCCCAGGACCTCCAACCACTGCAAACTCCAAAGGTATGCACCACTGTGCATCTGGCTTTATGTGGGTACTGGGGAATTGAACTCAGGTCATTAAGCTTTGCAGGCAAGCACCTTAACCACTGAGCCATCTCTCCAGCTCCCTACTCTCACTTTTGGTTAGAGAAACTTCTCTTTCAGATGGTGGTGAAAACTGGGGGTACTCAAAACTCACCAAAGGGCTAAGAAGTGATAGCTGAGTGTTCAACACTAAATGAGACATCTCTATCACACCCTCTAACTCTCAGGGCCCATTGTAGAAGGGGGGGATTGTAAGAGCCAAAAGAAGGGTAGGATTGCTTACAATACTGTCTTCCAGACACAAAGTGACCTTGATATTCATGATCTCACAGTGGCTGATGCTACCTACACAAGACCTGCATAATAGGAGAAAAAAATGATGACATCAAAATAGAAGAGAGCCAGGTGTGATGGCACACGCCATTCTAGCACTCGGGAGGCAGGGGTAGGAGGATGTGAGTTTGGGGCCAGCCTGAGACTTCATAATGAATTCCAGGACAGCCTGAGCTAGCATGATGCCCTATCTTGATAAACCAAAATATATAGAAGAGAAAGTAGTTGGAAAGAAGAAGGAATTCAGAGGAGGGAGAGCTCAGGAGGGAGAAAAGAGGATGGTGAGAGGAAACTATGAATTTGATATATTGTCTATATGTATGTAAGTTGTCAATAAAATGTTTTTAAAAAGAGGATCTCAAAAAAAAAAAAAAAAAGAGGATTTCAGGGCTGAAGAGATGACTCAGTAGTTAAGGCACTTTGCCTACAAAGCCTAAGGACCCAAGTTTGATTCCCCACAACCCATGTAAAGCCAGATGCACAAGGTGGTGCAAGTGTCTGGAGTTCGTTTGCAGTGGCTGGAGGCCTTGGAGTGCCCATTCTCTTTTTCTATCTGCCTCTCTCTCTCTCTCAAATAAATAAAATTAAAAAAAAAAAAGAGGATTTTGGGTGGGAGAGATGGCTTAGTGGTTAAGGCACTTGCCTGCAAGGCCAAAGGATCTTGGTTCAATTCTCTCCAGGACCCATGTAAGCCAGATGCACAAGGGGAGGCATGTATCTGGAGTTTGTTTGCAGTGGCTGGAGGCCCTGGTGCGCCCATTCTCTCTCTCTAACTCTCTACCTCTTTCTCTCTCAAATAAATAAATAAAATATGTTTTTTAAAAAAAAGCCAGGCATGGTGGTGCACACCTTTAATCCCAGCACTGGGGAGGCAGAGGTAGGAGGATCGCCGTAAGTTTGAGGCCACCCTGAGACTCCATAGTGAATTCCAGGTCAGCCTGGGCTAGAGTGAGACCCTACCTGGAAAACCCAAAAATAAATAAATAAATAGATTTTCAAATCCACAAGAAAAAGAAAGAAAAGCCTATCTGAAGATAAGCAACCATGCTCTTGCATGCCTGTAATCCAGCACTGGGAATGTGGACACAAGAGAACAAAGAGCTCAAGGTCAAATAGAAAGGATGAAAGGATCCGGGTGTGGTGGCGCACGCCTTTAATCCCAGCACTCTAGAGGCAGAGGTAGGAGGATTGCCATGAGTTCAAGGCCACCCTGAGACTCCATAGTGAATTCCAGGTCAGCCTGATCTAGAGTGAGACCCTACCTCGAAAAAAAAAAAGAAAGAAAGGATGAAAAGAGCCAGGCATGGTGGTGCACACCTGTAATTCCAGCACTAGAGAGGCAGAGATAGGAGGATCTCTGTGAGTCTGAGGCCAGCCTGAGACTACAGAGTGAGATCCAGGTCAGCCTGGGCTGGAGACCTTACCTTGGAAAAAAAAAAAAAAAAAGAATGCTTGCTTGCAAAGCCTTCTGGCACAGGTTCGATTTCCCACCATCCATGTAAAGCCAGATGGATGCAAAAAACAGTAGCACAAATGTCTGCTGTTCGTTTGCAGCAACAAAAGACCCTGGCAGGCATACATATGCAAATGAAAAACAATTTTTTTGAGGTAGGGTCTAGCTCTAGCCCAGGCTGACCTGGAATTCAGCCTGGGCTAGAGTGAGACCCTACCTTGAAAAGACAAAAAAAAATTAAAAAGTAATGAATAAGCCATATAGAAACATGGAAACCTACTTTTTTGGAAAATAGTGCACCCAGAAGACATAGATTGCTACTAGAAAAAAATTCATTGCCAGGAGTAGGATACCTTCCAGTGAGTTGTTGGCCAGTGAGGTCCCTGATGCCCCACAAACATTACAGGCCAGTCATTGACAAGGCTCTTGGTTTCCCACAAGGAATAAACCAGCTGACAGAAAGCTGGAAAAAGCTACATTGAATGCAGCCCTATGGGAAAGAGAAGTCATCAGTGGAGATAAACAACAGTGGACACTACAAGCCTTAAGTTTGGCCAGGTAAGCCAAATGAGCCAATGCATGCAGTAGTGGCATGTCTATTATGGGGGAAAACAACTACTCACTAATTGGACTGGAGGTCTGCTCCATGGAAAGGAATGCATGCTTGAAAATGTAGTCAAAAGCCTATGACAGGGCCTGGAGAGATGGATTAGTGATCAAGGCACTTGTCTGCAAAGTGAAAGGACTCAGGTCTCATTCCCCAGGACCCACGTTAGCCAGATGCACAAGGTGGTGCACACATCTGGAGTTCATTTGCAGTGGCTAATGGCTAGAGGCCCTGGTGTGCCCATTCTCTCTCTGGACTTCTGCACCCATTGGCTCATTTGCCTGGCTGGTAAAATATAAGGCTTGCAGTGTCCACTGTTGAGTATCTTCATCTTCACTGGTGATTTCTCTTTCTCCCATTGAATTGCATACAGAATGCCTTCTTCCAGCTTTCTGTCAGCTGGTCTACATGGAGGAGGTTATCAGCTCAGTTCCAGCAGGATTTCTCAGTGGCCTTGCATCCCAAGTATGTGGAGTCTTCAGCAGTAGGGTCTTACCATCTGTTCCTGGTGGGAGACCAAGGGCCTCGGCAATGGCTTGTAATGTTTTGGGGGCATAAGGGACCTCCTTGGCCAACAACTCACTGGAAGGTATCCCATCCCTGGCACTGAAAATTTTCTAGTAACAATCTGTGGCTCCTGACTGTTCCATTGTCCAAAAAAGTACGTTTCCATATGATTTATTTATATCCTCTTAGATTTTGATTAGCCCTACCTCCACTTTTCCTTTACTCAATCTCTTCCCCTGACCTCGTTTAGGCCATTCCACCCCCGTTAATCTATTCTTCTATTACATATATACAATACCATCCTGTTAAGTACCCCATTCCCTTCCTTTCTCTTTATATCTCTTTTCTAGTTCATTGGCCTTTGCTACTGAGTTTTCTTCCTACTCATACAGAAGTCCAATCATCTGTAGCTAGGATCCACATATGAGAGAGAACATGCGATGCTTGGCTTTCTGGGCCTGGGTAACCTCACTTAATATAATCCTTTCCAGATCCATCCATTTTCCTGCAAATTTCATAACTTCATTTTTCTTTACTGCTGAGTAGAACTCCATTGTATAAATGTGCCATAATCTTCATTATCCATTCATCAGTTGAGGGATATCCAGGCTGGTTCCATTTCCCAGCTATTGTAAATTGAGCAGTAATAAGCATGATTGAGCAAGTATCTCTAAGGAAATGGGATGAGTCCTTAGGATATATGCCTAGGAGTGCTATAGCTGGGTCATGGTAGATCTATTTTTAGCTGTCTTAGGAACCTTCACACCGATTTCCACAATAGCTGGACCAGATTGCATTCCCACCAACAGTGTAGAAGGGTTCCTCTTTTTCCACATCCTTACTAGCATTTATGATCATTTGTTTTCATGATGGTAGCCAATCTAACAGGAGTGAGATGGAATCTCAATGTACTTTTAACCTGCATTTCCCTGATGACTAGGAATGTAGAACAGTTTTTTAGATGCTTGTATGCCATCTGTATTTCTTTTGAAAACTCTCTATTTAGTTCCATAGCCCTTTTTAAAATTAGCTTGTTTGATTTCTTATTATTTAATTTTTTGAATTATTTGTATATCCTAGATGTTAATCCTCTATCAGATGTGTAGCTGGCAAAGATTTTTTTCCCATTCTGTAGGTTGCCTCTTTGCTTTATTCACAGTGTCCTTTCCCATACAAAATCTTTGTAATTTCATGAGGTCCCAGCGGTTAATCTGAAGTTTTATTGCCTGAGCATTTGGGGTTATATTCAGAAAGTCTTTGCCAAGACCAATATGTTGAAGGATTTCCCCTACTTTTTCCTTTAGCAGTTTCATAGCTTCAGGTCTGATGTTAGGTCTTTAATCCATTTGGCCTTAATTCTTGTGCATGAAGAGAGAGAAGAATCTATTTTTATCCTTCTGCATATATATATCCAGTTGTCCCAGCACCATTTGCTGAAGAAGCTGTCTTTTCTCCAATGAGTATTTTTGGCATTTTTATTAAATATTAGTTGGATATAGCTACTTGGACTTACATCTGGGTCCTCTATTCTGTTCCATTGATCTACATGTCTGTTTTTGTGCCAGTACCATGCTGTTTTCGTTACTATGGCTATGTAGTATAGGTTAAAATCAGGTATGGTGATACCATCAGCCTTATTTTTGTTGCTCAGTATTGTTTTAGATACTCGAGATTTTTTTGTGATTCCAAATGAATTTTTGGATTGTGTTTTCTATTTCCGTGAAGAATGCCATTGGGATTTTGATGGGGATTGCATTAAATGTATAGATTGCTTTTGGTAAGATTGCCATTTTCATAATATTGATTCTTCTGATCCAAGAACAAGGGATCTTTTTCCATTTCCTAGTGTCTTCTGCAATTTGTTGCTTTGGTGTTTTAAAGTTTTCATTGTAGAGATCCTTCACTTCCTTGGTTAAGTTTATTCCAAGGTAATTTATTTATTTATTTATTTTTGATGCAATTGTGAATGGGAATGATTGATTCTCTGATTTCATCTTCTGTGTGTTTGTTGTTAGCATATAGGAAGGCTAATGATTTCTGTGTGTTTATGTTGTATACTGCTACATGGCTATAGGTGTTTATTAGCGCTAACAGTTTTCTGGTAGAGTCTTTAGGGTCCTTTATGTCTAGAATCATGTCATCTGCAAATAATGATAACTTAATATCTTTCCAATTTGTATCCCTTTTATGTGTGTCTCTTACCTTATTGCTACTTCTAGTACTATATTAAATAAAAGTGGGGACAGTGGACACCCTTGTCTTGTTCCTGATTTTAGTGGAAAAGCTTCCAATTTTTCCCCATTTAGTAATATGTTGGCTATAGGCTTGTCATAAATAGCCTTTATTATATTGAGATATGTTCCTTCTATTCCCAGTCTCTGTAGGACTTTTATCATGAAGGGATGTTGGACTTTGTCAAATGCTTTCTCTGCATGTAATGAGATGATCATGTGATTTTTGTCCTTCAATCCATTTATATAATGTATTACATTTATCTATTTGTGTATATTGAACCATCCCTGCATCTCTGGGATAAAGCCTACTTGGTCTGGGTGAATGATCTTTCTAATATATTTTTGTATTCTTTTGCCAATATTTTGTTGAGAATTTTTCCATCTGTGTTCATGAGGGAGATTGGTCTGTAATTTCCTTTTTTTCTTCCATCTTTGCCTGGTTTTGGTATCAGGGTGATGCTGGCTTCATAGAAGGAGTTTGGTAGGATTCCTTCTTTTTCTATTTTATGGAAAAGCTTAAGAAGCAATGGTGTTAGTTCTTCCCTGAAGGACTGGTTAAATTCACCAGCGATGCTGCAAGCCTTATATTTTGCCAGCCAGGCCAAATGAGCCAATGGGTGCAATAGTGGCACATCTGTGATGGTGGAAACCAACTGCCCTCTAATTGGACTGTAGGCCCATACCCTGGGAGGGAATACATCCCTGATACTGAAAACCTACAACAGGGGTAGTCATGAGCCCTAGGGGTGTAACGTCGGCTGCTGTCTGGCTAAATGTATGTACTATGTTCATCAAACTGCCCAGTAAGCACTTCTCTTGATGTTCATACCTATATATTAATGCTACTCTCCCTTTTTTAAGAGAACCTTCTCTTTTCAGATGGCAGTGACCTTGGATGACTCAGAAGACATCATGGTCCTGGGAAGCAGGGACAGGAGTTCTCAGCACTGCAATATCTCTATCACAGCCTCCAAGGCTGAGGGTCCATTGCAGAAGAGGTGGCGGAAAGAATGTAAGAGCCAAAGGAAGGGTAGGACTCCTTACAACGTGCTCCTCCAGACACAAAATGGCCTAAATATCCATGACCTCACAGTGCCTGACACTACCTACACAAGAGCATCATAATAGGAGGAAAAGATCATGACATCAAAATAAAAGAGAGACTGGTAGAGAGGGGGAGGGGATATGATGGAGAATGAAGTTTCAAAGGACAAAGTGGAGGGAGGTTAGAAGCAAACTTAGAGGAGGTGATGTGGGCATTTACTTTTTTTTTTTTTTTTTTTGAGGTAGGGTCTCACTCTAGCTCACACTGACCTGGAATTCACTCTGTATTCACAGTGTGGCCTAGAACTCACAGTGATCCTCCTAGCTCTGCCTCCCAAGTGCATGGATTAAAGGTGTGTGTCACCACACCTGGTGGCATTTACATTTTTGTTGTTGTTGTTGTTGACGTGGAAATCACTCTGTAGTTTCAGGCTGGACTCAAACTCAGTGATCTTACATCTGCCTCCCCAGTACGGTCATTAATGGTGTGCCACCACGCCCGGCCAATTAAATTTTTTTTTAACATAGATTCTGAATATGTAGCTCAAGGTAGCCTTAAGCTCAAGGCTCTCTGCCTGTCTCTGGGGTACTGAGGCTCCAGGTGCCACCATGCCTGTCTGAAATACTTAGAAGAGGCCCTTTCTCAGAGCCAGGAAGGGCAGTTATGTATGTGCACAGGGCGTCCCTGCTCCCCGGCTCAGCAAGCACTCTGCCACTGAGCTGCATCACCAGCCTGCTTCTCAGGCTCTTCATGGCAGGGACGAAGTCAGAGCCAAATGGGGGTTTGGGGGGGATGCAGAAGACATAAAATAGTCACAGAAGACACTAAAAATTCCACAGGAGAGTCAGATAAAAAAAAATCAACCCCAATAGTTTATTTTGATGTTTTATAAAAGATACATCATATGGCAACTTAATGTAATTTATATTTACAAATTGAACAATAAATTTACATAAATGTATTCACAAGCTACATTAAATAAGTTTACAGGTAGTGTTGAGAAAATACAAAACACAAAGCAAGTTTATTTATTTGTTTTTAAATTTTAATTTATTTTTTGCAAGCAGAGAGAAAGAGAGAGTAGAGGGAATGGGCATGCCAAGACCTCCAGCTGCTGCAAACAAACTCCAGATGCATGCAGCACTTTGTGCATCTGGTTTTACTTGGGTACTGGGGAATTGATCCTAGGTCCTTTGGCTTTGCAGGCAAGCACCATAACCACTAAGCCATCTCTCCAGCTCAAGTTTATTTTTGAGAATATGGTCTCACTTATCCAGGCTGGCCTGGAATAGGCTATGTACTTGAGGATGATTTTGAACTTATCTTCCTGCCTCCACTTCAGAGTTCTGAGATTATAGGCATGCGCCACCAAACCTTTTATGTGGTGTTAGGGATTGGACCCAGGGCTTAATGTATGTTACACACAAGTTTTACAAATCAATTTTCAAATCCTCTAAGTGACCTTAGACTATGCCTAACAAACCCATGAGATGATGATGGATCAGGAAAAACTGGAAGATGGTTTCATGAGCCAAGAGTGAAGGTGTTGGGGTATTTATTTATTTATTTATTTAGTTAGTTTTTTTTGAGGTAGGGTCTCACGCTAGTCCAGGATGACCTGGAACTCACTATGTAGTCTCAGGGTGGCCTTGAACTCACGGCGATCCTTCTACCTCTGCCTCCGGAGTGCTGGGATTAAAGGCGTGCAGCACCATGCCCGGCTTATTTTAGTTTTTGAGGTAGGGTCTCACTCTAGCCCAGTGTAGCAGACAGCTTCAGGTTCGCTGAGATGAACTTCCAGACCAGACACAGTTATGGAGGAAGGGATATTTATTGAAGCCTACAGGTCCAGGGGAAGTTCCATAATAGCAGAAGAAGCTGGCCTGCCTTCACAGGACCAAGCAGAGACAGAGAAGTACAAGCCAAAAAGCCAAAAGCCACACCTTAAGATCCACACAATGGCACTGTGCAGATGCAAACTACAAACAAATAACTGAATATATTGGGGGCCATCTATAATATTCAAACCACCACACCCAGGCTGACCTGGAATTCATTATGTAGTCTCAGGGTGGCTTCGAACTCATGATGACAAGTGCTGGGATTAAAGATGTGTGCCACCATGCCTGGATTTTTATTTATTTATTTATTTATTGCTTTTTTGCTTTTTTTAAGGTAGGGTATCACTCTAGTTCAGGCTGACCTGGAATTCACTATGTTGTCTCAGGGTGGCCTCAAACTCATGGTGATCAGTCTACCTCTGCCTCCCGAGTGCTGGTATTAAAGGCGCGTACCACCACACCTGGCTTTTTTTTGTTGATGTTTTGTTTTTTGTTTTTTGTTTTTTTTGAGGTAGGGTCTCACTCTAGCCCAGGCTGACCTGGAATTCACTATGGAGTCCCAGGGTGGCCTCGTACTCATGGCCATCCTCCTACCTCTGCCTCCCGAGTGCTGGGATTAAAGGCGTGTGCCACCACACCCGGCTACGCCTGGCATTTTTTTTTTTTAAGGTAGGGTCTTACTCTAGTCCAGGCTGACCTGGAACTCACTATGTAGTCTCAGGATGGCCTTGAACTCATGGTGATCCACCTACCTCTGCCTCCCAAGTGCTGGGATTAAAGGTGTGCTCCACCACGCCCGGCTATGCCTGGCATTTTTGAAAAAATATATTTTATTTGTTTGAGAGAGAGAAAGAGGCAGAGAGAGAGAGAAAGGGAAGGAGGGAGGGAGAAAATGAGGGCGCCAGGGCCTCCAGCCACTGCAAACAAACTCCAGATGCATGCGCCCCCTTGTGCATCTGGCTTACATGGTTCCTGGGGAATCAAACTGAGGTCCTTTAGGCTTTGCAGGCAAATGCCTTAACCACTAAGGACATCTCTCCAGTGCCTTTGTTTTGTTTTTTCAAGGTAGGGTCTCCCATAAGCTCAGACTGACTTTGAACTCACAGTGATCCTCCTACCTCAGCCTCCCAAATGTTGGGATTAAAAGGGTGAGCTACCACAGCCAGTTAATTTTGTTTGAATGACAGCTGGGCATGGTGATGTGCCTTGGATCTCAGCTATTCAGGAAGCTGAGGCAAGAAGATCACTGGAGCTCAAGAGTTAGATGCCAGCTGGGTATGGTGGCACATGCCTTTACTCCCAGGACTCAGGAGGCAGAGATAGGAGGATCACCATGAGTTTGAGGCCACCCTGACACCCTAAGACTACATAGTGAATTCCAGGTCAGCTTGGGCTACAGTGAGACCCTACCTCAAAAAAAAAAAAAAAAAAAAAAAAAAGCCAAGGGTTAGATGCCAGTCTGGCATGACATGAAAATAAAAGAGAGACTGATTGAAGGGGAAGGGAAAGGGGATATGATGGAGAGTGGAGTTTCAAATGGGAAAGTGGAGGAGTTAGGGAATTACCATGGGTTATTGTCTACAATTATGGAAGTTGTCAATAAAAAAAATAAATTTATGGCTGGAGAAGATGGCTTGGTGGTTAAGGCATTTGCCTGCAAAGTCAAAGGACCTTGGTTTAATTCCCCAGGACCCACATAAGCCAGATGCACAAGGTGGCACATGTGTCTGGAGTTCGTTTGCAGTGGCTGGAGGCCCTGGCGTGCCCACTCTCTCTCTCTCTCCCTTTCTATCAAATAAATGAGTAAATAAAAATTTTTAAAAATTATATATTTTAAAAAAAGAAAGGGAACTGAACTGGAAACTTCCACCCTGGACCTGCTTTCAAAGGGCTGTCAGGCTGTTAGGGGAGAATTGTCACCAATACATTGGCTTGGTTATGGACCCTGTATGCTATACTACCATTTTCTCTCAACTCTCATGGTACATTTCCTTTTTCTTCTTTCTTTCTTTCTTTTTTTTTTTTTTCTTCTCTTTTCAGGTGGCAGTGACTTTGGGATGACTCAGAAGGCATGATGGTGCTGGAAAGAAGTGACCGGAGTGCTCAGTACTGTAATATCTCTATCACACCTTCCAAGGCTCTGGGTCTAATGCGGAAGAGATGACGGAAAGAATGTAAGAGCCAAATAAAAGGAAGGACTCCTTACAAGATGATTCCCCCAGACACAAAATGGCCTGGATATCCATGACCTCACAGTGCCCGACTCTACCTACACAAGATCATGACATCAAAATAAAAGAGAGATTGATTGAGATGGGGAGGGGATATGATGGAGAATGGAGTTTCAAAGAGGAAGTAGGGGGAGGGAGGGTATTATCATGGGGTATTTTTTATAATCATGGAAGTTGTTAATAAAAAAATTAAAAATTTTTTTGAAAAAAAAATGTAGCTGGGTGTGGTGGCACATGTTTTTAATCCCAGCAATTGGGAGGCAGAGGTAGGAGGATTGCCATAAATTCAAGACTACCCTGAAACTATATACTAAATTCCTGGTCAGCCTGGACTAGAGCAAAACCCTACCTTGGGAAACCAAAAATAAATAAATAAATAAAATAAAACTTTCAGGCTGGAGAGGTGGCTTAGTGGTTAAGGCACTTGCCTGAGAAGTCTATAAACTCATGTTTGAATCTCCAGGTCCCACATAGTCAGACGCACAGTGATGCAAGCATATAATGTTGCACATGCCCATACATCTGGAGTTCATGCAGTGCATCTGAAGGCCCTGGCACGCCCATTCTCTCTCTCTCTCCCTCTTTCTCTCTCTACAAACAAATAAATAAAATAAATAAAAATGGATGGATCTGGAAAGGATTATACTAGGTGAGGTAACCCAGGCCCAGAAAGCCAAATGTCACATGTTCTCTCTCATTTGTGGATCCTAGCTACAAATGATTGGACTTCTGTATGAGTAGGTAGAAAACTCAGTAGCAGAGGCCAGTAAGCTAGAAAAGAGATATAAAGGGAACAGAAAGGGAAGGAGGGGGGTACTTAATAGGATGTATTGTATATATGTAAGTAGAAGGACAGACTAATGGGGGTGAAAGGCCTGAATGAGGTCAGGGGAAGAGAATGAGTAAAGGAAAGGTGGAGGGAGGGCTAATGAAAATCTAAGAGGGTAAGAATAAGTCACATGAAAATCTACTTTTTTGGACAATGGAACATTCAGCAGTTGAAGGCCCATGGTTTCCCACCAGAAAGATGGTAAGATTCTATTGCTGAACACTCCACATACTTGGGCTACAAGGTCACTGAGAAATCCTGCTGGAGCTGAGCTGAAAACCTCCTCCATGTAGACTAGCTGACAGAAAGCTGGAAAAAGCCATACTGCATGCAGCTCAATGGGAGAGAGAGAAATCACCAGTGAGGATACCCATCCATGGATACTGCAAGCCTTATATTTGGCCAGCCAGGCCAAATGAGCCAATGGGTGCAATAGTGGCACGTCTGTTATGGGGAAACCAACTGCCCTCTAATTGGACTGGAGGCCCACTCCATGAGAGGGAATACATCCCTGATACTGAAAACCTACAACAGGAGTAGTCATGAGCCCTAGGGGGGTAACATCTGCTGCTGTCTGGCTAAAAGTATATACTATCCTCACTAAACTGCCCAGTAAGGACTTCTCTTAATGTTCATACCCATATATTAATACTACTCTCACTTTTTGTTAAGAGAACCTTCTCTTTTTAGATGGCAGTGACCTTGGGATGACTCAGAAGGAACCATGGTGCTGAGAAGAAGTGACAGAGCAGTGCTCAGCACTGAAATATCTCAATCACACCTTCCAAGGCTCAGGGTCCATTGTGGAAGAGGTGGCAGAAAGAATATAAGAGCCAAAGGAAGGGTAGGACTCCTTACAACATGCTTCTGCAGACACAAAATGGTCTGGATATCCATGACCTCACAGTGCCAGACACTACCTACACAAGACCATCATAATAGGAGGAAAAGAACATGAGAGAGCCGGGCGTGGTGGCGCACGCCTTTAATCCCAGCACTCGGGAGGCAGAGGTAGGAGGATCGCCGAGAGTTCGAGGCCACTCTGAGACTACATAGTGAATTCCAGGTCAGCCTGAGCCAGAGTGAGACCCTACCTCAAAAAAAAAAAAACAAAACAAAAAAAAAGGAACATGAGAGAGTGGAGTTTCAAAGGGGAAAGTGGGGGGAGGGAGGGAATTACCATCGGATATTGTTTACAATTATGGAAGTTTTCAATAAAAATAATAATAAAATAAATAAAACTTTTGTCAGGCATGGTAAAAGCACACCTTTAATCCCAGCATTTAGGAGGCCTAGGTAAGAGGATTGCTGTGGGTTTGAGGCCAACCTGGGACTGCAGAGTGAGATCCAGGTCAGTCTGGATACAGCAAGACCCTACCTCAAAAAAAAAAAAAAAAAATTATATATATCAGATGGCTGTAACTGCCTGGGTTTACATCTGGTTCCTCTATTCTGTTCTACTGATCTACGTGTCTGTTTTTGTGGCAGTACTGTAATATATATTTCTTAAAATCATGTGTGGTTGTAACCAGCCTTATTTTTTTGTTTGTTTTTATTTATTTGAGAGTGACAGACAGAGAGAGAAAGAGGCAGAGAGAGAGAGAGAGAGAGAGAGAGAGAGAATGGGCGTGCCAGGGCCTCCAGCAAATGAACTCCAGGCACGTGCGCCCCCTTGTGCATCTGGTTAATGTGGGTCCTGGGGAATTGAGCCTCAAACCCGGGTCCTTAGGCTTCACAGGCAAGCACTTAACTGCTAAGCCATCTCTCCAGCCCACCAGCCTTATTTTTGTTGTTCAGAATTGCTTTGACTATCAGAGATATTTTGTGCTTCCAAATTAATTTTAGTACTTTCTATTTCAGTGGTGAATGCCATGGGAATTTTGGTGGAGACTGCATTAAATCTGTAGATTCTTTTTGGTAAGATAGACATTTTTACATTATTGATTCTTCCAGCTCGTAAATATGGGATATCTTTCCATTTTTAGTGTTTTCTCTTGATTTTTTTTTTTCAAGGTAAGATCTCACCCTAGCTCAGGCTGACCTGGATTTCACTGTGTAATCTCAGGGTGGCCTGGAACTCATGGTGATCCTCCTACCTCTACCTCTCGAATGCTGGGATTAAAGGCATGTGCCACCATGCCCAGCTTGAATGTTGTTTTTTTAAATTATTTATTTATTTGAGAGAGAGATAAGAACCAGGAAAGAAGCAGATGTGTGTGTGTGTGTGTGTGTGTGTACATGTATATACATAAATACATAGAGAGAGAAAAAGACAGAGAGAGGAGAAAATGGGCACACCAGGGACTCTAGCTGCTGCAAAAGAACTTCAGACGCATCTGCAACTTTGTGCATCTGGCTTACATGGGTCCTAGGGAATCAAACCTGGGTCCTTTGGCTTTGCAGGCAAACGCCTTAACTACTAAGCCATTTCTCTAGCTCTTGAATTATTAAAGATTTTGCTGTAGAGATCCTTTACTTCCTTGGTTATGTTTTATGGAGTGTTTTTGGATGCTACCAAAAACTAACTCTGACTCAGTCTAGCTTAAACATAAGGAAATTTTACTATTTTTCTTTTCTTTTCTTTTCTTTTCTTTTTCTTTTTTTCTTTTTCTTTTTTTTTTTTTCTTTTTTTTGCAGTAGGGTTTCACTCTAGTCTAGGCTGACCTGGAATTCACTCTGTATTCTTAAGGTGGCCTCGAACTCATGGTTATCCTCCTACCTCTCCCTCCCAAGTGCTAGGATTAAAGGTGTGTGCCACCACACCCAGCTCAAACTGGTCTTTGTAAGCAAGAGTCTTTAACTACTGAGCTCCATTCCAGTGATCGTTGTTTGAGGGTTCTTTTTAACTTTTAATGACAATCTGTATACACGTATGTAATGTATTCTGATAATAATTCCCTCTTACTACCTTTTCATTACTTCCCCTTCTCCCTTCCACTGAATCTCCTTTTTTTTTTTTTTTTTTTTTTTTTTTTTTTTTTTGAGGTAGGGTCTCACTGTAGCCCAGGCTGACCTGGAATTCACTATGTAGTCCCAGGGTGGCTTCAAACTCATGGTGATCCTCCTACCTCTGCCTCCAGAGTGCTGGGATTAGAGGCGTGTGCCACCACACCCAGCTTCTTTTTTTTCCAAGGTAATATCTCATGCTAGCCCAGGTTGAGCTGAAACTCATTCTGCAGTTCCAGGCTGGCTCAAACTTACGATGAGCCTCCTACCTCTGCCCCCTGAATGCTGCCATGAAAGTCATGCACCACCACAACCAGTGAATCTCTTCTTTCTAACTAGTTCTCTTCTACTTTGCTATCTTCTTTTCTTTAAAAAAGAAAAGTTTTATTTTTATTTATTTGATAGAGAAAGAGGGAGAGAAGAAGGGAGGGAGAGACAGAGAGAGAGAGAATGGGCACGGCCAGGGCCCCCAGCCACTGCAAACGAACTCCAGATGCATGCGCCCCTTGTGTATCTGGCTAACGTGGGTCCTGGGGAATCAAACCTTGGTCCTTTGGCTTTGCAGGCAAACGCCTTAACCCCTAAGCCATCCCTCCTGCCCTTTCTTCTTTTCGTGTGTGTGTGTGTGTGTGTGTGTGTGTGTGTGTGTGTGTGTGAGAAAGTTGTCTGCATGAACATGGTGTTGTGGATTTTTTATCAGAATACACACAATTTAGCAGCGGCAGCACCACTGAAGTTGTTGCTCCCCCAGCATCCATTAACTGCCAGTAACTCCTCAGGAAGGAATTGTGGGCAGCAGTCTCATGCTCTCCTCCATCATCTATGATGATGGAGTGTTGATGAGCCTAATACTGTGCAGGTAACAACATTTGCAATGAGGCCATGAGCAATGATCATATCATGCCTGGAAGATAGCAGCATTCCACAACACTCCTCCCCATCCTCTGGCTCTTAGATTCTTTCTACCCCATCTTCTACAATGTTCCCTGAGTCTTGAAGGTGTCATTTAGGCTTTTGGGTTTTCTTTTTTGAGGTAGGATATAACTCTAGCCCAGGCTGGCTCAAACTCTCAGTGATCCTCCTACCTCTGCCTCTCAAGTGCTGGGATTAAAGACCTGTATCACCACACTGGGATTTATTTCATGTTTTGAAACAGTTTCCCTCTGTTCCAGGTTGGTCTGGAACACACAAGGCTTCTCCTGCATTTGCCTCAAAAGTGCTGTAAAGTTTATTAAAATCAATTTTTGCAGGCTAAGCATGGTGGTTCATGCCAGTAATCCCAGCACTAGGAGGTAGAGAAAGGAGAAAAAGGAGTTTGAGGCAACCTAGCTGCACAGTAAGACCCAGCTTCTTAAAACCAATCAAGCCAGGTGTGGCCTTGATCCCAGCACTCTACTCAGGAGACTGAGGTAGGAGGATCACCTTGAGTTGGAGGCCTTCCTGGACTAGAATGGAACCCTGCCTCAAAACTGAAAAACAAATCCTAACTGCCTGAGTTCGATTCCCTAGTACCCATGTAAAGCCAGATGCATAGAGGCCTGGCTCACTCATTCTCTCTCTGTCTCTCTCTCCCTCTCTCTCTCCCTCTCCCTCCTCCTCTCTTCCTCTCTCACTCCTTGCAAATAAATAAAAGTTAAAACAAAAAATAAAGTAAAATAAAAAACCAAATGTTGTTATGCCCATTTTTTTGTTTTGTTTTGTTTTTGTTTTTCCAGGTACAGTCTCACTCTAGCCCAGGCTGACTTGGAATTCACTATGTAGTATCAGGGTGGTCTTGAACTCACAGTGATCATCCTACCTCTACCTCCCAAGTGCTGGGATTAAAGATGTGTGCCCTGCGTGTTTTGCCCATTTAGTTTCACTTTTTTGGTGGTGTTGTTATTGCTGTTTTGGTTTTTCGAGGTAGGGTCTCACTCTAGCCCAGGCTAACCTGGAATTCACTATGTTGTCTCAGGGTGGCTTTGAATTCATAGCAATCCTCCTACCTCTGCCTCCCAAGTGCTGGGGTTAAAGGTGTGCGCCACCATGCCCTGCACTTTTTTTAAATTTTATTTTTATTTTTATTTATTTGAGAGAGAGAGAGAGAAATAGGTAGGGAGAAAGAGAGGGAGAGAATGGGTGTGCCAGGGCCTCTAGCTGCTACAAACAAACTCCAGATGCATGTACCCCCATGTGCATCTGGATTACGTGGGTCCTGGGGAATTGAACCTGGGTCCTTTGGCTTTGCAGGCAAGTGCCTTAACCACTAAGCCATTTCTCCAGCCCACTTTTTTTTTTTTTTTTTCGGTTTTTCGAGGTAGGGTTTCACTCTAGCCCAGGCTGACCTGGAATTCACTCTGTATTCTCAGGGTGGCCTCGAACTCATGGCAATCCTCCTACCTCTGCCTCCTGGGTGCTGGGATTAAAGGCATGTGCCACCACGTCTGGCTCTCCACTTTTTTTTTTAAAGCAGAATCTCACTCTAGTGCAGGCTGACCTGGAACTTATTTTGTATCCCTAGACTGGCCTTGAAATCACATAGATCCTCCTACCTCTGCCTCCCAAGTGTCAAAAAAAATTTTTTTTTAATATTTTTATTTATTAATTTGAGAAAGTGTGTGTGTGTGTGTGTGTGTGTGTGTGTGTGTGTACATGGGCAGGCCAGGGCCTCTTACAGCTGCAAAGAAATTCCAGACACATCCCACTTTGTGCATCTGGCTTTACATATGTATACTAGGTAATAGAATCAGAGACGACAGGCTTTATAAGCAAGTCTTTAACCACTGAGCCATCTCCCCAGCCAGCCCTCTTTTACATGTATTTATTTATGAGAGAAAGAAGCAGGGAGACAGAGAATGGGCTGTCTTTGTCCTTTGGCTTTGCAAGCAAATGCCTTAACCACTAAGCCATCTCTCCAGCCCTGTTTTACTGTTTTTTTGGTTTTTGGAGGTAGGGTCTCTCTCTAGCCCAGGCTGACCTGGAATTCACACTGTAGTCTCAGGGTGGTTTTGAGCTCATGGTGATTCTCCTACTTCTGACTCCCAAGTGCTGGATTAAGGGCATGTGCCACCATGCCTGGCTCTATTTCACTTTGTTGTTGTTTTGTTTTGTTTTATCAAGGTAGGGTTTCACTGTAGCCCAGGCTAACCTGAAATTCACTATGTCATCTAGGGTGGCCTCAACTCACTGGGATCCTCCTACTTCTGCCTTCCAAGTGCTGGGATTAAATAAAGGTGTGCACCACCACGCCTGGCTCTGTTTTACTTTTTTTTTTTTTTTTTTTTTTTTTTTTTTGGTTTTTCAAAGTAGGGTCTCACTCTAGCCCAGGCTGACCTGGAATTCACTATGTCGTCTCAGGGTGGCCTCAAAGTCATGGCAATCCTCCTACCTCTGCCTCCCAAGTGCTGGAATTAAAGGCGTGCGCCATCACGCCCGGCTGTTTTACTTTTTTAATGTGGTTACTGGAAACTTAAAAGTACATGTGTAATACTTGGGCTGCAAGGCCACTGAGAAATCCTGCTGGAACTGAGCTGATAACCTCCTCCATGTAGACCAGCTGACAGAAAGCTGGAAGAAGCCATTCTACATGCAGTTCAATGGGAGAAAGAGAAATCACCAGTGAAGATGAAGATACTCAACAGTGGACACTGCAAGCCTTATATTTGGCCAGCCAGGCCGAATGAGTCAACAGGTTCAATAGTGGCACATCTGTCATTGTGGAAACCAACTACCCTCTAATTGGTCTGGAGGCAGCTCCCTGATACTGAAAACTTGAAACAGGGGTAGTCATGAGCCCTAGGGGTGTAATGTCTGCTGCTGTCTGGCTAAATGTATATACTATGCTTACCAAACTGCCCAGTAAGCACTTCTCTTAAGCACTTCTCTCACTTTTGGTAGAGAATCTTCTCTTTTCAGATGGCAGTGACCTTGGGATGACTCAGAAGGTATCATGGTGCTGGAAAGCAGTGACCAGAGTGCTCAGTACTATAATATCTCTATCACACCTTCCAAGGCTCAGGGTCTAATGTGGAAGAGGTGGCAGATAGAATGTAAGAGCCAAAGGAAGGGTAGGACTCCTTACAACGTGCTCCCCCCAGACACAAAATGGCCTGGATATCCATGACCTCACAGTGCCTAACAGTACCTACATAAGACCATCATAAGAGGAGGAAAAGATCATGACATCAAAATAAAAGAAAGAGGGGCTGAAGAGATGGCTTAGTGGTTAAGCGCTTGCCTATGAAGCCTAAGGACCCCAGTTCGAGGCTTGATTCCCCAGGACCCACATTAGCCATATGCACAAGGGGGCGCACGCGTCTGGAGTTCGTTTGCAGTGGCAGGAGGCCCTGGCGAGCCCATTCTCTCTCTCTCTCCCTCTCAGCCTCTTTCTCACTCTGTCTGTTACTCTCAAATAAATAAATAAACTAAAAAAATTAAAATAAATAAATAAATAAATAAAAGAAAGACTGATTGAGATGGGGGGGATATGATGGAGAATGGTGTTTCAAAGGGAAAGTGGGAGGAGGGAGGGTATTACCATGGGATATTTTTTATAATCATGGAAGTTGTTAATAAAAATTTGAAAAAAAAATAAGATTACATGTGTAACTGCTTTCTATTTCTATTCAACTGTACTGGCTCAGACACATAGGTTTTATTTCTAGAACTTGAGAGTGGCAGATTCCTGAACAAAATCATGGGAAATTTTTTTAAATGCAGAAGTTTTCTGCTTTTAAATGATCAACATGTCATATTTCTTTATGGATATTTAACAAAGTGGATAGATGAAAGACAACACATTTGCTGAGCTATTTATGAGGAAATGTGCTGTGCTAAGTGTTCTGTGGAAAAGAAATTGCTGACTGATTAGGGGAGATAAGACACACAGGCCTGTGAGTTGCTCAAATAGAGGCTGCAGGATTTCACATGCTGGGGAGACGGGACAGTGAAATGCCAGTATGATTTGGGCCTTGATGGTAGATGGAAAACTCAGCAAAATTGTACACAGCTGGTAATCGTAGAACTTGGGAGGTACAGTTAGAGAGATCAAGAGGTTATCTTCAGTAATATAGCAAGTTCAAGTCCAGCCTGGGCTCCATGAGATTCTGTCTCAAAAAAACAATGCAGGACACATTTATACAATGGAGTTCTACTCAGCGGTAAAGAAAAATGAAGTTATGAAATTTTCAGGAAAATGGATGGATCTGGAAAGGATTATACTAAGTGAGGTAACCCAGGCCCAGAAAGCCAAGCGTCGCATGTTCTCTCTCATATGTGGATCCTAGCTACAAGAGGCCCTTGGTTTCCCACCAGGAATAGATGGTAAGACCCTATTGCTGAAGACTCCACATACTTGGGCTGCAAGGCCACTGAGAAATCCTGCTGGAACTGAGCTGATAACCTCCTCCATGTAGACCAGCTGACAGAAAGCTGGAAGAAGCCATTCTGCATGCAGTTCAGTGAGAGAGAGAGAGACCACCAGTGAAGACACTCAACAGTGGACACTGCAAGCCTTATATTTGGCCAGCTAGGCCAAATGAGCCAACAGGTTCAATAGTGGCACGTCTGTCATGGTGGAAACCAACAGCCCTCTAATTGGACTGGAGGCCCACTCCATGGGAGGGAATACATCCCTGATACTGAAAACTTAAAACAGGGGTAATCATGAGCCCTAGGAGTGTAACGTCTGCTGCTGTCTGGCTAAATGTATATACTATACTCATCAAATTGCCCGGTAAGCACTTCTCTTAATGTTCATACCCTTATATTAATGCTACTCTCACTTTTGGTAGAGAATCTTCTCTTTTTAGATGGCAGTGACCTTGGAATGACTCAGAAGGCATCATGGTGCTGGAAAGAAGTGACAGGAGTGCTCAGTACTGCAATATCTCTATCATACCTTCCAAGGCTCAGGGTCTATTCCAGAAGAGGTTGCAGAAAGAATGTAAGAGCCTGGAGAGATGGCTTAGCGGTTAAGCGCTTGCCTGTGAAGCCTAAGGACCCCAGATCGAGGCTCGATTCCCCAGGACCCACGTTGGCCAGATACACAAGGGGGCGCACACATCTGGAGTTCGTTTGCAGTGGCTGGAGGCCCTGGCGCGCCCATTCTCTCTCTGCCTCTTTCTCTCTCTCTGTCTGTTCCTCTCAAGTAAATAAAAATGAACAAAAACTAAAAAAAAATATTAAAAAAAAAGAATGTAAGAGCCAAAGGAAGGGTAAGACATCTTACAACATGCTCCCCCAAACACAAAATGGCCTGGATATCCATGACCTCACAGTGCCTGACACTACCTATACAAGACTATCATAATATGAGGAAAAGATCATGACATCAAAATAAAAAAGAGATCGATTGAGATGGGGATAATGGAGTTTTAAAGGGGAAAGTGGAAGGAGGGAGGGTATTACCATGGGATTTTTTTTTTTTATAATCATGGAAGTTGTTAATAAAAAAAAATTGAAAAAAAAAACCAATATGGGGACTGGAGAGGTGGCTCAATGGTTAAAGTGCTCAATTGTAAAGTTTGATGACCTGTGTTCAACTCCCCAGCACCTACATAAAACCAGACACATAAAGTGGCACACGCATCTGGAGTTCATTTGTAGTGGCAGAATGCCCCATTCTCCCTAAAATCTCTCCCTCTCTCTGTAAATAAAAATATTTAAAAACAAGCCGGGTGTGGTGGTGCACACCTTTAATCCCAGCACTCGGGAGGCAGAGGTAGGAGGAGTTCGAGGCCACCCTGAGACTTCATAGTGAATTCCAGGTCAGCCTGGGCTAGAGTGAGACCCTACCTCGAAAAAAAAAAAAAAAAAAAAAAAAAAAAAAAAAAAGCTGGGTGTGATGGCGCACGCCTTTAATCCCAGCACTGGGGAGGCAGAGGTAGGAAGGATTGCCATGAGTTCAAGGCCACCCTGAGACCCTGAGACTCCATAGTGAATTACAGGTCAGCTGGGCTAGAGCAAGACCCTACCTCGAAAAACCAAAAACCAAAACAAAACAAAGTATATATATATGTATGTATGTGTATATATATATATATATATATATATATATATATATATATACAAAATAAAGGGGGTAAAAGAATTCCCAAGGAAAACATTCTAGGTGGAAACAAATACTAAAAAAATGCTGAGTCAGGAAAGTAGAAACTGGAAAGTCTTTTTCTTTTTCTTTTTTTTTGGGGGGGGTGTTGGAGGTAGGGTCTGGATGTAGCCCAGGCTGACCTGGAATTCACTATGTAGTCTCAGAGTGGCCTTGAACTCAGGCATTCATTATTATTATTATTATTATTTTTAATCTAAAATCCATGTTTGTTTACAAGGGCTCCTGGAATGTGGTGTATTTCCCTTTTCCCTCCCTTACCTTACCTTCCTCAGCCCTCAACCCTTTTCCTTCCCCACATCGCCAGTATGTGAATAAAATGTGGTGTTTAAAAATCATTTTCTCGGGCTGGAGAGATGGCTTAGTGGTAAAGCACTTGCCTGTGAAGTCGAGCCCGGTTCGAGGCTCGACTCCCCAGGACCCATGTTAGCCAGATGCACAAGGGGGCGCACGCGTCTGGAGTTCGTTTGCAGTGGCTGGAGACCCTGGCGTGCCCATTCTCTTTCTCTCTATCTGCCTGTTTCTCTCTCTGTCTGTCACTCTCAAATTAATTAATTAATTAAAAAAATATTTTAAAAAATCATTTTCTTGTGGGTGTGGTGGCACAAGCCTTTAATCCTAGCACTCAGGAGGCAGAGGTAGGAGGATCGCTGTGAGTTCAAGGCCACCCTGAGACTACATAGTGAATTCCAGGTCAGCCTGGGCTAGAGTGAGATCCTACCTCCAAAACCAAAAAAAAAAAAAAAAAAAAGATCACTTTCTCTAGTCTGGAATTGCCAATTCTTTGGTTAATTTACAGATATGAACTCAGGGCTTGGGGTTCCAGGAAGCACCCCCAAACCCCATATCTATCCTTTACATGATGGTACATGTATTTAATCCCAGCACCATGGAGGCTGAGGCATAAAGACAAGACCCTACCTTGGAAAAACCAAAAAGCCAGGCATGGTGGCACACACCTTTAATTCCAGTACTTGGGAGGCAGAGGTAGGTGGATCACTGAGATTTTGAGGCCAGCCTGGGACTACAGAATGAGTTCCAGGTCAGCCTGGGCTAAAGTGAGACCCTACCTTGAAAAAAAAAAAAAAAGATTATAGCCAAACATTGTAGTATGGGCCTGTAATTCCAGCACTCCAGAGGTTGTGGCAAGAGGAATGCCATGGGTTTGAGATCAGCCTGGGCTTTAGGTTTTTTTTTTTGTTGTTGTTCATTCTTATTTATTTCTTTGAGAGTGACAGAGAAAGAGAAAGAGGCAGAGAGAGAAAGGGAGAGAATGGGCGTGCCAGGGCTTCCAGCCAGTGCAAATGAACTCCAGATGCGTGTGCCCCCTTGTGCATCTGGCTGACGTGGGTCCTGGAGAATCGAGCCTCGAACCAGGGTCCTTAGGCTTCGCAGGCAAGCGCTTAACCGCTAAGCCATCTCTCCAGCCCAGTCCGGGCTTTATAGTAAGTCTGAGGCCAGCTTGAGCTATACCAAGACCATATCTCAAGAACAAGTAAACAAGATAGTCTGTCTGCCACTATCTATATTGAGTTTCCCCTCTCTCCCTTTCTTCCTTCTTTCCTTTTTTCCTTCCTTGAGTCTCACTCTAGCAGGAATATTCAGAAAGACTTGATATTCATGCTGTAGTCCAGGGTGGCCTTGAATTCAACATGATCCTATAATTTCAGCCTCCTGAGTGTTAGCTTAAAAGTTTGAACCAGGCTGGAGAGATGGCTTAGCAGTTAAGATGCTTGCCAGGTTCGATTCCCCAGGACCCACATAAGCCAGATGCACAAAGTGACACGTGTCTGGAGTTTGTTTGCAGTGGCTGAAGGCCCTGGTGCAACCATTCTCTCTCTCTCTCTCTCTCTCTCTTTCTCTAATAAATAAATAAAATTTTAAAAAACTTGAAAGAAAAAATTTGGAAGAAAAATAAAGGCTGGAGAGATAGTTTAGTGGCTAAGGTGTTTGACTGCAAAGCCTAACGACCTAAGTTCAATTCCCTAGTATCCACGTAAAGCCAGATGTAAAACCAAATGAACAGTGGCACATGTATTTGGAGTTTGTTTGCAGTGGCTGGACGCCCTGGTGTGCCCATTCTCTCTCTCTCTCTGCTTACAAATAAATAAATAAGAATAATTTTAAAAGCTGGGCATGTTGGCACACACCTTTAATCCTAGCACTTGGGAGGCAGAGTTAGGAGGATTGCTGTGAGTTAGAGGCTACTCTGAGACTATGTAGTGAATTCCAGGTCAGCCTGGGCTACAGCAAAACCCTACCTTAAAAAGCCAAGAAAAAAAAATCTGCCTGGCGTGGTGGTGCACGCCTTTACTCTTAACACTTGGGAGGCAGAGGTAGGAGGATTGCTGTGAGTTCTAGGCCACCCTGAGACTACATAGTGAATTCCAGGTCAGCCTGAGCTAGAGTGAGACCCTGCCTTGAAAAACAAAAACAAAAAAACAAAAACAAAAATCTGAGCCACCATGCCTATGCTAGTGTTTTTCTCTTCTCTTCTTTTCTCCCTTTCTTTTAGAATAAAGTTTATTTCAAAGTAAAAGGTAAAGAAAGCAGAGAGGGGGTGGAAAGATGGCTTAGTGGTTGAGGTACTTGCCTGTGAAGCCTAAGGACCCAGGTTCAATTCTCCAGGTCCCACGTAAGCCAGATGCACATGGTGGTGCATGCATCTGGAGTTTGTTTGCAGTGGCTAGAGGCCCTGGTGCACCCATTCTCACTCTCTTTCTCTTTCTAATAAATAAAATAAATAAATAAATAGAGAGAGAGAGAAAGAGAGAGAGAGAGAGAAAGCAAGCAGGCAGGCAAGCTAGCAGAGAAGCTGGTGTGGCTGCTCACTGGAACTCAGTGATCCTCCTACCTCTTTTTGATCTCTTAAAACTACCCTTTCTAATTTACATTTCACTGACTGTTCATAGTTAAAGACAATTACCTTTATTTATAATTAAAGATTAAAAATATACTCTTCTAGGTGTGGTGGCATACACCTTTAATGCCAGCACTCTGGAGATAGAGGTAGGAGGATTGCCATGAGTCTGAGGTCAGCCTAGGACTACAGAGTGAGTCCCAGGTTTTAGCCTGGGCTAGAGACCCTACCCCCAAAATATATATACACTTAAACTAAAAAATGCAGTTATTTGTCACACTCCTGAACTGTTCCTACTTTATCTCTAAACAATCTATTGCAAGTGAGTCAAGCTGGTTTATCTAGTTGTGTGTGATTGTTCCATGTGGGGTCCTTGCTTCCTTTCCCAGTCCCAAGGGCTGTGGCTCCTTGCAATGGAGACTTCACCGTGGGGAGTAAATCACTTGCTTTCTTACCTCCTTGCGTTTGTCCACATTGTTTCTTTGGCAGCATTAGAGTGCTCCACTGATGCTGCTCCTCCTTTGAGACTCAGATGTCCTGATGCGATGTCCTGTCCTGGGGAACTTTTCTGGGCTCCATCATTCAGACATTTTGAACATACTTCTATGTCAAGATTTACTTCTTCTTTTCCCCCTCCCCCACCCAAGGTAGGGTCTCACTGTACCTCAGGCTGACCTGGAATTCACTATGTAGTCTCAGGCTGGCCTTGAACTCATGGTGATCCTCTTACCTCTGCCTCTAGAGTGCTGGGATTAATTTACATGGGTCCTGGAGAATTGAACCTGGGTCCTTTGGCTTTACAGGCAAGTGCCTTAATCCCTAAACCAGCCCATTGTTTGTTTTGTTTAATGAGGCAGGGTCTCACTCCAGCCCAGGCTGACCTGAAACTCACTCTGTTCTTCCAGGCCAGGCTCCCCTACTTGTCTTCTGATAAAATCAGTAGAGTTGTACCCACCCTGAGACTACATAGTGAATTCCAGGTCAGCCTGAGCTAGAGGGAGATTCTGTTGCTGAAGACACCACATGTATGTTGTGGTTGCAGGACACTGAAAACTCAAATTGAAACTGACCTGGAAGCTTCCTCCTTGCTAGCTAGCCATTCCAGTGCTAGAAGGTGATAGGGATAGGAAAGTCACCAAGTCTTTCCCAGCAGTGAGCCCTTGGAGATACACAACTGATCAGCCAGGCAAAATGAGTCCACTGGTATAGTAAAGACATAATTGTTTTGGGAGAAACCAACTGTTCTCTGATTGGATTTGAGGCCCTTTCCATAGGATGATATTCATTCTGGGTACTGAAAACCTAGTCAAAAGCCTATGGTGGTATATGCCTTTAGTCCCAGGATGCAGGGGGCAGAGATAGGCCATGAGTTCAAGGTCATGCTTGCTGCTGCGACTACAGTGAATTCCAGGTCAGTCTGGGCTACAGCAAGACCCTATCTCAAAAAAAATCAAAGAGGGGCTGGAGAGGTGGCTTAAAGGTTTAGTGCTTGCCTGTGAAGCCTAAGGACCCCAGTTCAAGGCTCAATTCCCCAGGACCCACGTAAGCCAGATGCACAAGAGGGCCCATGCATCTGGAGTTGGTTTGCAGTGGCTGGAGGCCCTGGCATGCCCATTCTCTCTCTCTCTGCCTCTTTCTCTGCCTGTCGCTCTCAAATAAATAAAAATAATTTTTTTAAAAAAAAGTTCTAAAAAAAATCAAAGAGGGCTGGAGGGATGGCTTAGCGGTTAAGGCGTTTGCCTGCAAAGCCAAAGGACCCAGGTTCAATTCCCCAGGACCCACATTAGCTAGATGCACAAGGGGGTGCACGCATCTGGAGTTCGTTTGCAGTGGCTGGAGGCCCTGGCTCACCCATTCATTTTCTCTCTTTCCGTCTTTCTCTGTCAAATAAATAAATAAATTTTTTTTTTAAATCAAAGAAAACAAAGCCTATGGCTGAGAAGGTCACAGGTCCTAGAAGGGAAGCCTACTACTGTTATTTGACTAAATGGATATATTATTATGATGATGATTATTGTTTTTTTTCAAGGTAGGGTCTCTCTAGCCCAGGCTGACCTGACATTTACTCTGTAGTCCCAGACTGGCCTCAAACTCAAGGCGATTCTCCTACCTCTGCCTCTTAAGAACTGGGAATAAATGTGTTCACCACCATGCCCAGCTGTGATTGTTTTGTGTGGAACTTTGATAATGATATCAAAGCTACATTCTATGGAGGTAGGGGGATTAGCCACAGTAGCTGCTCCATCTTCTGCTGGCCCAGAGCTGGATTTTTTTTTTCTTCAGTTTTTCGAGGTAGGGTCTCACTCTAGCCCAGGCTGACCTGGAATTCACTACGTAGTCTCAGGGTGGCCTCAAACTCACCATGATCCTCCTACCTCGGCCTCCCGAGTGCTGGGATTAAAAGCATGCACCCTACACCTGAACGCCCCCCTTTTCTTTGTGCTGAGACTAAAGGTGTGTGTAACCACGCCCCACGTTGTTTTATGGTTTTTGAGGTGATCCTCCTACCTCCCCAGTGCCACCATTTCTGGCTTGAAATGAAAACCGTAGACTGGATATAGCTATAGCTATAGGAATCCCATGGTGCCTGTTAGTATTCATTTCACAGAAGCCAGGAGGAGGTAAGGGTGGGGTTGGGACAGCAGGCTTGCAGTTCTGGGCCTCTGGAGTGACCACTGACTGGTCCAGTCCAGCTTACCTCTTCATGCCTGCTTTATCTGTTCCTCTGTGCCCAGCAGTATGAAGTACACTTGATGATCTGGAAAACTAGCGAGGCCATATGGGAGCCTAGGGCACACTTTCAGAATGTTACGGGTTTATTCATTATGTGGAGATTTATTCCATCGTGCTCAGAGGACAAAGTTGGGATGTCAGAAATGAGGCACTGGCTTTTTCCCCACCCTGTAGAATGTTTTTTAAAGGCAGTAGAGTAGCTGGGCGTGGTGGTGCCCACCTTTAATCCCAGCATTTGGGAGGCAGAAGAAGGAGGATGGCCATGAGTTCAAGGCCACCCCGAGACTACATAGTGAATTCCAGGTCAGCCTGGGCTACTGCGAAACCCTGTCTCAAAAAACAAAAAACAAGGGGGCTGGAAAGATGGCTTAGCAGTTTAGGACTTGTCTGTGAAGCCTAAGGACCCTGGTTCAAGGCTCAGTTCCCCAGTACCCACGTAAGCCAGATGCACAAGGTGGCACATGTATCTGGAATTTGTTTGCAGTGGCTGGAGACCCTGGTGCACCCATTTTCTCACTCTCTTCTGTCTGTTGCTCTTTTTTTTTTGTTTGGTTTTATGAGGTAGAGTCTCACTGTAGTCCAGGCTGACCTGGAATTAACTATGTAGTCTCAGGGTGGCCTCGAACTCACGGCGATCCTCCTACCTCTGCCTCCCGAGTGCTGGGATTAAAGGCGTGCGCCACCACGCCTGGCTACTGTCTGTTGCTCTTAAATAAATAAATAAAATTAACAAAATTTAAAACAAAACAAAAAGATATACAGACAGTAGGGTTATAAAGAGGTATTTCAATTCTCCAAGAGAAAGAGGCCATACATAAATGAGCGTGGTTTAAACCTACACAGCAAGAATGAAGCCGGGCATGGTGGCACACACCTTTAATCCCAGCATTTGGGAGGCAGAGGTAGGAGGATGGCTGTGAGTTCGAGGCCACAGAGTGAATTCCAGGTCAGCCTGGGCTAGAGAGACCCTACCTCAGGAAAAAAAAAAAAAAAAAGAAAAAGACAAAAAATTAAAAAAAGAATGCACAGTGGCTTTCATTTGGGCCAGGGTGAGCAGCTTGCTGTCACAGCTGGGAAGATCAAGAAGACAGATGAGGCAACAAGGGAAAGATGAAAGCTGAAGGGATAATTTAGCAGTTAAGGCACTTGCCTGCAAAGCCAAAGGATCATGGTTCGATTCTGCAGTGCACAAGGTGGCACATGCAGAGGCGCCCATTTTCTCTCTGTATCTGCCTCTCTCTCAAATAAATAATACTAAGAAAAAAAAAAAAAGCAAAATGAGGTGGAAGGATCCTTGTGAGAGTTCCATGTTTCCACTCTTTGGTGAAGGTCCCCCCACTTCTCCTCCCTTTCATGTAGCCAGAGTGCCCCCCTTTTTTTCTCTTACTTTTTTGTCTCTTTTTTGTGGCCTCAACTCAAGGCAATCCTCCTACCTCTGCCTCTGGAGTGCTGGGATTAAAGGCACACCCGGCAATCACGGGTGTTTTTGTTATTTATTTTTATTTATTTATTTTTGTTTTTCAAGGTAGGGTCTCACTCTAGCTCAGGCTGGCCTGGAATTCACTATGTAGACTCAGGATGGCCTGGAACACATGGCAATCCTCCTACCTCTGCCTCTCCAGTGCTGGATTAAAGGCATGTGCCACCACCCTGGTTCACTATTGTTTTTGTTGCTGACTGATTTACCTTGTTTGTTTTGTGATACTGGTGCTGGGAATGGAAACCAAGGCCTTTCACAGGCTAGGCTAGAGCTCTACCACAGAACTACATCCTTAGCCTGTTATTTTTACTTTGAAACAGGGTCTGGCCTCATTGTCCAGACAGAACTTAATTTGAGATCCTCAGGCCTCAACTGGGATTACAGGCCTGTGCCACAAGACCAGGTGAACTAATTCACCTTTGGCAAATTTTCATTCAGAAAGTAGGGTGGAGCCGGGCCTGGCGGCGCACGGCTTTAATCCCAACACTCAGGAGGCAGAGGTAGGAGGATCGCCATGAGTTTGAGGCCACCCTGAGAATACAGTTAATTCCAGGTCAGCCTGAGCTAGAGTGAGACCCTACCTCGAAAAACCAAAAAAAAAAAAAAAAAAAAAAAAGTAGGGTGGGAGCTGGGCATGATGGCGGCCGCCTTTAATCCCAGCTGAGAGAGATAAGGGACCCTTCTGGCTTTATTTATTTATTTTGTTTTTTCGAGGTAAAGTCTCATTCTAGCTCAGGGCTGACCTGGAATTCCCCATGTAGTCTCAAGGTGGCCTTGAACTCACGGTGATCCTCATACCTCCCGAGTGCTGGGATTAAAGGCATGCACCACCACGCCCGGCCCTTCTGGCTTCTTGCGGGAGTGTCTCACTCTAGCCCAGGCTGGCCTCGAACTCAGGAGGCGATTCTCCTGCCTCAGACTCCCGGTTGCTGGACTTGCAGGCGCGAAGTACCACATCTACCTTTGCTTTAGGCTCTTAGACTGGCTTCTCCAGGTCACCTCCTGCTGTGAGGACGAAGGTGACCTTAACGTGGGGCTTGTCGAAGGACCGCACAGACGACCTCGCTCTTTGGGGAGCTGAGGGTCCAGCGCGGGCTTGGCTTGGCCAGGCGGGAGCGCGCACCCCCACCCCCGCGGGCGGCGCCCCAGCCTCTTCCTCTGCTACCGTAAACGGAAATGCGCGCGGCGCGAACAAGCTGGTGGCCAGCGCCTGTCTGCAGGGACGCAGTCAAGTGGCTCAGGTGGGCTCTCAGATTGTGCCTTTTATGCACCAGCACGGAGACTTCCTTTCCCCATAGAGTCCGGGCACTATCTTGACGTTAAGAGCACCAGTTATGTTAGGTAGAAATCAAGGGGTGCTGTGATTTTCCTGTTCCCTCCAACAATATCTTTAAAAGCATTCTCTAGAAGGCGGTTGTGAAGTGTACGTTCTCATTTGAAATTACAGAATTTAGGGAGAGCTTTGGGGTCAATATTTGAACATTCCTAATTCCTCTCTTGGCATAATAAAAATATGAAATGAGTATGGGAGTGCGATCTTGTAAATCCAGCTGCACCTGAGGATGAGGGAGGAGGATGGAAAGTTCAATGCTTGTGGTTAGCAAGATGCTGCGTCATAAAATAGCAAAGTGGGAGCCTGGCACATGCCTTCCAGCACAAAGGAAGCAGAGGTAGGAGGTTGGGCTGTGAGTTCAAGGCCAGCCTGGGACAACAAAGTGAGTGTCCAGCCTGGGCTACAGTGAGACCCTTCCTTGAATAAAACAAAAAGCAAAGTGTGTGTGGGAGTCCTGAGGAGATGACTCAGCAGTCAAAGGGGTTTGCTTGCAAAGCCTAATGGCCCCAGGTTTGATTCCTCACTACCCATACACAAAGTGGCACATTCATCTGGAGGTTTGTGGTGGCAGGAGGCCTCAATGCACCCATACCCTCTTTAACTTTCTCAAATAAATACATAATTTAAAATAATACTAATAATTTTTTTCACGGTTCCTTCTTTTGCCTCAAAAAGTGACATTTATTCAAAGAGAGATAGAGAAAAAAGACAAGATATCCATCCCTTGGCTCCCTTCCTTCCCCCCTCCAGTTGCTCCTCAGCCCCCCAAGGATTTCAACCCTGGCTAGGGCCAGGGCCAGGAAGCAAACAGCCCCCCTAAATGAGGTCAGCAACATTGAGGGGCATCTCTTCAATGGTGTTCGAAGAGTCCTCTTGTCTTCTTCTGTCACCATGTTAATAGCCACACCCTTGCAGCCAAAACTACCACCCCGACTGATTCTGTGAATGTAGTTTTCCCTGTTGGTGGGAAGGTTGTAATTGATGACTAAAGAAACCTGTTGTACGTCAATGTCTCTGGCCTGTCAAGAAAAGAAAGCTTGTTAGTGAGGATAAAAATCTAAAAATTGGGCTGGAGAGATGGCTTAGCAGTTAAGCGCTTGCCTGTGAAGCCTAAGGACCCCGGTTCGAGGCTCGGTTCTCCAGGACCCACGTTAGCCAGATGCGCAAGGGGGCGCACGCATCTGGAGTTCGTTTGCAGTGGCTGGAAGCCCTGGCGCGTCCATTCTCTCTCTCTCTCTATCTATCTGCTTCTTTCTCTGTTTGTCACTCTCAAATAAATAAATAAAAATGAACAAAAAAAAATTTAAAAAAAAATCTAAAAATTAAGCATGCATGATGTAGGCAGCCAAAGGCAGGCAAACGAAATACACATCCCATGCACTCCAAGGACCCTAGGCATGCCAGGTTTCTTCCAAGTTGCTACGTTCCTGAAAGGGGCTAAATAATTATTTTATTTTTATTTATTTATTGGAGACAGAGAGAAGGGGGGGAGAGAGAAGAATCTGGAGTTCAAAGTCATCCGCAGCTACATAGCAAATTCAAGGCCAGCCTGCGATACTGGAGACTCTCAAAAACAGAAAAACCAAAAACAATAAACTCAGGGGCTGGTAAGAAGGCTCAGTGTTTAAAGGAATTTACTTGCAAATCCTGGCAGGCCCTGTTCAATTCCCAAGCCACCCATATAAGCCAGACACAAAAAGTGGTGCAAGCTGAGTATAGGCAACAGCAAGAGGCCCTGGCACCCACCTCCGCCCCACATACAAATAAAAATTAAAGCCAAAAAAAATAGTTGTGGTGGTGCACCCCTTTAATTCTAGCACTGGGGAGGCTGACATAGGAGGATCGCTGTGAGTTCCATACTTGCCTGAATTTAGATTTATTGAGAGTCCCAGGCCAGCCTGGACTAGAGTAAGACCCTGCCTAAAAAAAAAAAAAAAAAAAAAAAAAAAAAAAAAAGCAGGGCTGGAGAGACGGCTTATAGTTAAGGCTCTTGCTTATCCAAGGTGTCTGGAGTTCATTTGGCCTCAAACTCATAGTGATCCTCCTACCTCTGCCTCCTCAGTGGTGGGATTAAAGGCATGCCTGTCCAGCAAGGGCCCTGTTTTTTTCTCTCCCCGCTCTCTGTCTGCTTCTCTCTCAAATAAAAAGAAAGTGCCTTTAAAAATAATAAAAAATTAAGAAAAACACTGAAACATAATGCTGAATATAGACACACCCTGTAAAATTTATGGTTTATATAGTAGGTCTGTATTTTCAAATAGGGCAATTTAATGGCCAGCATAGGTCCTTTTTTCCCCCCTTTTTCTTTATATTAGTTTTTGTTTTTTTGAGGTAGGGTCTAACCCAGGTTGACCTGTCATTACTCTCAGGCTGGCCTCAAATGCACGGCAATTCTCCTCTGCCTCCGGAGTGCTGGGATTAAAGGTGTGTGACACCACACCTGGCTTTTTTTTTTTTTTTTTTCTTCCCCAGGTAATGTCTCACTGTAGGCCAGGTTGACCTGGGATTTACTTTCTAGTCTCAGAGTGGCCTTGAACCCATGGCAGTCCTCCTACCTCAGCCTCCTGAGTGCTGGGATTAAAGGTATATTAAAATATGTACTTTTGTATTATTCCATCAATATACAATCCTAAACCATCTGTGGGATATACACTGTTAAAACAAGCTTGGGAAATGATAAACTAGTGTGGCACTCAAATCTGAAATAACTGTGCAGTTAACATTAATGTGATATACTCATAGCTGCTTGTGGGAGAGCAGGTATAAAATGAAATCACTAACCAGCTTTCAAGGAAACAAGTAAGAGCATAGGTATCTGAACTATTCTATTGCCAGAAATGTTTTCATTGGCACTATGTTTTATCTTATCAGAGATGAGGACATCAAGGTGATTTTATTCCCATGTATGTGACTAGCTAAGAACACTATAATACTTCGAGGTGAAAAAAGAAGTTGTGAGGGCTGGAGAGATGGTTTAATGGTTAAGGCACTTGCCTGCAAAGCCAAAGGACCCAGGTTCAATTCTCCAGGACCCACATAAGCCAGCTGCACAAGGGGGCACACACGTGTGGAATTTGTTTGCAGCGGCTGGAGGCCCTGGTGTGCCCATTCTCTCTCTCTCTCAAATAAATAAAAATGAACACTTAAAAAAAAAAGTTGTAAACCGGGTGTGGTGGCGCACGCTTTTAATCCCAGCACTTGGGAGGCAGAGGTAGGAGGATCGCCGTGAATTCGAGGCCACCCTGAGACTACATAGTGAATTCCAGGTCAGCCTGGGCTAGAGTGAGACCCTACCACAAAAAAAACAAAAACAAAAACAAAAACAAAACAAAAAAAACTTGTGAGAGAATATGGACACCACAGAAAAGACTTGGTGTGCTTGGCATGCAGAGTTCCCAGGTTTGAGCCCTAGAAACCTTCCCCACCCCTGAAAAAGAAAAGGCTTTTGTGGGTAGAAAAAAATAAATTATATACATGTTCAAGGAAAACTTTGCCTAGATTCTTTGATTAAAATGATCAAAGTTAAATGAAAATGAAGTTAGAGGCCTACTGAAGAAGAAAACTTGGCTCTAGATTTTTATAAGGAGTGGTATAATAAGACAGTATTTCCTAAGACTTGATGGCACCTGTCTGTAATCCCGGCGTTTGGGAAGCATGGGAGGAGAATGAGGAGTTTAGGGTCAGCATTTTAGCTGGGTGTGGTGGTGCACGCCTTTAATCCCAGCACTTGGGAGGCAGAGGTAGAAGGATTGCTGTGAGTTCAAGGCCACGCTGAGTCTACCACTACCGAGTTAATTCCAGGTCAGCCTGGGCTAGAGCAAGACCCTATCTCGAGTAACCAAAAAAATAAAAATAAATAAAATAAAAAAATAAAAATTTAAAAGTAAAAGCTCTTTAGGCCTTTACTGGCAGCATGCAGGAGGCCCTGGATTTCATCCCTCATTAAAGAACAAAAGAAATTAAACGGACTGCACTAAAAACAAAACAAATTTTTCTTTCTTCGGATCATTTCTTAGGGTCTGATCTGCGAAATCGACATAAAAAAGGTCCCATCTATGGGCCCAGCTACTTGGGAAGGTGAGACAGGAGGGTCATTTGAACCAGAAGGTCCACACATTTATGGTTAATATCGTGAGACCTCCATGCTCAAGCAACTCCCAAACCAAAAAAAGGTCAACTCTTTCCAACCTCTCGACTTATGCCAAAAATGCAGTTGCATCGAACAGGATGGCAGAAAATAAAGGCAGTTTGCGGGCATGGTGGCTCACGCCTTTAATCTCAGCCCTTGGAAGCAAGCGCCTTAACCGCTGAGCCATCTCTTCAGCCCTAGGAAGGTAGGATTGCTGTGAATTCGAGGCCAGTTACTTAAACAGGCCAGGCCGCTTGTGTGCGTGGGAGCAGCACCAGCCTCACACCGTGGGCAGGGCAGGCTGATTCCGGGGCGGAGCGGGCAAGGCTGAGCTCTGAGTCTACCCGACGTCACGTGGACAGCCTTCTCTGATGGCTTCTCAAGCTTGCAAGTGACTGTCCTCTAACAAAAAGGTTGAGCACACACACGACGGACACTGGCAAAGTCTTTTTATGTCGCAAGAGTAGAATCAACGAAAAGCTGAGTGCTGGGTGGAGTCTATTTGAACGAAAGACTAGACATCTGGGGTTTAGGCCGGGGCCGCCGCCGCGTTCCGGCTGAGGCCAAACCGGGCGACAGTGCGAAGGCACAAGCCAAAGTCCTCTCAACCTCTGGGCTAAGCCACGAAGGAAAGGAAGATTCTGGACGGCCTTTCCGGCGCCTCCTCGCCGCCCCACCCCCGGCTAGAACCAGGAGTAATTCATACAAAAGGACTCGCCTCTGCCCTCGGGAATCCCAGGGACCATCGATAAATTCTCTTAGTACCCGCCCCGCGGCCTCCGAGTCGAGGAGAGCATGCGCCGCCGAACTGGTTGCGGATCAGGGCGCCGAGCACACAGCACCACGGTCCCCGAGGGCGGGGGAGGGGACGGCAAGGGAGCAAGGCCAGGAGGCGGCGGCGCGGGGCAAACTGGGAAAGTGGTGTCGTGTGCTGGCTCCGCCCTCTTTCCGAGGGTGGGGGAGAACGGTATATAAGTGCCGTAGTCGCCCTGGACGTTCTTTTTCGCAACGGGTTTGCCGTCAGAACGCAGGTGGGTGCCGGGTGTGGCTTCCATAGGCCTGGTCTCGGCCGGGAGCTGGCAGTGGGCCTGCCGGGTCTCTCTCCTGGGCAGCCCCTCCAGCAGCCGTGTGGGCCTCGGCCCCGAGCCCGAGGGGCGCGGCCTTCGCCTTTCCAGAAGCCTCGGCCTCGTGTTCTGGGCGAGGCCTGGCTTGGCGTCCGGGGCGCCGCGTGCCGGTCCGGGCGCGCTGTTGCGGCTGCCTGCTGCCTTGGACACGAGTCCCAGCCGTTTGGGATAACAAAGGAGCCCCAGGTGGTAGTCGCCCGCGGAGCGGGGCCGCTCTCTATGGCAGGACCTCCGCCCCGGGACCGGGCGGGCCCGCGCACATGCCCCGTGTCGCTTGGGCGAGGGGAGGCCTCGGTCCGTCTGCGGGTCGGTGGGGGGAGTTTGGTGGGCCCGGCGTCCCGTCCAACCCGGGCCACCCCGCCGTTCCGCTTCGGGCGGGCGAGGCCGGCCGCTCGGCACCAGTTGCGTGCGCGGAAAGATGGCCGCTGTGGGCCTGCTCCGGGAGCTCAAAATGGAGGACGCGGCGGCCGGGCGGTGAGTCACCCACACAAAGAGACGGGGCCTTCCCCGCCGGCCGCCGCGTTCTGTGACCCCCGCGGCGCTCTGCCCGCCATTGGTCACCTGGGTTACTCCATGTCGCGGTGGGGGAGGGGAGGCAGGCAGTGCGTTGGAGTTTGCTCGTGGGTGGAGACGAAGTTAGGCCAGCGTGGCCTCGCATGTCAGCCTTGGAGTTTGCCCCTCTCGGTCTGGTTCGTGGCTTACCTGGCTCTTACAGCGGCTCACAGGCAATTTTAAGTTTTTTTCCATTTGTTTCTTTAGGTGTCGTGAAAACCACCGCTAAACCGAAGCCAAAATGGGAAAGGAAAAGACTCATATCAACATCGTTGTCATAGGACACGTAGATTCGGGCAAGTCCACCACTACTGGCCATCTGATATACAAATGCGGTGGGATCGACAAAAGAACCATTGAGAAATTTGAAAAGGAGGCTGCTGAGGCAAGTACGAAGGAAACTTTGGGCTAAACTATACTGAGCAAAAACATTAGGAGTAACAACATTAGCAGTTTAAGTCAAGATTTGAATGTTACAAGAGGCAATGCGGGGTAAAATGTTGCTGCCAGACTGAGTTAACGTGTTAATACCACTTTAACCACTGTAAATCGTTACAGATGGGCAAGGGCTCCTTCAAATATGCCTGGGTCTTGGACAAACTGAAAGCCGAGCGTGAGCGTGGTATCACTATTGACATCTCCCTGTGGAAATTTGAGACCAGCAAATACTATGTGACTATAATTGATGCTCCAGGACACAGAGACTTTATCAAGAACATGATTACAGGCACTTCTCAGGTTTGTAAGATCAGTACCTTTATGACTTTGTAGTGGGGAAACCTTTTGCTTGAAGAGCATTCTTTAAAAATGTAACTTTTCTTTCCTGAAAGGCTGATTGTGCTGTCCTGATTGTTGCTGCTGGTGTTGGTGAATTCGAAGCTGGTATATCCAAGAATGGGCAGACCCGAGAGCATGCTCTTCTGGCTTACACACTGGGTGTGAAACAACTAATTGTTGGGGTCAACAAAATGGATTCCACTGAGCCACCCTACAGCCAGAAGAGATACGAGGAAATTGTTAAGGAAGTCAGTACCTACATTAAGAAAATTGGCTACAACCCTGACACAGTAGCATTTGTGCCAATTTCTGGTTGGAATGGTGACAACATGTTGGAGCCAAGTGCAAATGTAAGTGACCTAACTGTTTAACAGTTGAGTGGAAAGGCATGGGAATGGGGAGTTGGTACTGACAATGTTCTGTTTCAGATGCCATGGTTCAAGGGATGGAAAGTCACCCGCAAGGATGGTAGTGCCAGTGGAACCACACTGCTGGAAGCTTTGGATTGCATCCTACCACCCACTCGTCCAACTGACAAGCCTCTGCGTCTGCCTCTTCAGGATGTCTATAAAATTGGAGGTAAGTTTTGTTTTTTTTTGCATGTGGACAACTGTCAACTTGACTTTCAAAAATAATTATGCTGTAAATGTTTCAGGTATTGGAACTGTTCCTGTGGGTCGAGTGGAGACTGGTGTTCTCAAACCTGGCATGGTGGTTACCTTTGCTCCAGTCAATGTCACAACTGAAGTCAAGTCAGTTGAAATGCACCATGAGGCCCTGAGTGAAGCTCTCCCTGGAGACAACGTAGGCTTCAATGTTAAGAATGTGTCTGTCAAAGATGTTCGCCGTGGCAATGTTGCTGGTGACAGCAAAAATGATCCACCAATGGAGGCAGCAGGCTTTACTGCTCAGGTAACAATTTGTAATAGGCAGCGTTTTAAGACATAAGTGCAGAAAATCTAAGATCAGTTCACTGAAAGTTTGTCTTTTCTCAAGGTGATTATCCTGAACCACCCAGGCCAAATCAGTGCTGGCTATGCCCCTGTGCTAGATTGTCACACAGCTCACATAGCTTGCAAGTTTGCTGAGCTGAAAGAAAAGATTGATCGTCGTTCTGGTAAGAAGCTGGAAGATGGACCCAAGTTCCTAAAATCTGGCGATGCTGCCATTGTTGACATGGTTCCAGGCAAGCCCATGTGTGTGGAGAGCTTCTCTGACTACCCTCCTCTGGGTAAGCAAGGATTAAGCAGTTGTACTGGAGATCAAGTGCTATTGCATGTAACCTTCAGTGTTTCTCATCCTAATGTTTCTTCTCTTTATAGGTCGTTTTGCTGTTCGTGATATGAGGCAGACAGTTGCTGTGGGTGTCATCAAAGCTGTGGACAAGAAGGCTGCTGGAGCTGGCAAGGTCACCAAGTCTGCCCAGAAAGCTCAGAAGGCTAAATGAATATTACCCCTAACACCTGCCACCCCAGTCTTAATCAGTGGTGGAAGAACGGTCTCAGAACTGTTTGTCTCAATTGGCCATTTAAGTTTAATAATAGCAAAAGACTGGTTAATGATAACAATGCATCGTAAAACCTTCAGAAGGAAAGGAAAATGTTTGTGGACCTTTTTTTTTGTGTGTGGCAGTTTTAAGTTATTAGTTTTTAAAATCAGTAATTTTTAATGGAAACAACTTGACCAAAAAAACCTGTCACAGAATTTTGAGACCCATTAAAACAAAGTTTAATGAGAAGTTCTGTCTTTCAGTCAATACTGGGCTGTGGCCGGTGAAACTTGAAACTCTAGACATTGAGGAAATGGTCATAACAGAATTTTCATAGGCCTGCCGGGTCTAACCCTCAACCTTGATCTGCCATTCCATTGCTGGGATGAATAACTGATTACTTGCAAGCAGCTGAAATGGTGGTCTTGTCTAAAAAGGTTTAAGGAAATAAAGTTTGAGTATTCCTTTTAATTGGTTAGTTTTCATCTAGAGGGCAAGGTTGAAGATTAGCAAGAGATAAAAAGGCAGAGTGATTACATTTGTAGTAAGCTTTTCTATAGCAGAAAGCTAAGTACTTAAACCACTGGCTTTTTTTTTTTTTTGAGGTAGTTTAACTAGCCCAGGCTGACCTGGAACTGTGAGTCTCTGGGTGGCCTCAAACTCAAAGCCACCGTCCTACCTCTGCCTCCCAGAGTGCTGGGATTAAAGGCACTACAACGCATGGCAACATGGGCATTGTGCAACAATGCACAGTTGATACTAACAAGCATGCATATGAAACCTTGGTGCAAGTTTGATGCCAGCTTGGGATACAGGAGACCTTGGTTTCTTCTAGCCCACCTGCTGGCAAAACTGGGTGGAAGTGAAAGAAAACTATAAAATACTAGGCAGCTGCTAATTATGCAAAGCAAACATTGAGCTGGGGCTTAATTCAGTGGTAGAAGCATGTTAGATGTGAGGTTTAGAGCATCAGTACAGGCACTTAGAGGAAATTATTTTGGCTTTTGGAGGTACGGTCTCACTCCAGCCCAGGCTGACCTGGAATTCACTATGTAGCCTCAGGGTGGCCTTGAACTCTGGTGATCCTCCTACCTCTGCCTCCCGAGTGTTAAGATGTGTTCTGCAAAGGATGCTAAGGATTTTTGAGACAGAGCAGGGTGTTGCTTTATGTATCCCTGACAAGCTTTTTGCCTAGATGGGGTTATGCATTTTTGAAAGTGTAGATGGTTGGGGGACTGCAGCTGGAGCTTAGAGGTTAAGATGCCTGCAAAGCCAAGTACCCTAGGACCAAAGAAAGGCCAGATGTGTGGTGTGGTCTGGAGTTTGTAAGTGCCTAGAGGCACTGGTGTTCCCACTCTGCAATGTCAAAATTAAGAGACATGTTTGTCATGAACATCTTAGCCCTTCCTTACCTATATACCTTCATATGAGGGATGCATTGCGGGTTGAATAGCTAAAGAGCTGTCAGATTCATGAAATATTAACTTTCTATGCATTGTTTTTGCTTGAAGGACAGCAACTGATAGGTAAAGAATTTAGTACCATGGTGGCAGTTATTAAATACGTTAATGCCCTCTTTTTAAAAAGTCTTAAGCCTGCCAGGTGTGGTGCACGCCTTTAATCCCAGCACCTGGGAGGCATAGCTAGGAGGCTACCCTGAGACTACATAGTGAATTCCAGGTCAGCCTGAGCCAGTGAGACCCTACTTAGGGGGAAATTTTTTTTATAATACAAGAAGTTGGGTTGAGCACCACCTACTGGCAGTTACTATTTAAGGGACAGTTTCATTTGGTAAATAGGAATTATTTTGGTCATATTAAGTACCCCCTTTTTCTCTGGTAGGGGTCAAACAGTGCTTCAGCATGCTAAACAAGTGTGAGCTTCATCCCAAACCTGTAATGTGTTTGGTTAAAGGCAAACTACCAAATTGATTTGACTATCTATTCAGTCTTCAGTCTTAGTTACAACCTTGGTGGGAACTTGAGCAGAATTTGCCCTCATGAATTCTAGTATGGTTTCAGAATATCAGAATGAAGCATTCTGGATATGGAGTTACATAGCTTGTAAGGCTATTTGATCTATCCTCAGACATGTAATGAAAAATTCATGGTTCTGGAAGTACTGCCTTAGGGCTTTTACAGAGCATGTGTTAAAATACTGAATAGTCACCATTTCAAATGAGTGGTTTTGGTTGGGTAAAAATGACCCAGTAAACATGAAAATAAAGTGGTATGGTGCTTGTTTTCACTTGGGAAAGGCAGGATGGTCAGTTCAAGGTTATATATAGTGAGTTTGAGAGCAAGGCTCTGGGCTACATGAGATCTCAACACAAAACAATGGGTGACTTCATTTTTCAGTGCTCTTAAAAATGCTCCCTACAGCCGGGCGTGGTGGCACACGCCTTTAATCCCAGCACTTGGGAGGCAGAGGTAGGATCGCTGTGAGTTCGAGGCCACCCTGAGACTACATAGTGAATTCCAGGTCAGCCTGAGCTAGCGTGAGAGCCTACCTCGAAAAACCAAAAAAAAAAAAAAAAAAAAAAAAAAAACCCTACAGCTGAGAGTTTGAGGCCACTCTGAGACTACATAGTGAATATTCCAGGTCAGCCTGGGTTAGCATGAGACCATGCCTCAGAAAAACTCCTTACAGGGCTGGAGGGATGGCTTGGCAGTTAAGGTGTTTGTCTGCAAAGCCAAAGGATCAAGGTTTGATCCCCCAGGACCCACATGCACAAGGGGCTGGAGCCCTGGCATACCCATTCAAATTTTAGAAAATGTTCCCTACAGTGCCACTTGTAGCTATGTTATCCCTGCAACTTAAATCAGTTTAGTTTGGTAATTTTGGGAGAGGGGCCACTGGGGACTGGGTTGAATCCAGAGCTTCCTTAATACAAGGGAAGTACACTACCATTAACCCCCCAGGCTGGGCTCTTAACAGTGACACCCACCTCTGCCTCTCAAGTGCTGGGATTAAAGGTGTGCACCACCATGCCCAGCTAAAATGGTATTTTTTTGGTTTTTCGAGGTAGTGTCTCAACTCTGGTCCAGGCTGACCTGTAATTCACTATGTAGTCTCAGGGTGGCCTCAAACTCAGCGATGCTCCTACCTCAGCCTCCCAAGTGCTGGAATTAAAGGCATGTGCCACCACGCCCGACTCTGGTCTTCAGTCCTTATTGGAAGACCGAAGATGTGGCTTCTGGTGTTCAAAGGATGGTAAAACTGGGAGATGCACTAATCAGCAAGCAGTAAGGGCAGTCAGACAAAAGGCCTTCCTGGGAGTCTTAGATACAGACTGTAGCAGGAAGGTCTTCAGCCCCCAGTTAACCACCAGTTTAGGTATGCTTCTTGGAAAAGCCCTTACAGACTTGCCCTCTTATTCCTAATCTGACCAAGATGACAATAGAAATTATTGGTCATACAGGGTGAACATATCTATAGACAAAATGACTGGAGCCCTGAGGTCATGCTTAAGTACATGCTTTGGCAAAGATGAGACAGGAGCCTCTTTCTGGGCTAACACACAGATTGGCATTCCAGGAACAAGCAGTCATCAGGCCTATTTGTGGCCATAGAGTTCTCACTAGTCTGTCCACAAAGGCTAAAGTATTTGAGGAGTCAGCCAAGCAGCCCAGCTGGTCACAGCATTCTAACCCTTATAACTACCAGATGTGCTGGTAGTTATAAACAGCACCATTCCAGTTTTTCTGTCAGTTCTGGCTTAGACACAGGGAAATCTGCTTTTACTGTTAGAGCACAGCCAGGAGGGCTTTATAAGAAAAAAGGTCTATCAGGGCTGGAGAGATGGCTTAGTGGTCAAGGCACTTGTCTGCAATTCAATTCCCCAGGACCCATGTAAGCCAGATGCACAAGGTGGTACATGCACCTGAAGTTCATTTGCAGTGGCTGGTGTGCCCCATTGTCTTTCCACCTCCCTTCTGTCTCAAATAAATAGATAATAAAATATTAAGAGCCGGGTGTGGTGGCACACACATCTTTGATCCCAGCACTTGGGAAGCAGAGGTAGGAGGATTGCCGTGAGTTCAAGGCCACACAGCTTGAGCTAGAGTGAGACCCTTACCTCGGGACCCCCTCCCCCCAAAAATCAGGCTGGAGAGATGGATCAGGCTTGCAATGCCTGAAAACCTAGGTTTGATTCCCCAGTACCCATGTGGTGTATGGATCTGCAGTTTGTCATGGAAATGAGGCCCCTAGCACACCCATATTTAAATTTTATTTACTCTTTTTTCCCCCCTTAGTTTTTTGAGGTAGGGTCTCTGTCTAGCACAGAACTCATGGCAGTCCCCCTACCTCTGCCTCCCAAGTATTGGGATTAAAGGTGTGAACCACCACACCCAGCTTTTATTTTATTTTATTTGAGAGACAGAAGCAGAAAAAGAGAATGGGCGTATTCTGGAGAGGCAGAGGTAGGATTGCTGTGAGTTTGAGGGCAGCCACAGTGAATTCCAGGTAAGTCTGGGCTAGCGTGAGAACCTACCTCGAAAAACAAAACGGCTGTAGAGATGGCTTAGCGGTTAAGCGCTTGCCTGTCAAGCCTAAGGACGCCAGTTCCCCAGGACCCACGTTAGCCAGATGCACAAGGGGCACACGTGTCTGGAGGTCCTTTGCAGTGGCTAGAGGCCCTGGTGTGCCCATTCTCTATCTACTGGCCTCTTTCTCTGTCTGTCGCTCTCAAATAAATAAAAAGAAAAAACAAAAACAGCAAGTTCTGGGATCTGTAAGAGACTCCCAACTCATTAAGAGGGTGGAAGAGCAATGGTGCCCTGCTCTGGCCACTGCAGGCACATGCACTCTGCTGCAGGCAAGCACATGGGGCATGGCATGGGGACATACCACGCATATATCACAGCAAAAACATAGTATGAATGTGCCAGAGCCACTTGCTGCAACAAAATCCAGATGCATGCACCACTTTACGAGGGTACTGGGGATTTGCAACCTGGCTGGCAGGCTTTGCAAGCAAGCACCTTTTATCACTGAGTCATCTCCCCAGCCCAATGTTTTTATTTTATGACACCAAATGCTTACCTTTTTTCTCCCTTAACCAGGTGATGAAATGTTTACATTGTGAATGACAGAAAACAATGGTGATTAAAAAACAAACCAACAAAAACAAAAAACAAACAAACAAAAAACATTTATTTGCAAGGAGAGAGAGAGATATGCACACACCAGCTGGCTTTATATGGGTACTGGGAAATCAAACCCAGATCATCAGGCTTTGCATGCAAGCACCTTTAACCACTGGGCCATCTCCCCATGATGGTATATAACCTATTATGCTCAACTTTTTTCCTTTTGTTTTTTTTGAGCTGACCTGGAATTCACTATGTAGTCTGAGGTTGGTCTTGAAGTGTCAGTAATCCTTCTACCTCAGCCTCCCAAGTGTTGGGATTACAGGTTGTGCCAGCACACCTGGCAATTTTTCTCAGATATATAAAAATGCACAACTATAATCTTTGTCTTACAAACTAATGACAAGCCCATAACCCAGTCAAACCATTTTCACAGGTGTTACAACTGTTCTCTCCATGTATTCATTTTACAAGTCTTCCATGCAATAAAAAACTACAACGTCCTCTCTTGAAATTTCTCTGTGCCATGTAAGTACTCATCAGTTTGGGGCAGTTTCTTCATGGCTGCCTATCTTTGCTGAGAGGTCTTCACAAATCTGAGCAGATTGACGATGGCAGCAGGTGTCATTCCAGGTATACGACTAGCAGCCCCAATCTAGGAATTCAAGCCACAAGAGAACCAAAGTGAGCCGTATCAAATCAAATCCACTCTCCTTACAACTTTATAAAATATGTAGGTTTAAAAAAATATTTTATTTTTATTTATTTATTTGAGAGAGGGAAAGAGGTAGACACAGAGAGAGAATGAGAATGGCGCACTAGGGCTATCAGCCACTGCAAACGAACTCCAGATGCATGCACCACCTTGTGCATCTGGCTTACGTGGGTACTGGGGAAGCGAACAGAGGTCTTTTGGCTTTGCAGGCAAGCAAATTAACCGCTAAGCCATGTCTCCAGCCCCCCCCCCCCCCGAGGTAAGATCTTACTCTAGCCCAGGCTAACCTGGAATTAACTATGCAGTTTCAGGGTGACCTCAAACTCATGGTGATTCAACTACCTATGCCTCCTGAGTGCTGGGATTAAAGGTATGTGCCACCACACCTGGCTCACACAAACATTTTTTAAAATTTATTTATTTTTTTAATATTTTTATTTATTTATTTGAGAGTGACAGAGAAAGAGGGAGAGAGACAGAGAGAGAGAATGGGCGCGCCAGGGCCTCCAGCCACTGAAAATGAACTCCAGACGCGTGCGCCCCCTTGTGCATCTGGCTAACGTGGGTCCTGGGGAATCGAGCCTCAAACCGGGGTCCTTAGGCTTCATAGGCAAGTGCTTAACTACTAAGCCATTTCTCCAGCCCTTAAATTATTTTTATTGACAACTTCCATAATTATAGACAATAACCCATGGTAATTCCTTCCCTCCACCCCCTTTCCCCTTTGAAACTCCATTTTCCAATCATATCCTCTCCCCTCTCAATCAGTCTCTCTTTTATTTTGATGTCATGATATTTTCCTCCTATTATGATGGTCTTGTGTAGTTAGTCTCAGGCACTGTGAGGTCATGAATATCCAGGCCATTTTGTGTCTGGAGGACCACGCTGTAAGGAGTCCTACGCTTGGATGTGACAGATTTCAGTGCTGAGCACTCTTCTGCTAAGAAGTGACAAAGGAGTGTACAGCACTGAAACATCTCTATCAGACCTTCCAAGGCTCAGGGTCTGTTGTGGAAGAGGTGACAGAAAGAATGTAAGAGCCAAAGGAAGGGCAGGACTGCTTACAATGCAATCTTCCAGACACAAAATGGCCTGGATATCCATGACCTCACAGTGCCTGAGACTAACTACACAAGACCATCATAATAGGAGGAAAATATCATGACATCAAAATAAAAGAGAGACTGATTGAGAGGGGGAGGATGAAAGCGATGGGACTGTCAATAAAAAATAAAGACAAAAAGAAAAAAAAAAAAAAGAGCTCCAAGGCTGGGCGTGGTGGCGCATACCTTTAATCCCAGCACTCCGGAGGCAGAGGTAGGAGGATCGCCATGAGTTTGAGGTCACCCTGAGACTACAAAGTGAATTCCAGGTCAGCCTGGGCCAGAGTGAAACCCTACCTAAAAAAAAAAGAAAGAGCTCCAGATCTAGTGAGCAAGAATTCTGTGGGGAAACAGAATGGAAGGGTAACACAGGAGGACATATTCCTCTGGTCTGTCCATGTGTGTGCACTGGGTGTGTGCCCATCTGTACACACATGCAAGACTGGCCTCAAACTCACAGGGATCCTAGTCTCTTAGTGCTGGGATTATAGGCATGAGCCTCCACACCTGGCTTTACGATTGGCTGACTCGAGTCCCAGTGATCCCTCTCAGTGCTGGGATTACAGGTATATGCTGCCATGCCTGGCTGTATTTATTGTACATGCTTCAAACATTATCCCTCAAATTTTCTTCTTTATACTTTTCTTGTCTTTTCAAAAAAAATAATGGCTGACAGTTAAAGGCACTTGCTTACAAAGCCTGACCGCCTGGATTTGATTTCCCACTACCAGATGTATGTAAAGCCAGATGTATGATGAAGTGGTGTATGCACCTGAAGTTCAGTTCCAGTGGCAGTTGGCTCTGCTGTGGCCATACTCTCTGTTTATCTGAAATAAATAAAATAGCAGGGTGTGGTGGCGCCCACCTTTAATCTCAACTCGGGAGGCAGAGATAGGAGTTTGAGGCCACCCTGAGAATACAGAGTGAATTCCAGGTCAGCCTGGGCTAGAGTGAGACCCTGCCTTGAAAAACAAAAAAACAAAAAACAAACAAACAAAAAACCCAAAAAGCACCAAAACCAAAACACAGATATATACAAAAGTAACATAAAACGTTATTTTATGTGTGTGTACTTATGTATGTAGAGGTCAGAGAACAACCTTGAGGTGTTGGTTCTTTCACCTTTACATATTTTTTTCAAGGTAGCCCAGTTTTTTCATTCTATTTTTTTCACGCTAGCCCAGACTGACCTAGAATTCACTATGTGGTAGTTTCAGGGTGGCCTCCAACAGACATTAATCCTCCTACCTCAGCCTCCTGAGTGCAGGCGTGTGCCACCATGCCCAACTTTTTTTTTTTTAAACAGGGCCTCTCTTGTTTGCCTCTGGGAAAGGCAGGCTAGTGTTGAGATTCTCCCGACTCTAACTCCCACTGCTATATGCATGTTGGGATTTCTGATGCATATGCCACTTCGTATCCAGTTTAAAATGAATGCTGGGGATCTGAACTCTGGTTAGCAAGGCTTCCAGCACAAGTGTCTATAACTGCTGAGTCACCTCCCAAGCCCCTCTTTTTGAAACAGGATCTCAACAAATACATACATGTATAATAAACATTTATTAGAAATGCAATATTATAAGCTAACTTTGCTTATATTAACCATGAAGAAACTTGCTTACATATGCAATCTCACACACATACTGAGGCTAAAGCATGGGGTGAGGAACTCTGGCTCCCTTCTTCCTCCCATTAGCTTTCAGGCAACACTGTGCAGTCCCTAGGGAGGGATCAGAGTAGTAATTTGAAAACCATGAAAATATGGTTTAAGTCATGAATGTGTACATATGCTCATACAGACATACCCGTATCTGTTGCATATAAATAAAACTTAACTGTTTTTATTTTTTTGCAAGAGACAGAGAAAGAATGGACCCCCAGCCACTGCAAACTCCAGATGCGTGGGCCATCTTGTGTAACTGGCTTATGTGGGTCCAGGGGTATCGAACCGGGGTCCTTTGGCTTTGCAGCCCATAAATAAAATTTAAGGATAGTTTATGATTAAAGAAACCACGGGGGTGGGGGGTGCCGGGGAGATGGCTCAATGGTTAAGTTACTTGCCTGAAAAGCCTAACAAGCTGGGTTGGTTTCCCCAGTACCCACGTAAAGCCAGATGCACAAGGTGGCATGTGTATCTGGTGTTCGTTTACAGTGGCTGGAGGCCCTGGAATGCCCATTCTCTCTCTTTCTCTGCAAATAAATAAATAACGCATGCACGCACGCATGTGTGTGTGTGTGTGTGTAAATGAAAGAGGGCTACAGAGATGGCTTAATGCTTAAGGCGCTTGCTGGTGAAGCCTAAGGACCCACATAAGTCAGATGTACATGGCGGCACATGCATCTAGATTTTGTTTCCAGTGTCCAAAGGCCCTGGCATGCCCATTCTCTCTCTCATAAATAAATGGGGGCTGGAGAGATAGCTTAGTGGTTAAGCACTTGCCTATGAAGTCTAAGGACCCCGGTTCGAGGCTCGATTCTCCAGGACCCACGTTAGCCAGATGCACAAGGGGGCGCACGCGTCTGGAGTTCGTTTGCAGTGGCTGGAAGCCCTGGCGTGCCCATTCTCTCTCTATCTGCCTCTTTCTCTCTGTCACTCTCAAATAAATAAAAATGAACAAAAAAATAAAAATAAAAGGAAAAAAAAAAAGAAAACAGAAACAAAACATTAGGGCTAGACAGATGGCTAAGCAATTAAAGGCTCTTGCTGAAAACATGGGTTCAATTCCCCAGTACCCACTTAAAGCTAGATGCACAAGGTAGTGAGTGTGTCTAAATTTCATTTGCAGTGGGAGGAAGCCCTGGCATGCTTATTCTTTCTCTCTCTCTCTTCTTGCAAATTAATAATAAAATATTATCTTTGCCTGGTGTGGTGGTGCATGCCTTTAATCCCAGCACTTGGGAGGGGAGGTAGGAGGACTGCTGTGAGTTTGAGGCCACCATGAGACTACACAGTGAATTCCATGTCAGCCTGGGCTACAGTGAGACCCTACCACAAAAAGCCAATAAATAAATAAAGTAAAAACAGGAGATATATGAAAGCTATAAGCCTTAGGTTTAAAAACACAAAAGCAAGGCTCTTTGTCATCTGTTCTTGTTCTGCTGCTGCCCAGTTTCTTACCGTCTGTGGGCGACTGAAGTGTAGTTTCTCTCGAACTTCGTCCGACAAAGACACATCCCTGATAGTTAAATAATCCAGGTCTTGTGGCAGCCCTAAAGCTTCGTCTTGCTGAACTTCATTGATTTCTTGTAGCTGATAAAACAGTACTGACTCATATGTAGCTGTCAACAAAATGAGAATTATATCATTATACCGAGATTATATGAAAAATCCTTTACTAGTTACAAAGAGCTTTTGCATGCACCATTGCATTTAGCACAATGAACATGTTGGTGGGGTAGATGATTGAAGGTCCACTTTGTGTTTTTTGTTGTGTATGTGTGTGTGTGACTTTAAGGCAGGATCTCATGTAGCACAGGTTGGACTTAAACTTGCTTGTAATGAGTTCTTGATCTTTCGGCCTCAGCTTCCCAAATGCTAGATTACAGGCATGTGCCAATCTCACCGGGCTGGTATTCCCTTTGCATATTAACTACAATATTCCATCTAATAGTTTGATGCCTATCCATTTCAAGTATCTAGGCAAAAAAAAAAAAAAAAAAGACATATGAAAGCCTACTTTTTTAGACAATGGCACATTCAGAAGCCATAGGTTGTTACTAGAAAATTTTCAGTGCCAGAAATGGGATATCTTCCAGTGAGTTGTTGGCCAGGGAGTCCTCTGTTGCCTCTAAAACATCTCCTTACCTATATCTTTCTCCCTCGCTCTCTCAAATAAATAAAAAAAAAAATTTTTTTTAAAAGCCTAGCACTCCAGGCCAGGTGGTGCACACCTTTAATCCCAGCACTTGGGAGGCAGAGGTAGGAGGATTGCCATGAGTTCAAGGCAACCCTGAGAATACACAGTAAATTCCAGGTCAGCCTGGGCTAGAGTGAGACCCTACCTCAAAAAATAAAACAAAGACGGGCGTGGTGGCGCATGCCTTTAATCCCAGCACTCAGGAGGCAGAGGTAGGAGGATTGCCGTGAGTTTGAGGCCACCATGAGACTTCATAGTGAATTCCAGGTCAGCCTGGGCTAGAGTGAGACCCTACCTCAAAAAACCAAAACCAACCAACCAAACAAAAAAAAACCTAAAAGCAAATAAAAGCCTATGGCAGGGGAGGTCATAAGCCTTAGGGATGTAAAGCCTGCTCTTGTCTGGCCACATGCATATATTATGCTCACCAAACTGCCCTGTAAGCAGTACACTTAATGTATGTGTGTGTATATATATATATATATACATACATACATACATACATATTTTGGTTTTTCGAGGTAGGGTCTCACTCTGGCTCCGGCTGACCTGGAATTAACTATGTAGTCTCAGGGTGGCCTCGAACTCACAGCGATCCTCCTACCTCTGCCTCCCAAGTGCTGGGATTAAAGGTGTGCACCACCACCATGCCCGGTTCATACCCATATATTAATGCTACTCTCACTTTTGGTTAGAGAAGCTTCTCTTTTAGATGGCAGGGACCATTGGGATGACCCCAAAGGCAACATCGTGCTAAGAAGTGACAGAGGAGTGTCCAGCACTGAAACATCTCTATCACACCCTCCAAGGCTCAGGGTCCGTTGTGGAAGAGGTGGCAGAAAGAACATAAGAGCCAAAGGAAGGTAGGACTCCTTACAATGCAACTATCAGAGAGAAATTGGCCTCGATACCCATGACCTCAGTGCTTAGCAGTACCTTCACAAGGCCCCCATAATAGGAGAAAAAGATGATGACATCAAAATAAAAAAGAGACTAACAGACAGATGGAGGGGATATGATGGAGAGTGGAGTTGTGAAGGTGGGGGAGGGGAGGGGAATTATCATGGTTTATTATCTGTAAGTATAGAAGTTGTCAATAAAAAAATTATACATTTAAAAAAAATTTGCCTCTCTCTTTCAGCCACTTCTCTCTCTTTCTGATCATACTGTCTCCCCTACCAGGTAAGTATCTCTCTCTTTTAGACAGTCTCCTGTAGCCCAGGCTGGTTTCAAATTCACTATGTAGTCAAGGGTAACCTTGAACTACTAATTCTCTTGCCTCTACACATTCCAAGTGCTGGCATTACAAGCATGTGATACTATGCCCACCTACATTTTCTTTTCTTTTCTTTTTTCTCTCTTTCTTCTTTTTTTTTATTTTTATTTTTTGATTTTTCAAGGTAGGGTCTCACTGTAGCCTAGGCTGACCTGGAATTCACTATGAGTTCGAGGATGGCCTCGAACTCATGGAGATCCTCCGACTTCTGCCTCCCAAGTGCTGGGATTAAAGGCATGTGCCACCATGCCCGGTTACATTTGATTTTTCTGTCAGTGCAAACCTTATTTACAACTTTCCCTCAGTTTGAATGGTAGTTCACAAGACGTTTCTCCAAGAAAATGGTCTTCTGAATTATTGTCATGTGAAATTGTGTATGTGTGTGATGCTAGAGATTAAACCCAGGGTGCTGTACATGATAGGCAAGTGCTCAACTACTCAGCCATATCCTCAACCCCAAAGCTGTTATGTTTTTTTTTTTTTTTTTTTTTTTTGCTTATTTTTACTTACTTATTTGAGAGCAACAGAGAGAGAAAGAGGCAGAGAGAGAGACAGGGAGACAATGGGTACGTCAGGGCCTCCAGCCACTGCAAACGAACTCCAGATGCGTGCGTCCCCTTGTGCATCTGGCTAAACGTTGGTCCTGGGGAATCGAGCTTCGAACCAGGGTCCTTAGCTTCACAGGCAAGTGCTTAAGCGCTAAGCCATCTCTCCAGCCCAAAGCTGTTATGTTTTAAAGCGAGGCTTCTTAGTTGAAAGCAGATAAATAATTTAGTTGTTTTGTTTGTTTTTTGTTTTTTGTTTTTCTGAGGCAGGGTTTCATTCACTGTAGCATAAGCTGGCATGGAAGTCACTCTTCCTACCTCAGTCTCCTGAGTGCTGGGATGAAAGATGTGCTCTACCACACCCAGTTTATTTTCATGCTTTTTGAGACAGCACCTTACTAAATTGGCCAGACTGGCCTTGAATTTGCTTTGTAGTCCAAGTAGGCCTTGAATTTGCAATGCTCCTGCTATCGGGATAATAGGTCTGTGACACCAGGCCCAACAAAATCTGTTTTAAAACCCAAATTGTCCCATTCAACAAAGGTTTTTACCATGTAGGAGGATCTATAGCTCAATGTCATTCTTGGGTACACAGCAAGTTCAAGATCAGCCTGGACTACATCAGACCTTGACTCAAATAAATAAATAAATAAATAAATAAATAAATAAATAAATAAATAAAAAGAGGGCTTGGGGAGATAGCTCAGCAGATAAAGGCCCTTGCCTGTCTCAGGTTTGATTCCCCAGTGCCTATGTAAGCCAGATGCACAAAGTGGTACATGCGTCTACAGTTCTTCTGCAGTGGCAAGAGGCTCTGGTTCCCCCCCCCCCCAACACACACACACTCTCTGCTGGTAAATAGGGCTACAGTGAGATCCTACCTAGAAAAACAAAACAAAACTAAAAAAAAAGTTGTAAGGTACCAAGGCTTTGTTTGTAGTCAGACATTATAGGTTCAAATCCCAGCCATGCCACTCACCAAATGAATGATCTTTGAAAAATTATTACTATCTAAAACATGGGGCTTGGAAGATAGCTCAGTGGATGAAGCACTTGCTGTACAATTTTTTTTTCTTAATTTTTATTAACATCTTCCATGATTATAAAAAATATCCCATGGTGCTACCCTCCCTCCCCCCACTTTCCCCTTTGAAATTCCATTCTCTATCATATCCCCTCCCCATCTCAATCAGTCTCTCTTTCATTTTGATGTCATGATCTTTTCCTCCTCTTATGATGGTCTTGTGTAGGTAGTGTCAGGCACTATGAGGTCATGGATATCCAGGCCATTTTATGTCTGGAGGGAGCACGTTGTAAGGAGTCCTACCCTGCCTTTGGCTCTTACATTCTTTCTGCCACCTCTTCCGCATTAGACCCTGAGCCTTGGAAGGTGTGATTGAGATGTTACTCAGTACTCCAGTCACTTCTTTCCAGCACTATGATACCGTCTGAGTTATCCCAAGGTCACTGCCATCTGAAAAGAGAAGATTCTCTACCCAAAGTGAGAGTAGCGTTAATATAAGGGTATAAATATTAAGAGAAGTGCTTACTGGGCAGTTTGATAAGCATAGTATATACATTTTTCCAGACATCAGACATCAGCAGATGTTACACCCCTAGGGCTCATGACTACCCCTGTTTTAAGTTTTCAGTATCAGGGATGTATCCCCCCCCCCCACCATGGAGCGGGCCTCCTGTCCAATTGGAGGGCAGTTGGTTTCCACCATGACAGGTGTGCCACTATTGAACCTGTTGGCTAATTTGGCCTGGCTGGCCAATTATAAGGCTTGCAGTGTCCACTGTTGAGTATTTTCGCTGTTGATATCTCTCTCCCATTGAACTACATGTAGAATGGCTTCTTCCAGCTTTCTCTCAGCTGGTCTACATGGAAGAGGTTATCACCTCAGTTCCAGCAGAATTTCTCAGTGGCCTTGCCACCCAAATATGTGGAGTCTTCAGCAATAGGGTCTTATCATCTATTCCTGGTGGAAAACCAAGGGCCTCGGCAATGGCCTATAATGTTTTGGGGCATCAGGAACCTCCCTGGCCAAAAACTCACTGGAGGTATCCCATCCCTGGCACTGAAAATTTTCTAACAACGATCTATGGCTCCTGAGTGTTCCATTGTCCAAAACCGGAGGATTCCATATGATTTGTTTGCATCCTCTTAGATTTTGATTAGCCCTCCCTCCACTTTTCCTTTGCTCAATCTCTTCCCCTGACCTCACTTTGGGCCTTTTCACCCCCGTTAATCTATTCTTCTACTTACATATATACAATATCAACCTATTAAATACCCTCCTCCCTTCCTTTCTCTTCCCTTTATATCTCCTTTTTAACTTACTGGCCTCTGCTACTGAGTTTTTTCTTTCTCGCACAGAAGTCCAATCATGTGTAGCTAGGATCCACATATGAGGGAAAACATGCGGCGCTTGGCTTTCTGGGCTTGGGTTACCTCACTTAGTATAATCCTTTCCAGATCCATCCATTTTCCTGCAAATTTCATAACTTCATTTTTCTTTACCGCTGAGTAGAACTCCATTGTATAAATGTGCCACATCTTCATTATCCACTCATCAGTTGAGGGACATCTAGGCTGGTTCCATTTCCCAGCTATTATGAATTGAGCAGCAATAAACATGGTTGAGCATGTACTTCTAAGGAAATGGGATGAGTCCTTAGGATATATGCCTAGGAGTGCTATAGCTGGGTCATATGGTAGATCAATCTTTAGCTGTTTTAGGAACCTCCACACTGATTTCCACAATGGCTGGACCAAATTGCGTTCCCACCAACAGTGTAGAAGGGTTCCTCTTTCTCCACATCCCCACCAGCATTTATGATCATTTGTTTTCATTATGGTAGCCAATCAGACAGGAGTGAGATGGAATCTCAATGTAGTTTTAATCTGCATTTCCCTGATGACTAGGGATGTAGAACATTTTTTTAGATGCTTATGCGCCATCCGTACTTCTTCTTTTGAGAACTCTCTATTTAGTTCCATAGCCCTTTTTTTAATTAGCTTGTTTGATTTCTTATTTAGCTTTTTGAGTTCTTTGTATATCCTAGATATTAATCCTCTATGAGATATATAGCTGGCAAAGATGTTTTCCCATTCTGTAGGTTGCCTCTTTGCTTTATTCACAGTGTCCTGTGCAGTACAAAATCTTTGTAATTTCATGAGGTCCCAGTGGTTAATCTGTGGTTTTCTTGCCTGAGCAATTGGGGTTATATTCAGAAAGTCTTTGCCAAGACCAATATGTTGAAGGGTTTCCCTCATTTTTACTTTAGCAGTTTCAGAGTTTCAGGTCTGATGTTAAGGTCTTTCGTCCATTTGGACTTAATTCTTGTGCATGGAGAGAGAGAAGAATCTATTTTCATCCTTCTACAGATATATATCCAGTTTTCCCAGCACCATTTGCTGAAGAGGCTGTCTTTTCTCCAATGAGTATTTTTGGCATTTTTATCGAATATCAGGTGGCTACAGCTACCTGGACTTATATCTAGGTCCTCTGTTCTGTTCCATTGATCTACATATCTGCTTTTGTGCCAGTACCATGCTGTTTTTGTTTCTATGGCTCTGCAGGTTAAAATCAGGTAGGGTGATACCACCCGCCTTATTCTTGTTGCTCAGTATTATTTTAGATATTCGAGGTTTCTTGTGATTCCAAATGAAGTTTTGGACATATGCAGGACATTTCATCCAAATGCTGCAGAATATACATTCTTTTCAGCAGCACATGGAACATTCTCTAAAATAGACCATATATTAGGACACAAAGCAAATCTTAACAAATACAGGAAAATTGAAATAATTCCTTGCATTCTATCTAACCACAATGGAATCAAACTATAAATCAATAGCAAGAAAGGCTATATAGAACATACACAAAATCATGGAAATTAAACAACACACTACTAAATGATGAATGGGTCAATGAAGAAATGAAGAAGGAAATCAAAAAATTTATAGAGTCCAACGGTAATGAGAACACAACATACCAAAATCTCTGTGACACAATGAAGGCAGTTCTAAGAGAAAAATTTATAGCTTTAAGTGCCTATATTAAGAAATTAGAAAGGTCGCAAGTAAATGACCCAATGCTTCACCTTAAAGCCTTGGAAAAAGAGGAACAAGGCAAACCAAAAATCAGTAGACAGGAAGAAATAATAAAGATTAGGGCAGAAATTAATGAAATAGAAACCAAAAAAACAATCCAAAGAATCAATGAAGCAAAGAGTTGGTTCTTTGAAAGGATAAACAAGATTGATAAACCCTTAGCAAATCTGACCAAAAGAAAGAGAGAAGAGACACAAATTAATAAAATTAGAGATGAAAAAGGTAACATCACAACAGATGCCAGAGAAATTAAAAAAAATCATAGGGACATACTATAAAAGCATTTACTCCACTAAGTATGAAAATCTGAAAGAAATGAATGATTTCCTTGATTTATTATTTATTTTTATTTTTATTTTTGGTTTTTCTTTTTTTTTTTTGGTTTTTCGAGGTAGGGTCTCACTCTAGCCCAGGCTGACTTGGAATTCACTATGGAGTCTCAGGGTGGCCTTGATCTTACGACGATCCTCCTACCTCTGCCTCCCGAGTGCTGGGATTAAAGGCGTGCGCCACCACGCCCGGCTGATTTCCTTGATTTATATGACCTACCTAAATTAAATCAAGATGAGATTAATCACTTAAATAGACCTATAACAAGCATGGAGATCCAAGCCGTTATCAAAAATCTCCCAATTAAAAAAAGTCCAGGCCCAGATGGATTCACTGCTGAATTTTATCAGACCTTCAGGGAAGAACTAACACCATTGCTTCTTAAGCTTTTCCATAAAATAGAAAAAGAAGGAATCCTACCAAATTCCTTCTATGAAGACAGCATCACCCTGATACCAAAACCAGGCAAAGATAGAACAATAAAAGAAAATTACAGACCAATCTCCCTCATGAACATAGATGCAAAAATCCTCAACAAAATATTGGCAAACAGAATACAAGAATATATCAGAAAGATCATTCACCCTGACCAAGTAGGCTTTATCCCAGAGATGCAGGGATGGTTCAACATATGCAAATTGATAAATGTAATACATTATATAAATGGACTGAAGGACAAAAACCACATGATCATCTCATTAGATGCAGAAAAAGCATTTGACAAAATCCAACATCCCTTCATGATAAAAGTCCTACAGAGACTGGGAATAGAAGGAACATATCTCAATATAATAAAGGCTATTTATGACAAGCCTACAGCCAACATATTACTAAATGGGGAAAAACTGGAAGCTTTTCCACTAAAATCAGGAACAAGACAAGGGTGTCCACTGTCCCCACTTTTATTTAATATAGTACTGGAAGTCTTAGCCATAGCAATAAGGCAAGAGACGCACATTAAAGGGATACAAGTTGGAAAGGAAGAAATCAAGTTATCATTATTTGCAGATGACATGATTCTATATATAAAGGACACTAAAGACTCTACCAGCAAACTGTTAGAGCTGATAAACACCTACAGCCACGTAGCAGGATACAAAATAAATACACAGAAATCAGTAGCCTTCATATATGCTAACAACAAACACACAGAGGATGAAATCAGAGAATCACTCCCATTCACAATTGCATCAAAAAAAATAAAGTACCTTGGAATAAACCTAACCAAGGAAGTAACGAATCTCTACAATGAAAACTATAAGACACTCTAGCGAGAAATTGCAGAAGACACTAGGAAATGGAAAAACATCCCTTGTTCCTGGATTGGAAGAATCAATATTGTGAAAATGGCAATCTTACCAAAAGCAATCTACACATTTAATGCAATCCCCATCAAAATTCCAAAGACATTCTTCACGGAAATAGAAAAAACAATCCAAAACTTCATTTGGAATCACAAAAATCCTCAAATATCTAAAATAATGCTGTACAATTCTTGAATACCTCAGTTCAGATGCTGAGACCCTCATGAAAAAAAGTTGAAAGCTATGGTGGGCTTTGTAATCCTAGCGTATCTATGAAGAAGGGACACAGACACAGGAAAATTTTCTGGAAGCTCATGACGGCAATGGTGAACAACCATGAGACCCTGCCTGAAAACAAGACAGAAGGCAAGTTGTCATCCTCTGACATGGCACGGGCATGCGAGGGCATCTTGTCAGCTGCAAACAAACTCTAGATGCATGTGTCACCAATGTATCTGTCTTTACACGGGCATGGGGAAATTGAACCTGGGGACAGCAGGCTTTGGTAGCAAGCATTCTTTCTTCCTTCCATCCTTTCTTTCTTCTTCTTCTTTTTTTTTTTTTTTTTTTTTTTTTGGTTTTTCGATTCGAGGTAGGGTGTCACTTTGGCCCAGGCTGACCTGGATTTCACAATGTAGTCTTAGGGTGGCCACGAACTCAAAGCAATCCTCCTACCTCTGCCTCCCAAGTGCTAGGGTTAAAGGGGTGCACAACCACGCCCGGCTTACTTTTTCTTTTTATTATTATTATTTCAGAGAGAGCGAGAGAGTGCATGCAAGAGAGAATGGGTACGCCAGGGTCTTAGCCACTGAAATTGAACTCCAGATGCTTGTGCCACCTAGTGGGCATGTGCCACCTTGTGCTTGCCTCACCTTTGTGAGTCTGGCTTATGTGGGATCTGGAGAGTTGAACATTGTCTTTAGGCTTCGCAGGCTAGCACCTTAACCACTGAACCATCTCTCCATTTCAGGTAGCAAGCATTTTTAACTACTGACACAAGTTCCCAGCCCGCTCCACCTTTGACACAGGTTCTCCATCTAACCTAGGCTGGCCTTGAACTCACAGTGATCCTCCTACTTTAGCCATGCCCAGCTTAAAAAAATCAGTTTTAGGGCTGGAGGGATGGCTTAATGGTTAAAGCATTTGCCTGCAAAGCCAAAAGACCCAGGTTCGATTCCCCAGGACCTATGTTAGCCAGATGCACATGGGGGCACATGCATCTGGAGTTCGTCTGCAGCAGCTGGAGGCCCTGGCGCACCCATTTTTCTCTTCCCCTCTTTCTCTGTCAAATAAATAAATAAATAAAAATAAAGTATTTTTTAAAAAAAAGTAGTTTTAGTGTGGTGGCGCATGCCTTTAATCCCAGCACTTGGGAGGCAGAGATAGAAGGTGGGAGGATCACCAGGAGTTTGAGGTCACCCTGAGACTACAGAGTGAATTCTAGGTCAGCCTGGACTAGAACAAGAGCTTACCTTATAAAACCAAAGGCAGGGGTTGGAGAGATGGCTTAGCCATTAAGGTACTTGCTGCAAAGCCTATGGACCCATGTTCGACTCTCCAGATTCCATGTAAGCCAGATGCACAAAGGTGAGGCAAGTGCAAGGTTGTACATGCCCACTAGGTGGCACAAATGTCTGGAGTTCGACTGAGTCCCTGGCGTGCCAATTTTTTATCTCTCTAAAAAAATAAAAAACCGCCGGGCGTGGTGGCGCACGCCTTTAATCCCAGCACTCGGGAGGCAGAGGTAGGAGGATCACCGTGAGTTCGAGGCCACCCTGAGACTACATAGTGAATTCCAGGTCAGCCTGAACTAAAGTGAGACCCTACCTCGTAAAACCAAAAAAAAAAAATAAATAAAAAAAATTAAAAAAAAAAAAAAAAAAAAAAAAAAAAACCAAAGCCAGGTGTGATGAAGCATGCCTTTAATCTCAGCACCTGGAAGGTAGAGATAGGAGGATCTTCTCTGTGAGTTCAAGGCCAGCCTGGCACTACATAGTGAGTTCCAGGTCAGCCTGGGCTGGAGTGAGACCCTACCTCAAAAAAACCAAAGAGGGGCTGGAGAGATGGCTTAGCGGTTAAGGCGTTTGCCTGCAAAGCCAAAGGACCCAGGTTCCATTCCCCAGGACCCACATAAGCCAGATGCACAAGGTGGCAACAACCAACCAACCAACCAACCAACCAACCAAACAAACAAACAAACAAAAAAAACCCAAAGCGAAGCAGGGCTTGGTGTTGCATGCCTTTAATCCCAGCACTTGGGAGGCAGAGGCAGAGGCAGAGGCAGGTGGATAGTCTTGAGTTCGAGGCCACCCTGAGACTACATAGTGAATTTCAGGTCAGCCTGTGCTAGAGTGAGACCCTACCTCAAAACAAAACAAAGTATATATGTATTTTAAGCAAAAAAGTTCTTACCTTCTATTTTCAGTCTCTCAGCCAGCATTCTACATGTTGTATATTTCTTTAATGGCTCTGGAACTGCCCTGGCTAGTGTCTCCATGTCAACTTCCTCATACTTCAGAACATCTAGGGCTCTGCAAAGGTATAACTTTCATTAACATAGGATCCGATTACATGATATAAAGCAGGTTAAAAAAAATTCCTGGCTCAGTGGTTAAAGGCACTTGTGTCAAAGCCTGACATTTTGGTTTGATTTTCTAGTACCTACATAAAGCCAGACACACACAATGACCCATGTGTCTCAGTGCATGTGTCCGGAGTTTGTGTCCACTGGCAAGAGGCCCTGGGGTGCCCATTTTCTCTGTGTCTCAAATAAATAAATAAATAGATTATAAAAAAAGAATGAAGGCTGGAGAGATAGCTTATCAGTTAAGGCGTTTGCCTACAAAGCCTAAGGACCCCAGTTTGATTCCCCAGGACCTACATAACCCAGATGCACAAGGGGGTGCATGCATCTGGAGTTCATTTGTAGTGGCTGGAGGTCCTGGCATGCCCATTCTCTGTATATATCTGCTTCTTTTTTTCTCTCTCTCTTAACATATTTTTTTCTTTATTTTTATTTATTTATTTATTTGAGAGTGGCAGACAGAGAGAGAAAGAGAGAGAGAGAGAGAGAGAATGGGCACGCCAGGGCTTCCAGCCACTGCAAATGAACTCCACACGTGTGCCCCCTTGTGCATCTGGCTAACTTGGGTCCTGGGGAATCAAGCCTAGAACGGGGTCATTAGGCTTCACAGGCAAGCGCTTAACCACTAAGCAATCTCTCCAGCCCTTAAAATATATATTTTTAAAAGAATGAAATTCCTTAGATTAATAACTTTAGAATAATCAAGACATTCTTCTCAGCCGGGCGTGGTGGCACACGCCTTTAATCCTAGCACTAGAATGACTAACAAGAGCTGAGTGTGGTGGTGCACGCCTTTAGTCCCACCACTCTGGAGGCAGAGGTAGGAGGGTCACTGTGAGTTCAAGGCCACCCTGAGACTACATAGTGAATTCCAGGTCAGCCTGGAGTAGAGTGAGACCCTACCTTGAAAAACAAAACAAAACAAAAAAATATATGCTTCTTTGCAAGCATAGTGACTAAATGTAGGAGCATTTACAAAATACTAGGACATCCAAGATTTAGTACTGTCACTGGGCTTAGTGACATATAACTGTTATTCTAGCACTTGGGAGGTGGAGGCAGGAGAATCAGGAGTAAAAGGCCAGCCTTGGCTACACAGTAAGTTCAAAGCCAGCCTGGGTTATAGGAGATGCTGTCTCAAAAGAGAAAAGTGGGCCAGGTATGGTGGTGCTTGCCTTTAATCCCAGCACTTGGGAGGCTGAGGTAGGAGGAGCACTGTAAATTCAAGGCCACCCTGAGACTACATAATGAATTCCAGGTCAGCCTGGGCTAGAGCAAGACAATACCTTGAAAAACCAAACAAGAGAGAGAAAAACAAAATATTGATTCTTCCTAACTCTGTATGAGAATTAGAATGCTAATGAGGTTGTAACAGAGTTTTTTTTCCTTTTTTTTTTTTTGAGGTAGGGTGTTACTGTAGCCCAGGCTGACCTGGAATTCACTATATAGTCTCAGAGTGGCCTTGAACTCACTGCGAACCTCCTACCTCTACCTCACAAGTGCTAGGATTAAAGGTGTGTACCACCATACCTGGCTTTCAATTTAAAAAAATTATTTATTTATTGGAGAGAGAGGGGGGCAGATAGAATGGGTGCACCAAGGCCTCCAGCCACTGCAAACGAACTCCAGATGCGTGCACCACCTTGTGAATCTGGCTTACGTGGGTTCTGGGGAGTTGAACCCAGGTCCTTAGGCTTCGCAGGCAAGTGCCTTAGTCGCTAAGCCATCTCTCCAGTCCCTCTGTTTCAATTTTTACCATGAGAAGTTTTAGCAGTTTTTGGTTCTTTTTTGTTGTTTGAGAAAGGGTCATTGATGAGTGTTCAGTTCTATTTCTACTGTCTACTCTAGGGAAGGGCATGGAGAGAGGACAGCATATATGCAGTTAATTCCCCCATAACGTACACAGATTACCAAAATAATATGCCTAAGTAGTACTGCTGCAGACAGAACAGATGAGATTTCTAGCAACCTGACACACTGGCACATATTGAGATCCAACTAGTAACAGAAACTTAAGGTATGCTCAGGTATATCCTGACTAGTTTAACCCCTTTTATGCTGATCCAGGTATAGCCTTTCATAATACAACTTTCAGCCTCAAAATGATCCCAGATACTACCTTAAAGTGGCATTAACTAGATGACTTGTTGCTCAGTTGATTCTTCACTTATATGTAGGCTTTAAATTTTGTTTAAGCCAGGCATGGTGGTGCACGTGGAGGTAGAGGTAGAAGGATCTCTGTGAGTCCAAGACCAGCCTGAGACTACACAGTGAATTCCAGGTCAGCCTGGGCAAGACCCTACCTCAAAAAAATTTCCTTTTTGGTTAAAAAGTTTTTGTGGACATGCTCCCTCCAGACACAAAATGGCCTGGATATCCATGACCTCACAGTGCCTGACACTACCTACACAAGGCCATCATAAGAGGAGGAAAAGAAGTCTCCATATTGCTTTCCAAAGTGGTTGTACCATCCTACATTCCCACCAACAGTGGATGAGTGTTCCTACTTCTCCACATCCTCGCCAGCATTTATTTTTATTTGATTTTTTGATGTTTGCTATCCTTATTGGGGTAAGGTGGAATCTCATAGTTGTTTTGATTTGCATTTCTCTGATGATTAGGGATGATGAACATTTTCTTAAGTGTATGTTTGCCATTTCTATTTCTTCCTCTGTGAACTGCCTGTTCAGCTCTTTGCCCCATTTTTTTTTTTTTTTTTTTTTTTCGAGGTAGGGTCTCACTCTAGCTCAGGCTGACCTGGAACTCACTCTGTAGTCTCAGGGTGGCCTCGAACTCTCGGCGATCCTCCTACCTCTGCCTCCCGAGTGCTGGGATTAAAGGCGTGCGCCACCACGCCCGGCTTGCCCCATTTTTTGAGTGGGGTGTTTGACTTCTTACTGTTTAGATTTTTGAGTTCTTTGTAGATTCTAGAGATTAGGCCTCTATCAGTTGGATAACCCACAAATATTTTCTCCCATTCTGTGGGTAATCTATTGGCTTTGCTTATTGTATGCTTGTCTGTAAAGAAACTCTTCAGCTTCATGTGATCCCATTGGTTGAGTGACGGTTTAAGTTCATGAGCTACTGGGGTTTTGTTCAGGAGGTCTTTTTCCATTCCTATATCATGGAAAGTACTTCCTAAATTTTCTTCCAGTAGTATTCGATTTTCTGGTCTTATATTGAGATCTTTGATGCATTTGGACTTGAGTGTAGTGCATGGTGAAATGTGTGGGTCAAGTTTCAGTTTCCTGCATATGGTTATCCAGTTTGTCCAGCACCATTTGTTGAAGATACTGTCTTTTTTCCAGCCTATATTGTTTGGGCCTTTATCGAATATCAAGTAGCTATAGTTGCTTGACCCAAAGTCCGGGTCCTCAAGTCTATTCCATTGATCTATACTCCTGTTTTTATGCCAGTACCATGCTGTTTTTATTACTATGGCTTTGTAATATAGCTTTAGATCAGGTATGGTGATGCCTCCAGAGGTATTTCTTTTGCTGAGGATATGTTTGGAAATGCAAGGCCTTCTGCCTTTCCATATGAAATTTGAGATCATTTTTTCTATCTCTGTGAAGAACAAGGTAGGGATTTTAATTGGAATTGCATTAAATCTGTATATTGCCTTTGGTAGGATTGTCCAGACCCAGTTATTCCCTTACTGGGCATCTACCCTAAAACCTTCAAACCACAGACTAAAGAGATTTGCTCAATCATGTTTATAGCGGCTCAATTTGTAATAGCTAAGAGCTGGAATCAACCCAGATGTCCATCACTAGAAGAATGGATAACTAAGATGTGGTATATCTACACAATGGAATTCTATACAGCAGTAAGAAAAAATGACACAATGAAATTTGAGGAAAAATGGTTGAACCTGGAACAGATCATTCTCAGTGAACTTACCCAATCACAGAAAAAAAATCGCCACATAGTCTCACTCATCTACAGCACCTAACCTGAAGCTACCGAAGATACCTTACATACCCAGCAAGCATCTCCTAGACTAGACACTAGGATGGAAGGGGAGGGAGGGGAGGGCATCAAAGGGGTGGGAAACACAAATCTAGACCCAAACGGCAATGGTACCATAATCTTCTACTTACCAAAAGACAGACCAAATGGCTGATCCTTCACTAGGCTGTTACAGGGAACACCTGAACCACAAGACACTGGAGAGGGTAAGATTAAGACTAACCTTAATCTCCTACATCTTCCCTCCCTCACTTCCCCCCTCCCTGTCTCGCCCTCTCTTATCTCTAACTCTTGTATATTAGTTATCTTTTCCCTCATTTTCTTAGTGGGCTCTGACCTGTAACTCCCAGATCCAGCATGGGGCTATCATCCACAATGAGCTTTTGATCAGAGAGACCTACAAGGTTTCCTAAAAGACTGACAGATTTCTGTCAGAGTACTTGATGACCCACCAAAGGCTAGTGGTAAGACCCTACTGCTGAAGATATCTTATGTGATTGACATGCAAATTAGAATGGCATGGCTGGAAGTTAGAAAGAGAGTCAGTCTCCAGACAGTCAGTGCGTCTAGTGCCAGAAGGTGCTACATGGGCGACTGGGGGAAATTGACCAATATCTGTCGAAGCAACGCATGGTCTAACCTACTTAGCAGCAAATAACTTGTTCTGATGCCCACACAAGTGCAGTGGTGGCACAGAGCCATGGTGGGGAACCAACTGCTCTCAATTTGGCTAACTGATCCCCTCACTGGTATGGGACCCATAGCTGGAGCTGAGAAACAAGTCAGAACCAGATCCAAACGTAAACCCACTCTCCAATATCAAGCTACCATTAATTGTGGGCTACAAGAGGGCCTACACGTATTAAATTCTCTATTTAAAAAAAAAAAAAGTAAGGGTTATCTCATTTGTCCTGGTGCTAACTTACTCTCCGTTGGAGAATCTGCTTCTCTTTTTCAGATAGATGTAGATCCTAAGGAGAGAGCCACCCCATCATACCTCAAAAGGGCCCCAGCTGAAACTAAGAAAAATTGGAGAAACAAGCAAGGGGGCTGTTTTCCTGATGAACCGGATACCAGCACAAGGGGGAAGGAGATCAGCACAGAGAAAAATCAACTCCTACCAAATCAGAGAGCCAGAGCCTCAGAGGCCCCCAACACCTCATCACTGAAGCAGACCAAAAATGAACCCAACATGGCTCAGGGAAATTTTGCGGAAGAGGGGGCGGAAAGAATGTCAGAGTCACATGTTGGATCATGATATGCAGAGACATTTATCTTACCCATAACTGTGGGCTAACTCCACAACGCATGACCCGTATACCTCAACAAGGAGGGGCCAAGGGGAGGGGGTAGTTCACGGATGAGCCTAATAATGGTACCAAACTGACTGTATTTGCTGAATACAGAACTGACTAATAAAGAAAAATAAATAAATTAAAAAAAAAAGAGGAGGAAAAGATCATGACATCAAAATAAAAGAGAGACTGATTGAGAAGGGGAAGAGATATGATGGAGAATGGAGTTTCAAAGGGGAAAATGGAGGGAGGGAGGGTATTACCATGGGATATTTTTTATAATCATGGAAGTTGTTAATAAAACTTTGAGAAAAAAAGTTTTTATGGGCTGGAGTGATGGGTTAGTGGTTAAGGCGCTTCCTGCAAAGCCTAAGGACATGTATCTGAAGTTTGTTTGAGGTGGCTGGAGGCCCTGATGTGCCCATTCTCTCTTTCTGCCTCTTTCTGTTTCTCTCAAATAAATATATGATATTTTAAGAAGTGGGCTGGAGAGATGGCTTAGTGGTTAAGGTGCTTGCCTGCAAAGCCAAGGGACCCAGGTTAGATTCCCCAGGACCCACGTAAACCAGATGCACATGGTGACACATGCATCTGGAGTGAGTTTGTGTGCTCATTCTCCCTCAAATAAATAAATAATTAAAAAAAATAAAAAGCCAGGAGTAGTGGCTCATGGTTTTAATCCCAGCACTTGAGAGGCAGAGGTAGGAGGAGTGTCATGAGTTCAAGGCCACCTGGGTTAGAGTGAGACCCTACCTCAAAAAGCCAAAACAAACAAACAAACAAACAAACAAACAAACAAACAAACAAACAAAACACCTTTTTTTTGAGCTGGGTGTGGTGGTGCATGCCTTTAATTCCAGCACTTGAGAGGCTGAGGTAGGAGGATCGCTACAAGTTCAAGGCCAGCTTGGAACTACATAGTGAATTCCAGGTCAGCCTGTGCTAGAGTGAGACCCTACCTTGAAAAAAACAAAAAAATTATTGCAATAGCCTCCTGAGTGCTGGGATCAAAGGCGTGTGCCACCATACTCGGCATGATAGCATTTTTGCAGGAATAGAACATTTCATTTTTCTGGAACCATCTCTTGCTTCTTTAAGCAAGAGCTCTGTATTTCTTTTGTTTCTTTTTCTTTTTTTGTTTTTTCAAGTTAGTGTCTCACTCTAGCCCAAACTGGCCTGGAATTCACTCTGTAGTCTCAGGTTGTCCTCAAACTCAATGGCGATCCAACTACCTCTGCATAATGAGTGCTGGGATTAAAGGCATGCACCACCATGCCTGGCTTCTTTTCTTTCCTTTAATTTTTTTTCTGATTTATTTTTATTTACTTATTTATTGGAGAGAGAAACAGAGCATGAGAATGTGTGTGCCAGGGCCTCTAGCTACTGCAAACAAACTCTAGACGCTTGTGCTACCATGTGCATCTGGCTTACATGGGACCTTCTTTTTCAAAAATATGTATTTTTCGGCCGGACGTGGTAGCACACACCTTTAATCCCAGCACCTGGGAGGCAGAGGTAGAAGAATCGCCATGAGTTTGAGGCCACCCTGAGTCTACAGAGTGAATTCCAGATCAGCCTGAGCTAGAGTGAGACCATACCTTGGAAAACCAAAACAGAGGGCTGGAGAGATGGCTTGGCAGTTAAGCATTTGCCTGTGAAACCTAAGGACCCCAGTTCAAGGTTTGATTCCCCAGGACCCATGTTTTGGAGTTCATTTGCAGTGGCTGGAGGCCCTGGCACACCCATTCTCTCTCTCTCTCTGCCTCTTTCTCTCTGTCTGTCATTCTCAAATAAATAAAAATAAACAACAAAAAAATTAAGAAAAAAGAAAAAAATATATAATTTATTCATTGACACATACACAGAGAGAGAATGTGCCTGCCAGGGCCTCCAGCCGCTGCAAACGAACTCCAGATGCATTCGTCACCTTGTGCATCTGGCTTAGGTGAGTCTTGGGTAATCTTGGGTTCCTTTGGCTTTGCCTTAACCGCTAAGCCCTCTCTCCAGCCCATTAGTGTCTTTTTTCTTCTTTTTAAAAAATTTTTATTTATTTATTTGCAAAGAGATACAGAGATAGAGATGGTCCATTACAGCCTCTTGCTGCTGCAAATGAGTTCTAGATGCATGCACCACTTTGTGCATCTGGCTTTATGCGCATACTGGGAAAATGAACCCAGGTTGTCAGGCTTTGCAAGCAAGCACCTTTAACTGCTGAGCATCTCCCTAGCCCTCTTCCTCATTTTTCCCCAACCAAGCTCTAGGCCAGGTTGAATTGGAACTCTGTATCCAAGGCTGGCCTCCTGAGTGCTGAGATTAAAGGTGTGCCATCACTCTGGCTTCTTCCTATTTTTTTGATTTTTAATCTTCAGGTAGGGTCCCACTTTAGCTCAGGCTGACCTGAAATTTATTATGTAGTCTCAGGGTGGGCTCAAACTCATGCTTGAGTTTTCTTGCTATTTAAAATTTTTTTTTATTTGTAGCCGGACGTGGTGGCACACGCCTTTAATCCCAGCACTCGGGAGGCAGAGGTAGGAGGATCGCCATGAGTTCGAGGCCACCCTGAGACAACATAGTGAATTCCAGGTCAGCCTGGACCAGAGTGAGACCCTACCTCGAAAAACAAAAACAAAAACAAAACAAAACAAAACAAAATTTATTTGTGCTGGGCGTGCCACCACTCAGGAGGCAGAGATAGGAGGATCGCTGTAAATTCAAGGCTACTCTGAGAGTACACAGTGAATTCCAGGTCAGCCTGCGCTAGAGACCCTTGGAAAAACAAAAATAACAGAAATTTTTTTTTGCAAAGACGGAGAGAGACAGAGAAAGAGAGAGAATGGGTGTGGCAGGGCCTCCAGTCTCTGCAAACTAATTCCACATGCACTACTTTGTGTATCTTGCTTAAACGTGGGGAATTGAATTCAGGTCACTAGGCTTTGCAGGTAAGTGACTTAACCACTAGACCATCTCTCCAGTCCCCTCTCCTACTGTTTTTGGTTTTGTCAAGGCATGGTTTTACTCCAGCCCAGGCTGACCTGAAATTAAATTTTTTGTTTTGTTTTGTTTTTTTGTTTTTTGAGGTAGGGTTTCACTCTAATCCAGGCTGACCTGGAATTCACTATGTAGTCTCAGGGTGGCCTTGAACTCACAGAGATCCTCCTACCTCTGCCTCCCAGGTGCTGGGATTAAAGGCATGCACCACGACGCCTGGCTAATTTTTTTTTATTATTATGTAAGAAAGAGAGAGAGAGAGTGAGAGAGGCAGATGATAGATAGACAGACAGACAGATAGAGGGAGGGAAAGTATGGGCGCTCCAGGGCCTCATTCAGATGCATGCACCACCTTGTGCATCTCGCTTTATGTGAATTCTGGGGAACAGAACTCATTTCCCTTGGATGTCTTGGCAAGTGCCTTAATTGCTAAGCCATCTCTCCAGCCCATGACCTGGAATTACTATGTAGTTTCAGGCTGGCCTCAAACTCACAGCCTCCCAAGTGCTAAGATCCACAGCCCCCCCCCCACCTTTTTTGAGGCAGGATCTTGCTACATAGTTCAGGCTGGCCCAGAATCCCCTATTCTCCTGTCCTAGCCTCCTGAATACTGGTATTTTAGTCATGCATTACTATGCTTGTTTAAAACATTTTTTAAAATATATTTTATTTATTTATTTGAGAGAGAAAGGGGGTGGGGGGGGGAGAGAGAATGGGAACATCAGGGCCTCCAGCCACTGCAAACGAACTCCAGATGCATGTGCCCCCTTCTGTATCTGGCTTATGTGGGTCCTGAAGAGTTGAATCGGGATCCTTTGGCTTTGCAGGCAAATGCCTTAACTGCTAAGCCATCTCTCCAGCCCTATTTTTTCTTTTTAAAATAACTTTTAAAGCTAGTGTTCAAATTAATGGCTTCATTATGACATTTTCTTTCTTTCGTCTTCTTTTTTTTTTTTTGAAGTAGGGTCTCACTCTAGCTCAGGCTGTCCTGGAACTCTAGTTCCAGGCTGGCCTTAAACTCACAGTGATCCTCTTACAATATTTTACTTGGGAGAGAGAGGGAGAGAGAGAATGGATGTGTCAAGGCCACCCTGAGCATTTGGCTTTACATGGGTAGTGGGGAAATGAACCTGGGTCCTTTGGCTTTGCTGGCAAGTGCCTTAACTACTTAGAACTAAGCCTTCTCTCCAGGATATATATATATATATATATATATATATATATATATATATATATATATATATATATATATATGTATTTGGTTTTTCGAGGTAAGGTCTCACTCTAGCCCAGGCTGACCTGGAATTCACTATGCAAGGTGGCCTTGAACTCATGGTGTTCCTCCTACCTCTGCCTCTGAGATTAAAGGTGTGTGCCACTACAACCAGCCCAATTACCTTCTATCTATCTCTCTCTCTCTCCTTTTTTTTTTTTTTTTTCCCCAAGGTAGGGTTTTACTCTAGCTCAGGCTGACCTGGAATTTACTATGTAATCTCAGGGTGGCCTCAAACTCACGGGGATCCTCCTACCTCTGCCTCCCCAGTGCTGAGGTTAAAGGTATGCGTCACCACACCCGGCTTTCCTTCTTTTTTCTCTTATCTCCAGTTCTTTACTCCTAACAAAATACTCTGTGATATTTATATGATTTGTACATACGAATTTCTGAGAGAGAGAGAGAGAGAGAAAATGGGCATGCCAAGGCCTGTAGCCACTGTAAATGAACTCTAGACATATGCACCACCTTGTGCATCTGGCTTTATGTGGGTTCTGGGGAACTGGGTCCCTTGCTGGCAAGCATCTAAACTGCTAAGCCATATGCCCTGCACCTATACATACATATTTCTTTAAAGTTTAAAATAATGTGTGCAGACTTTAAGCTCATCTCAAACTCAACTTCAAATCCTACTTGAAAATAGCAAATGTAGGCTGGGAGCGGTGATGCATGCCTTTAATCCCAGCACTCGGGAAGTACAGGTAAGTAGACTGGTGGATCGCCACGAGTTCGAGGCCACCCAGAGACTACATAGTGAAATTTAGGTCAGCTTGGGCTAGAGTGAAACCCTACCTCAAAAAACCAAAACCAAAAACAAAACAAAAAAACAAACAAAAATTATACACACACACACATGACCAAATGTCTCAGAATATAGAGCTCTGTTATGTAAAGTTACAGGCCAGGTGTGGTGGGACATGCCTACAATCCCAGCACTTAAGGAGGCAGAAGCAGGAAGATTGCTAAAAGTTCAAAGCCAGCCAGGGACATTAAATAAGAACCTATATTAAAAGTCAGGAAAAAATAAGGCAAGAAATTTCTGAACTACTTAACACACCAATATTCTATAATCCTGACAGGAAATGAATGTGCATGCACATTCATGCATTCCTTCTGTTGAGATGTCAATTTAAATGAGTTTGTTTAGAGTCTAAATATTAGACTGTAAATGTTATGCTAAAATCAAATATGTAGACTTCCTCCTGAAAGAGATAAATTAAGTGGGAACTAGCAGCTTTTTGTTGAAAACGACCACTTCCCTTACTTTCACTTTTGTATCAATACATACTAGTTACATTTAGTACAAGTTTCAATTAGAAAAACTCAGCAAATAGTTGAGGCCTGGACATATGGTGTGGTGGTTTGAATAGATGGCCCCCAATATATTCAGTTTTTTGTTTGTAGTTTGCATCTGCAGCCACCTGGCTGGAGGCAATGTCACTGGGTGGATCTTAAGGTGTGGTGGTAGGTTTCAGATTTCAATCTAAAGATATGCAAAGTGTGCCTGGCTGGAGTTCCTAAAGTGTGCTGTGGCTTTTGGCTTGTGCCATTATGGAACTTCCCCTGGATCTGTAAGCTTCAATAAATCCCTTCCTCCATAATTGTGTCTGGTCTGGAAGTTCATCTCAGCAAACCTGAAGCTGTCTGCTACAGAACTTGATACCAGGAGTGGGGTGAGATGAACCTGACCATGTGGATGTTGATCTTTTGGAACCTTTGTTTTGGAGGAATAGGCATGGACTTGGTGCCTGCAACTGAAGATGTCTTCTGGAGTGGTAAGCCAAGTTTTATGGACTATTCTGATGAGAGTCTGAGAATGCTAAGTGCAGACAGCATTGAACTTTGAGGCTTGGCTTATGAGCTTTCTAAGGGGAAGGAAAGACTGCAGGGGACTTTGTTGGAACTGGGCTACTTGCATAAGGGCTGGCTGTGTCCTGCTGCCCAGGCCCAGAGAATTTGGTCAAGGTTAAATTTGTAATGGACTGATGTGCTTGGCTAGAGATACTGGACTGACAGATTTAAGATTTTAAGCTGGAAAACCTCAAGCAAGTTCAAATTACAGGCACTGAGACTGGTTTTAGGTTACTGAATCTGCTATTGTCAAACACATTAGCAATCTTAAAGGAAGATGGTCCAATTGCTTTACCATGGAAAGGATGCCTGAGGAAAGACTATCATAGAAATGCAAACACTTTTGGAAAGAGTTGACTGGAGAAAGAACCTGCTTCTCAAGGTTATGATTTATTTTGTCTGTGAATTAAGAACATGGCTGTGTCCTGCACACCTGGTATTGGCTTCAGAAGCATGAAAAATGCGAGGAGTGGTCGTGAATTGCACATGCTTCCAGGAGCTGCTGCTGAGAAGTGGCATGAGGTAGGGCCTGGTGCCCTGATAGGCTGAAAGAGCCTTTGGAAGATGGACTGTGGTTTGCATGAAGACCTGAAGATGTTTTGTATATACCAGGACTGTGCAAGGGCTACCATAGAGCACATTGTTGGCCTGGGATGGAAGTGTTCCCCGGGCTACTCTGCCCAGCTGGAGGGGCAGAATTGGAAAATCTGGAGACTGTCAGTCCCTGGTTGTATTGAACTTGAACTGCATAAGTTTGATGTTTGTTTGATGGTGGTTGAGTCTGCATTGTTTTAGTCTCTCCTTGCTATGCCTTATACCAGCTGAAAATGTTTACTCTGTACCTTTATATGTTAGAAATGTTTAACTTGTTTGATTTTACAGGTCTTAATATCTTAAATTGGTCAAGACTGTGGGGACCTTTGAAATTGAACTGAGTACAATTTACAATGTGTGATGGTTATAAATCTATTGGGGGCCAGGGGTGGAATGTGGTGGTTTGAATAGATGGCCCCCAATATATTCAGTTTTTTGTTTTTAGTTTGCATTTGCAGCCACCTGGCTGGAGGCAAGGTCACTGGGTGGATCTTAAGGTGTGGTGGTGGGTTTGAGATTTCAATCTAAAGATATGCAAAGTGTGCCTAGCTGGAGTTCCTAAAATGTGCTGTGGCTTCTGGCTTGTGATTCTCTCTCTCTGCTTGGGCCTGTGAAGAAAGGCCAGCTTCTTCTGCCATTATGGAACTTCCCCTGGATCTGTAAGCTTCAATAAATCCCTTCCTCCATAACTGTGCCTGGTCTGGAAGTTCATCTCAGCGAACCTGAATCTGTCTGCTACATATGGCTACGTGGCTAAAGGTGCTTGCTTGAAAAGCCTGATGGCCTGGGTTCAATTCCCCAGTGCCCACATAAAGCCAGAGGCCCTGGTGTGCTCATACTCACTCACTGTCTGTCTATCTCTCTCTTTCTCAAATAAATAAAAATATGTCAAATAAGGGCTGGTGCCAGTTGTGGTGGCACACGTTTTTAATCCCAGCACTTGGGAGGCAGAGGTAGGAGGACCACAGATCCGTAAATTCCAGGCCACCCTGGGACTACATAGTGAATTCCAGGTCAGCCTGGACTAGAGTGAGACCCTACCACGAAAAACAAAAACAAAACAACAACAACAACAAAAAGAAACAAAAAGGCTGGAGAGATGGACCTGAGTTTGATTCCCCAGTACCCACATAAAGCCAGATGCACAAAGTGGTATATACATCTGTAGTTCATTTGCAGTGGCTGGAGGCCCTGGACCGCCCATTATCTCTTGTTTTAAGCTTTGTTTTTATTGACAACTTCTATAATGCAGACAATAAACCATGAGAATTCCCCCCTCCCCCACTTTCCCCTTCACAAATCTACTCTCCATCATATCCCCTCCCCCTCATATCTCTGTCTCTCTCTCTACATATATCTGCTTGCAAATAAATAAAAAAAAGCAGTATCTGATATTAAAATAAAGCATAGCGTTCATAATTCTTTAACAGGGCCTGGGAAGATGGCTCAGCAGTTAAAGCTGATTGTGGGCCCTGGTTCAGTTCCCTAGTACCGAACATAAATCCTGATGCACAAAGTGGCACATACATCTGGAGTTCATCTGCAGTGGCAGGAGTCCCTGGAGTGCCCACTCTCATTCTCTTGCTCATATGCTCTCTCTCCCTGCAAATAAATAATTTTTTTTTTTTTGCCAGTAATTTTACTATAACCCATGCTGGCCTCATGCCCCCTCCCCAACTTCAGCTCTGAGGTCTTGGATTTGATTCTTGGCATTACAAAAACTAAAAATCTATGTCCGAATTTTTAAAAACATATTTTATTTATTATTTGAGAGAGAGAGAAGGAGGCAGAGAAAAGAGAGAGAGAGAAAGAATGGGTGCACCAGGGCCTCCAGCCACTGTAAACAAACTCGAGATGCATGCGCCCCTTGTGGATCTGGTTTACATGGATCCTGGAGAGTCAAAAGGGGATCCTTTGGCTTTGCAGGCAAATGCCTTAACCGCTAAGCCATCTCTCCAGCCCTATGTCCAATTTTTTTTTCTTTTCTCAATTTTTATTAACATTTCCCATGATTATAAAAAATGTCCCATGGTACTACCCTCCCTCCCCCCACTTTCCCCTTTGAAATTCCATTCTCCATCATATCTCCTCCCCATCTCAATCAGTCTCTCTTTTATTTTGATGTCATGATCTTTTCCTCCTCTTATGATGGTCTTGTGTAGGTAGTGTATGTCCAAATTTTTAAGTAATGGAAATTCTACTAAACTGAAGAAAACAGCGGTGGACCCTGAGAGCCACACAACTGACCAACCAGACAGAACATCTGGTGTCCAGTGGTACCATCATTAATGGACTGCCAGGAGGGTAAACAACTGCTCTCTGATTGGATTTTGAGGCCCATTCTACAGGAGGGAATTCTTGCCTAGCAAAGAAACCTAGTCAAAGCCAAGCATGGAGGCACACAATCCCAGCACTTAGGAGGCTGAGGTTAGGAGGATCACCATGAGTTCAAGGCCAGCCTGGGGTATAGAGTAAGCTCCAAGTCAGCATGGGCCAGTGAAAACCCTGCCTAAAACAAAAACAAAACAAAACAAAAAAAAGCCAGGCGTGGTGGCACATGCCTTTAATCCCAGCACTCAGGAGGCAGAGTTAGGAGGAGAGGATCATTGTGAGTTCAAGGCCACCCTGAGACTACAAAGTTAATTCCAGGTCAGCCTGGGCCACAGTGAGACCCTACCTGGGGGTGGGAGGGAAGACCCAGCAAAAACAAAGCAAAACAATAGGCATCCTGATGAAATGAGAGCCAAAAAAGGTATTTTGCTAATTAAGGAAAGATTAGAGATAATAGAAAGCAGCAGTGAGAGCTGGAGAGATGTCTCAGCTAGTTAATGTGCTTGCTTGCAAAGTCTGACAGTCCGTGTTCAATTCCCCAGTACCCACATAAAGTCAGATGAAGAAAATGGCTCATGTGACTGGAGTTCATTTGCAGCAGCAGGAGGCCCTGGCATGCCCATTCTCTCCTTCTCTCCCACTCCCTGCAAATAAATAAAACAATATTTTTTTTTTCAAAAAACAGCATTGAACAGTATGGTGGCCCACACCTTTAATCCCAGCACTTGGCAGGCAGAGGTAGGAGGATTACCAAGAGTTCAAGGCCACCTGAGACTACATAGTGAATTCCAGGTCAGCCTGAGCTAGAGTGAGACCATACCTTGAAAAACCAAAAAGGCAGCACTGAAATGGGTAAATGGGTATAATAGCTGGGGTCACTGGCACATGCTTATAACCCCAGAACCTGGAAGGGGAAAGGAGGATCAGAAATTCAAGCTCACTATTAACTATGTACTAAGTTCCAAGCTACCCTGGGTTACAAGAGACCCTATCTCAAAAAGAGAATGAAACAAAACTCAAAACAACAAAATGGGCACACTCTAACATACACAAAAGCATCACAAGGCAAACAGGTGTGGGGGGAGATGTCCTTGAGGTTAGCTGTGAGATCAGTGGAGTCATACATAGCACATGATATGACACACTCTAGCTACACAAAATAACAGTGTGTACACTGTGACATCCACAAAAGCATCACAGATGGGGGAGGATGTCATAACACACATGACACACCTTACCTATGGAGGATGATTGATTTGTACCCATCCTAATTACATTTCTTCTCTTCCAAAAAATTAAATTTTTTTTTTTTTTTTGCTGGGCATGGTGGCGCATGGCACTTGGGAGGCAGAGGTAGGAGGACTGCTGTGAGTTTGAGGCCAGTCTGAGACTACATAGTGAATTCTAAGATTCCAGGTCAGCCTGAGCTAGCTAGAGTGAGACCCTATCTTGAAAAACCAGAAAAAAAAAATTTTTTTTAAATCTGTTTGAGAGGGAGAAAGGAGAGAGAGAGAGAGAGAGAGAGAGAGAGAGAGAGAGAGGGAGAGAGAGATAGAGAATGAACTCACCAGGGGCCCCAGCCACTGCAAACGAACTCCAGACTCATGTACCACCTTGTGCATCTGGCTTATGTGGGTCCTGGGGAATTGAACCTAGGTTCTTTGGCTTTACAGGCAAATGCCTTAACTACTAAGTCATCTCCCCAGCCCCCCAAAAACTTTAAAAATATTTACATTTACTTATTTGCAAGTAGAGAGAAGAGAGAGATAAACAGAAAATGGGCACACAAAGGCCTCTTGCCACTGCAAACAAACTCTCGGTGCATGTGCCACTTCGAACATCTGTCTTTAAATAGGTACTAGGGAATCAAACCTGGGCTGTTAGGCACTACAAGCAAGCATCTTTAATTGCTGAGCCATCTCTCCAGCCAAAACATCAATTTTTATAACCCGATACTACAATTTCTATTTTTTAATTTTATTTATTTTTGTTTGTTTGTTCCTATTTTGTTCAAGATTAAGTCTCACTGTAGTCCAGGCTGTCTTGGAATTCATGTAGTCTCAGGGTGGCCTCAAACTCACAGCAACTGGTTGCTCCTACCTCTGCCTCTCCAGTGCTGGGATTAAAGAAAGGCATGTGCCACCACGCCTGGCTTTTCAATACTACAAATTTTAAATTTATGTGTGTGTGGATATATGCACACAACTTTGTTTGTGTGGAGGTGCATGCATGTGTATGTACATGTGGAAGCCAGAAGAAAACTTTGGGTGTTGTCCTCCAGAAAACTGACCATTTTCATTAAGATGGTCTCTTACTGGACTGGAGCTCAGCATCAGGCTAGACAGGCTGGCCACCAAGCAACAGGGATCTTTTTGTCTCCACTTCCCAGTACTGGGATGAAGAGCACACACCACCATGCCCAGCATCTTATGTGGGTATTGGGGATCAAACTCAGGTCCTCATGCTTATAAGACAAGAACTTTGTTGAGTGAGATTATCTCCCTAGCCCTGCAATTAAAAAAAACAAAAAACCAAAAACCAAACTGGGTGTTGGTGGTGCACGTCTTTAATGCTAGCACTCAGAAGGTAGAGGTAGGAGGAAAGGTATGAGTAGAGGGAAGCCTGAGGCTACAAGTGAATTTCAGGTCATCCTGGGCTACAGGGAAACCCTGCCTCAAAAAAGCAAAAACAAAAAACAAACAGAAAAAAAAAAAAAAAAAAGAATTGAAATTTTGGGCTGGAAGATGGCTTGGCAGTTAAGACACATGGCTGCAGAGCCAAACAGCCTGAGTTTGATTCCTCAGTATCAACATAAAGCCAGATGTACAAATTGGCTCATACATCTGGAGTTCATATGTAGTGGTTGGAGGCCTTGGCATACCCATTTGCTGTCTGTCAATCTCTCTTCTTTCTCTGCTTGCAAGAAAATAAATAAAATTATTAAGAAAAAACAGAGCCGGGCGTGGTGGCACAAGCCTTTAATCCCAGCACTTGGGAGGCAGAGGTAGGAGGATCGCCGTGAGTTTGAGGCCACCCTGAGACTACATAGTGAATTCCAGGTCAGCCCAGGATAGAGGGAGACCCTACTTAAAAAAGAAAAAAAAAAAAAAAAGCCAGGCCTAGAGAGATGGCACAGTGGTTAAGGCACTTGCCTATGACAAAGCCTAAGGACCCGCCAAGACCCACGTAAGCTAGATGTACAAGGTAGTGCATGCATCTGGAGTTTGTCTGCAGCGGTTAGAGGCCCTGGTGTGCCCATTCTCTCTCTTTTTTCCCTCTTTCTCTCTCTCATGTAAATAAATAAAAAGTACAAGGTAGTGCATGCATCTGGAGTTTGTCTGCAGCGGTTAGAGGCCCTGGTGTGCCCATTCTCTCTCTTTTTTCCCTCTTTCTCTCTCTCATGTAAATAAATAAAAAGTATTAAGAAAACCCCAAAACCATAAAATGTAAACTTCAAAACAATGTTGAGCTAATGAGATGCTCAATGGTTAAAGATGCTTGCTTACAGTTTGCCCACCCAGGTTCGACTCCCCAGTACCCATGTAAAGCCAGATGCATAACATGGTATATACATCTGGAGTTCATTTGCAGCAGCAAGAGGTTCTTGTGCACCCCTTCTCTCTCTCTCTCTCAAATAAATTAATTGAAAAAAAAAATATCATGATTGTTCTGAGCTTTTATAAATGTCTTTCTTTTGTTTTATTTATTTATTTATTTTTTGAGGTAGGGTCTTATTCTAGCTCAGGCTGACCTGGAATTCACTATGTAGTCGCAAGGTAGCCTTGAACTCATGGCGATCCTCCTACCTCTGCCTCCTGAGTGCTGGGATTAAAGGCGTGTGCCACCACGCCTGGCTATTTTTTATTTTTAGAGAGAAAGAGAATTGGCACACCAGGGTCTCAGCCACTGCATTAGAACTCCAGATGCTTGCACCACCTAGTGTGTGTGTGTGTGTATGTGTGTGTGTGTGTGTGAGAGACCTTGTCTCACCTTTGTGCATCTGGCTAACGTGAGATCTGGAGAGTCAAACGTGGGTCCTTAGGCTTTGCAGGCAAGCACCTAACTGCTAAGCCATCGCTCCAGACACTAGATTTTTTTTTTTTTTTTTTTTTTGAGGACTGGAGCAATGGCTTAGCGGTTAAGGCACTTGCTTGTAAAGCTAAAGAACCCAGGTTTGACTCCCAAGGACCTACATAAGCCAGATGCACAAGGTGGCGCATGCACCTGGGGTTCATTTTAAAAAAGAAAAAAAAATTATTGTTTTGAGACAGGGTTTATATAGGCCAGTTTAGCCTCCATCTTTTAATGTAGCTGAGGCTGGCCTTAAACACCTGATCCTCCTTCCTGTCTTCACTTCCCAAATCATAAGATTATAGGAATGCCTGGTTGAATAAGTAGATGAATTACACCTAAAGCATCCTGATCCCAATGAAGAAACATTCACATGTCTTATTTCCTGTCCCAGTCCCACAGCTTGAAAAGGTGAACCCACTGGGACTGGCTGGGGGAGAAGAGGAAAATTTTTTCCTGAATGAACTGTCTGAGAGATAATCAAGGTTTTCGTACAGGGCAAAAGGAATTACCACGTGTTGGAACAAAGGTGGCTGTTTGTCTTTTCTCCTGATCTGAGGCAAGAACAATATGCATACAAATGGTCCTATATGTTAAAGTTAGTATTTGATGAGTAACCAAGATGAAAAGAAAGGAGTCAAATCTTCCCAGAAAACAAAGATAGGAACTTTGAGATCCTACAACTAAGATACAATAGTCATCTCTATTTTCCTAATAAAGCTATTGCTCGTAAACCTTAAAAAACAACAACAACAAAAAAAAAAAAAAAAAAAAAAAGGAAAGGATCCTTGAAAGAAGCCAAGAGCATGCTACATTCATTTGTCTAAGTATGGACACTATACATAAATATTTCTGAAATGATCTCATTTTTATGTAAAAAGAGTCTCTATATTGAAAATACTTACCTGAGGGGCAGACTTTTATTAGTACTTATAGAAGCCCGTGGAATTAACGTTTTCCACTTGGAGCCGGAAAATGTGATGGATTTCAACACAGAAATGGCTTCTTCTAAAGAAGACTTCATCCGAAAGGCTTTGTCATGTCGCTGCTGGGACACACAGCCAGCTTCTTTATACCCTAGGAAAGGAGACTCAGAGACAACCTCCATACATACAATGGACCCAGACATAATCTCCTTCCATCACCCTTCTTTTTCCCCCTCCTCACTTTTTTTGTGTTTTACTCTTTCTTTTTCGAGGTAGGGTCTCATTCTAGCCCAGGCTGACCTGGAATTCACTAGGAATTCACAATGTAGTCTCAGGGTGGCCTTGAACTCATAGCGATCCAAGTGCTGGGATTGTGTTTTACTTTTTAATATTTTTATTGATTTGCACATGTGTGTGAGTGCATATGTGTGTGGCCTCTTGCCTCTGCAAATGAACTTGAGACCCATACTCCACATTTTGCTGCTTTTTTTTTTTTTTTTTTTTTTGGTTTTTGGAGGTAAGGTTTCACTCTAGCCCAGGCTGACCTGGAATTCATTCACTATGTAGTCTCAGGGTGGCCTCAAACTCACAATGATCCTCCTACCTCTGAACTCCCAAATGCTGGGTTGAAAGGAGTGCACCACAACACCTGGCTTTTTTTTTTTTTTTTTTAATTTATTTGAGAGAGAGAGAGAGAGAGAGAAAATAGGCATGCCAGGGCCTCTAGCCATTGCAAATAAACTCCACATGCATGCACCACCATGTGCATCTGGCTTGTGAGTTCTGGGAAACTGAACCAGGGTCCTTAGGCTTCGCAGGGAAGCACCTTAAGTGCTAAGCCATTTCTCCAGCCCTGCTTGTTTGTTTTTTGAGGCAGGGTCTCACTCTAGCCCAGGTTGACCTTGAATTCACTATGTAGTATCAGGCTGGACTTGAATACATGCAATCCTCCTACATCTGCCTCCCAAGGGCTGGGATTAAAAGGTGTGTGCCACCATGCCCAGCCATGCCCTACTTAAAAAAAAAATTTTTTTTATTTACTTGCTAATGAGAGACAGAGATAGAAAATGGGTACAACAAAGCCTCCAGCCATTGCAAATAAACTCCAGATGCATGCGCCACCATGTGCATCGAACTTGGGACCTTAGGCTTCATAGACAAATGCCTTAACCACTAAGCCATCTCTACAGTCCACTCCACTTAAAAAAAAAAAGTTCATTTATTTATTTGCAGTCAGAGACAGAAGAGAGACAAAGAGAATGGGTGAACCAGGGCCTCTAGCCACTGCAAACAGACTCCAGATGCATACACCACATTGCATCTGGCGTTACGTGGGTAGTGGGGAATCAAACTCAAGTCATCAGGCCAAGCCAAATAAGCCAAAGGGTACAATAGTGGCATATCTGTTATGGGGGAAACCAACTGCTCTCTAATTGGACAGGAGGCCCATTCCATGGGAGGGAATACATGCCTGGTACTGAAAAACTACAACAGAGGTAGTTATGAGCCCTAGGGGTATAACATCTGCTGGAGTCTGGCTAAATGTATATACTATGCTCACCAAATTGCCCAGTAAGCACTTCTCTTAATGTTCACCCATATATGCTACTCTCACATTAAAAAAAAATTTTTTTTGTTCATTTATTTATTTATTTATTTGAAAGCAACAGACAGAGGGAGAAAGGCAGAGAGAGAGAGAGAGAGAGAGAGAGAGAGAGAGAGAGAGAATGAGCGCGCCAGGGCCTCCAGCCACTGCAAACAAACTCCAGATGCATGCGCCCCCTTGTTCATCTGGCTAACGTGGGTCCTGGGGAATCGAGCCTAAAACTGGGGTCCTTAGGCTTCACAGGCAAACGCTTAACCACTAAGCCATTTCTCCAGCCCTACTCTCACTTTTGGTTACAGAACCTTCTCTTTTCAGATGGCAGTGACCTTGGGATAACTCAGAAGGAACCATGGTGCTGAGAAGAGACAGAGGAGTGTTCAGCACTGAAACATCTCTATCATACCTTCCAAGGTTCAGGGTCCATTGCAGAAGAGGTGGTGGAAATAATATAATAGTCAAAGGAAGGGTAGGACTCCTTTCAACGTGCTCCTTCAGACACAAAATGGCCTAGATATCCATGACCTCACAGTGCCTGACACTACCTACACAAGACCATCATAATAGGAGGAAAAGATTATGACATCAAAATAAAAAGAGAGAATGAGAGGGGGAGGTGATATGATGGAGAGTGGAGTTTCAAAGGGGAAAGTGGGGGGAAGGGAGGGAATTACCATGGGATATTGTTTACAATTATGGCAGTAGTCAATTAAAAAAAAGGGAGGGGGAGCCGGTCGCAGTGGCACACGCTTTTAATACCAGCACTTGGGAGGCAGAGGTAGGATGATTGCCATGAGTTCAAGGCCACCCTGAAACTATATAGTAAATTCCAGGTCAGCCTGAGATAGAGTGAGACCCTACCTTGAAAAAAACAAAAAAAGAAAAACTTACCCTGGGGGCTGCAGTGATGGCTCAGTGGTTAGTGTTTGTCTTCAGTACATATATACCTGCGTCCTAAAGCTAGATATACAAAGTGGTGCATGCATCTGGAGGTTTTGCAGTAGCTAGAGGTTCTGGATCACCATTCAGTCTCTCTCACCTTGTAAGTTAATAAACACAATATTAAAAACCAAAAGGAGGCCAGGTGTGGTGGTGCACACCTTTTATCCCAGCACTCAGGAGACAGAGGTAGGAGGATTGCTGTGAGTTCGAGGCCACCCTGAGACTACACAGTGGATTCCAGATCAGCCTGGGCTATATAGTAAGACTCTACCTTGAAAATCCAAAAAAAATTAAAAAAAAAAAAAAAAAAAGGAGCCAGCAGGGTCTAATGCGGAAGAGGTGGCGGAAAGAATGTAAGAGCCAAAGGAAGGGTAGGACTCCTTACAACGTGCTCCCTCCAGATATAAAATGGCCTGGATATCCATGACCTCATAGTGCCTGACACTACCTACACAAAACCATCATAAAAGGAGGAAAAGATCATGACATCAAAATAAAAGAGAGACTGATTGAGATGGGGAGGGGATATGATGGAGAATGGAATTTCAAAGGGGAAAGTGGGGGAGAGGGAGGGTATTACCATGGGATATTTTTTTATGATCATGGAAAATGTTAATAAAAATTGAGAAAAAAAAAGCCGGGTGTGGTGGCGCACGCCTTTAATCCCAGCACTCAGGAAGCAGAGGTAGATCGTCGTGAGTTCGAGGCCACCCTGAGACTCCAAAGTGAATTCCAGGTCAGCCTGGGCTAGAGTGAGGCCCTACCTCGAAAAACAAAAACAAACAAACAAAAAAAAAATTGAGAAAAAAAAAAAAAAGGAGCCAGGTGTAATGCTGCACACCTTTTATGCCAGCACTTGGGAGGCAGAGGTAGGAGGGATCGCCCTGGCATGCTCATTTTCTCTCCCTGTCTGACTCTCTCTCTCTCTTTTTCAAATAAATAAAAATAAAGTTTAAAAAAAAAAAAGAAAGAAGTATCTCGGGGGCTGGAAGATGGCTTGGCAGTTAAATGCACTTGCTTGTAAAGCCTAGCAGGTTTAATTCTCTAGTACCCATGTAAAGCCAGGTGTACAAAGTGGTAGATGAATCTAGAGTTTGTTTGAAGTTGCAGGAGGCCCTAGTGTTCCCAAACTTACTCTGTCTGCTTGCCTGTAAGTCTGTAGTGTGTCTTTTTCTCTCAAATAAATAAATAAAATTAAAAAAAAATTACCTCGGAATGTGAGCCGGGAATCAGCATTATCAGGACGCAATGACAAACGAAACTCCACTCGGCTGGTAAACATGCGGTATGGTTCATTTGTGCCCAGTGTGGTGAGGTCATCAATCAACACCCCTATGTAGCCTTCTGTTCGACTGACTATGAAGGGTGGTTTGCGACTAACCCGAAGACTGGCGTTGATCCCAGCTATCACACCCTACAAGAGGACTTAAATGTTTAAGAGGCCATTATGAACTGGACAAACAGCTATCTCATTCAGAAAATATCTGGAAAAGAATACACAGGGCAGAAGAAAATGGGCCCAGCAGGACATAAAGAGGTAGAAAATGTGACCCATCTTCCCCCCCCCCCCGCCTTGCTGTATGCACACAGCTTTTCTCTCCCCTTGCCTCCCTCATTTTCCTTCTCTTCCCCCTTCTCTTCTTCTCCCATTAAAATCAAGTCTTAAAATCAAAAGCAAACTAACAGAAAAGGGAAATGTGATCCAGATTCAGAAACAGAGTATGGAATATATGGCATGCATCATATTAGCTATGCTGATCTTTTTTGAAAAACCTACGTCCCAGACGTCTCTAGCCTTTTCCCACTTACAAAAATAAAAATGGGGCTGGAGGTATGGCTTAGCAGTTAAAGTGTTTGCCTGCAAAGCCAAAGGACCCACGTTAGCCAGATGCACAAGGGGGTGCATGAGTCTGGAGCTCCTTTGCAGTGGTTAGAGGTCCTGGCGCGCCCATTCTCTCTTTACCCCTCCCCCTTTCTTTGTTAAATAAATAAATAAATAAATATGATATAATTTCCAAATGGTAATACTGTAATTTTCAATAATGTAATGTTATAAGAATTAAATATTCTTTCTTAAAATAAAGTTTATTAATTTGCAAGTGTGTGCATGTATGGATCACAAATAAAAGATAGGTGCATGTGCTGCTTTGGTACATGTGGCTTTATAGGGGTGGTGGGGACCCAACCCTGGGTCACCATGTTTTGCAAGCAAGTGCCTTTAATCTTTAATTGCTCAGCCACTGCCCCAGGCCAATTTTACACACACACACACACACACAACAGAAGCAATACCTTTGCAAAATTAAACTATATCAGATCTAGAAACTCAGAATGAGTAAAGATACAAGTGTTTTAAAAATCCTACTATAGGGCTGAAGAGATGGATTAGTGGTTAAAGCGTTTGCCTGCAAAGCCAAAGGACCCAAGGTTTTGATTCTCCAGGACCCACATAAGCCAGTTGCACAAGGTGGCACATGCATCTGGAATTTGTTTGCATTGGCTGGAGGCCCTGGTGTGCCCACTCTCTCTCTCACTCACCCAAATAAATATATATTTATTTATTACTTTTTTTTTTTTTTCCAAGGTAGCGTCTTGCTCTACCCCAGCTGACCTGGAATTTACAATGTAGTCTCAGGGTGGCCTACCTCTGCCTCCAGAGTGCTTGGATTAAAGGCATGCACCCCTACGCTGGGCAATAAAATATTTTTTTTTAAAATCCTACTACAGACCAGGCATGCCTTTATTCTCAGCACACAGGAGGCAGAGGCAGGAGGATCACTGTGAGTTCAAGGCCAGCCTGGGACTAGAGTGAAACCTTACCCTGAAAAGACCAAAAAATAAAAAAGAGTGGCCAGGCGTGGGCGTGCATGCCTTTAATCCGAACACTTGGGAGACAAAGTTTGGAGGATCATTGTGAGTTTGAGTACACCCTACTCAGCCTAGGCTAGAGTAAGACCCTTCATCAAAACAAAACAAAACAAACAAAAATGAGTGATTAAGTAGCTCCTCTGGTGTGCATGGCATCTGAATGAAGTCTTACTTGAGCTGCAGCTTCCTCGTAACCAGTGGTACCATTTATCTGTCCAGCAAAGAAGAGCCGTTGAACCTGCCGAGTCTCCAGGGAAGGAGTGATCTGTCGGGGATCCAAGTAGTCATACTGCACGCCATACCCTGACCAAAGAAAACATGCAGAAGGTAAGTTAAAACAGCTGCATTTGCCTCAAGGTCACTGCTCAATGCTGTGAGTTCGAGACCACCCTGAGACTACAGAGAGAATTCCAGGTCAGCCTGAGCCAGAGTGAGAACCTACCTCAAAAAAAAAAAAAAGGCTGGAGGTATGGCTTAGTGGTTAAGGCGTTTGCCTGAGAAGCCAAAGGACCCAGGTTCAATTCCCCAGGACGGATACACAAGGTGGCGCACGTGTCTAGAGTTTGTTATAGTGGCTGAAGGCCCTGGCACACCCATTCTGTCTGTCTCTTTCTTTCTCTCTCTCATAAATAAATAATTTTTTTTTTTTTTTTTTTGGTTTTTCGAGGTAGGGTCTCACTCTAGCCCAAGCTGACCTGGAATTCACTATGGAGTCTCAGGGTGGCCTTGAACTTACGGCAATCCTCCTACCTCTGCCTCCCGAGTGCTGGGATTAAAGGCGTGCGCCACCACGCCCGGCTGAATAAATTTTTAAAAAAGGAATAAACAATGTTGAACTTACACTATAAGGGCAGCAATGATTCTCTCTTTCACTCTCTCTCTCTCTCTCTCTTTTTGGTTTTTCGAGTAGGGTCTCACTCTAGCTCAGGCTGACTTGGAATTCACTATGTAGTCTCAGGGTGGCCTCGAACTCACAGCGATCCTCCTACCTCTGGCTCCCAAGTGCTGGGATTAAAGGAGTGCGACACCACACCTGGCTTAGCAATGATTCTTTTTACCTGGATGAATCATTTTAGCTCTTTCCAAGCCTCTAATGCATGTGATCATTTTCTCCTGTAACTCAGCTGGTAGCGTCACAGATAACCCTTGGGGATAGATAAGGTCAGAATCCATTCCTTCAGGTTCCAACCAAACTTGATGTGCACGGTTTGGAAAACGTAAAACCTTTGATTCAATGGAGGGACAGTATCTAGAATAGGACATTAGAAAATTTAAAACAAAGAATTATATTATCCCTTAAAGTATGAAGCACTATCTTGTGTCCTTACCTGGGTCCTCTTGCAGTTTCCTTAACATGACTATTTAGATGAAGGTTCTCAAGGACAATCTTATCCACTCCAGGGTTGGTATGAGTCAAGTAACAAGGCAACTGATCTTCTGGCTACAGAATGGTAATCAAATACAATATGGTTTAGGTTGTTTTCCCGCTTCATCCATCAAATGCTGGTATGATAGGTATGGGTCACCATGACCTGCTTCAATACTGCTTTGCTTCTCTACCAGGTTGCCTCTTTTCCAAATAGACTTTACATAGTATCTACTTACATTACTAGCCATTAAATTTATGCATCATTAAGGGTTTTTGCCAAAAATAAACATATAACCAAGAGATGAACCTGAATATAATTAAGACTCTAAATCTAATTATCAGTTCGTAGGTCAGGGGGTAGAAAAATGAGGTACCAGAAAGATAAAATCAAACAAATCTAGAAAGTAGGACGTTCTAGAGAGAAAAACAACTTGCTAATTCATTTCCTTCATACATGAATGTCAAAAAGAAAAAAAAGAAAAGAAAGGAGCCAGGTATGATGGATCACACCTTTAATGTTGCAGCACTCAGGAGGCAAAGGTGGGAAAAGCATCATGAGTTTGAGGCCAGCCTGGGACTACAGAGCGAGTTTCAGGTCTGCCTGGGCTAGAGTGAGACCCTACCATGTAAAAACAAAAGAAACTACAATAAAATAAAAAAGGCAGGTGGCTGGGGAGATAGCTTTGTAAAGTGCTTGTTATGTTGCTAAAGCATGAGGACCTGTGTTTCATCCCTGGAACTCATGTAAAAATGCTAGTGAGCTGGGGAAATAGCTCAGCAGTTAAAAGGCAATCACTTGCAAAGCCTGAGGTCCCAGGTTCAATCCCCCAGAATTAATATAAATCAGAAGCAAAAACTGGTGCACATCTGGTGTTTGTTTGCAGCAGCAACAGCACCTGGTGCATGCACACACATTCAACACAGACTAAAAAAAAAAAGTAGCCTAGCGAGAGAAATAAACAGACACACACTCTCCTACTAAAAAGTGAAGGTATACAAAAGGTAGTATCAACCACAGCAGAGAAGCAGGAAAGACCAAGATCTTCCAGAAAGGAGGAAACTGGCCAGACTCCTGTTAAGGCACCAGCAGCCCCGATCTGTGAGTCTTCCAGTCCTCCTGGCTGGCCGGCAGCACAAAGTAGCAGGAGCAGAAACAAAGTGAGGGGGATTTTTCACTCATGTTGGCCTCCTCACAAGTCAAGAAACCTGAAGGGGAAGACAGCAGAGACCAGCTGAGCAGCTCCAGTACAACTGCAGGTACCCTGCAAAGTCTCCCATTCCCTAACTGTCAGGGTCAAGAACGTTCAGAAAACTCATTCACCCCTGGCTACCTGGCATCAAGAGGGATCAAGGTGGACACTGAGCATTGGTGAGATTGGAAGCCATCCCAAAAGTTAACAGGGCCTACTTACACAAAACCAGATATATAGGCCTGCACTAGAAGCGCTAATCTCTCTTTCCATGGCAGGAAAGATTATGTATTACATTTGAATAATATATTCCTGGCTGCCTTTACCATTCTCAAATAAGCTGTATTTTGGTGTTGACTATTGTTGCTGTAGCAGACAGCTTCAGGTTCGCTGAGATGAACTTCCAGACCAGGCACAGTTATGGAGGAAGGGATATTTATTGAAGCTTACAGATCCAGGGGAAGTTTCATAATGGCAGAAGAAAGTGGCCTGCCTTCACAGGCCCAAGCAGAGAGGAGCAGTACAAGCCTAAAGGTCAAAAGCCAGAGCACACTTCAGGAACTCCAGCTAGGCACACTTTGCATATCTTTAGATTGAAATCTCAAACCCACCACCACACCTTAAGATCCACACAATGGCATTGCCTCCAGCCAGATGGCTAGAGATGCAAACTACAAACAAATAAACAACTGAATATATTGGGGGCCATCTATTCTATTCAAACCACCACAGTTGCCTTTGACATTTCCTGATTTTTAAGGGCCTTTGTCTTTTTCATTTTTTATTTTTTTGGTTTTTCGAGGTAGGGTCTGACTCTAGCCCAGGCTGACCTGGAATTCACTATGGAGTCTTAGGGTGGCCACGAACTCACAGCTATCCTCCTACCTCTGCCTCCCGAGTGCTGGGATTAAAGGCGTGTGCCACCACGCCCAGCATTTGTCTTGTTCTTAAGTCACTATTGGAGGCAGGGACTGACTTGCCCCAGGCTGACATAGAACTAGATATCACAACCTCCTCATTGACAGGATTAAGGGTGTGGGGCAACACATACCCTTAGAGATTTTGGCTTTACTAGATTATCTTCTTAGCTTAATCCCCACACTTGTATAAATATTTTGTGCTGGTTTTGATTGAATGTCTACATTGTTCAATTGAAGTATAGAATTTACTAGTAATTTGCTTCACTCAGTCTACTACAATACTTGCATAGCAGTCAAACTCAACTCCTAGGGTCACTTCTGCTGTTTCTCTTGGAGTAGAAGAGCCACACCTGATGCCTTAAACCCAAGATGCAAAAACCTCTACATTATAATACAAGAAACACAAAAAGTCAAGAAAATACAATCCCACCAAAAATTATGATCCATCACAAATGACCTCCAGTGAGACTGCCTTTAGTTGAAATGCCTGAAAAAGACTGCAAAAAAAAAAAAAAAAAAAAGATTATGTCTATGCTCAAAGGAATCAAAGAAGAAAACCAACTCCTGAAGGAATCCCAAGAGACCATAGGTAAACAATTTAATGAAATAAGTAGGTCAATGCAAAACATGAGTAAGGAAATAGAAATGATGAAAAAAAAAATCAATCAGAAATACCAGGATTGAAAAACAGAGTAAGTCAAATAGAAAACTCTGTAGAAAGTCTCACCAGTAGAATGGATCAAGGATAGGACAGAATATCTACACTAGAAAACCAGGTGGCAGATCTAAAACAGGCCAACAAAAAGTAAGACAAACTAATAGGAAGGCCTTGAATGGGAATTTCAAGACATTCAGGACACTATGAATAAGAATTCAGGGTATAGTAGGAGAAGAAATTCATTCCAAAGGCATAACAGGTATTTTCAAAAAATCATAGAAGAAAACTTCCCCAAGTACAGGGAGCCTACAGAATGCCAAACAGACAAAATCAAGAAAGAACCTCTCACCATCATATAATTAAACCAGAAAACACACAAATCAAAAAAAAAATATATTAAAAGCAGTTAGAGAGAAAAATCAAGTCACATACAAAGGCAAGCCCATCAGAATAACAGCAGATTACTCAACACAAACTTTAAAAGGCAGAAGAGCTTGGAATGATGTATTCCAAATTCTGAAAGATAACAACTGTCAACCAAGATTACTTTATCCTACAAAGCTATCCATTCAAATAAACAAATAAGGACATTCCACAACAAAAGCAGGCTAAAGGAACATATGAAGACCAAACCAGCTCCACAGAAAATACTTGAAAGGATCTTCCATGCTGAAGAGAAAGAAAAACACACACATAAGGAACCTGGAAAAAATAAACCATACTTAAATACTAGTTAATTCAAGAGAGCAAAGGTAAAACTGGAAGAACTACAAAAAAAAAAAAAAAAAAAGGCAAAAATAAATACACACCTTTCAATAATAACTCTTAATATCAATGGCCTCAATGCCCCAAAGACAGTTTGCAGACTGGGTTAAAAAGCAGGATCCTTCAATTTGTTGCCTTCAAGAAACTCACCTTTCCACAAAACATGGACACTATCTTACAGTGAAAGGTTGGAAAATGGTGTTTCAAGCAAATATGTCTAGAAAATAAGGAGTTGTCACTATACTAATATGGGACAAAGTAGACTTCAAACCAGTATTACTTAGGAAAAATAAGAAAGGTCACTTTATATTGATTAAAGGAACGCTCCAACAAGAGGACATTACAAACCTAAACATATACGCACGTAACATGAGGGCTCCCAATTTCATCAAACAAACACTATAAGAATTAAGGTCACAGATAACACCAAACACAGTTGTAGTGGGTGACTTCAACACCCAATTCTCATCAATTGACAGGTCATCCTGGCAAAAAACAGAGAAGCACCTGGATTAAATGAGGTCATTGAACAAATGGACCTAACAGATATCTACAAGACATTTCACCCAAATGGTGCAGAATGCACATTCTTTTCAGCAGCACATGGAACAGTCTCTAAAACAGACCATGTATTAGGACACAAAGCAAATCTCAATAAATACAGGAAAGCTGAAATAATTCTTTCACTCTATCTGATCAAAATGGGATCAAACTACAAAGCAATAGCAAGAAAAGCTATACAGCATAAACAAAACCATGGAAACTAAACTAAACTCAACTAAATGAATGGGTCAATGAAGAAATCAGGAAGTAAATGAAAAATTCATAGAATCAAATGATAATGAGAACATACCAAAACCTTTAGGATACAATGAAGGCAACCCTAAGAGGGAAATTTATAGTTTAAGTGCCTATATTAAGAAATTAAAAGGGTAGGACTAGAGAGATGGCTTAGCAGTTAAGGTACATGACTATGAAGCCTAAGGACCCAGGTTCAATTCTCTAGGTCCCACATAAGCCAGATGCACATGGTGGCACATGCATCTGGAGTTCATTTGCAGTGGATAGAGGCCCTGGCGTACCTATTCTCTCTCTCTAATAAAAATAAATAAAATCTTAAAAAAAAAAAAAAAGAAATTAGAAAGGTCACAAGTAACAACTAAATGATTCACCTTAAGGCCCTGGAAAAAGAACAAGGCAAACCAAAAAATCAGTAGATGGGAAGAAATAATAAAGATAAGGGCAGAAATTAATGAAATAGAAACAAACAAACAAACAAAAAATCCAAAGAATCAATGAAACAAAGAGTTGGTTCTTTGAAAGGATAAACAAGATTGATAAACCCTTAGCAAATGTGACCAAAAGAAAGAGAAAAGTGACACAAATTAATAAAATTAGAGATGAAAAAGGTATCATTACAACAGATAGCAGAGAAATTTAAAAAATCATAGGGACATACTATAAGAACATATACTCCACAAAGTTTGAAAATCTGAAAGAAATGGATAATTTCTGTGATTTATATAACCTACCAAATTAAATCAAGATGAGATTAACCACTTAGATAAACCTATAACAAGTATGGAGATCCAAGCAGTCATAAAAAAAATCTCCCAACTAAAAAAAGTTCAGGCCCAGATGGATTCACCAGTGAGTTTTACCAGACATTAATGGAAAAACTAACACCAATGCTTCTCAAACTTTTCCATAAAACAGAAAAGGAATGAATCCTACCAAACTCCTTCTATGAAGCCAGCATCACCCTGATGCCAAAGCCAGACAAAGATAGAACAAAAAAAGAAATTTACAGAACCTCCGTCACGAGCAAAAATTCTCAAGAAAATATTGCCAAGCCAGGTGTGGTGGTGCACGCCTTTAATCCCAGCACTTGGGAGGATCACCATGAGTTCAAGACCACCATGAAACTACATAGTGAATTTTAGGGCAGCCTGAGTTAGAGTGAGATCTACATTAAAAAAAAAAAAAATTGCCAAACAGAATACAAAAATATGTCAGAAAATTCATATACCCTGACCAAGTAGGCTTTATCCCAGAGATGCAGGGATGGTTCAACATACACAAATTGATAAATGTAACACATCATAAAAGTGGACTGAAGGACAAACATCACATGATCATCTCATTAGAAACAGAGAAAGCATTTGATAAAATCCAACATTCCTTTATAATAAAAGTCCTACAGAAACTGGGAATAGAGGGAACATATCTTAACATAATAAAGGCTATTTATGACAAACCTACAGCCAACATAATACCAAACAGAGAAAAGCCTGAAGCTTTTCACTAAAATTGGAACAAGACAGGATGTCCATTGTCCCCACTTAAAAAAAAATTTTTTTTTTATTGACAACTTCCATGATTGTAAACAATATCTCATGGTAATTCCCTCTCTTCCCCCACTTTTCCCTTTGCAACTCCACTCTCCATATTCCCTGCCCCTGTCAATCCTTCTTTTATTTTGATGCAGTCATCTTTTCCTATTATGATGGTCTTGTGTAGGTTGTGTCAGGCACTGTGAGGTCATGGATATTCAGGCCATTTTGTATCTGGAGGAGCACGTTGTGAGGAGTCCTACCCTTCCTTTGGCTCTTACATTCTTTCTGCCACCTCTTCCGCAATGGACCCTGAGCCTTGAAGGTATGATAGAGATATTTCAGTGCTGAGCACTCCTCTGTCATTTCTCATCACCATGGTGCCTTCTGAGTAATCCCAAGGTCACTGCCATCTGAAAAGAGAAGGTTCTCTAACCAAAACTAAGAGTAGCACAAATATATAGGTATGAACATTAAGAGAAGTACTTACCGGGCAGTTTGGTGAGCACAGTATATACGTTTAGCCAGACAATAGCAGACGTTATACCCCTAGGGCTTATGACTACCCCTGTTGCAGGTCTTCAGTATAAGGGATGTATTCCATCCCATGGAGTGGGCCTCTAGTCAAATTAGAAGGCAGTTGGCTTTCCCCCATAACAGATATGCCACTATAACACCTGTTGGCTCATTTGGCCTGGCCCACTTTTATTTAATATACTACTGGAAGTCTTAGTCATAGCAATAAGGCAAGAGTAACACATAAAAAGGATACAAATTTCGAAAAGAAGAGATCAAGTTATCATTATTTGCAGATGATGTGATTCTATACATAAAGGACCCTAAAGACTACCAGCAAACTGTTAGAGCTGATAAACACAGCAACATAGCAGGAAACAAAATAAACACACAGAGGGGCTGGAGGGAAGGCTTAGCTGTTAAAGCATTTGCCTGCAAAGCCAAAGGACCCAGGTTAGTCAGATGCACAAGGGAGCGCATGTGTCTGGAGTTCCGTTTGCAGTGGATGGAGGCCCTGGTGTGTGCCCATTCTCTCTCTCTCTCCCCCCTTTCTCTCTGCCAAATAAATAAGTAAAAATAAAATATTAAAATAAATAAAAGTTTCTTGGAATAAACCTAACCAAGGAAGTGAAGGATCTCTACAATGAAAACTTTAAAACACTCAAGACAGAAATTGCAGAAGACATTAGGAAATAGAAAGACATCCCTTGTTCTTGGACTGGAAGAATCGATATTGTGAAAATGGCAATCTTATCAAAAGCAATTTACACATTTAATGCAATCTCCCTCAAATTTACAAAGGCATTCATCATGAAAATTCCTAAAATTCATTTGGAAGCATAAAAACCCTCGAATATCTAAAACAATTTTGAGCAACAAAAATAAGGCTGGTGTAATTACCATACCTGATTTTAGCCTATATTATAGAGCCATAGTAACAAAAAACTATATGGTACTGGTACAAAAACAAGACATGTAGAACAACAGAAAAGAATAGAGGACTCAGATGTAAGTCCAGGTAGCTATAGCCAGCTGATCTTCAACAAAAATGTTAAAAATTCTCACTGGCGGGCTAGGGAGATGGCTTAGCGGTTAAGTGCTTGCCTGTGAAGCCTGAGGACCCCAGTTCGAGGCTCGATTCCCAGGACCCACGTTAGCCAGATGCACAAGGGGGTGCACGTGTCTGGACTTCATTTGCAGTGGCTGGAGGCCCTGGCGTGCCTGTTCTCTCTCTCTCTTTCTCTCTCCCTCTCTCTCTCTCTGCCTCTTTCTCTCTCTGTCTGTCACTCTCAAATAAATAAATGAAAATTAAAAAAAAAACAAAAACAAAAAATTAAAAAAAAATTCTCACTGGAGAAAAGACATCCTCTTCAGCAAAAAGTGCTGGGAAAACTGGATATGTATCTGTAGAAGGAAGGAAATAGATCCTTGTCTCTCTCCACGAAAAATAATTAAGTCCAAATGGATCAAAGACCTTAATACCAGACCTGAAACTCTGAAACTGCTAGAGGAAAAAGTAGGGGAAACCCTTCAACATATTGGTATTGACAAAGAGTTTCTGAATATAACCCCAATTGCTCCGGCAATAAAACCACAGATTAACTGTTGGAACCTCATGAAATTAGAAAGCTTTTGTACAGCAAAGGACACTGTGAATAGAGCAAAGAGGCAACCTACAGAAAGGGAGAAAATCTTTTGTGGCTAAATATCCCACAAACGATTAAAATCCAGGATGTACAAAGAACTCAAAAACTAAATAATAAGAAATCAAACAACCTGATTAAAAAATATGCTGTGCAAATAGAGAGTTCTCAAAAGAAGAAATACACATGGCATATAAACATCTAAAAAAAAGTTCTAAATCTCTAGCCATCAGGGAAATGCAGCTTAAAACTACTTTGAGATTCCATCTCATTCCTGTCAAAATGGCTACTGTGGTGGTTTGAACATAATAGATGGCCCCCAATATATTCAGTTATTTATTTGTTTGTAGTTTGCATCTGCTGCCACCTGGCTGGAGGCAGTGTCACTGGGTGGATCTTAAGGTGTGGTGGTGGGTTTCAGATTTCAATCTAAAGATATGCAAAGTGTGCCTAGCAGGAGTTCCTGAAGTGTGCTGTGGCTTTTGGCTTATACCTCTCTCTCTCTCTCTCTCTCTCTGCTTGGTCCTGTGAAGGCAGGCCAGCTTCTTCTTCCATTTATGGAACTTCCCCTGGATCTGTAGGCTTCAATAAATATATATATTCTCTATAACGGTGCCTGGTCTGGAAGTTCATCTCAGCGAACCTGAAGCTGTCTGCTATAGCTACCATCAAGCAAACAAATGAGGGGCTGGAGAAATGGCTTAATAGTTAAGGCGCTTGCTGCAAAGCCAAAGGACCCAGGTTCAATTCCCCAGCACTCACATAAGACAGATGCACAAGGGGGTACACACACCTGGAGTTCATTTGCAGTGGCTGGAGGCCCTGGCATGACTATTCTCTCTCTCTCTCTCGCCCCATTTCTCACAAATTAAAAAAATAAATCACCTAACCATGGAGAGTGATTGAGGAAGATACCCAACACTGACCTCTGGCCTCCACATGCACACACAGCTATGCGTATGAAAACACACATGCACACCACACACATATACAAATGCAAAAAAAAAAAAAAAAAAAAAGGAAACAAGTGACCGGGCGTGGTTGCGCACACTTTAAATCCCAGCACTCAGGAAGCAGAGGTAGGAGGAGTACCAAGAGTTCGAGGCCACCCTGAGACTACATAGTAAATTCCAGGTCAACCCGAGCTAGAGTGAGCCCCTACCTCAAAAAAAAAAAAAAAAAAAAAAAAAAAAAAAGACACTAAATGCTGGCAAGGATGCAGAAAAAGAGGAACTCTTCTACACTGTTGGTGGGAATGCAATCTGGTCAGTCATTGTGGAAATCAATGTGGAGGTTCTAAGACAGCTAAAAGTAGATTTACCATATGACCCAGCTCTTGCACTCCTAGGAATATATCCTAAGGACTCGTCTCACTGCCTTAGAGATACTTGCTCAATCATGTTTATTGCCGCTCTATTCACAATAGCTGGAAATGGAACCAGCCTAGATGTCCCTCAACTGAGGAGTGGATAATGATGATATGGCACAATTATACAATGGAGTTCTACTCAGCAGTAAAGATAAATGAAGTTATGAAATTTGCAGGAAAATGGATGGATCTGGAAAGGATTATACTAAGTGAGGTAACCCAGGCCCAGAAAGCCAAACATCACATGTTCTCTTTCATATGTGGATCCTAGCTACAGATGACTGGACTTCTGTGTGAGCAGGAAGAAAACTCAGCAGCAAATTCCAGTAAGCTAGAAAAGAGATATAAAGGGAAGAGAAAGGAAAGGAGGGGGTACTTAATAGGATAGTATTATATATATGTAAGTAGAAGAATAGATTAATGGGGGTGAAAAGGCCCAAAGTGAGGTCAGGGGAAGAGATTGATTGATTGAAAGGTGGAGGGAGGGCTAATCAAAATCTAAGAGGATATAAATAAATCATATGGAAACCTACTTTTTTGGACAATGGAACACTCAGGAGCCTTAGATTGCTGCTAGAAAATTTTTAGTGCCAGGGATGGGATACCTTCCAATGAGTTGTTGGCCAGGGAGGTCCCTGATGCCCCCAAAACATTATAGGCCATTGCCGAGGCCCTTGGTTTCCCACCAGGAATAGATGGTAAGACCCTATTGCTGAAGACTCCACATACTTGGGCTGCAAAGCCACTGAGAAATCCTGCTGGAACTGAGCTGATAATGTAGACCAGCTGACACAAAGCTGGAAGTAGCCATTCTGCATGCAGTTCAGTGGGAGAGAGAGAAATCACCAGTGAAGATACTCAACAGTGGACACTAGTGGACATTGCAAACCTTATATTTGGCCAGCCAGGCCAAATGAGCCAAGAGGTACAATAGTGGCACGTCTGTCATGGTGGAAACCAAGTGCCCTCTAATTGGACTGGAGGATCGCTCCATGGGAGGGAATTCATCCCTGATACTGAAAACTTAAAACAGGGGTAGTTGAGCTCTAGGGGTGTAACATCTGCTGCTGTCTGGCTAAATGTACATACTATGCTTATCAAACTGCCCAGTAAGCACTTCTCTCAATGTTCATAACCATATTAATGCTACTCTCACTTTTGGTTAGAGAATCTTCTCTTTTCAGATGGCAATGACCTTGGGATGACTCAGAAGGCATCATAGTGCTGGAATGAAGTGACAGAGGAGTGATCAGCACTGAAATAGCTCAATCATACCTTCCAAGGCTCAAGGTCCATTTGCGGAAGAGGTGGAGGAAAGAATGTAAGAGCCAAAAGAAGAGAGGACTCCTTACAACGTGCTCCCCCCAGACATAAATGGCCTGGATATCCATGACCTCACAGTGCCTGACACTACCTACACAAGACCATCATAAGAGGAGGAAAACATCATGACATCAAAATAAAAGAGAGACTGATTGAGAGGGGGAGGGGATATGATGGAGAATAGAGTTTCAAAGGGGACAGTGGGGGGTGGGAGGGCATTACCATGGGATATTGTTTAGAATCATGGAAGTTGTTAATAAAAAGAAATTATGAAATTTGCACGAAAATAGATGGATCTGGAAAGTATTATACTTAGTGAGGTAAGCCAGGCCCAGAAAGCCAAACATCACATGTTCTCTCTCATATGTGGATCCTAGTTACAAATGATTGGACTTCTATGTCAGTAGGGATAAAACTCAGCAGGAGAGGCCAGTAAACTAGAAAGGGGATATAAAAGCAATAGAAAGAGACATGGGGGGGAAGGGGGAACTTAATAGCATGGCATTGTATATGGGTAAGTAGAAGAACAGATTAATGGGGGTGGAAAGGTCTACGTTAGGTCAGGGGAAGAGACTGAGTAAAGGAAAGGCGGAAAGGCTAATGAAAATCTAAGAGGGTAAGAATAAGTCACATGGAAATCTACTTTTTTGGACAATGGAACACTCAGGAGTCACAGGTTGTTACTAGAAAATTTTCAGTGCCAGGGATGGAATACCTTCCAGTGAGTTGTTGGCCACGGAGGTCCCTGATGCCCCCAAAACATTACAGGCCATTGCTGAGGCCCTTGGTTTCCCACCAGGAATAGATGGTAAGACCCTATTGCTGAAGACTCCACATACTTGGGCTGCAAGGCCACTGAGAAATCCTGCTGGAGCTGAGCTGAAAACCTCCTCTGTGTAGTCCAGCTGACAGAAGCTGGAAAAAGGTATGCTGAATGCAGTTCCATGGGAGAGAGAGAAGTCACCAGTGATGATACTCAACAGTGGACACTGCAAGCCTTAAATTTGGCCAGCCAGGCCAAATGAGCCAATGGGTGCAACAGTGGCACAGTTGGGGAAACTAACTGCTCTCTAACTGGACTGGAGGCCCGCTCCATGGGAGGGAATACATTCCTGATACTGAAAACCTATGATGTAGGGTAACCATGAGCCCTAGGGGAGTAACGTCTGATGGTATCTAGCTAAATGCATATACTGTGCTCACCAAATTGCCCGGTAAGCACTTCTCTTAATGTTCACACTCATACATTAATGCTACTCTCACTTTTGGTTAAAGAAACTTTTAAGATGGTGGTGACCTTGGGATGACTCAAAAGGCACCATGGTGCTAAGAAGAAGTGACAGAGAAGTGCTCAGCACTGAAATATCTCTATCACACCGTCCAAGGCTCAGGGTTCATTGTGGAAGGGGTGGCACACAGAATAGAAGAGTCAAAGGAAGGGTAGGATTACTTACAATGTGCTCCCCTAGACACAAAATGGCCTGGATATCCATGACTTCACAGTGCATGACACTACCTACACAAGACCATCATAATAGGAGGAAAAGATGATTGCATCAAAATAAAAGAGACTGATTGACAGGGGCAAGAGTTATGATGGAGTGTGGAGTTTCACAGGGGAAAGAAAGTGGGCGAGGAAGGGCATTACCATGGGTTACTGTCTATAATTATGGAAGTTGTCAATAAAAAAATAAATTAAGAAAAAAGGACCACACAAGACCATTGTAATAGGATGTGGTGGTTCGATTCAGGTTTTCCCCCATCAACTTAGATATTCTGGTTGCTAGGTCCCCAGCTGATGGCAATTGGAAATTAGAGCCTCCTAGAGGTGGTGTATTGTTGGGGCGGGCTTATGGGTGTTATAGCCAGTTTCCCCGTGCCAGTGTTTGGCACACTCTCCTGTTGCTACGGTACACCTTATGTTGGCCAGGGGCTGTTGTCCCTGCTCATGCTATTGTGGAGCTTCCCCTTAAGCCTGTAAGCCAAAATAAACCTCTTTTTCCCACAAGCTGCTCTTGGTTGTTTGATTTCTACCAGCAATGCAAACCTGACTGCAATAAGGAGGAGATAATGATGACATCAAAATAAAAGACAGGGCTGGAGAGATGGCTTAGCAGTTAAGCCCTTGCCTGTGAAGCCTACGGACCCTGGTTTGAGGCTCAATTACCCAGGACCCACGTTAGCACAAGGGACGCACACATCTGGAGTTTATTTGCAACGGCTGCAGGCACTGGTACGCCCATTCTCTCTCTCTCTTTCCCTCTTTCTCTCTCTCTCTGTCGCTCTCAAATCAATAAATAAATAAAAATAAAAAATATTTAAAAAAATAAAATAAGCCGGGTGTGGTGGTACACGCCTTTAATCCCAGCACTCGGGAGGCAGTAGTAGGAGGATCGCTGTGAGTTCGAGGACACCCTGAGACTCCAGAGTGCATTCCAGGTCAGCCTGGGCTAGAGTGAGACCGTACTTCAAAAAACAAAACAAAATAAATAAATAAATAAAATAAAATAAAATAAAATAAAAGACAGCCCTGCATGGTGGTGCACGCCTTTAATCCCAGCACTCAGGAGGCAGAGGTAGGAGCATTGCGTGAGTTCAAGGCCACCCTGAGACTACATAGTGAATTCCAGGTCAGCCTGAGCTACAGTGAGACCCTACCTCAGAAAACAATACTAAACAAACAAACAAACAAAAAATAATTGAAAGAAATATAATAAAAGAGAGATTGATTGAGAGGGCGAAGGGATACGATGGGGAGTGGAGTTGTGAAGGGGAATGTTGGGGGGGGATTACCATGGTTTATTATCTATAATTTTGGAAGCTGTCAAGAAAAATAAATAAATAAATAAATAAAAAAGGGTCTGTAGAGATGGCTCTGCAGTTAAGGTGCTTGCCTGCAAAGCCAAAGGAGTTAGGTTTTATCATTTGTCCATGTAAGCCAGATGCACAAGGTGGCGCATGTGTCTGGAGTTTGCTTGTAGAGGCTGGAGGCCCTGCTGTGCCCATTCTCTCAATCTTTCTCTTTGCCAGGAAATAAATAAAAATATCATTACCATTTTTTTTTGTTTTTTGTTTTACGAGATGCGCCACCACACCCAGCTTTTAATAAAAATATTTTTAAAAAATAGGGACGCAGGGTGTGGAGGTGCACACTTTTTATCCCAGCACTTGGGAGGCCAAAATAGGAGGACTGCCGTTAGAGGCCACCCTCAGACTACAAAGTGAATTCCAGGTCAGCACAGCTAGAGTGAGACCCTATCTCTCTCTCTATATGTGCCTCTTTCTCTGCCATGTAAATAAAGAAAAAAAAAAAAAAAAGGCTGGCATGGTGGCACACTGTACTGTAATCCCAGTCTTAGGGACTTGGAGACAGATGAGTCCTTGGTGGCACACACCTGGCATAAATACTTAAAAAAAATAAATAAATAGTGCACACCTTTAATTTCAACACTTGGGAGGTAGAGGTAGGAGGATCAGCATGAGTTTTAGGTCAGCCTCAGTCTACAAAGTGTATTCCAGGTCAGCCTGGGCTAGATCAAGACCCTATCTCAATCCCCCCAATAAAAAAAGTTGAATATATAAAATAAGTCAAGTTATACAAACAAGCTAATAATTTCAAATCAATTATTAGCACCCTAAGCAATAGTGATGGCAACTGCTACAAAAAATAGTAAATAAAACATTAAAAAAAAAAAAGGAAAAAGCTAAGTGTAGTGGTCATGCCTGTAATCCCAACACTGAGAAAGCTGAGGCAATACCACCAGGAAGTCAAGGACAGTGTAGACTGGTGAGTTATAGGCCAGCCTGGGATACATACACTGGGATTCTTTTTTTTTTTTCTTTTCTAATATTTTATTCATTTATTTATTTGAGAGAGGCAGACAGAGAATGGGCGCACCAGGGCCTCCAGCCACTGCAAACAAACTCCAGATGCATACATAACCTTGTGCATCTGCCTTATGTGGGTACTGGGGAATTGAACCTGGGTCCTTAGGCTTCTCAGGCAAGCACCTTAACTGCTAAGCCATCTCTCCAGCCCCCCCCCCCACCCCGAGGTAGGGTCTCACTCTGACTCAGGCTGACCTGGAATTCACCATGTAGTCTCAGGGTGGCCTTGAACTCATGGCGATCCTCCTACCTCTGCCTCCTGAGTGCTGGGATTAAAGGTGTGCGCCACTGCACCTGGCTTAATTTTTATTATTTATTTGAGAGAGAGAGAGAGAGAGAGAGACGCAGGCAAATAGAGAAAAAATGGGTGCACCAGGGCCTCCAGCCACTACAAATGAACTCTAGACCCATGTACCACCTTGTGCATCTAGCTTATGTGGGTCCTGGGGAATCAAACCTGGGTCCTTTGGCTTTGCAGACAAATGCCTTAACTGCTAAGCCATCTCTCCAGCCCCTTTTCTTTTTTTCTTTTTCTTTTTTACTTTTACTGTGAGATTCTGTCTTAAAGAAAGAGAATAGAGAGGCTACTTCCTTCTATGGACAGCCAATATCAGCCATCGAACCAGGTTTTTTTTTTTGTTTTTTTTTTTGGTTTTTCAAGGTAGGGTTTCACTCTAGTCCAGGCTGACCTGAAATTCACTATGTAGTCTCAGGGTGGCCTTGAACTCATGGCAATCCTCCTACCTCTGCCTCCTGAGTGCGGGGATTAAAGGCATGCACCACCACACCCGGCTCCGAACCAGGTTTTCATAAACAGTCTTACCTTGATCCACACGGTTTCACTGACAAAGCTGAATGGTGTGGATGGGTTATCTGGGGTATGCTTGCTTAGAATGCTGAAGTTAATGGAGTCCTTGGCAATTCGGGGTGGAGTTCCAGTCTTCAATCTTCCTACCACAAATCCCAATTTCTCCAGAGTCTGAGCCAACCCTACAGAAGGCTGATCTCCCATACGGCCTGCAGGATGCGTCTCTAATCCAATTACCACCATGCCCCTCAGAAATGTCCCAGTAGTCAGAATCACACTCTCTGCATAGACCGTGCTTCCATCCACTATGACAGGAAAAAAAAAAAAGAGCAAAACATTTTCTAGTTACTACTTCAGATCAAAATGGGATCTGACTATTTCATTTTAGAACTACAGAAAAACTTTTGTCTTTAGTAATTTGAGAATCTATATCTATATATAGATATAATATAGATATATATTTATTTGAAAGAGAAGGAAAGAGGCAGATAGAATGGACACACCAGGGCCTCTAGCCACTGCTATTGAACTCCAGATGCATGAGACACCTTGTGGGTCCTGGGTAATTGAACCTGGGTCCTTAGGCTTTACAGGCAAGGGCCTTAACCACTGAACCATCTCTCTAGCAGGACCTCCCCCGCCTTTTTTAGTACTTGTTTTTTCAAGCTTTATTAACTGACAAAGAGCTGTATATATTTACAGTGACCATAATGGTATTTTGCTATAAATAGACCTTGTGCAATATTATAAACAAGCTTATTAGAATACTACTGGGGCTTAAGCTGGGCGTGGTGGCGCACGCCTTTAATCCCAGCACTTGGGAGGCAGAGGCAGGTGGGTCACCGTGAGTTCGAGGCCACCCTGAGACTACATAGTGAATTCCAGGTCAGCCTGGACTAGAGTGAGACCCTACCTTGAAAAACCAAAAAAGAAAAAAAAAAAAAGAAAAAGAATACTATTGGGGCTTGAATGTGAAATGTTCTCCACAGGCTCATGTACTTGAACACTTGTTCCGCTACTAGTGGCACTGTTTGGGAATGTCATGGAAACGTTAGGAGGCAGATCCTTACTGGAGGAAGAGTCACTGGGTCAAGACCTGAGGCTTTATAGGCTGGCTCTACTTCCTGTTCTTCCTCTACTTCCTGGATGAAATGCTTGCCATGCCTTAGCTGCTCTAAGAGACTACAGCCCTTTGAAATGAAAGCACAATAAACCCTTTCCTTCCTTAAGTTGCATCAAGTCAGGTATTTTGTTCCAGAGCAAGTAACTAATACACATATCTACCATCTCATGGTTACTTTTATGTGTACTATAGACTTAAGATCTATTAAGTACACATTTCTAGAAAGTTTGTAGCTTTTGAACCTCTAGGCAAAGAATTTTAAATGAGGAACACTAGGTGATATTAACCCAAGAATTCAAGATATCTGGAATAAACAATATGTAAAGCAGGAAAGACCAGAAATGGGAAATAATGTCACAAGATAAGTCTGTCTGTGTGTGTCTATCTATCAACCAATCAATTTTTTTGTTTTGTTTTTTGTTTTTTCTTTTTAATTTTTATTTGCAAGCAGAGAGAGATAGAAGACAGACATAGAGAGAATGGCCATGCCAGGGCCTTCAGCCACTGCAAACAAACTCCAGACGCATGCAACCCCTTATGCATCTGTCTTACGTGGATCCCAGGGAATTGAACCTAGGTCCTTTGGCTTGGCAGGCAAACACCTTAACCGCTAAGCCATCTCTCCAGCCCCACCCTTTTTTTTTGAGGTAGGGTTTCATTCCAGCCCAGTCTGACCTAGAATTCACTCTAGTCTCAGGGTGGCTTCGAACTCACAAGTGATCCTCCTACATTTGCCTCCTGAGTTCTAGGATTAAAGGCACATGTCACCACACCCGGCTATTTTATATATTTTTTAAAATATTTATTTATTTATTTATTAGAGAGACAGACAAACAGAGAGAGTTCATATGGGCGCACTAAGGCCTACTACCACTTCAAACTCCAGACACATACCACTTTGTGTATGTGCTGTTACATGGGCATGAGGAAATTGAACCCAGGCTGGCAGGCTTTGCAAGCAAGTTTTTAACCACAGAGCCATCTCTCCAGCCCACAAAATAAGTTTCATGTAATTTTTTTTATTTGTGTGTAAGGAGGTCAGAGAACAACCTCAGAATGTTTGTCTTCTCCTCCCACTTTCTTTTTTCTTTTTTTGGTTTTTCGAGGTAGAGTTTCACTCTAGCTCAGGCTGACCTGGAATTCACTATGTAATCTCAGGGTGGCCTTGAACTCACAGCGATCCTCCTACCTCTGCCTCCCAAGTGCTGGGATTAAAAGCGTGCACCGCCATGTCCAGCTTTGTGTTTGTTTTTTGAGGTAGGGTCTTGCTCTAGTCCAGGCTGACCTGGAATACACTATGCAGTCTCAGGATCGCCACAAACTTATGGCGATCCTCCTACCTCTGCCTCCCAAGTGCTGGGATTAAAGGTGTGAGCAACCACGCTTGACTCACTGTTGATTTTTTTTTTTGGAAAATTATTTTGTGCACCTGGCTTTATCTGAGTAGCAAGGAATCAAAAACAGGCCATAGGCTTTTGCAACCAAGTACCTTTAATGCTGCACTCTCTAGTCTCATCCCTTGTTATTTCTGCCACTGTGCAGATCAAGCTAGCTAGCTTTCAAGCTTCCAGATTCTCTTCAATTCCTACTGCCACTCTGTCCATGGGTGCTAGGGAATTGAACTTGGGCCTGCATGCTTGCTAAAGTGTCCCAACACCCAAATTCAATGTATTATTATTTCTCAAGGTACTGTCTCACTCTAGCCCAGGCTGATCTGGAACTCATTCTGTAGTCCCAGGTTGGCCTTGAAATCACATTGATCCTCCCACCTCTGCCTTGCGAGTGCTGGGATTAAAGGTGTTGCCACTGTGGTAGAAAAGAAGCTACAAGTTGAACTAATTCACTGAGTTACTTTAAGAGTTAGTTGCTGAGGAGCTAAAACTTATCTTTGTCAGCAGATGGAGGAAACTGTTCAGAAAGGGCCCAAAAGGATGACAAGAAGGAAAGACAGTTTAGGCTAAAACAAAGGTAAAATGGAGTTCACTGTTTGGGTAGCCTGACTACAGAAATGATTTCTATGTAAATTACCACATTTTGTTTGTCCACTTAGCCCTCCCCTTGGCTATGAAAACTATAAAATGGCAATAAAGTCACAGCTGGGGCCAAAGCTTCTTTGGAGGGCTACCTCAAGCTTTTTAGCCCCTGGGTAATAAACACCTCGACTTTCACTCATACTGGCATTCGAGTGATCTTTCCAGACAATTTCTACATCTCTGGAGGCCCCCTGTAAGATTTTCCTTCGCCACAACCCCAGTTGGTCAGGAAAGACTGTTGCCCCTGGGCCTCCCAGGCTGCCAAAGGTCCCTGGAATCGCAGGCACCCCCGACATGATTGCAGGGTCCCCTTCCAGGTGGCCCAAGGAGACTGTGAAACACCAGATCAGAGTTCCTGAGTGGAAGGAGATGAGCCTGAGTCAGACATCTGGACCAGGGAAGAATTCTCCGGGGAAACCGGAAATTGGGATTGTGACTAGTCAGGTCTGGAAGAGCTGGCGCGGACTGCTGCCCGCAAGAAGAGGAATCCCCGAGCCTCGATATTGCTGCAAGGTGACAGCCTTCTTTCCATCAGGTATCAGGGTAACTGATGGTATTTGGGCTTGAGGTTGATTAAGGTTATGAATGGGATTAAATAAGAAAAATTGTTTAAATGGCCATCTGGTGTCTATGAAAAGTGCACTTGATATGAATGCATGCATTGGCTCACAGACCCAAGTATGGATGTGGCTCACAGACCCAAGGCTGCAGAATGGCTTTGTCTTTGTGTCTGTTCTGCAGCACTATCACAGTGGAGGAAGTTCTCTACCAATCCTACTGTCCTAGACTGCATGGTCAAAAACAAACTATACTTCAGAAGGAAATATTCAGGAGATTATAATACTAAGATGACACCAGAAAAATGAAAGGCCTCTGTAAATTAGGAAGGCCAGCTTTTAATGTTGAATGGCCCCCAGAGGAAACAGCAAAAGTAAGAAAGACAGGGAAAAATGCAAGGTTATCCTACTCTTAAAAGTCATAAAATGGCAAGATCAGGGAGCTGCTCTGCAGCCCAGAGAGAAATCCAAAACTTTCCCTGGGAAAAACAAAACAAAAAAAATGCAACAACAACAACAACAAAACATGCTCAACTAGAATCAGAACAGAAGCTTCAAGGCCAGAGACCATCCTCACACAGCTGCCTCTGAACATACTCTCCAGTTAATGAGGTACTGGCTGGCGGAACTTAAAATTGGCAAAACCCAAGGCCACAGAAAAGGGGAAGAGGGGGGATAAAGGGAGATAATGTTGTCTGAGCTACTGGGAAATTCCACCACTCCAGTGCCTGACACTGAGGAAGAAACTAAGTGATAGAAAAGACAAACCAAAATAAAAGTCTCACTGCAAGGTTTTACAAATGCTTCTGAGTTAAACGAATGTGATGAAAGTCAGTCAAGCCCTAAACTCAACCGTAAACTTACCAGAAGATGGAAAGCCCCTCCACACTTGCAGAGAAGGGTTATGCTGCCCTGCTGTGTTCCCCAGGGGTAAAAGGTCAAGCAGAAATACATAAATTTTGGGGCCAGTGCCAGGCAAGTGCTAGAAACCTGGGGAAGCTCAGGTGTCTTGCTCTCACATGTTGCAGCTGGGGCAGCTCTCCAAGGCAAGGACAAAATGGAGGCTACACATGAGCAGGCACCTGCAATTGCAATGTGTCACTTAGTGCTTCCCTTGCAGGGCTTGACCTATATGATGGCCACATGGCCCTAGAATAGGAGAGGGAACCTGACACACAAGTCTCATAGGATAGAGAGACAAGGCACAAATCTCTCCGGATTTCTGCCACCCCCTGGGAAATTTCTGATGGCTCTGCTTTCCTGGCTTTCTTACCTTACTGATCCAGGGGGATCTACAAGTACAGGGAATCCCAGGGTCCTGGTCCAACATGATGATGGATGAGTCCCAAATTGCCTGCAGACAGATGGGGACTTCTTATAAGACATGTGTAACTGCTTCCTGTTTACCTTATCTCTCTATGCTTCTATGGAACTGCTAACAGACAACAGTCCCAAGGTTTGTGTTTAGACTGAGAAGTATTCAATACTGAGTTTGTCAGAAAATTTCTAAAACGTCTAATAATGTTCTAATCTGCTTTCATATCTTTAAAATATGTGTTTTAGAAAGCTGATAAAGAGAGGTTCCAAAAATCAACAAATGACAAAATCCATACGTATATTCTGAGAAAATAATGTAAGTCAAGTTTGGTCTACTCTTTTATAAAAGATTATTTCAAAGAGCCTTTTGAGGGGGTGGTGGTTTGATTCAGGTGTCCCCCATAGACTTATGTGTTCTGGATGCTAGGTTTCCAGCTGATAGAGATTTGGGAATTAACACCTCCAGGAGGCAGTGTTATTTTGGGGGGCGGGCTTGTGGGTATTATAGTCAGTGTCCTCTTGCCAGTTTTTGGCGTACTTTCTTGTTCCTGTTGTCAACTTATGTGGGCCAGGGGGTGAGGTCCACCCTCTGCTCATGTCATTGTTTTCCCCTGCCATCATGGAGATTCCCCTTGAGTCTGTAAGGCAAAACAAACCTCTTTTTCCCACAAGCTGCTCTTGGTTGGGTGATTTCTACCAGCAATGTGAACCTGACTGCAACAGTAAAGTGGTACCGACGAGTGGGGTTGCTGCTAGACACCTGACTGTGTGGTTTTGGCCTTTTGGAGCTGAGTTTCAAGAGGAATGGGAAAGGATTTGAAACCTTGGCCTAAGAGATGCCTTGCAGTGCTGTTATGTACAGCTTGATGGACTATTCTGGTCAGAGTTGAAAGGCCTGAATGCAGTAAGAACGATGGACTGTGAGGTTTGGCTTATGAGGGTGAGAAAGAGCTTTGCCTAGACTGGGCTAGCAGGTTGTGTGGGAAGCTTACTACAAGCACCAAGAATTTGTGCAGGGTTGCATAGAAATGAACTGGTGTGAGCAGAGGGATATGGTACAGAAAAAAAGAAAAATCTTAGGGTGAACTGCTGCCCATTCAGCTGCAACTGAGATTACAACCTTTGAGATTGGGCTAGCTGACCTACACTGGGCAACAGGAAGAATAGACTCTTTTGGAGGGGACTGAGTACTCAAGGAGTGTCCTGTTCTTCAAAATCTGCTTTATTCCCCCCTGGATTAACAAATTGGCACCCTACCTGGTATTGTGGAGTATAAGAAATGCTGGAAAGAGGGTCATTGAGTTTGCAACATGGTTTCATGTTTTGGAAATGGCCATGGGCAGTGTGAGCAGATTTGCTGGATGCCTGCATAGAGACCCCATGGGGCCATGAGCACGAACCATGGATTGCAGTGGAGACCCAGTGACAATGCCAGGACCACAAGATGGCTACTAAGGAAAGCTGCTGGCCCTGATGAAGTTTTCCATGACTGTAAGTAGCCTAGCTGGAGGGGCGGAATTGGAATACGAGAGTTTTGTTGTTTAGAATTATTGGACTTGGAGACTTGTCACTGCCTAGAGTTGTTGGACATGGAGCTAGAGTTTGGTGTTTGCCCTGTTTAAATCATGTACTGCTTGAATATTTCTTTGCTATGCCCAATGCCATCTTTTGCAGTGTGAGTGCTTATTCTGTGCCATTATGTTTTTTTTGGTGATTATTTTATTTATTTACTTATTTTTGATATTATGGCTCAGTTAAAAGATCTTGGACTATTACAGGGATTGGGGATGTATGAACATCATTGGAATTGATAAAAACTACGGGGACTTTTAATGTTAGATGAATGTATTACATTTTACATCATGTATGGTTATCAGTTTATGGGGGCCAGGGGCAGAATGTGGTGGTTGGATTTAGGTATCCCCCATAAACATATGTGTTCTGGATGCTACGTTTCCAGCTGATGGAGATTTGGGAATTAACACCTCCAGGAGGCAGTGCTATTTTGGGGGGCGGGCTTATGGGTATTATAGCCAGTGTCCCCTTGCCAGTGTTTGGCACACTCTCTTGTTCCTGTTGTCCATTTATGTGGGCCAGGAGGTGATGTCCACCCTCTGCTCATGCCATTGTTTCCCCCTACCATTGTGGAGCTTCCCCTCGAGCCTGTAAGCCAAAATAAACCTCTTTTTCCCACAAGCTGCTCTTGGTTGGGTGATTTCTACCAGCAATGCGAACCAAACTGCAACAGAGGGCAAAAGAAAAAAAACACTTAAATGGTCATATACAAAAGTCTTATGATAAGGACAATAAAAGTTCTGCTGGTAATTATAATGAGATAAACTAGATAAAGGATAAACTGAAGAAGAAACTTTAAATGTTGGATATTACATGTTTGATAAAGAAGACTGTTACAGAATGGTTACACAGATTATAAGGTAAAAGCATGTAGATGAAGGTATGAGTTAACTTAAACAGAAGGCTTAAAGACAAAGCTGATTAAGTCTTCAAGTGTGTAATCAGATTATGGACTACTTGAGATTAAGATGACTATTAGCCTAGAGTTTATATCAGACTAACAAAGGATGGCCCTAGATGGTTACAGGATGTTATGATACTTAGGTTGTAAATTTAAAACTTTTAATTTACTGATGTAAATCTGATCATAACAATAGTTATAAGGTTGTAAAAGACTGGCTTTAAAATTCTCAACCAAGTTTGCCATGTTCCTCTCTATTTGTCAACTTTTTACTATTTAATAAGGTTATTATATCTTTTGTTCTGTTCTGTTTGTTTTTTCGAGGTGGGGTCTCACTCTAGTTCAGGCTGACCTGGAATTCACTATGTAGTCTCAGGGTGGCCTCGAGCGATCCTCCTACCTCTGCCTCTTGAGTGCTGGGATTAAAGGCGTGCACCACCATGCCTGGATAAGGTTATTATATCTTAAAAAACAAAAACACTGTAACCTTAAGATGGTTCCTACCTTGTTCAGGCTGTTTTAGTGGGTGATTATCACTGAGATTATTGTCTAAGTCTTATAAAACGTGATTTAGTCATTGTGACTTTGCTCTTAGGGAAAACAAGGAAGCTCCTCCTGTCCTAAGAAAGCCTGCAATATACAAACAATGTTAATATAGTTTGTCTAGGCTCCATATATTCTACCAGTTGTAGATTTATTTTTATTGCCAGCACTTGGGAGGCAGAGGTAGGAGAATTGCTGTGAGTTTGAGGCCACCCTGAGACTACATAGTTAATTCCAGGTCAGCCTGGGCCAGAGTGAGACCCTACCTCGAAAAACCAAAAAAAAAAAAAAAAAAAAAAAAAAAAAAAAAAAAAGGTTCAATGATTAAAGGTAGTTGATGAAGAAATCACTTTATGTCTATCATAATGTCTCTAATGTATGTTAAAATCAGATCAATTTAGCTCAACAATGACCAGGTTTGGCTTTATTCTTAAACTATGTATAATCAGTCTCAGACAAAATTTTACTCAATTGTCTCATTTCTTGTATCTTAAGTTCATTGCTTATAGATATATTGATACTTAAGACATGTTCCCTGCTCTAGATAAACAATGCTGTTGTTCTGCTTCCAGTTTCTTGGTAATTGGTACCTACATAGGTATACAGACTGGCTAAAGTTGTTTTCACACAGATGCCAAGTTTTTATACTGTCTTTTCCTGACATACAGTTTATAGATAAAATCAACTGATTTAAAGTTGTGGACAAAATGTTGTTCCAGGGCTGCTAGTATGTTCTACCTATACTTATTACTGACAGATCAAATGTCTATGTTTTTTATGTTCCAGATATAGCTCACACTGTCACCTGACAACTGAACTTTTGTGTCATTCTCTCACCAGATCTGCTTTGCTAACCAAATATGTTCTTTTTAAAAAAGATTTTATTTATTTATTTATTTTTTAAAATTTATTAATTTTTTTTGGTTTTTCGAGGTAGGGTCTCACTCTAGCCCAGGCTGATCTGGAATTCACTATGGAGTCTCAGGATGGCCTCGAACTCATGGCGATCCTCCTACCTCTGCCTCCCGAGTGCTGGGATTAAAGGCGTGCGCCACCACGCCCGGCTAAAAAAGATTTTATTTATTTATTTATTAGAGACAGAGAGAGGGGGGAGAGAGAAAGAGAGAAAGAGAGAGAGAGAATGAGCCCACCAGGGCCTCTAGCCACTGCAAACGAACTCCAGACATATGCGCAACCATATGCATCTGGCTTATGCAGGACCTGGAGAATTGAACCTAGGTCTTTAGTCTTCATAGGCAAGCGCCTTAACCGCTAAGCCATCTCTCCAGCCCTAACTAAATATGTTCTGCACCTTTTTAACTAAATGTTTTACTAATCAGATAGGTACAGTCTCTCTGAGTGATTAATAACCATATGTAGAAGCCAAGGTCAACTGGAAACACTGGAGTTAAAAGGATAGCTAATATTTTGGTTCCTGCTCCCAAGACAGAAGGCCACAGGAGACGATGGGATACTTGCTAACTTTCTAGCCTCTGGTAAGTTTCCTGTTTTCTTGATCAGGGAAGACCTGGAGATCTACTCCAAATCAATGTATCTGCAACCGGAGAGTCACAACATCGGAGGAATATCAGTCCTCCAGGCCTCCCAAAAGAGGGAGGGCCACTTGGTCAGCACGATCTGGACTTATCCTAGCAAATGACAATGCTGAAAGTCACAAAACTCCTCACAGGTCCCTAATGTCTCTCTTACAGAACTATGAATGACCTCCAAAATATAATACATAGTTAAGTTTTGCTGCCTACATGGTCTTAAACACCAAGTAAGAGAATATAACTGCATTTATTACAATATAAACCAAGAGTCAGACTAATAGACTGCCCTGCCTGCCTGATGCTGACTTGCAGTACTAAACTATTAGCTCATGCCTTCTGACTCTGGCCCTGATTAGTCAGCCACTGTTTGCCTTTAAATTAAAGATCCAAAGTTGTCTTCACTGATTATGTTTACCTGATAGTTACTGATTTGTATTAGTCCAATCTCTCCTTGACATGTCTTTTTTTACTATTTTATTTTTATTTATTTATTTGACAGGGAAAGGGAGAGAGAATGAATGGGTGTGCCAGGGCCTCCAGCCACTGCAAACAAACTCCAGATGCATACACCCCCTTGTGCATCTGGCTAATGTGGGATTCTGGGGAATCGAACCTGGGTCCTTTGGCTTTGTAGGCAAACACTTTAACCACTAACCCATCCCTCCAGCCTGAAATGTCTTATTAAAAGGAGGTATATCTCTAAGGACAGATCTTAGAGCCAAGCCCTAAAGTACATTTAGGGCAAATCTAGAGCCTAGCCCTAAGATGTAAAATCAATGTAGCATTCTGGCTGTTTCTACTTGCTTATGCTAGTGGTGCAGGTTGTTTAATGATATTTATTTGCTTAGATTTATAGAGATAAGCCCGATTCTCCTGCCACTGGTGATGATAAGAAGGAAAGTTTAAGCTAAAACAAAGTAAAATGTAGTCCATTGTTAGGGTGGCCTGACTACAGAAATGACTGACATGCAAATTGCCGCATCCTGTTTGTTCACTTAACCCTCCCCTTGACTATGGAAACTACAAAATGTAAATAAAATCTCAGCTCAGGGTCAGAGCTTCTTTAGAGGGCTATCTCAAGCTCTTTGTCCCCCCACCCCCCCGGTAATAAACTCCTCTACTTTCACTCATACTGGCATTGGAGTGATCTTTCCAGAGAATTTCTACAATATCACTATACCTGGTTTCAATGTATTTTTGAATGACAGAAAGTTGGTGGAAGCTGGTTATGGTAGCACACTTTAGTTCAAGTACTCAGATGGCTGAGGTAGGAGGACTGCTATGAGTTGCGATGCCAGCCTGGGGCTAGAGAGTGAGTTCCATGTGAATCTGGGCCACAGTGAGGTGGAGAGGAGGGAGAGGACGGGAAGGAGGGAGAAGAAGGGGAGGGGGGAGGGAAGGGGAGGAGGGAGGGGAGGAGAAGGGAAAGGAGGGGAAGGAAAGGGAAGGGAAAGGAGGGGAGAAGAGAAGGGAAGGGAGGGGAGGGGAAGGGATGAGAGAAGAGAAGTAGTTAAAAGAATCACTGCCATAGAGGGGAAATGTCTGTAACTTATATACCTGAGAACAGTGGGAATGAACTAATTTGTACTGCAAAAGCTCAGAAATCAGAAAACTGAGGACAGAATGAGAACTGAGGAATGTATGGGTGGAGGATGGAGCTCATTGACAAAGTGCTGGCCTAGCAAGCATGAAGCCCTGGGTTTAGATCCCCAGCACTGCACATACTGGGCATGATTGCATATGCCTGTAATCCCAAAACTTGGGAGGCAAAAGCTAGATGATCAGAAGTTCGACATCATTCTTAGTTGCAGAGTTGGTGGCCAGCCTGAGGTACATGAGACCCTGTTTCAAAAAATAAAAAAATATAGGGAATGGGGAGATGGCTTAGTGGTTAAAGTGTTTACCTGCGAAGCCTAAGGACCTACATAAGCCAGATGCAAAAGGTGGTGCATGCATCTGGAGTTCATTTGTAGTGCTAGAGGCCGTGGCATGCCCATTCTCTCTTTCTGTCTTCCTCTTCCTCTTTCTCTGTCTCCAATAAAAAAATATATTTTAAAAACACTTAAGGGCTGGAGAGATGGCTCAGTGTTTAAGGTACTTGCCTGCAAAGCGTAAAGACCTGAGTTCAATTCCCCATTACCCATGAAACACCAGATGTTGTTTTGTTTTGTTTTTTTGAGGTAGGGTCTCACTCTAGCTCAGGCTGACCTGGAATTTACTCTGTGGTCTCAGGATGGCCTCGAATTCACAGTGATCCTCCTACCTCTACCTCCAGAGTGCTGGGATTAAAGGCGTGCACCACCATGCCTGGCTGAAACACCAGATATATAATGCGGTGCATACATTTGGAGTTCATTTGTGGTGGCTAGAAGCCCTGACACACTCATTCTCTCTCTTCCTTTCTTCCTTTCTCTTTTTTTTTCTTTTGGTTTTCCAAGGTAGGGTCTCACTCTAGCTCAGGCTGACCTGGAATTCACTATGTTGTCTCAGGGTGACCTTGAACTCATGGCAACCCTTCTACCTCTGCCTCCCGGGTGCTGAGATTAAAGGCATGTGCCACCACTCCCAGTTTTTTTCTTTTTCTTTTTTAAAAAATATTTATTTATTTATTATGTTTGGTTTTTCGAGGTAGGGTTTCACTCTAGTCTAGGCTGACCTGGAATTCACTCTGTATTCTCAGGGTGGTCTTGAACTCATGGTGATCCTCCTACCTCTGCCTCCCAAGTGCTGGGATTAAAAGCGTGTGCTACCATGCCCACCTTCTTTTTATTTTTTTAATGTATTTTTATTTATTTATTGGGGAGGCAGACAAGAGAGAGAGAGAATGGGCATGCATGTACCCCCTTGTGCATCTGGCTTATATGGGTCCTAGGGAATCTACTAGCAAACACCTTTACTGCTCAGCCATTTCCCCAGCCCTCCATTCTCTCTTTCTACCTGCCTCTGTCTCTCTAATGAATAAATAAGTAAATAAATAAAATATTTAATTTTTTTGAAAAATACAGATATATTATCTCTTTTTTTTTTTTTTTTTTTTTTTTTGGTTTTTCGAGGTAGGGTCCCACTCTAGTCCAGGCTGACCTAGAATTCACTATGGAGTCTCAGGGTGCCTTGAACTCACAGCAATCCTCCTACCTCTGCCTCCCAAGTGGTGGGATTAAAGGCATGCACCACCACACCCAGCAAAAAAAATACACGTATTATAACAGGAGGATCAGGAACAAAAGACTCAAATATGTAGGCTATGCAGTCCTTCATAGACAGAATTGATGAACACAGAATCTGAATGAAGTATGTGATAGTCAAAACAAACAAAAACATTATTATTTATATAGTTTTCCTTATCCAAGCAGAGAAAACAAAAATTTTAGAATTAAAAAAAAAACTCAAATTGGGATGGTAACATCTTGAAAAACAAAAATCTTCATAGTTTTCTCTATGGAAAATTATCACATGGAGTTTAATATGATGCTATTATTATTCACCAATACATACCCAAAACAACACCACTGACACGGCATTTCCCAGTATGTTCAGGCTCTGCTTCTGTCAGAACCAGGTCTTCTACAGCTCCCTCCTGAACAGTAAGCCGTGGTGTATTCAGGATTTCTTTCTGTCAAAAACAATTGCACTATGAAACCCAGCAGCTAAATTATCCCTGTAGTCTCTTCTGTGGCATGGCCCATCCTTACCTGCATGTTTTGTTTATAAAGCTTCCTATCAATCTGTGCTCTTAGTCCCCACACTGCTGGGCCCTTGCGCCGGTTTAAGACTTTGTAATGTACACCAGACTGGTCACAGATTCGAGAACATAGACCATCCAAGGCATCTACTTCCCTCATTAAATGCCCCTTTCCGATGCCACCAAAGGAAGGATTACAGGACATCTGACCTAAGGAGAATGGACATAAACAAAATAAATATAAGCAGCTTGCAAACAGTGAGCATTTCACAAGGAACTGTTCATACAGGTGATTAGTCATTAGATGTGATAAAAACAGAAAACCTGAAACACATACTATACTGTAAAGAAAACTTCACACTCCCAATGGGATGAAGAGCTGTCAAGGAATCGATTTGTACTCAAGGACTGCAACTTTACCTGGGTTTAAGGTTATTTTTTTCAAGGTATGATCTCACTCTAGCCTGGGCTGACTTGGAATTCACTATGTAGTCTCAGGCTGGCCTTGAACTCACAGTGATGCTCCCACCTCAGCTTCCTGAGTACTGCAATTAACAGTGTGCACCACCACACCCAGCAGGGTTGTATTTTTGTTTTTTGTTTTCCTGAGGTACAGTCTCACTCTAGGCCAGGCTGACCTGAAATTCACTATGTAGTCTGAGGGTAGCCTTGAACTCACAGTGATCCTCCTTCCTCAGCCTCCAGAGTACTGGTGTTAATTTAAAGGTGTACCCCACTATGCCCGGCTATTTTTATTTTTTTGATTTATTTATGTGAGAGAGGAAGAGGCATATATAGAGAATAGTTGTGACAGGGTCTCCAGCCACTGCAAATGAACTCCAGACACATGTGCCACTTTGTGCATCTGTGGGTACTAGGGAATCAAATCTGGGTACTTAGGTTTAGCAGGCAAGCGCCTAAATCACTCTCTCTCCAGCCCAGTGTTGTTTTTTTTATTTAATTTATTTATTTATTAGAGACGGGGGGGGGGGGGGGGAGAATGGGTGCGCCAGGGCTTCTGCCACTGCAAATGAACTCCAGACGCATGTGCTACCATGTGCATCTGGCTTATGTGGGACTTGGAGAATCAAACCTGGGTCCTTAGACTTTGTAGACATGTGCCTTAACCATTAAGCCATCTCTCCAGCCCAAGTGTTGACTTTATAAAAACATTATTTTTATTTATTTACTTTTTTTGTGGGCTGAGGAGATGGCTCAGCAGTTAAATGTACCTGCGTCCACATAAAGCCTGATGCAAAGTGGCACATGTGTCTGTGAGCCCAAGGCCCTAGACAATGGGAGGAACAGCCAGCAGAATCTGAAGATAATGAGCCAACTACTCAGATATTTGTGTTTGATTTATAGCAGCAAGAAACCCTGTCTGAAGGAGGGTGGAAGAGCACAAACACCTCCAGGTTCTTTTCTGACCTACACACACGCACACTAAAAATTTTTATTTATTTGAGAGATAGAGAGGCAGACAGAGAGAATGGACACACCAGGGCCTCTAGCCACTGCAAACAAGCTCTAGACATTTACACCACCTTGTGCATCCAGCTTTACACGGCACCTTAATCGCTAAGCCATCTCTCCAGCACCCCCCCCCCCACCACCACCATGGTTTTTAAGGTGTGTGTATAATTTCATTGAATTTTTCTGAGAGGTGGTTTAAGACAGGGTTCCAGGCTGGTCCTGAATTTACCATGTAGCTGAGATGGTCTTGCATTTCTGATTCTCACACTTCCATTTCCTATGTGATGGGATTACAGACACAGCCACCAGGCCTAGATGTAAATGAACTTTTTTTGTGTAGTGCTGGAGACAGAAGTTGGGCCTCATGAATGCTAATCTAATGAGCTACATTGCCAATCCTCAGTAAGTATTTTATCATTTATTTTACACAGTCAGTTTAGTCAGTACACTGCAAAGAAAGGGGGTGTGAGGGCAACAAAAGAACTGCCTGCTGGGACTTCCTGTTAAGATGGAACCACGCCAAAGCAGCCTAGGGGAGAAAAAGCCAAAAAAAACCAAAAACAAAAACAGCAAAATACACTCTTCTACTAAAAAGTGAGGTGTATAAGAAATTACCAATGGCAGCAGAGAAATAGGAGAGATCCAGAGAATCCAGAGCCCACATAGGCAGGCAGAAGCGGCTCCAGCAGCGCTGGCACCAGGTCCGCGGGGCCACAGCCGCCAGGCTTGGCTTGAGACGCCGGAAAAGCCAGGTGAGGGGATTTTTCCACTCACACCGCAGCTCTTCACAAACTCAAGAAACATAAAGGTAGGACCGCAGCAGCCAATGGAGGAGCAGATCATAAGGTAAAGGATCACGTGGACCAGCAGGAGAACTAGAACCACCATCCACAGCCTCCCCTCCCCCACTGCCAGCTCAAGCACCAGAGACTGGGGGGGGGGGGGGAGGGAGAAGAGAGATCACAGCACCCAGCACCAGTGACCAGAGCAGCGATTCAGCAACCCAGCCAGCCTACTTGAATCCACAGCATAACAAAGAGGGACCCAAGCAGGAGTGCAGCATAACTGAGACCAAATCATCCCAAAAGGTAAGTGGGATTACACCAGGTCAGTAACCACCAAATAAGCCTGGTATATAGGCTTGACTCATAAGTGCTAATTGCACCTTCCATATCAGGATAAATAAATAAATAAATAAATAAGGAAATAGAAATAAAGAAAAACCAGTCAGAATTACTAGTAATGAAGAACACAGTCAATGAAATAAAAAACTCTGTAGAAAATCTCACCAGTAGAATGGATGAAAGAGAGGACACAATATCTAAACTAGAAGACCAGGTGGCAGATCTAATACAGTCCAAAAAAGAGAAAGACAAACTAATAGGAAAGTATGAATAGCAATTTCAAGCTATTCGGGACACTATGAAAAGATCAAACATAAGAATTCAGGGTATAGTAGAAGGAGAAGAATTTCACTCCAAAGGCATAGTAGGCATTTTCAACAAAGTCATCAAATAAATTGTCCATCGTGGTCACCTTAGTTTTGCTGAAGCCCAGTCCTTGCAAGAACTGATCCAGTTGAGCAATTAATTGGACATATACCATAATTTCCTGAGTCTCTCTCTGGTTGAATGACAAAGTTTCTGAGATCTCTGACTTCTAATTCCTAGAAGCAATTTACTTTAGGGTCCAATGTAGGATAGCTGATCTGTCTACTTCTTAACTGCTGGCACCCTAGAAAAGTTGTAAAATCATGCCTATCAGCTCGAACTCTAGTGTAACAAATTACAAAATTGTATCAATAGAAATACCAGGTTTAACTGCACAAGGCCAAGAAAACCAACGATGCCAGATATTGAATTTCTATTGCACTGTCCTTTGAAAACATCAGCGGGAACAAACTGCTGAGTGCAGATACCATGCAGTGCAAACACCTTTCAATAATATCTCTTAATATCAATGACCCCAATGCCCCAACCAAAAGACATAGGTTTGCAGACTGAGTTAAAAAGCAGGATCCTTCAATTTGTTGCCTCCAAGAAACCCACCTTTCCACAGATGGACACTGTCTTAGGGTGAAAGATTGGAAAATGGTGTTTCAAGCAAATGGGCCTAGAAAACAAGCAGGGGTTGCTATCCTAATATCTGACAAGGTAGACTTCAGTCCAACATTAGTTAAGAAAGATAAGGAAGGTCACTTTACAGTGATTAAAGGCACACTCCAACAGGAGGACATTACAATCCTAAACATATATACACCTAATATGGGGGCTCCCAACTTCATCAAACAAATGCTGTTAGAACTGCCTGCTAAGATTTACTTTGGGGCCAGACATAGCAGCTCATGCCTATCACCCCCAGTACTCAAGAGGAGAGGCAAGAGGATTGCCACAAGTTTGAGACTAGCCTCATCTACCTAGCAAATTCAGGCTCCTCTCTCAAAAAAGCAAAAACAACCAACCAAACTTTGAAAAAAAAGCCTCAACAGTGTATGATGATTCCTTAGTCATCCCAGCAACTAGGAAGCTGAAGCAGGAGGGCTCCAAGTTCAAGGCCTGCCTGGGCTACAAGGTAAATCTACGATCAGCTTGAGAAATTTAGCTAGACCTTATGGCAAAATAAAAAATATAAAATAGGTTTGAGGATATGCTTCTTGCTTAGCTTGTATGAGGCCCTGTTGAATCCCAGTACCATATTTATAAAAATAATAAACCCCCTCTATATTGATTATTTCCCCTTATGTGAAAAAAATGTCTATTTATATGCATACCTTTACATAAATCTTAAAAAAAATTTTTTTTTCAACCGGGCGTGGTGGTGCACACCTTTAATCCCAGCACTCGGAAGGCAGAATTAGGAGGATCATGAGTTTGAGTCCACCCTGAGACTACATAGAGAATTCCAGGTCAGCCCGGGCTACAGTGAGCCATTACCTTGAAAAACCAAAAAACTAAAATAAAAAATAAAAGAGGCTGGGGACGTGGCTCAGCATCTAAGAGCACTGGCTGTGCAAGCAGGAGTCTCTGAGGTTCAGTTGAAGCTGATTCCCCAACACACATGTAAAATTCTGGGTGTGGCCACACAGACCTGTAACAGTAGTCCTGAGGTAGGTGGGGATGGAGAACCATGGGAGCTCACTATCTCAAGGAAATATGGGGAGAACTGACAGAGAAGGTCCTCTGACATTCTCCTCTGGCATACATATATCTGCATACAACATACCACATACACATACAATGCAAAAAACAGGAGTTAAGAGAGATGGCTCAGTAGTTAAAGAGCACTTCCTGTGCAAGCATGAAGGCCTGAGAGCTCCTGTATAACTCCCAGGCACAACATAAACAGCTGGGCCTGGCTAAGCAAGTTTGTAACCCCAGTCCTGTGGGGTTCCTTCCCTCCAAAACAAACAAACAAACAAAAACACAAAACATCCTCCCCCACAAACTCTGGATCAATAAGAGACTCCAGCTCATGTGTTACTGTAGTAACCTTTTTACTCATTAGATTTTCTTTTCTTTTTTTTTTTTTATAATTATTTTTTTGAGGCAGGGTCTTGCTCTAGCCCAGGCTGGGCATGAATTCACAGCACTCCTCCTACTTCTGCCTCCCAAGTGCTGGGATTAAAGGTGTGTACCACCGTGCCTGGCCCGTTTTTTTTTTTTTTTTTTTTTTTTTTTTTTTTTTTAGTATTTATTTATGGGCTTAGCAGTCAAGCTGTTTGCCTGTGAAGCCAAAGGACCCAGGTTCGATTCCCCAGGACCTACATAAGCCAGATGCACAAGGCAGCGCATGTGTCTGGAGTTTGTTTGCAGTAGCTGAAGGCCCTGGCGGGCCCATTCCCCCCCCTTTCTTTTTTTTTTTTCCTTTTTTTATGGTTTTTGTTTATTTTTATTTATTTATTTGAGAGCAACAGACAGAGAAAGAGAGAGAGAATGGGCGCGCCAGGGCTTCCAGCCACTGCAAATGAACTCCAGATGCGTGCGCCCCCTTGTGCATCTGGCTGTGGGTCCTGGGGAATCGAGCCTCGAACCGGGGTCCTTAGGCTTCACATGCAAGCGCTTAACCGCTAAGCCATCTCTCCAGCCCTCCCCCCTTTCTATCTCTCTCAAGTAAACCAAATCAAGTTAAATTTCATTTAAAAAATATTTACTTGTTTGCAAGCAGAGAAAGGAAGGCAGGGAGGGAGGAAGGAAGGAAAGGAAAAGGGGGCAAGGAGAAAATGGGCACACCAGGGCCTCCAGCCACGGCAAAAGAATTCCAGATGCACGTACCACTGTGCATCTGGCTTTACCAGGGCACCAAATGGGGTTATTACACTTTGCAGACAAGCCTCTTAACTGCAAAGCTCTCTCCAGCCCCATACCTTTTTTAAAATGCAGCATCAAAATATATGAAGTGTGATTTTTTTTTACAATAGTATAGCCTCTGCTCCCTCAAAAGAATCATTGTTAACAGTATTTCTCCACAATTATGAGCTTAATGTAAATTAAAAGGCATTTATTTATAGAAATATGTGATTTATTCACAAGTTTTACAAAACACACTAAATAATCCAACTACTGTTTATTCCTAAGTAAAAGATACAAGGGGGCTGGAGAGATGGCTTAGTGGTTAAGGCGTTTGCCTGCAAAGCCAAAGGACCTCCGTTCGATTCTCCAGGACCCACGTAAACCAGCTGCACAAGGTGGCGCATGCGTCTGGAGTTCATTTGCAGTGGCTGGAGGCCCTGGTGCACCCATTCTCTCTCTCACTCTAGTCTGGCTCTTTCTCTCTCAAAAAAAGGAAAGCCATAGGCATAGGCATGCCTTTGTAAGATAATGTTTCAGGAGCTGGGAGCTAGCCCTTGCTGTGCAAGCTTGAGTTCGAATCCCTAGCATCCCTAGCAACCAGGCAAATGCTGGGTGAGCCTGGGAAGTCGTGTAATCCCAGTGGAGACAGGATCTTCAGGGTAAACTGACAAGACTAGCCTAATTGGCAATTCAAATGACAGCTTGTCTCAGTAAATAAAAGAACAATGGAGGAAGAGGCGCACGGCCACACACATACACTTGCATAGCAGACATAAACGATACAAATAGAATAAAAGCTAATGTTTCAGGTAGCCCCTACCATGCTGGTACATGAGTTTTGCTTTAAATTATGAGTGCCCAACTATCACCCATAAAGACAGCCCCTCCTCAAGCACCACAGGAGTCTAAACACAAAACGAAAAACTAATACTAATATAAACACAGAACGAACAAAAAGCACAACAATCGGGCTGGAGAGATGGCTCACCGGTTAAGGCACTCGCCTGCGAAGCCTAAGGACCCACGTTCCACTCCCCAGTGCCTAAGTAAAGCCAGATACACAAGGTGAAAGCCAGATGCACTAGGTGGCGCATCCATGTACAGTTCGTTTGCAGTGGCGCGCCTATCCTTTCTTCTTATAAATAAAATATTACAAAACCGCCCACTCAATAAACGTGTGTGAAAAATGTGTCTTCCCACATTATCTGAAGTGACAAGACAGCGGAAGGAAAGCCAACCACGATCTAAGATACTGCGGCGCGGTACGGAGGCTCCTCCTTCGCGAGGCGCCGCTCCCTCCCGCGTCCGCCGCCCGGACGACAGGAGCGCCCACACCGGCCGGGGGCGCTGGCAGCCGACGCGAGCCGCCCGCGCTCTCACCGATCGTGTCCACACGGTGTGTTAGCAGCAGGGTCCGCGAGCCGCAGCGCGCGGCGGCTGCCGCCGCCTCTGTCCCCGCATGCCCGCCGCCGATGACCACCACGTCGAAGTGCGGAGTCCGAGGCGCCGCGCTGTCTCCGCCGAGCCGGACCGAGGACACGTGGTGTTGGCTGAGAGAAGCCGCGAGCCGGCGGCCACAGCCTCGGACGGGAAACATGCCGGGACCCTGACGCCAGAGACACCCAAGAGGAGCTAGGGGAGAGTGACAAGCCAGGGCGCCGCCATCTTGCCGACGTCAGGGCGTAACTCGTCTAAGAGCAGCGTCCCCGCTGATTGGCGGTTCGTCAGCTGGTGACTTCCGGTGCCAGCGTGTGCGTTCTTTCCCAGGGAGCTCAGGGTTGAGGTGACCTGCTCTGGCTGGGGAGTCTCACTATTTGTCTTGGGTTCTCTTTCCTGCGTGGCCAGATTGCCACCTGCGAGCTATAAATTTGATCAGGTTGTCCTAGATACTCTGAATTTTCTGGTTTGACTATAAAAATTAGAGTCTGAAGATACAGTTAGTGTTGAAAGGTGTTCAAATTACATTTGTGGAGAAAAGATGCTAGCAGGGCTGGAGAGATGGCTCAGCAGTCAAAGGTGCTTGCTTGCAAGGCCCGAGGGCCAGGGTTCGATTCCCCGCTACCCATGCATCTGGAGCCCATTTGCAGCGGCAAGATGCCCTGGTGCGCCCACTCCGACTGGCATTCCAATAAATTAAATAAATAAATAAAACAAAACACCCGAAAAGATTCATGCTGGCGATTAGTGGAATCGAATGGTTGGTAATTAAATATCCCGACTTTTGGAATTGGTAACTCTTTTTTTTTTTTTTTTTTTTTTGGTTTTTTGAGGTAGGGCCTCCCTTTAACCCAGGCTGACCTGGAATTCACTACGTAGTCTTAGTCACCAACCTCTGCCTCCCAAGTGCTGGGATTAAAGGCCTGTGCAACCACACCTGGCCCTAAAATTTTTATTTATTTATTTAAGAAAGAGGGTGTACTGGAGTATTGAACTTGGGGCCTTAGGCTTTGCAGGCAAGCACCTTAACCACTAAGCCCTATTTTTCTTTGTTTTCAAAAATATTTATTATTTATATATGCACTTACATACACAGCCTCACTTATCCCAGGTTATCCCAGTGCTGCTCTTCCATCAGCCCAGTCCAGCAAGGATCATTGTCACGTTTGGGCAATGTAGCCAAAAAAGAATTCAATGTACTATAGGTAATCTGCCATTTAAAACTATAAAGGGGGAGCAGGAGAGATGCAATAGCGATTAAGGCGCTTGCCTGGGAAGCCTAAGGACCCAAGTTCAATACCCCAGTACCCACGTAAACCAGATGCACAAGATTGTGCATGTGTCTGGAGTTCATTTGCAGTAGCTAGACACCCTGGTGCACCTATTCTCTCTCTCATATAAATAAATAAATAAAAATAAAAATAAATGAATGCATATATATATATATTGGAGGTCTCACTCTAGTTCAGGCTAACCTGGAATTCACTATGTAGTCTCAGGGTGGCCTCGAACTCACGACGATCCTCTTACCTCTGCCTCCCAAGTGCTGGGATTAAAGGTGTGCGCCACCATGCCCCGCGAATATTTTTGATTTAAGAGACCTGACTTGCTTCTCCTATGCTGTGAGCTAAAGACGGTGCAAAAACTGTTGCTGCTAAGCTGCTCCTTCTGTCATGAGAGCTGCAAGTGATACAGGAATTTTGGGTTCCTTGTACACCATTAGAAGCATGAAATCCACAGACCAGAGGGTAAGGTTCAGAAAGATTTTATTGTAGCTTAAAGCTCTAAGAAGGAGAAGAGAAGGGAGGCTTAAGACTAGAACATAAGAGAAGGAGGGAAGAAGGTGGAGCTCTTGCCCAGGGAGGCAAGAGGTGGTTTAAGAAGCTCATCTCCAGATTTAGTTTTTGGTGTTTTATTTTGTTTTGTTTTGAGGTAGGGTTTCAGTTTAGCCTAGGCTGACTTGGAACTCACTGTGTAGTCCCAGGCTGACCTTGAACTCATGGCAACCCTCCTACCTCTGTCTCTTGAGTGCTGAGATTAGAGGCATGTGCCACTGATGCAGGATTTGGGGGTTCAGAAAGGGTCTCCCAAGTTTATGAACCCCAATTTGGGTCCTGTTCTATATTAATGAAGAATTGGTAAAAAAAAAACTCAAAAAGGATAAATTATGAATTATTAAGTTTATTTAGGAAGAAATCACAAATTGTGGGGTTTACTTAAGAGAAATTGGAATCTAGGAGGAAGGCTAGAACAGAGTCACATGAGAAGTGGGAAACTACTGCACACAGGTGGAAAATACTGCATAGTTCATAAAGCTCATTCAAGAGAAATTGAGGTTTTTAGCTGGGTGTGGTGGTACATGGCTTTAATCCCAGCACTCAGGAGACAGAGGTAGAAGTATCACTGTGAGTTCAAGGCCAGCCTGAGACTACAGAGTGAGTACCAGGTCAGTCTGGGCTAGAGTGAGACCCTACCTCAAAAAACAAAAACAAGAGAAATTGAGACTTTTAAGGAAAGACTGGAGTAGAGCCACAAGCATGTGGAGGATAGTTCATAAAGGTCATTCAGGAGAAATTGAGGCTTTCAAGGAAAGATTGGAGTAGAGCCATGATCATGTGGGAAATAGAACTTAGATGTATATATTGGGAGACTTAGAAGAAACATATATAGCATCTTTCTTGTGCTTCCTGATAGAAGGAAGTTAAGAGGGCCACTGGTGGGAGCTTAAGGAAGAATAACAGAGAAAATATCAAAGCAGAGACCAAGAAATTCAGATGAGCAATGAGTAGCAAAGGGAGTTATACCTATGGCTATCCTAAGTTTAGAGAAGTTACACAGGTAACAACAGGTAGAGAGTTACTGAAAGCATCCATGTGGTAGATCTGGAATGTAAGGGAAATACACACATGGTAGATTCAGAGACCAGAGAAAATAATTAAAGTGAGAAATTACCCCAAATTATAAAGCAGAGGCAAGCAGAAAAGATCCCCCAGACTAACAAACAGTATTACATTCTCCTCTCCACACACCCAGCAGGAGGCCTGTGGACAGAATGAGGAAAGGCAGATAGATAGAGTGACAGGAAGAAGACCAAAGCTTTTAATTTTTGTTTTATTTTTATTTATTTATTCATTTGAGAGTGACAGAGAGAGAAAGAGGGGAAGAGAGAGAGAGAGAGAAAGAGAGAATGAGCACGCCAGGGCTTCCAGCCACTGCAAATGAACTCCAGACGCATGCGCCCCCTTGTGCATCTGGCTAACATGGGTTCTGGGGAATGAAGCCTCGAACCAGAGTCCTTAGGCTTCACAGGCAAGCGCTTAACCGCTAAGCCATCTCTCTAGCCCTAAAGCTTTTATAGTATAGAAAATATATTCTTTTTTAAAAATTATTTATTTATTTATTTTCAAGTATAGAGAGAGAGAGAGAGAGAATGGGCACAACAGGGCCTCCAGCCACTTCAAAGGAACACAAGATGTATATGCCACTGCATCTGGCTTTACATGGGTACTGGGAAATTGAACCCAGGTTGTTAGGCTTTGCAGGCAAGCACATCAAGTGCTATGCTACATCTCCAGCCCTTTTTAAAAAATATTTTTAGCAGCTGGGCATGGTCATGCATGCCTTTAATCCCAGCACTCGGGAGGCAGAGGTAGGAGGATCACCATGAGTTCAAGGCCACCCTGAAGCTACATAGTGAATTCCAGGTTAGCCTGGGCCAGAGTGAGACCCTACCTCGAAAAACCAAATATATATATATATATTTTAGCCAGGTGTGGTAGTGTACACTTTTAATCCCAGCACTTTGGAGGCAGAGGTAGGAAGATCACTATGAGTTTGAGGCCAGCCTGGACTACAGAGTGAGTTCCAGGTCAGCCTGGGCCAGAGTGAGACCCTACCTCGAAAAACCAAATATATATATATATTTTAGCCAGGTGTGGTAGTGTACACTTTTCATCCCAGCACTTGGGAGGCAGAGGTAGGAAGATCACTATGAGTTTGAGGCCAGCCTGGACTACAGAGTGAGTTCCAGGTCAGCCTGGGCTAGAGTGAGATCCTGCCTTGAAAATATGCTCCCCCCCCAATTTAAAAAATTTATTTGTTTGTAAGCAGAGAGAGAGAGAGAGAGAAAAAAAAAAAAGAATGAATGGGCACGCCAGGGTCTCCAGCCACTGCAAATGAACTCAAGATGTATGCACCACTGCATCCAGCTTTACATGGACACTAGGAAGTTGAACCCAGGTTGTTAGGCTTTGCAGGCAAGTGCCTCAACCACTAAGCCATCTCTCCAGCCCTTTTGTTTTGTTCTATTTTTGTTTTTCGAGGTAGGGTCTCATTCTAGGCCAGGCTGATCTGGAATTCACTCTGTATTCTTAGGGTGGCCTCAAACTGACAGCGATCCTCCTACCTCTGCCTCCCAAATGCTGGGATTAAAGGCGTGCGCCACCACGCCCAGCTCCAGCCCTTTTTAAAAAATATTTATTTATTTATTCATAAGCAGCAGAGAAAGAGAGAGAAAGAATGGACATAAATAAATAAAAAATTTATTTTAAAAAAAAGGGCCGGGCATGGTGGCGCACGCCTTTCATCCCAGCACTAGGGAGGCAGAGGTAGGAGGATCGCTGTGAGTTCAAGGCCACCCTGAGACTCCATAGCGAATTCCAGGTCAGCCTGGGCTAGAGTGAGACCCTACCTCGAAAAACAAAAACAAACAAACAAAAAAAAAGGGCTGGAGACACGGCTTAGCTGTTAAGGCACTTGCATGCGAAGCCTAAGGACCCAAGTTCGATTCTCCAGGCCCCCATAAGCCAGATGCACATGGTGGTGTATGTGTCTGGAGTTTGTTTGCAGTGGCTGGGGGCCCTGATGCACCCATTCTCTCTTCCTCTCTCTGTCTCTAATAAATAAATAAATAAAAATTTTATTAAAACAAAAAGAATGGACATGCCAGGGCCTCCAGCCTCTGCAAATGAACTCCCAGACGTATGTGCCGCTGAGCAGCTGGCTTTACGTGGGCACTAGGGAATTGAATATGGGTAGTTAGGCTATGCAGGCAAGCACTGTAACCACTGAGCAATCTCTCTGGTCCAGAAAATATATTCTTTTGTCAGATCCAGATATATAAAGGGAAGACCTAATTGGTTTGTAGATTTGAGGGTCAGACACTAGAGGGCAGCCCACCTAGGTAGCATGCAAGACTATGGGCAGCAGGGAATACAAGCAAGTTGTAGATGAGTCTCCATCAGACCTGAGTTCCATTCTGCCAAAAGTTTCACTGGTGCCAAGGAGGGTTGGCATCTCCTAGTTCTCTTGGCCTCAATTTCGAACTGAAACTGCCTAAAAGAAGCTAGCTTTCTCCTATTTCTCTTTCATCACCATTCCACACTAGTTCTTTCTTTCTTTCTTTTTCTTTTTTTTAAATTGGGCGGTGGCTACTTGAGGAAGATCAGGTTTGCAGGTTGTTTTGCTTCTTTAATCCCAGCACTTGGGAGGCAGAGGTTTGAGGATTGCTGTGAGTTCAAGGTCAGCCTGAGACTACATAGTGAATTCTAGGTCAGCCTGTGTTGGAGTGAAACCCTCCCTCAAAAAAATAAAAATAAAAATCATACAGCTGTGTAGCTGGGTGCTGTGGTGCACACCTTTAATCCCAGAACTTGGGAGGCAGAGGTAGGAGGATCGCTTTAGTTCAAGGCCACCCTGAGAATACATAGTGAATCCCAGGTCAGCCTGAGCTATAGTGAACCCTACTTTGAAAAAAAAACAAAAGGTATACAGCTGTGCTCCCTCCTCATTTCTGCAAGCCTATTTGCTGCTGAAGGAAATTTCCTGCCCATGAACCAGTCACGTAACCCAGAAGTTTAACCTACCAATAATGTGGAGAATTTAAGATGATGTCAGACTGCCTGCCATACTGTGTATAAAAACTCTGTATGAGAGCTCATTGCTCAGGATTTGGAAGTTCTTCCTGAGTCCATGTTGACGTGAATAAATCTCTCCACTCTGCCTCTGGTACTAACTCTGTGTGCCTCAGTTTCCCATAATGTAGTGATACTACCTATGGGACAATTTTGTTGTTCTGATCAGTAAAATCAACAAAATAATTTATAACTTTGTTGTTTTTATTAATAATTAACATTCTTTGCCTGATGTGGTGTTCAGCCTGTTACCCTAGCACAGGGAGGCAGAGACAGGAAAACTGCTTCAGGTTCAAGGCCAGCTGAGGCTGCATAATAAGATCTTGTCGTAAATAACCAAACATAAATGAAGAAATAAATTTTTTTTTTAATTTTAAAAATATTTTATTTTTATTTATTTATTTATTTGAGAGAGAGAGAGAGAGAGGCAAATAGAGAAAGATAGAAGGAATGGGTGTGTCAGGGCCTCCAGCCATTGCAAATGAACTCCAGATGCATGCTGGTTTATGGGGGTCCTGGGGAATCAAACCTGGGTTCCTTGGCTTTGCCGGCAAGCATAGCCACTAAGCCATCTCTCCAGCCCCAAAGCATTCTTTACATATAATTTAAATGTTGAAAAAAATACAAGACTTGCAGAATTAACTTCTGCCAGGTGTTCTATCTCCACTTCACAATGAATGTCAACATTTTGTTGCTATTTTTATACACTATTTTTTTTTTTCCAGGTAGGGTCTCACTCTGGCCCAGGCTGACCTAGAACTCACTATGTAGTCTCAGGGTGGCCTCAAACTCACAATGATCCTCCTACCTCTGCCTCCCGAGTGCTGGGATTAAAGGCATGTACCATCACACCCAGCTTTTATATACTATTTTTATATACATAGGAATGTTTTTAATTTTTGCCTATTATGCTATGATTATACTATCTTGTACTTTGCTTCTTTCTACATAATAATGTTTTAATTTTTGATGTTTTCCCATGCTAGTGTATATGTATCTTACATTTAAACATTCAATTGTGTATGGAAACATAATTTATTTAATAAACTCCACTTAATGAACATGACATTATGTCTAATTTTTGATATTCTGTCATTATATGTCTTTTTATTATTTAATTATTTTCTTGTTGTTGTTTAGTTTTGTTTTGTTTTCTAAGGTAGGGTCTCACTCTAACCCAGGCAGACCTGAAATTCACTATGTAATCTCAGGGTGGCCTTCAACTCATAGCGATCCTTCTACCTCTGCCTCCCAAGTGCTGGGATTAAAGGCATGCGCCATCATGCCCGGCAAGTCAAACTTTTGACTCTCCTGTGGGAACCAGCTCATATTGGGTTCTAATGACCCATTATCTGGCCAGGGCATTTATCACACAGGGACCAATCAAGAGTACTAGGAATATTATTACTAAGGGCCCTATAAATGGTAGTAGTTATTGTAAGGTTTAGGAGTGACTAAGACTACACAGGACCACTCTGAGGTAAAGATGAAAGCTTTTATTCAGGAAAAGCTGCCAGGGCTGACTCACAAGAGAGGAGCACAGACAACCTGAGTTTTCAGGTGTGGGCTTTATAGGGCTTTTTCAGTTTGGGGAAGGTGAGGAAGGACACAAAAACTTTGTTAAGTTGAATAGAAAAGTTTCTTTAGGGGAGAGCATTACATTAACCATTTAAAATAGCTAGGGTGTGATACCAGACCAGTGACCAGGTGACTTATGAGATAAGGGGGCAGGAAACCATGACCTAGGGCATTGTTAGGCAAGTTGGGGATAATGATCTGGTGGTTGCTTGAAGAATGTGGGCAGTCCACTTCCCCGTGCCTCTGTCACTATTCTGCTGACCATGGTGACTCCATCTTGGGAGCCTGTCCTGACCTAAGAGGTATGGCATTCATCCATTCACTCCTGTCCAAAGGAAGGAGGTGTGTTTTAGATCCTCCTTTATCCTTTGTAATTTAAAAAAAAAATTTTGTTTATTTATTTGAGAGCGACAGACAGAGAGAAAGAGAGAATGGGCACGCCAGGGCTTCCAGCCACTGCAAACGAACTCCAGACGCGTGCGCCCCCTTGTGCATCTGGCTAACGTGGGTCCTGGGGAATCGAGCCTCAAACCGGGGTCCTTAGGCTTCACAGGCAAGCGCTTAACCACTAAGCCATCTCTCCAGCCCCTCCTTTATCCTTTGTAGGTTCTTCTGTAATTGCCTTATTTTATCTTATTATTTTATCTTATTATTATCTTATTATTTAATCTTATTATTTTATCTTATTATTTTATCTTATTATTTTATGCCTGAGCTATTTGCATAAAAGCAATATTCTTCCTTTAGAAACAGACATATGTTCCCTTCTTTAGCTGTCAAGAGGTCTAGTCCTCTTCAATTTTGAAGGACCATGTCAGCTAGCGAGTCCAGCTGAACCTGTAAAGCTAAGACTGTATCTGATACCTGTTGGATATCATCAATCATCTTGGCAGACAGTTGTTTATAATAATGGAGAGAAGTTCTGATGCTGGCTGCTCCTGTACTGAAGCTGGCTGTTATCCCCAATCCTATCAACAGGGGATTAGTTGTACAGCTCATTTGTTTTGTTCTAGGGTGTGGCTGACAAGGGGTATGGGGTGGCTTTGATTTCCAAGGGCAATTTCTACTTCTGGCAACATTAGTATCAGTATACATATATCTGTCCGATTTTGGGGAAGAATACTATAAGCTGTATTTCTGCATAGGAAGATAGTGCTATTTATAGGTGGGCAGAGAGGTTCATTCGCTTTGATGGTAATAACATTTTCATATAGGGCTGACTGTACCATTCCCACTTGTTTTGTACCTTTTTTTTTCTTTTTGTTTTTTTCCAGGTAGAGACTCACTCTAGCCCAGACTGACCTGGAATTAACTATGTAATCTCAGGGTGGCCTCGAACTCATGGCAGTCCTCCTACCTCTGACTCCCAAGTGCTTGGATTAAAGGCGTGTGCCACCATGCCTGGCTGTTTTGTACCATTTTGATGTAGGCAGGATACTGGGGATATCCCAGGGGAGACAGAAACATCAGGAAGAGGGGAAAACTTGGAACATCCACTTGGGAAGGGAGGAAAGGTCCATCTATAAGCCAGAGGGGTGGCTGAGGCCCTAGGGGGGCCATTCTGAAACACATCCAACAATCTTTAGCTAGCCTGGGGTTTGTTCTATTAAGGAGGTCATGGGTGGACTCTAATAACAGTTGAGTACTTGGGTCCAGCTGTAGGGACCCTTTAGGTTCTGGCATACATAGGGGCTTAGGCTTAGGCTGGCTTCACTTTAGTTGCTATGTTATCTTTTTTGCAACCTGTTCTGTGTGTTCCCTTTCAGCATGGTCTTGTACCCCACCCCTGTCAGACAGACCAACAGGGGTCTAAAGTTCCAGCAGATAAATTTTCCCTGGTCAGGGCATATATAAACTGCATCAATGTCCAGAGCTATTCTTTGCCAAAATTTGGCACCATTGTAAATACACAAACTAGCTGACTCATAATGCCTTGCTTAGAGATAGTTTAAGTATGAGAAAACATTGTTTTCTATACATTTAGTTCAAGGCAGGGGTACCCCAGGAGCAGGAGCAGGAGGGAGTATGTGTTATTTCCAGCATACAACTTTTCCCATTACACCTGGTCATCCATCAGCGGTCCCTTGCAAGAGATTCGTGGCATAGTATAGCATTTCTGGGGGATGAAGCCAAAAGGGATGGATAGCCCCCGGTCAAGCAGTGTTTACAGATATCCCATGAGATTATGGGGGTCACCCATATGGAGAGTAGACTGAATGTCTTAACAGTCTTATCTTTAGAGGATCTCTGGGCGTCCTGTGGATGGTCCATCTCTCTGGGGCAGGGTTATCACTCTCTGGACCAGTGGCTCATTTGGCCTGGGAGTGGTGGATCCAGGTGCAGACACCGTGCACCTTCCTGGCAGTAGGAGTTGTCAGGATCACCAGGCGTGGCCCTTTCCAGCAGGGCTCTAGGGTCTCAGTCGGATGTCTCCTTACCCACATCTTGTCTCCTGGTTGAAAAGAATGTGGATAAGGTGGGGGAGATTGGAGCGCAGCTCATACCAATAAAACTATTGCTTCCTGTATCAGCTGGAGGGCCTAGATGGACTGAAGTAGCTGCTGGTTAGAGATTTCAACTGTTGTTTCCTGTCCCATTGGGGTAAAACAGGCAGGGGCCCTCAAACAGAATTTCAAAAGGGGTTAAACAAAAGGGGTACATCGGGCCCTCAGTAGAGCAAAGGGAAGGAGCGCCACCCATCCCTCACTTGTCTCTAGGGATACTTTGGTCAAAGTCTCCTCCAAAGTCCAATTAATCCTCTCAACCTGCCCTGAACTCTGAGGATGATAAGCACAATGTAATTTCCAGTTTATTCCCAGCGCAATGGAAATACCTTTTGTGATCTTTAGCCAGGAATGGTGGTGCATACCTTTAATCCCAGCACTCAGGAGGCAGAGGTAGGAGGATTGCATGAGTTTGAGGCCACCCTGAGACTACATAGTGAATTCCAGGTCAGACTGGGGTAGAGTGAGACCCTACTTCAAAAACAAAACCTTTTGTGATCTTTGAAACAAAAGCTGGCCCATTATCTAACCCCATAGTCAGTGGAAGCCCAAATCTAGGCACTATCTCATTTAAAAGTTTCATGGCTGTGATCTGAGCCATTTCTGTCTTTTTGGGGTGTTGCAGTCAGGTTCACATTGATGGTAGAAATCACCCAACCAAGAGCAGCTTGTGGGAAAAAGAGGTTTATTTTGGCTTACAGGCTCGAGGGGAAGCTCCACGATGGCAGGGAAAAACGATGGCATGAGCAGAGAGTGGACATCACCCCCTGACCCACATAAGGTGGACAAAAGGAACAGGAGAGTGCACCAAACACTAGCAAGGGGAAGCTGGCTGTAATACCCATAAGCCCACCCCCAACAATACACTGCTTCCTGGAGGTGTAAATTCCCAAATCCCCATCAGCTGGGAACCTAGCATTCAGAACACCTAAGTTTATGGTGGGGCGGCACCTGAATCAAACCACCACATGGGGTAAGCTTCCACCCATCCTCAGAAGGTATCCACAAAAAGGAGCAGGTACCTGTATCCATATTGGCCTGGCTTGACTTTGGTAAAATCTACTTCCCAACATCTACCTGATTCTGAGCCTTATTCTCTAATCCTGAGGGTGGCATCTTACCAAAGCAAGCATTTGTCTGTTGGCAGGCTTTGCACCTGTAAACAATTTCTTGCACCATCTGGTCCTTTCCTGGGAAGAAGAATTTTTTTTTCTTTCTGTTTTTTTTTAATATATTTTATTTATTTATTTGAGAGAGGGAGAGAGAGAGAAAGAGAATGGGTGCACCAGGGCATCCAGCTACTGCAAACGAACTCCAGATGCATGCGCTTCCTTGTGCATCTGGCTTATGTGGGTCCTGGAGAATCGAACCAGGATCCTTTGGCTTTGCAGGCAAATGCCTTAACCACTAAGCTATCTCTCCAGCCCAAGAATCTTTTTCTTATTAGCTCAGTCAGTCTGGTTTTTCCCAAATGGAATGTCATAGACTTGACATGCCAGATGTCTTCCTAATGCTTGTGGGAGTACTATCCACCCATCAGTTAGTTTAAGCCACCCTTGGGGGGTGCCTTCTGTATTCAGTTTCTCAGTTGCCTTTAAATCATCTTCTGAATATTGGGATTTGTCAGGCAGGATGGGTTCTGGGCACTGTGTCATTCCTAGAGCAGCCTCTTTGGCTGCTCTGTCAGCCATTTGGTTCCCAACCACCTCTAGTGAGTCTTCTTTCTGATGTCAGGGACAGTGGATGATAGCCACATGCTTTGGAGCCCAGACTGCAGCCAATAAGTCTAGGATTTCTGTCTTATTTTTAATATCTTTTCCTTCTGCCTCTTTCTCAGTAGTTGGTTCCATGCACGTGAGCGGTAGAAAAAGCATACCTAAGGTCATTGTACACATTTATGATTTTTCCTTTTCTCAGTTTAAGGGCTTCAGTGAGTGCAATGAGCTGATGTCCCAGGGGAAGAGTTCCTGCCCAGAGGCCACATTCCACAGTCACTACAGTTGCCCCAGCATACCTGCTGCCATTCTGGATGAAACTGCTGCCATATGAGAACATTACCAAGTCCGGTTGTGTCCAGGGGATGTCTGTTAAATCTGGTCATAGCCTCTGGAACGTGGTGGTGATCTCCAAGCAGTCGTGTGGGATAGTAGCCTCACCTGTTTCTGGCAGCAGAGTGGCTGGGTTCAGGGCTTTAGTCTGATGGAACTTGATCCTTGGCTGATTTAGGGGCAAAGCCTGATAAGGAGTTGTTTGGGAATTGGTCATCCATCTGTCTGGAGTGCTTCTTCTTTTTTAATCAGGGAGCCTTTTGTGGGAAATCTGTTCTTTTATAAAAATTTTTTTTTTCTTTACTTGATAGATAGAAATAGGCAAGGAGCCGGGCGTGGTGGCGCACGCCTTTAATCCCAGCACTCGGGAGGCAGAGGTAGGAGGATCGCCGTGAGTTCGAGGCCACCCTGAGACTCTATAGTGAATTCCAGGTCAGCCTGGGCTAGAGTGAGACCCTACCTCGAAAAACCGAAAAACCAAAAAAAAAAAAAAAGAAAAAAAAAAAAGAAATAGGCAAGGAGGGAGAGAGAGAGAGAATGGGCATGCCAGGGCCTCCAGCCACTGCAAACGAACTCCAGATGTGTGCACCCCCTTGTGCATCTGGCTTATGTGGGTCCTGGGGAATCGAACCTGGGTCCATTGGCTTTGTAGGCAAGTGCCTTAACCACCAAGCCATTTCTCCGGCCCTGAAGTACTTCTTAAAAGAGTTTCTACCACATGTGTAGAGGTGATCATAAAATCTTGTCCCATGGTCAGTTTATCTGCTTCCTTTATTAGCAGGGCTGTGGCCACTGTAGTCCTTAGGCATGCTGACCATCCAGCTGCCACAGGATCTAGTCTCTTAGAGAGGCAGGCAACAGGTCACTTCCAGGGCCCAAGTTTTTGTGTTAGGACCCCCCCTAGGTAACCCTTCCTCTTATCCACAAACAAGTGGACCAGTTTGGCAATGTCAGGCAAGAATAATGCTGGTGCTGAGATCAGTACCTGTCTCAGTTTTTGAAAGGCTTGTTCTTCCATTGTGGACCAGTTAAAGTCTTTTTCAGTACCTCGGGTGACTAGGTATAGAGGCTTGGCCGGTTCAGCAAATCTGGGTATCCACAGCCTATAAGATCCTACAGCTCCAAGGAATTCCCGTAGTTGCCTCTTTGTCTTGGGGGCTGGGATCTGGGTAATCGCCTGGATTCTGCAATAAAGAAAAACAGTAGCCTCTTACCTTCCTGAAGTTCATACTCCAGGTATGTTGCCTTACGTGTGCAAACTTGAGCATTTTTCATGGAGACTCGCTATCCCAGGTGTTGCAGTGTCTCTAATAGTTGTACTGTCAGTTGGAGGCAATCTTCCTCTGTTTGGCTGCCAGGAGGAGGTCATCAACATATTGCAGAAAGGTCAAATTTGCAGCAGTAGACCTGAAAACCTGAAAGTCTTGGTGGAATGCTTCGTCGAATAAGGTTGGAGAGTTTTTAAACCCTTGTGCCAGCCTAGTCGATGTCAATTGGCCACTGGTCTCTTTATCCATATGCACCCATTTGAAGGCAAATATCAGCTGGCTTGATTTTGCCAAGGGAATACTAAAGAAAGCATCCTTAAAATCCAGTATGGCACATACCTATTTTTCAGGGGGAAGTGAACTCAGGAGGGTGTATGGATTTGGGACCATTGGATGGATGTCTTGTACTCTCCTGTTTACCTCTTGGACAACTGGCTCTTTTGACAGGCAACAATGAAGTATTCCAGGGGGAATGGCATGGGACCAGTATGTCAGCTTCAAGTAGCCTATTAATATGAATCTTAATCCCCTGTTTTGCCTCCAGTGTCATAGGGTATTGGTTTATCTTGGCAGGCATGGCATTACTTTTTAGTTCCACTATGATGGGGGCTGGTGAGCTGCCAATCCTGGCGGGTTTGTTTCAGCCCAAACAAGAGGAAATTTTTGTTGTAAGATCTCCAATAAATCAGATTTCCCCTTCTGGGGAGAGTTGCTCAGTAAAATATATTCCTTTCCTAAGGGGATAGTCAATAGAATTTTGTTCATAACTTTAGGATTTTTCAAGTCCAATCTAATTTCATCTTTTTCAAACTGTATCTCTGCCCTTAAGTTGTGTAGCAAATCATGTCCCAATAGGGGATATGGGAACTCAGGCATGACTAAGAAGGAGTGAGTCACTGGTCCCTTCCCCAAATCTACAGTCCTTTTAGTGGTCTAGGAACAAACCTGTGAGCCTGTGGCCCTTTGAATTATAGTCTGCTTCTTATTCAGAGGACTGTCTTCTTGGGTTAAAACGGAATAACTGGTGCCAGTACTGACCAGAAAACTGACAGGAGTCCTCCTCAACTTTTAGTGATATCCTGGGCTCCAGGGGAGGCAGTTGAACCCATACACCATCAGTCTGTCTCCACCTGGAGCACGGATACGACTTTCTCCAGTTTGGACATTCATTTTTCCAACGGCCTGTCTCCTTGCTATAGGCACACTGGTCTTTTCTTCAAAGGGGCTTACTCTTTATGTCTATCTTATTTATTTATTTATTTATTTATTTATTTATTTATTTATTGAGGTAGAGTCTCACTCTAGCGAGGCTGACCTGAAATTCACTAGGTAACCTAAGGGTGGCCTCGAACTCACAGCAGTCCTTCTACCTCTGCCTCCCGAGCGCTGGGATTAAAGGCGTGTGCCACCATGCCTGGCTATGTCTATCTTTTTTTTGTTTTCTGTTTTTCCCCAGTAAATTCTGCCCACTGAGGTTTTTCTCTCTGGAAACTATTTTCTTTGCCTGTTTCTCCTCTGGACTGTCCCTATTATTGTAAGCCCTTGCAGCAATCTCTACTAATTCCGACAATAACTTGCCTTCAAAACCTTCTGTCTTTTGAATTTTCCTCCTTTTGAATTTTCCTCCTGATGTCTGGTGCTGACTGTGAAATAAAGGCTATGTCAATAACTCCAATTTTCAGGGGCTTCTGGGTCAATCCAAGTATAGGTCTGATAAGCCTCTTGGCGGCATTCCAGAAAAGTGGAGGACTACTTGTTTGGGCCCTGAATTATCTTGCTTACCCCAGACAAATTTGTAGAGCACTTTGCAGCAGCCCAGAGACCACCTAACAGAATCCAGTGAAAGTGGTTAAGAGACTCCCTACCTTCCTCAGAGTTTGGGTCCAAGTTTGGGTAGGTGGAGTGAAAAACACATTCTATTAGTGAGCCACATTGATGGGTTTCCTATTAGGCCCAAGAACTAGATGGACAAGAGGGTGAACACATCTAGAGTTCATTTGCAGTGGTTGGAGGCCCTGGTGTGCCCATTCTCTCTCTCTGTATCTATCTATCTATCTATCTGCCTATTTCTGTATCTCTCTCTCTCTCTCAAATAAATAAAAAAAATATTTTTAAAAATCACTAGTAGAGAAGGTGACATATACCATGAAGGGATTGGCATCTCTTTCCCCTTGGAGATGTCCCCCCGAGGTAAAGGCCTGCCTTAAAGGAAGGATTCCTGGGGTTGGAGGCCCAGTGATAGAATCAAGCGATGGAGAAGAATGTAAGCTAGCCTCTAAAGGGGACTCCCATGGCCAACGTAGCACTAGGCACTGTCCATTTGGGGTCACTGGTTGATAGGAAGACCCATTCCAAGGATGAGCTGGACTAGGAAGGGCTTCCAGTAGCATGTCCCTGTTTGGTGGTGGGAGCCTCTATTTCCCCTGGAACATAGGGTGGTGGCATTTCTTCTTCTTCTTGTGCTTCTGGCAAGACCAGTGGGGGGAGGGAGTTTTTGCTGCCTTTGACAAAGAATAGATTCATTACAAGGAAGGGCAGGTTGGTTTGCTTTAATCCATGAGAGGGGCTTGTCTACCAGGAATCTCCAAACTATGATGTAGGGGACCTTGTCAGGGTGTCCTGGTTTTCTAAAGATGACATTTTGTACCCTGTAAAAAAGTGGAAGATAAAGGTTCCCTCTGAGGGCCAGCCAACCTGAAAAGCTGGCCACTCTAGGGTGCAAAGAGTGGTTAGTCTTCCAATAAGCACCTGGTCTCCAGACTTGCATGCTTCCTTTGGAAACTCTGAAAAATATTTTTTTCATTAGTTCTAGAGGTGTTTTCTGAGTTGATACCTTTTGGCGCATTTCTTCCCGGATAAACAACAACACAATAATTAGACACATTCCTGGAGTGTGCTGTGTGGCTTTTGGCTTGTGGCTTCTTTCTCTCTTCTTGGACCTGTGAAAGCAGGATAGCTTCTTCTGCCATTATGGAACTTCCCCTCTATCTGCAAATTTCAATAAACATCCCTTCCTCCATAACTGAGCCTTGTCTGAAAGATCATCTCAGCGACCTGAAGCTGTCTACTACACCAGTTGATGGCAATTTGGGAATTAATGCCTCCCGGGGACAGTATATTGTTGGGGGCAGCTTATGGGTATTATAGTCAGCTTCCCCTTGCCAGTGTTTGGCACAGTCTGTTGTTGCTGTTGTCCATCTGATGTTGGCCAGGAGGTGATTTCCACCTTCTGCTCATGCCATAATTTTCCCCTGCCACCATGGAGTTTCCCCTTGAGTCTTCAAGCCCAAATAATTTTTTTTTTTTCCCTACAAACTGCTCTTGGTTGAGTGACCTCTGACAGCAATGTGAACCTGAATGCAACAGTAAATTTGGTACCAAGAAGTGGGATTATTACTGCTAGAAACCTGACTTTGTGGCTTTTGGACCTTTGGAGCTGATTTTTGGAGGAATGTGGAAGGATTTGAAACCTTGGCCCTTAAATAAGAGATGGCTTGCAGTGCTGTCAGTACAGCCTGATGGACTATTTTGGTCAGAGTTGAAAGACCTGAATGCAGTAAGAACTATGGACTGTGAGGTTTGGCTTGTGAGAGTGAGAAAGACCTTTGCCTGAACTGGGCTAGAGTCAGTTTGTGTGACAGGTTTGCTGCTATGCCCATGTACTAAGAACTTGTGCAGGTTTGCATTGCATAGAAATATACTGGTGTGAGAAGAGGAACATGGCACAATCTTTGGGCCCAAACTTCTGTTTAGCTGCAATTGTTGGAGAGATTACAACCATTGAGATTGGGCCAGCTGACCTGCATTGGGACAATGGGAAGAATGCAGACTCTTTTGAAGGGGCCTGAATGCTGAAGTCGTGTCCCATTCTTCAAAGTCAGCTTTATTCCCCCCTGGATTAACAAATTGGCAGCCTGCCTAGTATTATGGAGTATAGCAAAGGAAGACAGAGTCGTTGAATTTGCAACATGATTTTGTATTTTGGAAGTGGCCATGGGCAGTGTGAAGCAGGCTTGTTGGATTACCTGCGTGGAGACCCAGTGGAGCTATGAGGATGAACTGTGGGTTGCAGTGGAGACCCAGTGGAGATGCCAGGACTATGGGATGGCTGCCAAGGAGAGCTGCTGGCACCAAATGAAGTTTGCCAGTACTGTGAGTAACCCAGCTGGAAGGGTGGAATTTAACTCCAGAGACTCATCACTAACCAGTCCCTAACCAGAGTTGTTGGACTTGGAGCTATAGTGTTTGGTATTTTCCCTGTTTAAATCTTGTATTGGTTGAGTACTTATTATTTTTTTACTTTCATTGATTCATTTGCAAGATGAGAGAGATAGAGAGAGAAAGAGAATGGGTGCGCCAGGGCCTCCGATTGCTGAAAACAAACTCCTGATGCATGGCCCCCTTTGTGTATCTGGCTTTCTTATGTGGGTTCTGGGGAATCAAACCCAGGTCATTAGGCTTGGCAGGCAGGTGCCTTAAAACTTTGAGCCATCTCTCTAGCCCTAGTTGAGTATTTCTTTGCTCTGCCCAATTCCATCTTTTGTAGTATGAACGGTTATTTTGTGCCATTATGGCTTTTTTTTTTTTTTTTTTTTTTTGGTATTTCAGCTCAGTTAAAAGACCTTGGATTATGGGGATGTTTGAACATTTTTGGTATTGATAAAAAACTATGAGGACTTTTAAAGTTGGATGAATGCATTGCATTTTACATCATATATGGTTATCAGTTTATGAGGGCCAGGGGTGGAATGTGGTGGTTTGATTCAGGTGTCCTCCATAAACTTAAGTATTCTGAATGTTAGGTTCCCAGCTGATGGTGATTTGAGAATTAATGCCTCCAGGAGGCAGTGTATTGTTAGGGGAGGGCTTATGGGTGTTATAGCCAGCTTCCTCTTGCCAGTGTTTGGCACACTCTCTTGTTACTATTGTCCATCTGATATTGGCCAGGAAGTGATGTCCACCGTCTGCTCATGCCTTGTTTTCCCTGCCATCATGGAGTTTCCTCTTGAGTCTGCAAGCCAAAATAAACTTTTTTCCTACAAGCTGCTCTTGGTTGGGAGTTTTCTGGCAGCAGTGTGAACCTGACTGCAATAGCAGTTAAGGCGCTTGCCTGAGAAGCCCAAGGACTCATGTTTGACTCTCCGGGTCCCATGTAAGGCAGATGCACATTGACACAAATGCACAAAGTTGCAAATGCACGCAAAGGGGCACACATATCTGGAGTTCTATTGCAGTGGCTGGAGGATAGGCATGCCAATTCTCTCTCTCTCTCTCTTATTCACACATTAAAAAAAAACAAAAACAAAAACCTGACAACAAACTCTGGCAAAGATATGGGAAAGAGGGATTTTGTATGTTTGTTTGTTTGTTTTCAAGGTAGGGTTTCACTTTAGCCCAGGCTGACCTAGAATTCACTATGTATTCTCAAGGTGGCCTTGAGCTCATGGCTATCCTCCTACCTCTGCCTCCAGAATACTGGCATTAAAGGCGTGCACCACCACACTTGGCAGAACTTTTTTTGTGTTTGAGGTAGGGGTAACTCATACCTGTCTCTGCTTCCCGAATGTTGGGACCATGTGCTACTGCTGGTGGGAATGCAGACTAGAATAACCAGAAGTCAGTGTTGAGGTATTGCAAAAATTAGAAATGGCCAGGCATGGTGGTACATGCCTTTAATCCCAGCACTTGGGAGGCAGAGGAAGGAATTATCACTGTGAGTTTAAGGTTACCCTGAGACTACATAGTGAATTCCAGGTCAGCCTGGGCTAGAGTGAAATCCTATGTTAAGATGCTTGCTGCAATGCTTAATGATCGAGATTTGATTCCCCAGTGCCCTCATAAAGCCAGATGCATAAAGTGGTGCAAGCATCTGGCATTTGTTTGCAGCAGCTAGAGGCCCTGGCATGCCCATCCTCTCTCTCTGTCTCTCTCTTTGTGTCTGTCTCTCTACTTGTAAGTAAATAAATAAATAAAATTAGAAATAGAACTCCCACACAACCCAGCTGTACAACTCCTGGCATATATTTGAAGGACTGTACACTTTACTAGAGAGATACTTGCACATCCATATTTATTCTGCCCTGTTTACAACAGCTAAAAATAGAATAAGCCTAGATGTCAATGAACAGATTAATGGATAATGAAAATGTAGTACATATACATAATGAAATTATACTCAGTGGTACAGAAAAGCGAAATTATGAAATTTGCAGGAAAATGGATAGACCCAAAAATAACTGGATTCAGAAAGACCAAAACCACATGTTCTCTGTGATGTGCAGATTCTAGCTTGTAATATATTAAAATATATATGTAATGTATGTGTATATAATATATACATGTAATATATATGTAATGCCTGTATCTATATATGGGGCAAATGTGGGTGAAATAGATAGAAAGGTACCCAAGAGTGAGGATAAAGAGATGAGCAGAGCTGGGGAGATATCTCATTGGTTAAAGGTGCTTGTTTGTAAAGCCTGCCTGCCCAGATTTGATTCCCCAGAACCCACTTGATACCAGATACACAAAGTAGTGCATGTAGCTGAAGTTCATTTGCAGTGCCAAGATGCCCTGGTAGGCCCACTCTCTCTCGTCTTATAAACAAATGAAACACTTTTTTAAAAGGGCTGAAGGAATGGTTTAGTGGTAAGGTGCTAGCCTGCAAAGCTAAAGGACCCAGGTTTGATTCCCCAGAACACATGTAAGCCAAGTGCACAAGATGGTGCATGCTTCCAGAGTTAGTTTGCAGTGGCTGAAGGCCCTGGTGCACCCATTCTCTCTCTCTGTCTCTTTCTCTCCCTCTGCCTCTTTCTCTCTTTTCTTTTCTCAATTTTTATTAATATTTTCCATGATTATAAAAAATATCCCATGGTAGTACCCTCCCCCCCCACTTTCCCCTTTGAAATTCCATTCTCCATCATATCCCCTCCCCATCTCAATCTTTCTACTTACATATATACAATACCAACCTAATAAATGTCCTCCTCCCTTCCTTTCTCTTCCCTTTCTATCTCCATTTTAACTTACTGGCCTCTGCTACTGAGTTTTTTCCTTCTCGCACGGAAGCCCAATCATCTGTAGCTAGGATCCACATATGAGGGAGAACATGTGGCGCTTGGCTTTCTGGGCCTGGGTTACCTCACTTAATATAATCCTTTCCAGGTCCATCCACTTTTCTGCAAATTTCTTAACTTCATTTTTTCTTTACCGCTGAGTAAAACTCCATTGTATAAATGTGCCATATCTTCATTATCCACTCATCAGTTGAGGGACATCTAGGCTGGTTCCATTTCCCAGCTATTATAAATTGAGCAGCAATAAACATAGTTGAGCACGTACTTCTAAGGAAACGGGATGAGTCCTTAGGATATATGCCTAGGAGTGCTATAGCTGGGTCATATGGTAGATCAATCTTTAGTTGTTTAAGGAACCTCCACACTGATTTCCACAATGGCTGGACCAGATTTCATTCCCACCAACAGTGTAGAAGGGTTCCTCTTTTTCCACATCCCCGCCAACATTTATGATCATTTGTTTTCATGATGGTAGCCAATCTGACAGGAGTGAGATGGAATCTCAATGTAGTTTTAATCTGCATTTCCCTGATGACTAGTGACGTAGAACATTTTTTTAGATGCTTATATGCCATTCATATTTCTTCCTTTGAGAATTCTCTATTTAGCTCCATAGCCCATTTTTTGGTTGACTTGTTTGATTCCTTATTATTTAACTTCTCGAGTTCTTTGTATATCCTAGATATTAATCCTCTATCAGATATATGGCTGGCGAAGATTTTTTCCCATTCTGTAGGTTGCCTCTTTGCTTTCTTCACCGTGTCCTTTGCAGTGCAAAATCTTTGTAATTTCATGAGGTCCCAGTAGTTAATCTGTGTTTTTATTGCCTGAGCAATTGGGGTTGCATTCAGAAAGTCTTTGCCAAGAGCAATATGTTGAAGGGTTTCCCCTACTTTTTCCTCTAGCAGTTTCAGAGTTTCAGGTCTGATGTTAAGGTCTTTAATCCATTTGGACTTAATTCTTGTGCATGGAGAGAGAGAAGAATCTATTTTCATCCTTCTACAGATATATATCCAGTTTTCCCAACACCATTTGCTGAAGAGGCTGTCTTTTCTCCAATGAGTATTTTTGGCATTTTTATCGAATATCAGGTGGCTATAGCTACCTGGACTTGCATCTGGGTCCTCTATTCTGTTCCATTGATATACAAGTCTGCTTTTGTGCCAGTACCACCCTGTTTTTGTTACTATGGCTCTGTAGTATAGGTTAAAATCAGGTATGGTGATACCACCAGCCTTATTTTTGTTGCTCAGTATTATTTTAGATAATCGAGGTTTCTTGTGATTCCAAATGAATTTTTGGATTGTTTTTTCTATTTCCATGAAGAATGCCTTTGGAATTTTGATGGGGATTGCATTAAATGTGTAGATTGCTTTTGGTAAGATTGCCATTTTCACAATATTGATTCTTCCAATCCAGGAACAGGGGATATTTTTCCACTTCCTAGTGTCTTCTGCAATTTCTCGCTTGAGTGTTTTAAAGTTCTCATTGTAGAGATTCTTTACTTCCTTGGTTAGGTTTATTCCAAGGTACTTTATTTATTTATTTTTTTTTGATGCAATTGTGAATGGGAGTGATTCTCTGATTTCATCCTCTGTGTGTTTGTTGTTAGCATATATGAAGGCTACTAATTTCTGTGTATTTATTTTGTATCCTGCTACGTGGCTGTAGGTTTTTATCAGCTCTAACAGTTTGCTAGTAGAGTCGTTAGGGTCCTTTATATATGGAATCATGTCATCTGCAAATAGTGATAACTTGACGCCTTCCTTTCCAATTTGTATCCCTTTTATGCATGTCTCTTGCCTTATTGCTATGGCTAAGACTTCCAGAACTATATTAAATAAAAGTAGGGACAGTGGACACCCTTGTCTTGTTCCAGATTTTAGTGGAAAAGCTTCCAGTTTTTCCCCATTTAGTAATATGTTAGCTATAGGCTTATCATAAATAGCCTTTATTATATTGAGATATGTTCCTTCTATTCCCAGTCTCTGTAGGACTTTTATCATGAAGGGATGTTGGATTTTGTCGAATGCTTTCTCTGCGTCTAATGAGATGATCATGTGATTTTTGTCCTTCAACCCATTTATATAATGTATAACATTTATAGATCTGTGTATGTTGAACCATCGCTGCATCTCTGGGATAAAGCCTACTTGGTCAGGGTGAATGATCTTTCTGATATATTCTTGTATTCTGTTTGCCAATATTTTGTTGAGAATTTTTGCATCTATGTTCATGAGGGAGATTGGTCTGTAATTTTCTTTTTTTGTTATATCTTTGCCTGGTTTTGGTATCAGGGTGATGCTGGCTTCAAAGAAGGAGTTTGGTAGAATTCCTTCTTTTTCTATTTCATGGAAAAGCTTAAGAAGCAATGGTGTTAGCTCTTCTTTGAAGGTCTGGTAAAATTCAGCAGTGAATCCATCTGGGCCTGGGCTTTTTTTAGTTGGGAGATTTTTGATAACTGTTAGGATCTCCATGCTTGTTATAGGTCTATTTAAGTGATTAATCTCATCTTGATTTAATTTAGGTAGGTCATATAAATCAAGGAAATCATCCATTTCTTTCAGATTTTCATACTTTGTGGAGTATATGCTTTTGTAATATGTCCCTATGATTTTTTGAATTTCTCTGGCATCTGTTGTGATGTTACCTTTTTCATCTCTAATTTTATTAATTTGTGTCTCTTCTCTCTTTCTTTTGGTCAGATTTGCTAAGGGTTTATCAATATTGTTTATCCTTTCAAAGAACCAGCTCTTTGTTTCATTAATTCTTTGGATTGTTTTTTTTGGTTTCTATTTCATCAATTTCTGCCGTAATCTTTATTATTTCTTCCCATCTTCTGATTTTTGGTTTGCCTTGTTCTTCTTTTTCCAAGGCCTTAAGGTGAAGCATTGGGTCGTTTACTTGCGACCTTTCTAGTTTCTTAATATAGGCACTTAAAGCTATAAAGTTACCTCTTAGGACTGCCTTCATTGTGTCCCAGAGATTTTGGTATGTTGTGTTCTCATTACCGTTGGACTCTATAAATTTTTTGATTTCCTTCTTGATTTCTTCATTGACCCATTCATCATCTAGTAGTGTATTGTTTAGTTTCCATGATTTTGTGTATGTTCTATATAGCCTTTCTTGCTATTGTAGTTTGTTTCCATTGTGGTCAGATAGAATGCAAGGAATTATTTCAGTTTTCCTGTATTTGTTAAGATTTGCTTTGTGTCCTAATATATGGTCTATTTTAGAGAACGTTCCATGTGCTGCTGAAAAGAATGTATATTCTGCATCATTTGGATGAAATGTCCTGTATATATCTGTTAGGTCCATTCCTTCTATGACCTCATTTAGTCCAGATGCCCCTCTGTTTATTTTTTTCCCGGGATGACCTGTCAATTGATGAGAATGGGGTATTAAAGTCATCCACTACCACTGTGCTTGGTGTTATCTGTGACCTTAGTTCTAACAGTGTTTGTTTGATGAATTTGGGAGCTCCCATGTTAGGTGCATATATGTTCATGATAGTAATGTCCTCCTGTTGGAGTGTGCCCTTAATCAATATAAAGTGACCTTCCTTATCTTTCTTGACTAACGTTGGACTGAAGTCTGCCTTGTCAGATATTAGGATAGCAACCCCCGCTTGTTTTCTGGGTCCATTTGCTTGAAACACCGTTTTCCAACCTTTCATCCTAAGATAATGTCCATCCTTTGTAGAAAGGTGAGTTTCTTGGAGACAACAAATTGTAGGATCCTGGTTTTTAACCCAGTGTGCAAACCTATGTCTTTTGGTTGGGGCATTGAGGCCATTGATATTAAGAGATATTATTGAAAGGTGTGTATTTATGCTTGCCATTTTTTGTGTGTGTGTGTGTGTGTGTGTGTGTGTGTGTGTGTGATTCCGGTTCTACCTTTGCTCTCTTGTGTTAACTAGTATCTGAGTATTGCTTGTTGTTTTCCAGGTTCCTTATATGTGTGTTTTTCCTTCTCTTCGGCATGGAGGATTCTTTCAAGTATTTTCTGTAGAGCTGGTTTTGTCTTCAAATACTCCTTTAGCCTGCTTTTGTCATGGAATGTCCTCATTTCTCCGTCTATTTGAATGGATAGTTTTGCAGGATAAAGTAACCTTGGTTGACAGTTGTTATCTTTCAGAATTTGGAATACATCACTCCAAGCCCTTCTGGCTTTGAAAGTTTGTGTTGAGTAATCTGCTGTGATCCTGATGGGCTTTCCTTTGTAGGTAACTTGATTTTTCTCTCTAACTGCTTTCAATATTTTTTCTTTGGATTGTGTGTTTGGTAGTTTGATTATAATATGGCGAGGAGAGGTTCTTTCCAGGTTTTGTCTGGCTGGTGTTCTAAAGGCTTCCTGTATCTGCATTGGCACCTCTTTCCCAATTTGGGGGAAGTTTTCTTCTATGATTTTGTTGAAGATGCCTACTATGCTGGAGCTGCCGCTGCTGGATCCGCCGCCGCTGAAGCCGCTGTAGCCGGTGCTGGAGCCGCTGATGTTGCTGTTGGAGTCGGAGTCACGGCTTCCACCATTGCTTCCGCTGCCGGAGCCCGAGTTGCGGCTGCCGGAGCCTGAGCCGCAGCTGCCGGAGCTGCTTCGGCCTGCCCGTGTGGGCTCTGGATGCTCTGGATCTCTCCTACTTCTCTGCTGCTGTGTTAATCTCTTATACACGTCCTTTTTTAGTAAAGTTGTGTATTTTGCTGGGTTTTCTTTGTCTTTTTCTCCCCTAGGCTGCTTTGGCGTGGTTCCTATGCCGCCATCTTGACTGGAAGTCCAGTTGTAGTTCTTATACTCCAAGAGAAAAAGCAGAAGTGACCCTAAATGTTGACTTTGCCTGCTATTCAAGTATTCTACTAGACTGGGTGGAGCAAATTACTGGCAAATTCTGAAATTCAGCTGAGCAATATAGACATTCAGTCAATATCAGCCTAGTATTTATGCAAGAATGGGGATTAAAACAAATCGATAATCTAAAAAAGTCAAAGTTCCATAAGGGTATGTGTTGCCCCACCCCATGCCCTTAATCCTGTTGACTGGGAGGTTGAGACTTCTGGCCTGAAATGGGTCCCATGTTAGTCTTGGGCCAAGTCAGACTTTGCCTCCAATAATGAGAGAAGCAAAAGACAAAGGCCCTGTATATTAGGAAGCTGTTAGTCAACACCAAAATACTGCTTGAGAATAGTAAAACTAACCATGAATATGTAACATATGACCTGTCCTGACATGGAAAAGAGAGATTAGCACTTCCAGTGCAGGCCTATGTACCTGCTTATATGTCATTAGTCCCTGTTACCTTTTGGGATGGCTTCCAACCTCACTAATGCTGAATGCCCACCTCAATCCCTCTCTGTTGCACTGTGGATCTAGTGTTCTTCCTGGCTGTGCTGGATGCTGGAGCTGGGGATGAATGAGTTCTCCAGTGGTTTGCCCGGGCACTGGTGGTGGTGGATGGGAGACTGCATGGTGCCTGGAGTTGTCCTGGAGCTGCTTAGCTGGTCCTGTTTGTGTTCTTCTTCTTCTTCTTTTTTTTTTTTTTTTTTGTTTTTGTTTTTGTTTGTGTTCTTCAACATTTGCTCAGCTGGTCCCTGTTGTCTTCCCTTCAGTTTTCTTGACTTTGTGAGGAGGCTCTTGTGAGTGGAAAATCCCTCCCCCTAGTTTCTGCTCCTGCAGCTTTGTGCTGGGTTAGTGGACTGGAACAGCTGGCTCCTTGGTGGTATTCTGGCTGGTTTCCTCATTTCCAGAAGATCTGAGTCTCTCCTGCTTCTCTGCTGTGGTTGATAATAACTTATATACCACCACTTTTCAGTAGAAGAGTGTATTTTGCTGATCTTTTTTTTCCTTTTCTCTCTCCCTAGGCTGCTTTGGTATAGCTACTATGCCACCATTTACCCTGGTTAGTCAACTATTCTTTTCTTGCCTGTCACATACTTAAGGTCTCTGAACTCTGAGAACTAACAATAATGAGTAGCCCATGATAAGGTATATAAACTCTGAGCCATCAGAGTCTGGTGTCCAAGCTTTGGAAGAGATTCCCCCAGGCTCATACTGGCATAAAAATAAAGTGATTCTCCACTCAGTCTCTGCTGCTGGTTCTGAGATCCTTAGTTTCCCTAACAAGATGGTGATAGACAATGAAGAGACTCAGAACTCATCAAAGCAGAAAATCAGAGGCTCCTAAAACTCAACATCACCTGCTTTCCAAGGGTTAGGGAGCATTGTGGAAGGGGGGGTGTCTTAGAGTGTGAAAGTATACTGTGAGGCATTGTCCTCCCTTAGGTGCATTTATGACCCCACTACAATTACCAATACCCCTACTGAGGAGTGCCTCCAGTGGAATGTGGATGGGGGAGAGGTAATAAAAAAGGATAATGGAATGGGAATAGAACCAATTTGCAGTATGTTCAATAATTCACATATTAAAACTCCCAATAAAATTATTTTTAAAATATTTTTTATTTTTAATTAATTAATTAATTTATTTATTTTGGTTTTTCAAGGTAAGGTTTCAGTCTAGTCCAGGCTGACCTGGAATTCACTATAGAGTCTCAGGGTGGCCTTGAATTCATGGTGATCCTCCTACCTCTGCCTCCCAAGTGCTGGGATTAAAGGTGTATGCCACCACGCCCGGGTATTTTTAAAATATTTAAAAATAAATAACAACTTCCATGATTATAAAAAAAAATAAAAGCCTTATTCTGGAGAAAAACATTTGTATCCCAAAGTCTGGATTGAGATACTCTGGAATTACAATGACCAAAGCATTGTGGATGGTTTTAACTGCAGCTATGCCCCTTGGGAATTGAACCAGGGCTGGTAAAATTTACAAGCAAGCTCCTTTAACCACTTTCCAGTTCAAGAGCTGAACTCTAGATAACCAATGGACAAAACTCATAGATAGCAACTTTAAAAATGTTTTTTCTTTTTGGCTTTTCGAGGGAGGGTTTTGCTCTAGTCCAGGTTCATCTGGAATTCACTATATAGTGTCAGGGTGGCCTTGAACTCACAGTAATCCTCCTACCTCTGCCTCCCAAGTGCTGGGATTGAAGGCTTGCGCCACCACACCAGGCAATTTTTCTTAAGGGAAGTAAGGGGCTGGAGAGATGGCTTAACAGTTAAGGTGCTTGCCTGAGAAGCCTGTCTCTGGTTCTATTCCCCAATACCCACATAAGCCAAAGTGCACAAAGTGGTGCATGCACCCGAATTCGTTTGCAGTAGCTAGAGACTCTGGTGAGCTCATCCACTCTTTCGGTCAAATAAATAAAGTATTTTTAAAAAGTAAGATGGAATATTAATTTCAATTAGTTGCTATCACATCTTACTTTGTAAAGGTTGATTATTTTCGTGAACAACAAATCCTTGTTTTTCAAGGTAGGTTCTCACTCTAGCCCAGGCTGACCTGGAATTTACTCTGCAGTCTCAGGGTATCCTCCTCCTATCTCTGCCTCCTGAGTGCTGGGATTAAAGGCATGCACCACCACACCTGGCCAAACACAACTTCCTTGTTTCAAAAATACACTAAAGGCTGGAGAGATTGCTTGTCAGTTAGGGCTCTTGCCTATGAATTCTAAGGACCCAAGTTCGATTCCCCAGCTCCCAAGTAAGCCAGCTGCACAAGGCGGTGCATGCGTCTGGAGTTCACTTGCAGTGGCTAGAGAATCTGGTGTGTCCGTCCATTCTCTCTCTCTCTCTCTTGCTACCTCTCTCAAACATAAATAAATAAATAGTAATAATAAAAAATTTTCTTTTGGTTTTTCGAGGTAGGATCCCACTCTAGCCCAGGGTGACCTAGAATTCAATATGTAGTCTCAGGGTGGCCTACAACTCATGGAGATACTACCACTGCCTCCCGAGTAGTGGGATTAAAGGCGTGGGCCGCCAAGCCTGGCTCTCAAATAATATATATATATATAACATACATACATACATACATACATACACACACATATATTTGAGGTAAGGTCTCATTCTAGCTCAGGCTGACCTGGAATTCACTATGTCGTCTCAGGGTGGCCTCAAACTCACCGAGATCCTCCCACCTCCTTTTTAAAAATACACTTTAAAAGTTATCAACTTCAACCGTGCCCGAAGGTTATGTAGTTTCCGTAAATAATTTAGATTGCCAGTTTGGCTGCACAAGCAGTGGACAATGTGCGCGCCCTTCCGGGTGCGTCAGGTGCGGTTCGGGGCCGCCTACTGGAGTCAGCACCTCCGACTCCCGCGGGGCGTGACCTGCGGTCTTCCGCCTTTGCCCCGGAGTTTTAAGTTTCATTTCCAGCCATCTCCGTGCGTTCCTCTTTCGCCCATGTCCACTCTTTCGGGAAGCCGAGGATATCAGCATGGAGCCCGGACACAGGAAGGCGACCGGGAGAGCCTCGAAGGCGGGAGCCATCACCACCTACGTCTCGGAGGTGGCTTCGACGAGCTCCCGGCCCGAGCCCAACGGGAGTCGAGCTCCTTTGCGGGACGTCCGGGCCGACGCAGGCCGGCGCGGCCGGGCCAGGACGCCGCCGCTATCCCTACCCGCGAACGGCGCCAAGGAGCCCCAGGAGAAGCCGCGGGGCCGTGCGCCTCGAGCGCGCCGCGGGAAGCCGTGCGTGCGCGGGGATGACGCGCGGCTCCCCGCCCCCCCGGGGACACGCACGGCCCCGGCTCGGCAGTCTCCGGCGGCCCGGGCGCCCCCCGCCGCCCGCGCGGCGTCGCTCTGCGCCAGAGGCGCGCGCTCCTCCAGGATGCCCAGAGCCCCGGCGCCCAAGCACTGGCCGGACCTGGCTCCGAGCGCGGCGCCAGGCGGCTGGAAGCCCCGGGCGGTGCTGGAGAAGCTGAGGCTGAACCGCCAGGAGATCTCAGCCGCGGCCGAGGTGGTGAACCGGCTCGTGGACCGCCTGTTGCGGAGAATGCAGAGCTGCGAGTCGGAGTTCAAGGGTGTCGCGCTGCTCAACACCGGCAGCTACTACGAGCGCGTGAAGGTGAGCGAGCCGCACGCCTGCCTCCTGTCCCACGACGTCGCTTGTCTTCCCTGCATAATGTGCCCCACATCCCCGAGATCCCTTCCACAATACCTAACGCAGACTTGTTACCCGCAGCTACCCCCCCCCTCCCCCAGGTAGAGTCTCGCTGTAGCTTAGGCTGACCTGGAATTCACTCTGTAGTCTCAGGGTGGCCTTGCACTCATGGCGATCCTCCTTCCTCTGGGATTAAAGGTGTGTGCCACCACTCCTGGCTGTTTTGTAAATTTTTAAAAAATATTTTCTAGGCCAGGAATGGTGGCGCACACCTTTAATCCCAGCACTCGGGAGGCAGAAGTAGGAGGATCATCGTGAGTTCAAGGCCACCCTGAGACTACAGAGTGAGTTAGTTCTAGGTCAGTCTGGGCCAGAGTGAGACCCCACCTTGAAAAACAATAAAATAAAATAAAAAATTACTATTTTTGAGAGAGAGGCAGAGGGGGGTGGGGGGAGAGAATGGGCGTGTCAGAGCCTTCAGCCACTGGAAACGAACTCCAGATTGTGCATTTTTATGCTTTTGTGTTACTGCAGCTAGCTATGAGAGACCTGGAGATTTGAACATGAGTTCTTAGGTTTCACCTTAACCACGAAGCCATCTCTCAAGCCCTGTAATTTTTTTTTTCTTTTTGTTTTTCGAGGTAGGGTTTCATTCTAGCTGAGGCTGACCTGGAATTCACTATGTAATCTCAGGGTGGCCTCTAACTCATGGCAGTCCTCCTACCTCTGTCTCCCAAGTGCTGGGATTTAAAGGCGTGCAGCATCATGCGCGGCCCTGTAATTTTTAAAAATATATTTAATTAATTAATTTATTTATTTGAGAGGGAGAAAGAGGCAGAGAGAAAGAGAGAGAGAGAATCGGCACGCCAGGACCTCTAGCCACTGCAAATGAACTCCAGATGCATGTGCCACCTTGTGGATCTGGCTTATATGGGATTTAGCGAGTTGAACCTGGGGTACTTTGGCTTTGCAGGCAAGCACCTTAACCACTAAGCAATTTCTCCAGTCCCCTGTAATGTTTTTTTTTTTTTTCGACGTAGGGTCTCACTCTAGCTCAGGCTGACATGGAATTCACTATGTAGTCTCAGGGAGGCCTCAAACTCATGGCGATCCTCCTACCTCTGCCTCCTGAGTGCTGGGATTAAAGGCGTGTGCCACCATGCCTGGCTCCCCTGTAATCCAGCAGGATTTCTCAGTGACCTTGCAGCCCCAAGTATGTGGAGTCTTCAGCAATAGGGTCACCATCTATTCCTGCTGGGAAACCAAGGGCCTCAGAAATGGCCTGTAATGTTTTGGGGGCATCAGGGACCTCCCTGGCTAACAACTCACTGGAAGGTATCCCATCCCTGGCACTGAAAATTTTCTAGTAACCATCTATGGCTCCTGAGTGTTCCATTGTCCAAAAAAGTAGGTTTCTATATGACTTATTTATATCCTCTTAGATTTTGATTAGCCCTCCCTCTACCTTTCCTTTACTCAGTCTCTTCCCCTGACCTCACTTAGGCCTTTTCACCCCCATTAATCTGTTCTTCTATTTACATATATACAATACCATCCTATTAAGTCACCCTCTCCCTTCCTTTCTATTCTCTTTATATCTCCTTTCTAGCTTACTGGACTCTGCTACTGAGTTTTCTTCCTACTCACACAGAAGTCCAATCATTTGTAGCTAGGATCCACATATGAGAGAGAACATGTGACATTTGGCATTCTGGGCCTGGGTTACCTCACTTAGTATAATCCTTTCCAGATCCTTCTCATCTGTTTTTAAAAATATTTTTATTTGTTTATATTCAGAGGGTGAGTAAAAGAATGGGTGTGCCAGGGCCTCTAGCCATTGCAAACGAACTCCAGATGCATGCACTCCTTTATGCATCTGTCTTTATATGAGTACTGGGGAATTGAGCTCATGTGGTTAGGTTTTTTTTTTTTTTTTTTTTCAAGGTAGGGTCTTACTCTAGCCCAGGCTGACCTGGAATTCACTATGGAGTCTCAGGGTGGCCTCGAACTCACGGCAATCCTCCTACCTCTGCCTCCCGAGTGCTGGGATTAAAGGTGTGCGCCACCATGCCCAGCTGTGGTTAGGTTTTGAAGGAACGTGCCTTAACCACTGAGTCATTTCTCCAGCCCCCTTTCCATCTTTTTTTTTTTTCCTTTTTTCCTTTTTTTCAGTTTTTCAAGGTAGGGTCTCACTCTAGACCAGGCTGACCTGGAACTCACTATGTAGTCTCAGGGTGGCCTTGAACTCACAGCGATCCTCCTACCTTTGCCTCCCAAGTGCTGGCATTAAAGGCGTGCACCACCACGCCTGGCTTATTTCCTTCTTTTCTGAGATGGGGTCTCATGTAGTCCTATTGACCTCCTACCCCTGATCTGCTGCTTTTACATCCCAAGTGATGGAATTACAGGTGTGTGCCACCTCATCCAGTCCAGAATATTCTTTTTGAATTTGATGTTAATGCACTTTACTATTTGTATAGTTTTGACTTTAGTAAAAAGATTTTAAGAAGTAAGGCAGGGCCTGGGGAGATGGCTTAGTGGGTAAGAGCACTTGCTGCACAGCATGAGAACTTGAGGCCTGATTTTCCTTGAGTTTGTCTCCCTAGCATTAACATCTGGGTGCAGCCATGCATGCCTGTAACCCCAGTCCAGTGGGGAGCAGAAATTGGAAAATTGCTGGGGTTCACTGGTCAGCCAGTGTTGTAGTTACTTTCTTATTGCTGGAACAAAAACGTCTGACTTGACCAAAAGCAGCTGATGTGAGGAAAGTACTTATTTTGGCTTATAGTCTCGAGGGACAGCTCTATTATGCAGCATGAGCAGAGGCTGGACATCACCTGCCACAGCAGGTGGAAAACAGTAGCAGGACAGTGAGCTGAACTCTGGTAAGGGGGAACTGCTTAAGACCACTCCCAACAACATACCTCTTCAAGCAAGGTTCTACCTCCCAGACTGCCATCAGCTTGAGACCAAGCATTCAGAAAACATGAGTTTATGGGGGACATCTGATTCAAACCGCCGTAGCAGGTCTCACTGAAAAGGGCAAATCTGAGTTCAGTGAGAGACTTTTTTTTTTTTATTTTTTTTTATTTTTTTTCTCCATTTTTATTAATATTTTCCATGATAACAAAAAAAATCCCATGGTATTACCCTCCCCCCTTTCCCCTTTGAAATTCCATTCTCCATCATATCCCTTCCCCATCTCAATCTTTCTACTTACATATATACAATACCAACCTAATAAAAGCCCTCCTCCCTTTCTTTCTCTTCCCTTTCTATCTCCTTTTTTAACTTACTGGCCTCTGCTACTGAGTTTTTTCCTTCTCACACAGAAGCCCAATCATCTCTAGCTAAGATCTACATATGAGGGAGAACATGTGGCGCTTGGCTTTCTGGGCCTGGGTTACCTCAGTGAGAGACTTTTGTCTCAAGGAAATATGTTGAGTGTTGGAGGAGAATGCCAAAAATTCTCCTTTGGACTTGTATGTGTTCACAGGGGTCATGTGAATCTACATATTCATGTGCATGTACCATGTACATACTGTACCACATATTACACACACAAAATTTAGCTAGGTGTGGCGGCACATGCCTTTAATCCTAGCACTCTGGAGGCAGAGGTAGGAGGATCACCATGAGATCCAGGCCACCCAGAGACAACCTGGGCTAGAGTGAGACCCTCCCTCAAAAACAAAAAACCCACAAATCAATTTAATCACTTTATGCAATGGTATATCAACTAGTAAAAAAGAAATAAACTTTAGGAATGTTCAGTGTGAATTATAACAGTAATTTCAAGCAAAAGAAAATAAGCTAATAATAACAGCCAATGCTTATAAAAGGAGCAGTACAACTGTTAGGTATGGATGAGTAAATTGGATTTATGTACAAACTAGTTAAATAACTAGTGAATTAGGGGGCTGGGGAGCTGGCTCAGCAAGTTAAAGGCACTATAAAGCCTGCTGGCCTAGGTTCAATTCACCAATAACTCATGTAAAGCTAGATGGACAAATTGGTATATGCATCTGGAGTTTATTTGAGGAAGCAAGAAGCCCTGGTACAGCTGTCTTTCTCAACTATCTATTTATTTTATTTATTGGAATGAGAGATAGAATTTTAAAAATATTTATTTTTATTTGCAAGGAGAGAGAGAGAGAAAGAAAATGGGTATGCCAGGGCTTCCAGCCGCTGCAAATGAACTTCAGATGCATGTGCCACTTAGTGCATCTGGCTTTACATGGGTACTGGGGAATCGAACCTCAGTTGTTAGGCTTTGCAGGCAAGCGCCTTAACTGCTGAACCATCTTTCCAGACCCCAATACTGTTTTTAATATAGGAAAAATATTTTATTATGATTACTATAATTATTGTGAGCACTAAGAATAAAATTCTTCTTTGTTGTTTTGCTTTGCTTTTGAGACAGGTCATACTTTGTAGCACAGGCTAGCCTCAAATAAGATTTTTCTGCCTTATTCTCCCAGATGCTGGGATTATAGATGTGCACCATCACACCTGGCACAAATAGATTCATTCAAGCTCCAAACATACTTACATACTTACAGTTCACAACCTCCAAGTGATGGAGACTTAGAGCTCACGTTTCCTTGCATGTCTTAATAGTCAGGACATGGTTTTTGGTCAGCTACACAGGTGGTAGTGACATACTTAGGTTTTTTTTTTTTTTTTTTGAGGTAGGGTCTCACTTTAGCCCAGACTGACCTGGAACTCACTATGTAGTCTCAGGGTGGCCTTGAACTCATGCTGATCCTCCTACCTCAGCTTCCCAAGTGCTGGGATTAAAGGAGTTTGTCACCACGCCTAGAGACAATATAATTATTTTTTTAAATTAATTTGTTTATTTGAGGGGGGTGGAGAGGGAGAGAATGGGTATGCCAGGGCCTTCAGGCACTGCAAACAAACTCCAGACACATGTTTCACCATGTGCATCTGGCTTATATGGGACCTAGAGAATTGAACCTGGGTCCTTAGGCTTTGCAGGCAAGTGCCTTAACTGCTAAGCCATCTCTCCAGCCCAATATAATTAACTTTTGAGACAGACTCTTGCTTTGTAGCCTAGGCTGGCCTCAAACTGTGATTCTCTTGTCCTTGTCTCCCAAAGGCTGGGATGATAGGTCTTTGTCACAAAGCCATTCAAATTAAAGTTTTAGGCAGAAATTTCAAGAAAAAATGCAACTATTTGGGAAGTATTCCCAAGGAAATATTTTAATATTATCTTTGTTTCTTAGATTTCTGCACCTAATGAATTTGATGTCATGTTTAAACTGGAAGTCCCCAGAATACAGGTTGAAGAATACTGTGATACAGGTGCTTATTATTTTGTGAAGTTCAAAAGAAATCCCAAAGCAAACCCTCTGATCCGGTTTGTAGAAGAGGAAATATTATCAGCTTCTAAGATGTTGTTAAAATTTAGGAAAATCATTAAGGAAGAAATTAAAAATATTGGAGGTAAGTTTTTTTTTTTAACTTTGGATTATTACAGGTCTGATGCTACCTACTGTTTCCTAATATATATTCCCACCCATCTATCATCATGTGGGTGGCATTGGGGATGGGTGAGAGAACTCAGACAGACTGCAACTCCATCTGTTCATTCATGTGCTCATTGATCAGGATGCAAGGATTTAATGAAGTAGAACAAAGAGCAGCTCTACCTTATTACTCGCAAACACAGCCATGCAGCAAGTCACATGTGAATGAATGCTTGTCTACATACCAGGAAGTAGTGAATGTGTGTAGTTCTGCAAAGTGAAAGGGGTGAGGTCAGGATGGAGGTGGAGGGAACATGTAAGTGGTAAACATGGAGTGGTAATGATGTAGGAAGTAATGAGAGTGTGAAGTATTGCAAAGTGAGAGCGTTGAGATCAGGATGGAGGTTTAGAGAATATGCAGTGGTAAACGTAGGGTGGGAAAGATGTAGGAAGTAGTGAGTATAAAGTACTGCAAAGTGAGAGGTGTGAAGTCAGGATGGAAGTAAAGGGAATGTGCAGTGGTAAATGTAGAGTTGTAAAGATGTAGGAAGTGGTGGGTGTGTGAAGTACTGCAAAGAGTTGTGAGGTTGGCAGAAGTACGTGCAGTGGTAAATGTACAGTGGTACATAAGATATCAGGCCAAGATGAGTTGCTTTGAGAGTGGGAAACATGTATCCTCTGCATGTCAGCAGGATCTAGTATAGAGGGAGCAGTTCTGCAGTTGTAGACAATACTTGAAAAGGTGATGGGAAGGGTGGCCTTTGGCAGATAGAGGGACACTTCCTCATTTAACAGAAGGCAAGAAGGACACAGTGGCTGTTACAGATTTCTCCCAAGTTTTCCCTTATTCTTTATTCCTTCTTGTCCATCCCAGAAGTCTTCTTGGAATCAGTATTTACAGCTCATGTGCTGTCTCCTCCCAAAGCCTCTGAACTTCTGACCACCACAGCCACCTGCCTATCTCCACTTGACCACCTATAGCTTATGTTGACTAAAGTTCAGTTTGGTCTTGTCATTCTTCCAGCTTGTTCTTTTATGGGGAACATCAACAATTTTGAAGGTCAAAATCCTGTGCTGGGATTTCAGACCTTGATGTTTTCTCTTCACCTCATACTTGGTGTGCTTACCAGTTTTGTTGATTTGAGCCTGTTCACTCAGACTGTCATCAAACATATTTGGGGGGTCCCAGGGAATAAACTAGGACACTGTACATGTTATGCATCTCTACCATTGAGCTATGTCCATGTCCTGATTTGAATCTCTTTTTTTTTTTAACTTTTTAGACACGTGAAAAAAAAAAAACTTATTTTATTTATTTGCAAGCAGAGAGAGATAGAAGAGAGACAGAGAGAATGGGTGAACCAGGGCCTTCAGCCTGCTGCAGATGATCTCCTGATGCATGTGCCACTTTATGCATCTGGCTTTATGTGGGTACTGGGGAATCAAACTTGGGCCATTAGCCTTTGCAAGCCATCTCTCCAGCTCTGATTTGAGCTTCTTTAACTGCTTTCACTTCTGCTCCCTATGTCTGTCTTTCTTTCGTTTTGTAGTATTTTATTTATTTGAGAAGAGAGAGAGAGAGAGAGAGAGAGAGACAGAGACAGAGATAGAGAAAGAGAAAGGCTACGCCAGGGCCTCCAGCCATTGTAAAAGAACTCCAGACACATGTACCACCTTGTGCATCTGGCTTACATGGGTGCTGGGGAATTGAACCTGGGTCCTTAGACTTCACAGGCAGGTACCTTAACTACTAAGCCATCACTCCAGCCCCCTATGTCTGTCTGTCTGTCTGTCTTTCTTTCTTTCTTTCTTTCTTTTTTTTTTTGTTTGAGAGAGAGGATGGCCATGCCAGGACTTCCAGCCACTGCAAACAAACTCCAGACACATGTCACTGCATATGGCTTATGTGGGTACTGTGGACTTGAATCTGGGTTCTTAGGGCTTTGCAGGAAAATGCCTTAACCACTAAGTCATCTCTCTAGCATCCCTGTCTTTCTTTCTTTCTTTTCCTTTTAAATGTATTTTTAAAAATTTATTTATTTATTTGAAAGAGGGAGGGCAGATAGAGAGAAAGAGAGAATGGGCATACCAGGGCCCCTAGCCACTGAAAACGAACTCCAGATGCATGTGCCACCTTGTACGTCTGGCTTACGTGGGTCCTGGGTAATCAAACTGTGGTTCTTAGGCTTCAAGGGCAAGCACCTTAACTGGTAAGCCATTTCCCCAGCCCTCTGTCTTTCTTTGGCCTGGCCTGTGGCTGAGGCCTGTTCTCAAGCCTTTCTCCCTTGCTGCGTGGCCTCTTTTGCAGGTTTCTTTCCAAACAGCCATGCACAATTATTAATGAAAATTTAATTTCAGCACCCTCAAGCCCTAAAGTCTTTAGAGGCCATTCATATATACACTAAATAGAATCTTGACAATGTCTCCTCACCAGAAGTTATCAGTAAACATTTTTTAATGGGTAAAACATTCTGCGAGGATAGGGGAAGGGGAGGGGATGTGAGTATAACCTTCCTAAAAATAAAAAATTTTAAAAAGCACTCTGCCTTGTGGGAATATTTCTGTTTTAGAGCTAATGTTCATCTTATTCTTCACACTTCATAGATCCTCATGTTTTATTATTTTCCCTATACTTATGGAGAAAATTGGATCACAAGCGTTTTCTCTTAATTATGTTTAAACAGAAACAGATGTCAGTGTGGAGAAGAAAAGGCCAGGGAGCCCTGCTGTAACACTTCTCATAAGAAAGCCTGAAGAAATATCTGTCGATATAATCCTGGCTCTAGAGTCAAAGAGCAGCTGGCCTGCTAGTACTCAGGAAGGCCTGCCAGTCCAAAGTTGGCTTGGAACAAAAGTTAGGAACAAACTAAGACAAGAGCCATTTTACCTTGTACCCAAGCATGCAAAAGAAGGAAATGTTTTTCAAGGTATGTTAAATGTATAGATTAATGGAAGATGGAACAGATTTATTAATGGTTCATGCTAAGATAGTAGATCAACAGCCAACTCATGCTGCTGGCATTTCAAGAGCCAGCATTCCAAACAAGTTACAAAATGGGTCTTGATGTCTTGATGAGAGTGGACATTGAGAATACATTATTGTTAAGTACTTAGCTTTTTATTTTTTCTTGAAGTAGGGTCTCACTCTAGCCCAGGCTGACCTAAAACTCATCTGTAGTCCCAGGCTGGCCTTCAACTCACAGCGATCCTCCTACTTCTGCCTCCTGAGTGCTGGAATTAAAGGTATGTGCCACCACACCTAGCAGTACTTAGAATTTACTTGTTTATTTATTTAAGAGAGAGAGAGAGGCAGATAGAGAATGGGTATGCCAAGGCCTAAAGCCACTGAAAACAAACTACCTGTGCATTTGGCTTATGTGGGTAATAAGGCATTAAACCTGGGTGCTTAGGCTTTGGCAGGCAAGTGCCCTAATCACTAAGCAATCTCTCCAGCCCAGTACCTAGCTTTTAAACAAAAGACAAGAGGGACTGGAGAGATGGCTCAGCTGTTAAATGCACTTGCTTCAAAACCTGATGGCCTAGGTTCCACTGAGTTATATCCCCAACTCACATTGTAGCCTAGTCAAGCCTTAAAAATTGGCATCTTCTAGCCAGGCATGGTGGTGCACACCTTTAATCCCAGCACTTGGGAGGCAGAGGTAGGTGGATTGCTGTGAGTTCGAGGCCACCCTGAGAGTACATAGTGAATTCCAGGTCAGCCTGGACTAGAGTGAGACCCTACCTCGGAAAACAAACAAACAAACAAAAAAAAAAAATTGGGATCTTCTTACCTCATCCTCCCTGGTAGTTGCAGTTATGCACTTGGTAGTCACAGTTAGTTGGGAGGATGATGTGTGAAGAGTTTGAGACCAACCTGGCTCACATAGCAAGACTGTATCCCAACAACAAGAAACCAGGGTTGGTAGCACATGCCTTTAATCCCAGCACTCTGAAGGCAGAAGTAGGAGGATTGCTTTGAGTTTGAGGCCAGCCTAGGACTGCAGAATGACTTTCAGGTTACCCTGGGCTAGAGTGAGATCCTACCTCAAAAAAGAAGAAAAAAGAGAAAAAAAATTTTTATTGAGACAAATACTAACAAACTAAATTTAGCAATATATAAAAGTATATAAAAATATATATCTTAATGTGACTAATTTTTTTTACAATTCTATTAACTTGACAGAGAGAGAGAGAGAGAGAGAGAGGCAGATAGAAGCAGGGTGTGGTGGTGCATGCCTTTAATCCCAGCACTTGGGAGACAGAGGTAGGAAGATCGTAGTGAGTAAGAGGCCACCCTGAGACTATATAGTGAATTCCAGGTCAGCCTGGGCTAGAGCAAAACCCTACCTCAACGAGAGAAGGAGAGGGAGAGGGAATGGGCAAGCTAGGGACTCCAGCCGCTGCAAACCAACTCCAGACACATGCACCACCTTGTGCATCTGGCTTATGTGGGTCCTGGGGAATTGAACTTGGGTCCTTTAACTTTGTAGGCAAGCACTTTAGCTGCTAAGGCATCCCTCCAGCCCTACATTAACTTCTGATCTCTTCCCTCACCTTTCCTTATTTTTCCATGTAAGAGCACTTTTTGCTTTACAGCATTTATTTTAATAAATAATTACCATATATCTGTTCACTTCTTTTGGTCTAAAATTTCTTCAGAGATTTTATATATACTTATTTTTTTTGAGGTAGGGTCTCCCTCTAGCCCAGGCTGACCTGGAATTTACTATGTAGTGTCAGGCTGGCCTTGAATTCATGGTGATCTTCCTCCTCCTGCCTCATGAGTGCTGGGATTAAAGGCATGTGCCACCATGCCTGGCCAAAATGATATTTTAATATAGAGAATCACTAAAATGTTGTATTGTTTAGATTAAGCTGCATTTGATAAAGTGACTTTCTATTTTTCTTTTTGAAGAAGAGACCTGGCGACTGTCTTTCTCTCACATTGAAAAAAACATTTTGAATAATCATGGAACATCTAAAACTTGTTGTGAAACGGATGGAGTAAAATGTTGCAGGTAAAGACCTTATTTTGATTAAGATTTTTATTTATTTATTTACTTATTTACAAGCAAGAGAATGAATATGGGTGAGCCAGGATCTCTTGCCACTTTGTGCTTCTGGCTTTACATCTATACTGGGGATTCAAACCCAGGCCATCAGGCTTTGCAAGCAACCATCTTCAATTGCTGAGTCATTGTTCCAGCCCGTTTTTATTTTTATTATTTTTTATTTATTTATTTGGTTTTTCGAGGTAGAGTCTTACTGTAGCCCAGCCTGACCTGGAATTCACTATGTAATCTCAGGGTGATCTTGAACTCATGGCAATCCTCCTACCTCTGCCTCCCGAGTGCTGGGATTAAAGGCCTGTGCCACCACATCCAGCTTCTATTTTATTTAATTTTTTTGGTTTTGCAAGGTGGGGTTTCACTCTGGTCCAGGCTGACCTGGACTTCACTATGTAGTCTCAGACTGACTCACAGCAATCCTCCTACCTCTCCCTTCTGAGTGCTGGGATTAAAGGTGTGCACCACCACGCCTGGCTTGGGCCTTTATTTTAAAAACAATTTTATGTACTTATTTGCACGTGTAGGGGTACAGGACTGTGGTGGTTTGATTCAGGTGTCCCCCATAAACTTAGGTGTTCTGAATGCCAGGTTCCCAGCTGATGGAGATTTGGGAATTAACGCCTCCTGGAGGCAGTGTATTGTTGGGGATGTCCACCCTATGCTCATGTTATTGTTTTCCCCTGCCATCGTGGAGCTTCCCCTCGAGCCTGTAAGCCAAAATAAACCTCTTTTTCCCACAAGCTGCTCTTGGTTGGGTGATTTCTACCAGCAATGCGAACCTGACTGCAACAGTAAAGTGATACTGAAGAGTGGGGTTGCTGCTAGACACCTGACTATGTGGCTTTGGTCTTTTGGAGCTGATTTTCAAGAGGAATGTGGAAGGATTTGAGACCTTGGCCTAAGAGATGCCTTACAGTACTATAAGTACAGCCTGATGGACTGTTCTGGTCAGAATTGAAAGACCTGAATGTAGTAAGAACTATGGACTGTAAGGTTTGGCTTATGAGGGTGGGAAAGCTTTGCTTGGACTGGGATAGCAGTTTGTGTGGGAAGCCTGCTGTTATGCCTGGGTCCTGAGAAGTTGTGCAGGGTTGCTTTGCATAGAAATGAACTGGTTCACATGAGGCACAGGAAAAGAAATGAAATCTTTGGGCTTAAACTGCTGCCCGTTCACTGTGCTAACTGAGAGAAAAATCACTATTGAGATTGGGCCAGCTGACCTGCACTGAGGTAGCAGGAAGAATGTAGATTCTTTTGAAGGGGCCTGAGTGCTCAAGGAGTGTCCTGTTCTTCAAAATCTGCTTTATTCCCCCCTGGATTAACAAATTGGCACCCTACCTGGTATTGTGGAGTATAAGAAATGCTGGAAAGAGGGTCATTGAGTTTGCAACACGGTCTTGTGTTTTGGAAATGACCATGGGCAGTGTGAAGCAGGTTTGCTGGTTGCCTGCATGGAGACCCCATGGGGCCATGAGGATGAACCATGGCTTGCAATGGAAACCCAGTGGAGATGCTGGGACCACGAGATGGCTGCTAAGGAAAACTGCTGGCCACAATGAAGTTTTCCAGGACTGTGAGTAGCCTAGCTGCAGGGGTGGAATTGGAACTCCAGAGACTTGTTGCTGGTTAGAATTATCGAAATTGGAGATTTGTCACTGGCTAGAGTTGTTGGACTTGGAGTTACAGAGTTAGTTTGATGTTTGTCCTGGTTGTTTTAAATCTTGTATTTCTAATTGGTATTTTTTCAGTATTTCTATTTCTTTGCTCATGTCTTATATTGACCTCCTTATTTCATTAAGTTGATTTCTTGTGTTCTCTTGGGATTTTTTCATGAGTTCATTTTCTTCTTTGATTCCTTTGATTTCTTCAAACATAGATATAAACATCCTTTTGAATTCTTTGTTAGACATTTCATCTAAATAAGTCTCACTGGAGGTAATTTCTGATGGATTTATAATTTTTGGTGGAATTCTATTGTATTGATTTTTTTGTGTTTCTTGTATTACAATGTGGAGACTTTTGCATCTTAAGTTAAATCAATGCTTGGGTTTTCTAATTATCTGCTGTATTCTTAGATGTGTTAATCAGAAGTTATATATCTTCAGGGTAGGAGCCTAAGGTGCCAGGTGTGGCTCTTATTATTACTACCAGTGAGCAGGAGTATCTATGCAAGAGTGGGGATTAAAACAAAGAGATACTCTAACAAAGCCAAAGTTCCTAAGGGTGTGTTTTACCCCTTAATCCTGTGGACTGGGAGGTTAAGTTTCCTAGTCTGTAATGGGTTCCAGGTCAACCTGGGTCTGAGTGAGCCCCTGTCCCCAAGAAGGACAGAAGAAAATGACAGAAAGGCAGTATAAATCAGGAAATGTCAAAAGCAACAAAAGTCAACCCTAAAGCACTGCTTATTTGTGGATGGCAAAACTGACCAACAGTATATCAATCATAACGATACATCACATAACCTGTTCTGCCCTGACATGGATGGTGTGATTAGCATCAGTGGAGGCCTGTATACCTGGCTTTAGGGGCAAGTATTGACCCAGTGTAAATAGTCCCTTTTCCTTTTGGGGATGGCTTCCAGTCTCACTTATGCCTAGTACCCGCGTGAGTCCCTCTTTGCTGCACTGTGGGCTCAGGTAGGCTAGTTGGGTTGGTGGGTCTGCTGTTCTGATTGGCTGTGCTGGATACTCTGTGGTTAAGGGGAGGCTGAGATCCCTTGGAGTCCCGAGTTCCCCAGTGGTTCCTGGCACTGGCGGTTGGGGGAAGGGAGGCTGTGGAGAGTATCTGGACTTGTTCCAAGCTGCTGGTCCCTGTTGTCTTCTCCTTTGTGAGGGTGCTGGTGTGGGTGGAGAGTCCCTTCACTGTGGTTCTGCTGGAGCTCCCTCAGGCAGGGCAGATCATGGGTATAGCTCTTCCCAGTGGATTGGGACCACCCGAGCCTTGGCTGGAGCTGATTCTGGCTGGTTATGTCGTTGCTAGGAGCTCTGGGTCTCTCCTGCTTCTCTGTTGTGGTTGATAATTCCTTATACACTTTTCGCTTTTCAGTATAAGTGTATTACGCTGTTTTTCTGCCTTCCCCACCCCCAGCCTGCTTTTGTGTGACTATTATGCCACCATCTTAACATACTTATATTTTTAGATGGCAGATTACCTATGCTACATTTAATTATTTATTGGCAATGTTGTTAAAACATGAAAGAGATCCTTGCTGGACTGGGCTAAGGGAAGGGTGGCACTGGGATAACCTGGAGAGAGTTGATGGTGTGTATGTAAGTGCATTATATATCACTTATATGACTTACAATTTATATCTGAGAATTTATTTTATATAGGGTCTTCCTCTGTAGCCCAGGCTGGCTTTAAACCCAAAGTATCAGGGTGATCTTTCTGCATCCACCTCTTAAGTGCTAGAGCTAACAGCATGTGCTACCCCATGCCTGGTAGAGAGTGAGCTTTTTATTTTTATTTTTTAATATATTTTATTTATTTATTTGAGAGAGAGAAAGAGGCAGAGAAAGAGGAAGAGAGACAGAGAGAGAATGGATGCACCAGGGCCTCCAGCCACTGCAAACAAACTCCAGATACATGTTTCACCTTGGGACCTGGAGAGTCGAACCAGTATCCTTTGGCTTTGCCGGCAAGCGCCTTAACAGCTAAGCCATCTCTCCAGCCCAAGAGTGAGCTTTTTATTATCATGAAATATGAAGAGGAGCCGGGCGTGGTGGCGCACGCCTTTAATCCCAGCACTCGGGAGGCTGAGGTAGGAGGATCACCGTGAGTTCAAGGCCACCCTGAGACTACATAGTGAATTCCAGGTCAGCCTGGGGCAGGCTACCTTGAAACCCCTCCCCCCCAAAAAAAGAAGAGACCAAGGTGTCACTCTTAGTGGATACTGGTATTTGCTTTGGGATCTTGTGTCTTGTGGCCGTGTTCAAATTAGAGAATGACTGGCTAAACTTGAAACCAGTGAGTGGTAGTTATTGTTCTTGGTGGTACATACCATAAAGAGGTGGGCCTGTGCCAGATGTGGTGGTACATGCCTGTAATTCCAGTAATTGGGAGATGGAGGGGGATCAGGAACTCAAGGACATGCTCAAGGGCATAGTTCTAGCACTCAGGAGGCAGAGGTAGGGACAATAGTTGTGAGTTGAAGGCCAGCCTGGGACTACAGAATGACTGCCAGATCAGCTTGGGCATTGAGACCCTACCTTGAAAAACAGCAACAAAAAACTAGGGAATTCAAGGCTATGTGATAAGTTTGAGGCTGTCTTGGGCTATATGAAATCCTGTTTCAAATGGGCATGGTGGTGCACACCTTTAATCCCAGCACTCGGGAGGCAGCGGTAGTAGGATTGAAGTGAATTCGAGGCCAACCTAAGACTACATAGTAAATTCCAGGTCCACCTGGGCTAGAGCAAGACCCTGCCTTGAAAAAACAAACAAACAAACAAACAAAAAACCCAAACCAAACCAAAAAAGAACTGAGATTGAAAAGTGTTTGAGTTGCTAAAGTTAACCAGTATAAAATAGGTCACAAAAAAGCCAAGTGTGGGACTGGAGAGATGGCAATGTCTTCATTGTTTTGATATGCTTTTCTTATAAAATGAGGCAGGTTGAAAGTAAATAAAACAAATGTTTATTTTTATTTAACAGGAAAGACTGCTTAAAACTAATGAAATACCTTTTGGAACAGCTGAAAAAGAATTTTAAGGACAGAAAAGAAATGGATAAATTCTGTTCTTACCATGTGAAGACTGCCTTCTTGCACATGTGTAGTAGAAACCCACTGGACAGTTACTGGGACCCCAGAGACCTGAGCCTCTGCTTTGATGATTGTGTCATATACTTTCTTCAGTGTCTCAGGATCGAACTACTGGAACATTATTTTATTCCTAAATTCAACCTTTTCTCTCAAGACAAAATTGACAAAACAAGTAAAGAATTTCTGTCAAAGCAAATTGAATATGAAAGAAATAATGGATTTCCAATTTTTGACAAATTTTGAATGTCTCTTTTCAAAAAGAATGAAGAATGAAAGTGATCAAGGCCAGGCTTAGTGGCACATGCCTATAGTCCCAACACTCAGGAGATAGAAGCAGGAGGATCAGGAGTTTAAAGTCTTGTCTACAGAATGAGTTCAAGGCCAGCCTGGAATACTTGTGACTCTGTCTCAAAACAAAACCAAGCACAAAAAAGAAAGTGATTCCATAATGCCATGTGTGTTGGAGGTTTGCTTATAATCTCAGCACTGGGTTATGAGGCTACAGACTTGGATATGAGGACTGTCATGATTTCAAGTCCAGCTTGGGCTAAAGAGTGAGACCTTGTCTCCTGAAACTGAACAAACAACAAAGAAAAAAAGGGACTTATGGGACTAGAGAAATGGTTCAGCCATTAAAGGTGCTTGCTTGCGAAGCCTGTAGGCTTGGTTTCAATTCCCCAGTACCTATGTGAAGCCAGATGCACCAAGTGGGGTCTCTTGCTCGCTCTCTATTTCTCTGCTTACAAATAAATACAATTTTTTTTTTAGGGTTGGAGAGATGTCTTAGCAGTGAAGGCACTTGCCTATGAAGCTGAAGGACCCAGGTTCAATTCCCCAGAACCCGTGTAAGCCAGATGCACATGGTGGCACATGTGGAGTTTATAGTGGCTAGAGGTCTTGGTGTGCCTATTCTCTCTATCTGCCTCTGTCTCTCTCTCTGAAGTAAATACAACTTTTTTTTTTTTTAAATATGTGACTGACTATAATAATTGGGAAGTTCACAACAATAGTTGACTATAATGGCTATAAATACTGTTTTTCATAACTCTAAAGGGTTATGTCAAATGAAAATTTAAAAATAATAAAAATTAGCTGGGTGATGGCACATGCCTTTAATAGCGGCACTCAGGAGGCAGAGGTAGGTGGATTGTGTGAGTTTGAGATTATCCTGAGACTACATAATGAATTCCATCCAGGTCAGCCTGGGCTAGAGCAAAAACAAACAAACAAACAAACAAACAAAAAAAGAAACCTAAAATTGCTACCAAATTGGGAAGGGAAAAAAAGATGCATGTCCCCAAGTAAATTAATCAAGTACGTAAGGAACATCACTTCTCACCTAGCACAGTGTGTAGAAGGTTGTGAGAGACAGTAATTAGATAGAACTGTTGCCTTCATAAAACAGAATTTTTTCAAAGTGCAAATATATTTGGAAGTAATATTCTGTATTATATGCTAGGACAGGAAAGAAGGAAATGAGAACATGAGCTTTACAGTGCATGCTTCAGGAGCTATGTAAGGCAGGAAAATATAGGATACTTTATTGCATGTGGCTAAATATAAAATATTTATTTAAATATTTTATTTATTTATGTGCAAGCAGAGAGAAAGGCCTCCTGCCACTGCAAACAAACTCCAGTTGCCTGCGCCACTTTTTCCTTCTGGCTTTATGGGGGGGCTGGGGATTTGAACCTGGGCTGGCAGACTTTGCAAGCAAGTGCCATGAGCCATCTAACATGACATCTAACATAACATCTAACATGAGCCATCTCTTCAGCCCAAAAATATTGTGTGTGTGTGTGTGTTTGGTTTTTCGAGGTAAGGCCTCACTTTAGCCCAGGCTGACCTGGAATTCAGTATGTAGTCTCAGGGTGGCCTCGAACTCAAGAGATCCTCCTACCTCTGCCTTCCAAGTGCTGGGATTAAAGGCATGTGCCACCATGCCCGGCTTCTTATATGTTTTTATAAAGGTAAATGCATATTTTTGCTGCCAAATTAAGAGAAATATATGTGGGTAAAATCTTCTCTGGGCTAGAAAGATGGCGCAGTGATTAAAGGCACTTGTTTGCAAAGCCTGTCAGCTCAGGTTCAATTCCTCAGTACCCACATAAAGCTGAATGCAAAGTGGAGCATTCATCTGTGATTCCAGTGTCAATACAAGACATGAGTAAGGAGCACAACAAACATCTCAGAGTTGTCCTCTGACCTTTACATGCACACCATCTCATAGGTACCCATACACACACACACAATAAATTGAAACAATTAAAAAAATTGTTTGTAGCCTGACATGGTGGCTTATGCCTTTAATCCCAGCACTTGGGAGACAGAGGTAGGAGGACTGATGTGAGTTTGAGGCAAGCCTGAGACTCCATAGTGAGTTCCAGATCAGCCTGGGCTAGAGAGACCCTACCTTGCAAAAAAAAAAAAAAAAAAATTGTATGTGATGTGTGTGTGTGTGGTGTGGACATGTGGTGTGGTGTGTGTGTGTGTGGGGGGGGGAGAATCCAGGGCCTCTTACCACTGCAAACACCAGACACTTGTAACACTTTATCTGGTTCATATGGGTGGTTTGGGAATTGAACCCAGGCTGTCAGGCTCTATAAAAGGGGCCCCTTTAACTGCTGAGCCATCTCTCCAGTCCCATAATTAAAAAAAAAAAAATTCTAACTCCTTTATTCAGGCTACTTTCAACCTACAGGCAACTGAGACTCATAAGCTTTTTTATTTTTATATATTTTGTGCATGTTTTTTGGATGGCAAAGAAGCTCATTGTTTAGTAGGGTTTTTTTTTTTTTTTTTCAAGAAAGGGTCTCACTCTAGCCTAGGATGACATGGAACCACTCTGTCGTCCCAGACTGGCTTTGAACTCACAATGGTGTGGCTCTGATACCACTCTGACAGCTCTTTTTCCACATATAAGGATGTTTATTGTAGTACTATACCAGTAACAAAGGTCAAAGAGAAAGGGAAAAAAAACTCAAAAACTCAAATGAGATCTTTAAACAGGTAAGTAAATTAAGGCTTAGTAACAATAGAATAATGGTAGTTTTTGAAATTAAAAAAAAATTATTTGCAAGAAGAGAGTGAGTGAATGAGCACACCAGGGCCTCTTGCCACTGCAAATAACTCCTGATGCATGTGTCTCTTTGTGCATCTGGCTTTACATGGGTACTGGGGAATTGAACCCAGATTGGTAGGCCTTGCAAACGAGTGCCTTGAACTATTGAAACACCTCTCCACCCTAATAGTTATTTTATGTATTTATTTATTATTTTTTAGTGACTGTGAGGTAGGGTCATGTTGTTCTAGCCCAGGCTGACCTGGATTTCACTCTATAGTCCCAGGCTGGCCTCAAACTCACAGTGATCTGCCTACTTCTCTCTCCTGAGTATTGGGATTAAAGGCATGTGCCACCATGCCTGGCAGCAGTTGTTTTACATGATGCAAAAATATTAATATTACCTGGTGTTTTACACAAAAGGCAATTGAAAACACTCAAATGTTCAATAATAAAGAATCTTACACATAGTATCCTTCTGAGTAGAAATGCTATGATAGGACTTCTGAGTAAGATGGCAACATTACTAGCCACACCAAAGCAGCCTAGGGAGGGATATAAGAAACAGAAAAATACACTGTTCTACTGAAAAGTGAAGGTGTATAAGTTATTATCAACCACAGCAGAGAAGCAGGAGAGACCAAGATCTTCCAGAAAGGAGGAAACTGGTAAGAATCCCACTGAGGTATAAACAGCCCTGATCCACTCCTCTGGCCATCCGGCAACACAGAGCAGCAACAAAGTGAAGGGATTTTCCACTCACATCAGCCTCCTTGGAAGATGCAAAAATCTCTACATTATAGTACAAGAAACAAAAAATGAAGACAATACAATCCCACCAAAAATTACAAATCCATCAGAAATGACCTCCAGTGAGACTGCTTTAGATGAAATGCCTGACAAAGATTAAAAAAAATGATTATATCTATGTCCAAAGGAATCAGAAGATATCAAACTCCTGGAGGAATCCCAAGAAAACACAGGAAACCAACTTCATGAAATAAGGAGGCCAGTGCAAGACATGAGTAAGGCAATAGAAATAATTAAAAAATACCAGGCTGGAGAGATGGCTTGGTGGTTAAGGCGGTTGCCTGCAAAGCCAAAGGACCCAGGTTAAATTCCCCAGGACCTACGTTAACCAGATGCACAAGAGGGCGCATGTGTCTGGAGTTCAGTTGCAGTGGCTGGAGGCCCCGGTGTGCCCATTCTCTCCCTTCCTCATTCCCTCCCTCTCTCGCTCTCTGTCAAATAAATAAAAATATTAAAAATTTTTTTTTAAAATAATCAGAAATACTAGAAATGAAAAACAGAGTTAGTCAAATAGAAAACTGCAGAAAGTCTCATCAGTAGTAATGCATCAAAGAGAGGACAGAATATCTAAACTAGAAGACCCAGTGGCAGATCTGATACAGTCCAACAAAGACAAACTAATAGAAAGGCATGAATGGGAATTTCAAGACATTTGGAACACTATAGAGATATCAAAATAAGAATTCAGGGCATAGTTGTAGAAGAATTTTACTCCAAAGGCATAACAGGTATTTTCAATAAAATCAAAAGAAAACTTCCTCCAAATAGGGAAAGTGATGCCAATACAGATATAGGAAGCCTATAAAATGCCAAACAGACAAAATCAGGAAAGAAGCTCTCACCATCATATTATAATTAAACTACAAAACACACAAACGGAAGAAAATATATTGAAAACAGTTAGAGAAGTCAAGTCACATAAAAAGGCAAACCCATCAGGATTACAGCAGATTACTCAACACAAACTTGAAAAGCCAGACGGCTTGGCATGATATGTTCCAAGTTCTGAAAGATAACAGCTGTCATCCAAATGCTATGATGAAGTCAAGTGGAAGAAAAAGACATTGAATTTACTACATTGATTATTGTCTTTATTTTACTCAAGAGCCCAGGCTCACTGGTTTAGCTGGTGTACTTAGCTGGCTTGCTTCAGTATTCCCAGGATCCTCCTGGGATTATAGGCAGCCACCATGCCCAACCAGTATTTATTTACAAGGGTGCTGGCAATCCAAACTCAGATTCTCATACTTTCATGGCAGACTTTTTATCCACTGAGCTCTCAGCCCACTAAAAGTTGTTTTGGTTTTTTTTTTTTTTTTTTACTTTTATTTATTTGAGAAAGAGAAATAGGCAGGGGCGGGGGAGGGAGAGAATGGGCACGGCAGGGCCTCCAGCTACTGCAAACGAACTCCAGATGCGTGTACTCCCTTGTGCATCTGGCTTATGTGGGCCCTGGGGAATCAATCCTGGGTCCTTTGGCTCTGTAGGCAAGTGCTTTAGCCACTAAGCCATTTCTCCAGCCCCCACTAAAAGTTCTAATGTAGTTGAATTTATAGCTTGTGCTTAACACTTAACAACTATTAGATTTGAACAAAATAAAAGTTTAGACTTTGGGAGGAAAGTTTTAAGGACAGTAAATAGAAAAGTAGACAAAAATCCCACGCCCACTTCCCCCACCCCCAGTTGAGCAAGTATCTCTAAGGTAGTGAGATGAGTCCTTAGGATATGCACCTAGGAGTGGTATAGCTGGGTGATATGGTAGATCTATTTTCAGCTGCCTCAGGAACCTCAGCATTGATTTCCACAATGGCTAAACCAGATAGCATTCCCACAAACAGTGTTGAAGGGTTCCTCTTTTTCCACAGCCTCGCCAGCATTTATGGTCATTTGTTTTCATGATGGTAGCCAATCTGACCGGAGTGAGATGGAATCTCAATGTAGTTTTAATCTGCATTTCCCTGTTGACTAGGGAAATAGAACTTATTTATTTATTTTGGGTTTTCAAGGTAGGGTTTCACTCTAGCCTAGGCTGACCTGGAATTCACTATGGAATCTCAGGGTGGCCTCGAACTCACGGCAACCCTCCTACCTCTGCCTCCCGAGTGCTGCGATTAAAGGCGTGTGCCACCACGCCGGGCAGAACATATTCTTTAAAATGTTTATATACCATCTGTATTTCTTTTGAGAACTCTATTTAGTTCCATAGCCCATTTTTTAAACTACTTTTTGTTTATTTTTATTTATTTATTTGAGAGCAACAGACAGAGAGAGAGGCAGGGAGAGAGTGAGAATGGGTGTGCCAGGGCTTCCAGCCACTGCAAACGAACTCCAGACGCATATGCCCCCTTGTGCATCTGGCTAACCTGGGTCCTGGTGAATACAGCCTCAAACTGGGGTCCTTAGGCTTCACAAGCAAGTGCGTAACTGCTAAGCCATCTCTCCAGCCACTCCATAGCACAGTTTTTAATTGGCTTGTTTGATTTCTTATTATTTAATTTTTGAGTTCTTTGTATATCCCAGATATTAATCCTCTATCAGATGTATAGCTGGCAAAGATTTTCTCCCATTCTGTAGGTCCCCTCTTTGTTCTATTCAGAGTCCTTTGTCATACAAAAACTTTGTAATTTCATGAGGTCCCAGCGGTTGATCTGTGGTTTTATTTCCTGAGCATTTGATGTTGTATTCAGAAAGTCTTTGCCAAGACCAATATATTGAAGGGTTTTCCCTACTTCTTCCTCCAGCAGTTTCACAGTTTCAGGGCTGATATTAAGGTCTGATCCACTTGGACTTAATTTCTGTGCATAGAGAACGAGAAGGATCTATTTTCATCCTTCTACAGAGACATATCCAGTTTTCCCAGCATCATTTGCTGAAGAGGCTGTCTTTTTTGCAATGAGTATTTTTGGCATTTTTGTCAAAGATCAGACTAGACTTAAATCGGGGTCCTCTATTCTGTTCCATTGCTCTACATGTCGGTTTTTGTGCCAGTACCATGCTGTTTTTGTTACTGTGGCTCTGTAATATAGGTTAAAATCAGGTATGGTGATACCACCAGCCTTATTTTGGTTGCTCAAAATTGTGTTAGATATTCAAGTTTTTTTTTTTTTGCTTCGAAATGAGGTTTTGGATTGTTTTTCTATTTTCGTGAAGAATGGCATTGGAATTTTGATGGGGATTGCATTAAGTGTGTAGTTTGCTTTTGGTAAGATTGCCATTTTCACAATATAGATTCTTCCTATCTAAGAACATGGGATGTCTTTCCCTTTCCTAGTGTCTTCTTCAATTTCTTGCTTGAGTGTTTTAAAGTTTTCATTGTAAAGATCCTTCACTTCCTTGGTTAGGTTTATTCCAAGGTTATTTGTTTCTTCCTTTCTTTTTTTCTTTCTTGATGCAATTGTGAATGGGAGTGATTCTCTGATTTCATCCTTTGTGTTGTTTGCATATAGGAAGGCTACTGATTTCTGTGTGTTTAGTTTGTATCCTGCTGTATGGCTATAGGGGTTTATCAGTTCCAACAGTTTGCTGGTAGAGTCTTTAAGGTCCTTTATGTATAGAATCATTTCTGCAAATGCTGATAACTTGATCTCTTCCTTTCCAATTTGTATCCCTTTTATGTGTGTATCTTGCCTTATTGCTGTCTTAGGACTTCTAATACTATATTAAATAAAAGTGGGGACAGTGGACACCCTTGTCTTTTTCCTGATTTTAGTGGAAAAGCTTCAAGTTTTTTTCCATTTAATATTATGTTGGCTGTAGGTTTGTCATAAATAGCCTTTATTTTTTAAATTTTTATTTATTTATTTATTTTTGCGCTAGAGCAGCTTTAATGTGGCGCTTAGAGTACAGGGTTCACTAGCTAAAGCCAAGGGAAGTGTGAAGATGCCCTCGGGTACTGCCAGGTAGCCTCAAGCAGAAAGGCTGTGAAGATGTACAGGACAGGATGGAGTCAGGAGGGTGATAGACTAACTGCCAACTTGGCACTGTCATCAGACAGATGTGGAGAAAACCTTCCTATTCTGGGGATGGCTTTCAACTTCCATGGTTTTCAGTTGGGTGGGAAGAAAAGAAAATTTGCTTCCTCGTGTTTTCTTAATACCCGTTTTGTTTCAGTGGGATGCCATCCATTAAGCCTGCAGGAGTCCTCCTGGGTATTTGAGTTGTGTTGTGTAACATGTGTATGTGAGAGTTCCAATGGCTTCTCTTCTTACAGTGTTGTTTGCTTTATTATTAGACATCTGCTTTAAAATCGGGTGGTAGTAGTAAAATTATTGCCAAAACCTTCATGGCCCTTAAATGCTAGTCTCCATGTCACCTGAGCAGACTTTTAACTTCCACCTTACCAAGGAAGAGCAGGGAGGGGAGATGCACGTCTATTCTTAGGCTTTGCCTCATCCTCAGACTTGAGTTCTGTCACTACAGAACCCCAAGCTGGCCTACATCCTTTCAAACCCTGACTGACGGAACCTCTCCCTAGAGCCACCTGTGCTTCTGGGCTTTGCTGAGCTGTGTGGCCTCCCAGCATGCAGTGAGAGGAGTGGGCAGGAGGCTGGGGTGGATTCTTAAGGCAAAACTTCCTCTACATCCAATGGCAGGTTGGCCCCCCAGCTCTCTCCAGAGGAGGTGACCTGACACATCCTGGCTCCTTGTTTAGACAGCTCATCAGTGAGGAAGATGACTCGTCTGCACCTTCATTATTCAAACTTGGCTGGCTCTCGAGTATGACTTAGTAACATGGAAACATGCCATTCTCTAAATACCGCTGCACTGTCCTCCTAAAAGTGCCTCTGCTCCTTTGTCTCTGTGCCACAAGCTGGCCTCAGTGGTGGAGTGTGGCCCCCTACTCATAATCTTTGTCCATTGGGGTTCCCTGACCTTACTTCACTTTGGCAGTCAGGCAGCTTCCTGTGTCCTTAGCAGTGAGGCCATGATGAGCTTGTAGGACAAAGTGACTGAGTATGTCTCGACGTTGGGAAATGCACTGTTGTCTCCTAGTGACTGAGAAGGCAGGCTGGTGGAATATGGATACAGCAGTGTTCGGGATGTCTAGCAGTGAAGGACATTCTCCCCAGGCACAGAGGTCTCTAACAAAAAGACCAGGGAGGGTGCTTCACGTCCCCAGTGGAAGCTGGGTGACTGCTCGGCTACAGCAGAGAGCATTTTCCATAAGACAGCTACACACTCAGAGGCAGGATAGCAGGCAGTTCATTTCAGTGCAGGACTGAATCAGGCTTCCTATAGTTTGGAAGAAAACTGTTTTTCTTTTCATGGAAACTAGTTACTTTTTACTAGTTTATTGAGTTAAAAAAGATTGAAGATCCCGCATTTTTAAAAGGCCCTTTTACAGAAAGTAGAATTTCTAATTAACAGATTGGGAAATCATTCTGCACCAGACACACTATGGATGCAACACACAGATGAGACCTCCACAAACATACGCTACCTTGACATGGATCTGATGCCCTCCCTCCTAAGAATCTATAAAAAATTTCTCCAAAGCCCCTTTGAAATTGCAATAGTGCAGCAAAACCACAAGTAAACAACTGCCTGTCAGCCTGTTCTTTCAAATATAGACTGGAAGCCAACAGGCATTTTTGTGTGCAATGTTTAAAAACCAATCGTAAGTTGAGATTCAGGATCTGCACAGTGCTGTCCCTTCACAGAAGGCAAGAAGCTGCTGGCATCATGTCGGGGGCCGTCCTCGGTGCTGGAGGCTGTGAAAGTGGGCCTCCTTCAGGGTCTGACTGATGCAGAAGTACGGGCCTTGGCATGGCGCAGACTGCTCGGGCACCGGCTGAGGAGTGCTGGGGCTGGATCCGGGGATGACCTGGCTCAAGCTGCCCTCTGGCCCGCTGGCCCTGTCCGGACTGCTGATGTTGCTGCTGCTGCTCCCACCACCATCACTGCTCGAAGACTCGGGGTCCCAGGACTCCTGAAAGACAGGGCTTCGACTACTCCTCTTGCTCAGGGGGAAGGTGGGTGTCCTCTTCATTGCCTTTCCTTCTTTTCCTGGGGCGGAGGTGCTCGCTCATAGCAGCTGGTGGAGGGAAGCCATAAATAGCCTTTATTATGTTGAGATATGTTCCTTCTATTCTCAGACTCTGTAGGACTTTAATCATGAAGGGATGATGGATTTTGTCAAATGCTTTTTCTGCATCTAAGGAGATGATCATGTGATTTTTATCCTTCAGTCCATTTATATAACACATTACATTTATTGATTTGTGTATGTTGAACCATCCCTGCATCTCTGAGATAAAGTCTACTTGGTCGGGGTGAATGATCTTTCTGATGTATTCTTGTATTCTATTTGCCAATATTTTATTGAGAATTTTTGCATCTATGTTCATGAGGGAGATTGGTCTGTAATTTTCTTTCTTTTTTTTTTTTTTTTCTATCTTTGTCTGGTTTTGGTATCAGGGTGATGCTGGTTTCATAGAAGGAGTTTGGTAGGATTCCTTCCTTTTCTATTTTATGGAAAAGTTTGAGAAGCATTGGTGGTAGTTCTTCCATGAAGGTCTGGTAAAATTCACCTGTGAGTCCATCTGGCCCTGGACTTTTTTTAGTTGGGGGATTAAAAAAAATATTTTATTTAGGGCTGGAGAGATGGCTTAGCGGTTAAGCGCTTGCCTGTGAAGCCTAAGGACCCCGGTTCGAGGCTCGACTCCCCAGGACCCACGTTAGCCAGATGCACAAGGGGGCGCACACATCTGGAGTTCGTTTGCAGTGGCTGGAGGCCCTGGCGCGCCCATTCTGTCTCCCTCTCTCTATCTGCCTCTTTCTCTCTCTGTCTGTCACTCTCAAATAAATAAATAAAAATAACAAAAAAAATTTAAAAAAATATTTTATTTATTTATTTGACAGAGAAAGAGGGAGAGAGAGAATGGGCACACCAGGGCCTCCAGCCACTGCATACAAACTCCAGATGCATGGCCCCCTTGTGCATCTGGCTAATGTGAGTCCTGAGGAATTGAACCTGGGTCCTTTGGTTTTGCAGGCAAATGCCTTAACTGCTAAGCCATCCCTCCAGCCCAGTTGGGGGATTTTTTATAACTAGTTGGAAGTCCATACTTGTTATAGGTATATTTAAGTGGTTAATCTCATCTTGATTTAATTTAGGTAGGTCATATAAATCAAGGAAATCATCTATTTCTTTCAGATTTTCACTTAGTGGAGCATATATTCTTATAGTATGTCCCTATGAGTTTTTAAATTTTCTCTGGTATCTGTTGTGATGGTGTCTTTTTTCATTTCTAATTTTATTAATTTGTGTCTTTTCTCTCTCTTTTTTTTGGTCAGATTTGCTAAAAGTTTATCAATCTTATTTATTCTTTCAAAGAACCAACTCTTTGCCGGGCATGGTGGCGCACGCCTTTAATCCCAGCACTCGGGAGGCAGAGGTAGGATTGCCGTGAGTTCGAGGCCACTCTGAGATTACATAGTGAATTCCAGGTCAGCCTGGGCTAGAGTGACACCCTACCTCGAAAAAACCAAAAAAAAAAAAAAAAAAAAAAAAAAAAAAAAAAGAACCAACTCTTTGTTTCATTGATTCTTTGTGTTTTTTTGGTTTGTATTTCGTTAATTTCTGCCCTAATCTTTATTATTTCTTCCCATCTACTGATTTTGGTTTGTCTTGTTCTTCTTTTTCTAAGGCCTTGAGGTGAAGAATTAAGTTATTTACTTGCAACCTTTCTAATTTCTGAATATAGGCACTTAAAGCTATCAATTTTCCTCTTAGGACTACCTTCATTGTGTCCCAAAGGTTATGTTATGTTGTGTTCACATTATCATTTGATTGTATGAATTTTTTGATTTCGTCAGTGACTCATTCATCATGTAGTAGTGTATTGTTTAGTTTCCATGATTTTGTGTATACTCTATAGCTTTTCTTGCTATTGATTTTTAGTTTGATCCCATTGTGATCAGATGGAGTGCAAGGAATTATTTCAAGTTTCCTGTATCTGTTAAGATTTGCTTTGTGTCCTAATATATGGTCTAATTTAGAGGATGTTCCATGTGCTGCTGAAAAGACTTTGTATTGTGCAGCATTTGGATGAAATGTCCTGTATATATCTGTTAAGTCCATTTGTTCTATGACCTCATTTAATCCAGATGCATCTCTGTTTATTTTTTGCCAGGATGAGCTGTCAATTGATCACAGTAGGGTGTTGAAGTCATCCAGTACAACTGTGTTTGGTGTTATCTGTGACCTTAATTATAATAGCGTTTGTTTGATGAAATTGGGAGCCCCTAGGTTTGGTGCATACAAGTTTAGGATTGTAATGTCCTCCTGTTGGAGTGTTCCTTTAACCAATATAAAGTAGCCTTCCTTATCTTTCCTAACTAATGTTGGTCTTAAGTCTATCCTGTCAGATATTAGGGTTGTGACCCCTGCTTGTTTTCTAGGCCCATTTGCTTCAAACACTGTTTTCCCACCTTTCACCCTAAGATAGTGTCCATTCTTTGTAGAAAGGTGAGTTTCTTGGAGGCAACAAATTGAAGGATCCTGCTTTTTAACCCAGTCTGCAAACCTGTTTCTTCTGGTTGGGGCATTGATTGAGGCTGTTGATACTAAGAGTTATTATTGAAAGGTATGTATTTATTTTTGTTATTTTTCTTGTGTTGTAGTTCTTCCGGTTTTACCTTTGCTTTCTTGTACTAAGTAGTATTTGAGTACGGTTCATTTTTCCGGGTTCCTTATATATGTGCTTTTCTTTCTCTTCAGCATGGAGGATCCTTTCAAGTATTTTCCTTTTTTTTTTTTTTTTTTTTTCAAGGTAGGGTCTCGCTCTAGCCCAGCTGACCTGAAATTCATTATGTAGTCTCAGGGTGGCCTTGCACTCACAGCGATCCTTCTACCTCTGCCTCCCAAGTCCTGGGATTAAAGACAGGTGACACCATGCCTGGCTTCAAGTATTTTCTGTAGAGCTGCTTTTGTCTTCAAATATTCCCTTAGCCTGCTTTTGTTGTGGAATGTCCTTATTTCTCTGTGTATTTGAATGGATAGCTTTGCAGGATAAAGTAACCTTGGTTGACAATTGTTACCTTTCAGAACTTGGAATACAAGCCCTTTTCACTTTTAAAGTTTGTGTTGAGTAATCTGCTGTGATCCTGATGGGCTTGCCTTTGTATATGACTTGATTTTTCTCTCTAACTGCTTTCAATATATTTTCTTTGGTTTGTGTGTTTGGTAGTTTAATTATAATATGGCAAGGAGAGGTTCTTTCCAGGTTTTGTCTGTTTGGTGTTCTTAGGGCTTCCTTCCTGTATCTGCACTCGAAACTTTCCCAATTTGCAGGAAGTTTTCTTATATGATTTTATTGAAAATGCCTACTATGCCTTTGGATTCTTATGTTTGATCTTTTCATAACGTCCTGAATATCTTGAAATTCCCATTCAAAGCTTCCTATTAATTTGTCTTTCTTTTTGTTGGAATGTATTAGATCTGCCACCTGGTCATCTAGTTTGGATATTCTGTTCTCTCCTTCATCTACTTGACTAGTGAGATTTTCTACGGAGTTTTTTTTTTTTTTTTTTTAAGTTTACTGACTGTTTTTCATTGCTAGTATTTCTGACTTGTTTTTCTTTATTATTTTTATTTCCTTATTCATGTCTTGTATTGACTTCCACATTTCATTAAATTGATTTCCTGTGTTTTCTTTGATTCACTTGATTTCCACTTTGATTTTTTTGAGCAGATTTTAATCATTCTTTCGAAATTTTTCTCAGGAATTTCCTCTAAACCAGTCCACCGGAGGTCATTTCTGATGGATTTATACTTGTTAGTGGATTTATATTACCTTGATTTTTTGTGTTTCTTGTATTATAATGTAGTGATCACCTGTGCCCAGTGCTGTATAGGTTAGTTCCCTTCCCCAGGTCTCTGGTGCTTGCTGGCGCTTGCGGTGGCAGTGGGAGAGGCAAGGCTGTGGATGGTGGCTGATGTTCTCTTGCTGGAAGAGACACTCTTAAAAGGGATACAAATTGGAAAGGAAGAGGTCAAATTATCATTATTTGCAGATGATATGATTCTATATATAAAGGACTCTAAAGACTACCAGCAAACTGTTAGAGCTGATAAACAATTTGAGCAATGTAGCAGGATACAAAATAAACACATAGACATCAGTAGCTTTTTGATACAGTAACAACAAACATGCCTCAAAAAAAACAATACCTTGGAATAAATCTAACCAAGGAAGTGAAAGATCTCTACAATGAAAACTTTAAAATACTCAAATGAGATATTGCAGAAGACATTAAGAAAGGGAAAGATATCCTATGTTCTTGGATTGGAAGAACCAATATTGTGAATATGTCAATCTTACCAAAAGCAATCTACACATTTAATATAATCCCCACTAAAATTCTAATGGAATTCTTCATGGAAATAGAAAAAACAGTCCTAAAATTCATTTGGAAGCACAAACACATTGAATATTCAAAACAATTTTGAGCAACAAATATAAGGCTGGTGCTATCATCATGGCCAATTTTAAGCTGTATTGCACAGTCATAGTAACAAAATCAGCATAGTACTGGCACAAAGACAGTTAGATCAGTAGAACAGAATAGAGGGCCCAGATGTAAATCCAGGCTGCTACAGCCATTTGATTTTTGACAAAATTGCCAAAAAACATGCAGTGGTGAAAAGACAGCCTCTTTAACAAATGGTGCTGGGAAATTGGATATCTTTTTTTTTTTTTTTTTGGTTTTTTGAGGTAGGGTCTCACTCTAGCCCAGGCTGACCTGGAATTCACTATGGAGTCTCAGGGTGGCCTCGAACTCACGGCGATCCTCCTACCTCTGCCTCCCGAGTGCTGGGATTAAAGGCGTGCGCCACCACGCCCGGCTGGAAATTGGATATCTATATGTAGAAGGATGAAAATAGATCTTTATCACTCTCATGCACAAGAATCAAGTCCAAATGGATCAAAAGCATTAATAGCAGACCTGAAACTCTGAAACTGCTAGAGGAAAAAGTAGGGGAAACCCTTCCACATATTTGTCTTGGCAAAGACTTCCTGAATATAACCCCAATTGCTCAGGAAATAAAACCATGGATTAACCACTGGGACCTCATGAAATTACAAAGCTTTTGTACAGCAAAGACACTGTGAATAGAGCAAATAGGGAACCTACAGAATGGGAGAAAATATTTACCAGCTATACATCTGACAGAGAATTAATATCTAGGATATACAAAGAACTCGGAAAACTAATAAGAAATCAAATAACCCATTTAAAAATGGGCTAAGGAACTAAATAGGGAGTTTTTGGAAAAGAAATGCAGATCACATATAAACATCTAAAAACATGTTCTAAGCCAGGAGTGGTGGCACATGCCTTTAATCCCAGCACTCGGGAGGTAAGAAGATTGCTGTGAGTTCGAGATCACTCTGAGACTACATAGTGAATTCCAGGTCAGCCTGAACTATGCTGAGACCCTACCTCGAAAAACAAACAAACAAAAAAAGTTCTATATCCTTAATGCAAATTAAATGCAAATTAAAATTACTTTGAGATTCCATCTCACTTCTGTCAGAATGGCTATCATCAAGAAAACAAATCACAATAACTGTTGGTGAGCATGTGTACAAAGAGGAACACTTCTAGCCGGGCGTGGTGGCGCACGCCTTTAATCCCAGCACTCGGGAGGCAGAGGTAGGAGGATCACTGTGAGTTCGAGGCCACCCTGAGACTACATAGTGAATTCCAGGTCAGCCTGGGCTAGAGTGAAACCCTACCTCGAAAAACCAAAAAAAAAAAAAAAAAAAAAAAAAAAAAGAAGAAGAGGAACACTTCTACACTGTTGGTGGGAACGTAATCTTGTACAACCATTGTGGAAATCAGTGTGGAGGTTCCTGAGACAGCTAAAAACAGATTTACCATATGACCCAGGTATACCACTCCTAGGCATATATCCCAAGGACTCTGCTCACTACCTTAGAGATATTTGCACAACCATGTTTATTGCTGCTCTATAAACAGTAGGTAGGAAATGGAACCAGCCTAGATGTCCCTTAACTGGTGAGTGGATAATGAAGAGGTGGTACCTTTATACAATGGAATTCTATTCAGTGGTAAAGAAAAATGAAATTATGAAATTTGCATGAAATTGATGGATCTGGAAAGGATTATACTAACCCAGGCCCAGGAAGCCAATTGTCACATGCTTTCTTTCATATGTGGGTCCTTGCTACAAATGTTCAGACTTGTGAGTTGGAGTGAAGGCTTGGTAGCAGAGGTCAATAAGCTAGAAAAGGGGTATAAGGGAAGAGGGAAAGGGGATGGTACTGTATATATGTAAGCAGATGGACAGATTACTGCAGGTGGAATGGCCTAAGTGAGGTTAGGAGATGAGAGTGTCGGGGGGAGGGTTAATCAAAGTTCAGGATATTGTGAATAAACCACATGATAACCTACTTTTTTTGGATAATGGCACACCCAGAAGCCATAGACTGTTATTACTAGAAAAATTTCAGTGACAGGGATGGAATACCTTCCTGTGAGTTATTGGTCAGGGAGGTCCCTGATGCCCCCAGAACATTACAGGCTATTGCCAAGGCTCTTGGTTTCCCAGCAGGAATAGATGACAAGTCCCTATTTCTGAAGACTCCTCATGCCTGGGCTTCAAGATTATCAAGAAATCAAACTGGGGCTGAGCTTAAAACCTTCTCCTGGTAGATCAGCTGACAGAAAGCCAGAAAAAGATGCTCTGCATGCAGCCTTATGGGAGACAGAAGCCATCAGTGGTAATAACAGTGGACACTCAAGCTTCACGTTTGGCCAGTCAAGCCAAAATAGTCAACGGGTGCAATAGTTGCATGTCTGTTATGGAGGAAAACTACTCTCTAAACTGGAGACTTACTTTATGGGAAGGGAATATATGCCTGGTACTGAAAACCTAATCAAAAGTCTGTGGTGGTGGAACTCATGAGCTTTAGGAGTGTAATGCCTATTGGTATCTGGCTAAATGCTTGTATTATGCTCACCAAACTGGTCTGCAAGCACTTTTTAAAAATGTTTATGCCCATATATTAATGCTATTCTTACTTTTGGTTAGAGAAGCTTCTCTTTTCAGATGGTGGCAACCACCGGGATGACTCAGAAGTCACCATAGTGCTGAGAAGTGACAAAGGAGTGAGAGTTCAGCAGCAGAACATCTCTATAACACCTTCTAAGGCTCAGGGTCCACTGTGGAAGCAGTGGCAGAAACAATGTAAGAGCCAAAGGAAAGGTAGGACTGTTTACAATGCACTCATCCAGACACAAAATGGCCTGGATATCCATGACCTGTCAAGTGCCTGGCATACAAAACCTGCATAATAGCAGGAAAAAATGATGACATTGAGATAAAAAGACTAACTGAAAGGGGAAGGGCATTTGATGGAGGGTGGATTTGTAAGGGGAGAATGAGGGTGGAGGAGAGAATTACCAGGGTTTATAATTATGGAAGCTGTCAATAAAAGATAAACAAAAAAATATATTTTTTGAAATGTGAAAAATAAATGGATGCTCCACTCCCTTGCTCTCTCGTGCTTTCCTCAAGGTTCAAGGAGACTGACCACAGCTTGTGGCTGGGAAGGGAGAGGCAGTGGCTCAGGGGAAGAGAAGCTACAGTAGTGGTGGTAGGAAGATGTTGGGTGAGGATGAGCAAAAGGAACAAACTATCGCAGATGGCCTGGTTGTGACCAAGTATAAGATTGGGGGGGGGGGAGTGACATCACCAACCAGATACTCTGAGTTTTGGTGGAAGCATCCAGCTTGGGTGCCAGTATTGAGTCTGTATGAGAAAGAGGATGCCATGATTATGGAAGAAACAGGGAAAATCTTCAAGAAAGAAAAGGAAATGAAGAATGGTATTACTGTTGCTACCAGCATTTCAGTAAATAACTGCGTATGTCACTTCTCTCCTTTGAAGAATGACCAGGACTATATTCTTAAGGAAAAGTGACTTGGTAAAAATTGATCTTGGGGTCCATATGGATGGCTTCATTGTTAATGCAGCTCACACTTTTGTGGTTGGTGTAGCTTAGGGTACCCAAGTAATAGGTCAGAAAGCAGATGTCATTAAGGCAGCTCACCTTTGTGTGGAAGCTGCCTGCCTGATGCCTGGTCAAGCCTGGAACCACACAAGTGACACAAGCCTGGAACAAAGTTGCCCACTCACTTAACTGCACGCCAATAGAAGGTATGCTGTCACACAAATTGAAGCAGCATGTCATCAATGGACAGAAAACCATTATCCAGAACCCCACAGACCAACAGAAGGACCATGAAAAGGCTGAATTTGTGGTACATTATATATATGCTGTGGATGTCCTCATCAGCTCAGGAGAAGGCAAGGCCAAGGATGCAGAACAGAGAACCACCATTTACAAATGATACCCCTCTATACAATATGGCCTGAAAATGAAAACTTCATGTGCCTTTTTCAGTGAGGTAGAAAGGTGTTTTCGTGCCATGCCATTTACTTTAAGAGCATTTGGAGAAGGCTATGATGGGTATGGTGGAGTGTGCCAAACATGAGTTGCTACAACCATTTAATATTCTCTATGAGGAGGGTGAATTTGTTGCCCAATTGAAATTTACAGTTCTACTCATGCCCAGTAGCCATATCCAGATAACTAGTGGTCCTATTGAGACTGACCTCTACAAGTCTGATATGAAGGTCCAGGATGCAGAACTAAAGGCCCTTCTCCAGAGCTCTGCAAGTCAGAAAAACCAGAAAAAGAAGGCCTCCAAGACTGCAGAGAATGCCACCAGTGGAGAGACCTTAGAAGAGAATGAAGCTTGGGATGGAGATGGGTCCCATATCCCCAGCTTGCCATTCCTGCCTCATCCCCTTCCCATGGGTTCTGTGAAGTGCAGTCCATCTTCTCCACCCAAGGCCACCAGCAGAACATGGTATCCCTGCTTTCATGCCAGTCTCCCAAACCGCCCTCTTCCAACTGACTCTGGTCTTGGGAGGCCAGGCTTCCCTGCCACTGGACTGCTTAGACACAAAGAAACTGAATAATAAAAACAGGAGTCAAGAGCCGGGCATGGTGGCACATGCCTTTAATCCCAGCACTCGGGAGGCAGAGGTAGGAGGATCGCCGTGAGTTCGAGGCCACCCTGAGACTCCATAGTGAATTCCAGGTCAGCCTGAGCTAGAGTGAGACCCTACCTCGGAAAACAAACAAACAAACAAAAATTTAAAAAAATAGATAAATAAATAAAAACAGGAGTCAAAATCCATCGTCTTCAATCCCCTTTCTAGCCTTTTCTACTACTCTGCTTGGTCCAACTTAGTGGCCCTACAACAGAACAGGGAAGACTATAGCAGCCACCACCACTAAAAACCTTAGCTGAAAAAATTTTCTTTGAGGTAGGGTCTCACTCTAGCTCAGGCTGACCTGAAATTCACTATGTAGTCTCAGGGGGGCCTCAAACTCACGGCGATCCTCCTATCTCTGCCTCCCAAGTGCTGGGATTAAAGGTGTGCACCACCATGCCTGGCCTCAGCTGAAATTTTTATACCAGTCTGATGTCACCATTTTCACATCCTTCTGGGGGCTTTTTTTTTTTCTGTTCCCCATATTGTTCCCAAGTATTTAATCTGCCCTCAAAATTAAGAATTGTTCTTCAGATTATTTTTATTCACTTGTGTTAGATTCCTCAAGTGGTCAAGTTAGGGCCTTCCCATTACTAGGATCTGAATTTTCCCATTTATGAAGATACTCTTCTCGTCTATCAAATGGATCCTTATTTCTCTTTTCACAAAGTTGTGATGATGGGATCTACCTCAACTGTCATTTTCTCTGGAGTCAGTGGGAGTTTTCCTTCACTCCATCTCCAAGAACCCAAACTGGAAATTCCACAGTGGTTTTGTTCCCTGTTTGAAATATTTTGATTTCCCTCCCTTGAAAGAAAACCAGGAATCACAGTAGACTAAAGAGATGACTGGCTTTCTGATGCTGTGGACTTGAATGAATTGCCCTGGGGCGGTGGGGGGGGGGGGAACGGACGGACGGACAGGGTGTTGTTATGGAGAAACGTGACAAATTTCAGTACCTCTGGCATACCATCCGAGGGAACCAGGGCTCCCACAAACTTACGAAGTTTTTAAAATGACATGGCATTAAATTAAAATTGGATTTGCTCATAAAACAATAAATGATCAAGTTCTTAGATACATGTGACCTACCAGTATTAAATCAAGATGACTTATGCAATCGATTCATAACAATTAAAAATTCTAGATTGAAGCTATAACAAAGGGTTTCACAATAAACAAATCCCAGGCCAAGAGAGAAAGAAAAAAGAAATTTTGCAGCTAGACATGGTAGCAGATACCTTTAATCCCAGCACTCACAGGAGGATCGCTGTGAATTTGAGGCCAGCCTGGGCTACAGAGTGAGGTCCAGGTCAGCCTGCTCTGACCCTAAGTGAACAAACAAAAAAAATTCCTGAGCCGGCCATGGTGGCGCATGCCTTTAATCCCAGCACTCGGGAGGCAGAGGTAGTAGGATCACCATGAGTTCGAGGCTACCCTGAGACTACATAGAGAATTCCAGGTCAGCCTGTGCTAGAGTGAGACCCTACCTTGAAAAGCTGTGGTGGTTTGAATAGGATAGATGGCCCCCAATATATTCAGTTGTTTGTTTGTAGTTTGCATCTGTAGCCACCTGGCTGGAGGCAATGTCACTGGGTGGATCTTAAAGTGTGGTGGTGGGTTTCAGATTTCAATCTAAAGATATGCAAAGTGTGCCTAGCTGGAGTTCCTGAAGTGGGCTGTGGCTTTTGGCTTAAGGTTTGTGCTTCTCTCTCTCTCTCTGCTTGGTTCTGTGAAAGCAGGTCAGCTTCTTCTGCCATTATGGAACTTCCCCTGGATCTGTAAACTTCAATAAATCCCTTCCTCCATAACTGTGTCGTATGGAAGTTCATCTCAGCGAACCTGAAGCTGTCTGCTACAGAACTTGGTACCGAGGAGTGGACTGAGATGAACCAGACCATGTGGATGTTGATCTTTTGGAACCTTTGTTTTGGAGGAATAGGCATGGACTTGGTGCTTGCAACTGAAGATGTCTTCTGGAGTGGTAAGCCAAGTTTTATGGACTATTCTGATGAGAGTCTGAGAATGCTAAGTGCAGACAGCACTGAACTTCGAGGCTTGGCTTATGAGCTTTCTAAGGGGAAGGAAAGATTGCAGAGGACTTTGTTGGAACTGGGCTACTGGCATAAGGGCTGGCTGCGTCCTGCTGCCCAGGTCCAGAGTGTTTGATCAAGGTTAAATTTGTAATGGACTGATGTGCTTGGCTAGAGATATTGGACTGAGAGATTTAAGATTTTAAGCTGGAAAACCTCAAGCAAGTTAAAATTACAGGCACTGAGACTGGTTTTAGGTTATTGAATTTGCTATTGTCAAACACATTAGCAACCTTAAAGGAAGATGGTCCAATTACTTTACCATGGAAAGGATGCCTGAGGAAAGACTATCATAGACATGCAAACACTTTTGGAAAGAGTTGACTGGAGAAGGAACCTGCTTTTCAAGGCTATGATTTATTTTGTTTGTGAATTAAGAATATGGCTGTGTCCTGTACACCTGGTATTGGTTTCATAAGCATGAAAAATGTGAGGAGTGGTCGTGAATTGCACACGGTTCTTGGGAGCTGCTGCTGAGATGCGGCATGAGGTAGGGCCTGATGCCCTGATAGGCTAAAAGAGCCTTTGGAAGATGGACCGTGGTTTGCGTGAAGACCTGAAGATGTTTTGGATATACCAGGACTATGCAAGTGCTACCATAGAGCGCATTGTTGGCCTGGGATGGAAGTGTTCCCCGGCTACTCTGCCCAGCTGGAGGGGCAGAATTGGAAAATCTGGAGACTGTCAGTCCCTCATTGTATTGAATTTGAACTGCAGAAATTCAATGTCTGTTTGATGGTGGTTGAGTTTGCATTGTTTTAGTCTCTCCTTGCTATGCGCCTTATACCAGTTGAAAATGTTTACTCTGTGCCTTTATATGTTAGAAATGCTTAACTTGTTTGATTTTACAGGTCTTAATATCTTAAATTGGTCAAGACTGTGGGGACCTTTGAAATTGAACTGAGTGCAATTTACAATGATGGTTATAAATCTATTGGGGGACAGGGCGGAATGTGGTGGTTTAAATAGGATAGATGGCCCCAGTATATTCAGTTGTTTGTTTGTAGTTTGCATTTGCAGCCACCTGGCTGGAGGCAATGTCACTGGGTGGATCTTAAGGTGTGGTGGTGGGTTTCAGATTTCAATCTAAAGATATGCCTAAAGTGTGCCTAGCAGGAGTTCCTGAAGTGTGCTGTGGCTTTTAGCTTAAGGCTTGTGCTTCTCTCTCTCTCTGCTTGGTCCTGTGAAAGCAGGCCAGCTTCTTTCTGCCATTATGGAACTTCCCCTGGATCTGTAAGCTTCAATAAATCCCTTCCTCCATAGCTGTGTCATATGGAAGTTCATCTCAGCGAACCTGAAGCTGTCTGCTACAAAAGCCAAAAGCCAAAAGCCAAAAAAAAAAAAAAAAAAAAAAAAAAAAAAAAAAAAAAATCCCAGATGTGGTGGTGCATGTTTTTATTTTTTAAAATTAATTTATTTTTATTGACAACTTCCATAATTATAGACAATAAGCCATGGTAATTCCCTCCCCTTCACTTTCCCTTTCGCAACTCCACTCTCCATCATATCCCTTCCCCATCTCAATCAGTCTTTTATTTTGATGTCATCATCTTTTCCTCCTATTGTGAGGGTCTTGTGTAGGTAGTGTCAGGCACTGTGAGGTCATGGATATCCAGGCCATTTTGTGTCTGGAAGAGTGCATTGTAAGCAGTCCTACCCTTCCTTTGGCTCCTAGATTCTTTCTGCTACCTCTTCCACAATGGACCCTGAGTCTTGGAAAGCAAGATAGAGATGTTTCAGTGCTGAGCACGCCTCTGTCACTTCTTAGCACCATGGTGTCTTTTGAGTCATCCCATAGGTCAACATCATCTGAAAAGCGAAACTTCTCTAACCAAAAGTGAAAGTAGTATTAATATATGGGTATGAACATTAAAAGAAGTGTTTACCGGACAGTTTGGTGAGAATAACATACATTTTGCCAGACAACAGCTGGTGTTACACCCCCAAGTTTCATAACTTTCCCTGTCATTTGTTTCAGTATCAGGCATATATTCACTCCTGTGGAGCAGGTCTCCAGTCCAATTAGAGAGCAGCTAATTTCCCCCGTAACAGATATGATGCTGCACGCTTTTAATCCCAGCACTCAGGTGGCAGAGGTAGGAGGAACACCATGAGTTTGAGGCCAACCTGAGAGTATATAGTGAATTCCAGGTCAGCTTGAGCTAAAGTGAGAACCTTACCTCAAAAAACAATAATAAAAAAAAACTGCACCATCCTATTTCTGTCCAGTGTCTGACTGAATCCTAAGACATGAATCATCTTTTTTTTTTGTCCGGCATGTCCAGGCTGTATATGCTACCTTCTCATTACTACGCAGCAGCTTCCTTAGGTGTCAGATTGTCAGTGTTACAGTCTGTTTCAGCTAACCTCGTGTTAATAAATAATGGCTTTAGGATGCAATAGCAGTGATGATAACAATTAGGATATGACAAAGAGATGCTCAAAATACTTTTTAAAAATATTTTTAAATTTTATTATATATATATACATATATATATATATATATATATATGTAGAGAGAGAGAGAGAGAGAGAGAGAGAGAGGGGGGGGGGGGGGGAGAGAATGGCATGCCAGGGCCTCCAGATGCATGCACTACCTTGTACCTTTGGTTTATGTGGGTCCTGGGGAATTGAACTTGGGTCCTTTGGCTTTGCAGGCAAGCGCCTTAATGGCTAAGGCATTTCTCCAGGCCCTCAAACTACTTTTTAAAAGTGAAATGGTCTCAGTAAGGAATAAATTCATACATGAAGACTGCTAAGATCTACAGTCACAATGACTTCTGTGGGCACCTTGTTTTGCTGCCAGGCCTCAACCTGCACACATGATGCTGCTGGGACTTAACGTCACACATTATGTGTGCCTTAACTTCACAATTATTTATTTGTAAGCAGAGACAGAATGAATGAGAATGGCTCACCAGGGCCTCTAGCTGCTGCAAATGAACTCCAGATGCATGCACAACTTTGTGCATCTGGTTTTATGTGGGTACTGGGCAAATCAAACCTGGGTCATTAGGCTTTGCAGGAAAGTGTCTTAACCACTGAGAAATCTCTCCATCCTGAGAATGCTAACTTAAATATTAAGTTGCATATTTGTTGGTGAAACTATGCAGTAATCTTGTAATTTTTAAATGTCTTTAATTTTCAAGTAAGATTCACCAGAAACTCATGCCTTTGATTTTTTCTACAGAATCAGCTGTTGGTTTCTGATTTTCCTTCATTTCCTTTCTTTTGTTAGGTTCTTTTTCCTTTTTGGTTTTTACGAGAACCCTGGTTTGATTCTCCAGGACCCATGTAAGCCAGATGCACAAGGTGGTGCATGCGTCTGGAATTCGTTTGCAGTGGCTAGAAGCTCTGGCACACCCATTCCCTCTTTATCTGCCTCTTTCTTTCTCTCTCTCTCCCCAATAAATAAATAAATGACAATAAAAAATAAAATAAGCTGGGTGTGGTGGTGCACACTGGGAGACAGAGGTAGGAGGATCACCATGAGTTCGAGGCCACCCTGAGACTAGAGAGTGAATTCCAGGTCAGCCTGGGCTGGGGTGAGACCCTACCTTGAAAAACCAAAAAATAAAAAATAAGTAACTGTTATCTATGAAAGAACAGGAAACAAAACCATATGGGAAGGATGCATTAAATGGAGCTAAAGAAACATTAATGCAATGTGATTTCAATGGAGTCAGGAGCTAAAATGAAAAGATAAACAATGTTTATGTATCTTTTAAAAATATATTTGCAGGAAGAGGGGTGGGGGTTGGATGTAGCAGAATCTCTTGCCACTGCAAACAAACTCCAGATGCAAGAGATGCATCTGGCTTTCCCATGGGTACTGGGTACTGGGAAATTGAACCCAGGCCAGCAGGCTTTGAAAACAAGCACCTTTGGTTATTGAGCCATCTCTCCAGACCACAACTGCATATCTTGAGCTCAAAAAAGTTTGTTCACATTTGAAAAAAGGTGATGTGTAATAATTTTAGAAGGTATACCCATCTAAAGCACATGCAGAAAAACAAATACCAACATTTCTTTCATTGCAAAAATTAATACTTATTTTGTTAGCAGTAGCCTTTTCACTCTGATGATGTATGAACAACCATTAAACTCTTTAAAAAACTGACCTTAGTACAGCAATATTACAGGAAATTTTTTTACAAAAATTTTCTTTTTACTTCTTCCAGTTCTGGTGATTGAACCCAGGGACTTGTTGTACTAGGCAAGACCTCTAACACTGAGCTGCATCCTCAGTACCAATGCTACAAAAATATCCATGAAAAAAAAAAAAAAAACTTCAGGCTGGAGAGATGGCTTAGTGGTTAAGGCCTGTGAAGCCTAAGGACAAGCCTAAGGTTCAATTCCCCAGTACCTATGTAAGCCAGATGAACAAGGTAGCACATGCATCTGGACCAGCTCATTTGCAGTGGCTAGAGGCCCTGGTGTGCCCACTCTCTCTCAAATAAACAAAATATTTGAAAAGAAAGAAAAAAACTTCAACTCAAGTTTAAATACTTTTTATTTTATTAAAGAAAGTATAAAATATTGAATTGTATATTTACTTCTTTTTCTCTTCTTTCTTTCTTTTTTTTTTCTTTTTTCTTTTTCTTTTCTTTTTTTTGAGGTAGGATCTCACTCTGTAGTCCCAGGCTGGCCTTGAACTTACAGTGACCCTCTTACCTCAGCTTCCAGAGTGCTGGAATTAAAGGTGTGAGCCATCACACCCAGCTGAATTCTATATTTAAACACTATTATTATAAGAATCAGTCAAGTCTCTTCATACTGACAGTATGCTTCAACAATGACATTTTGCATGTTTCTAAAAAAATCTTGATTCTGAAAAATAAGCAGGAATAAGGTAAATTATTTCCAAAATTTTGTTTTCAAAGTTTACATGTGACAAAAGTAAATAATATACCACTTTAACTGTTTTCAAGTGTGCATGCAGTTCAATAGTGCTAATATACTCATTAATATGTCATTTCCAGGGCTTGCAAAGCTGAAACGCTGTACCATTAAACAGTAACTCTTCTTCATTTGCATCCCACCAGTCCTTCATAATCATTATTCTACTATTTCTATACATTTTTTGAGACTGCACCTCAAGTAGCAGTGTCCCCACCTGAACTTGACTTGATATTTTAGATACCTCTTAAGGGCACTCATGGAGTATTGTGTCTGTTTTTTTCCCTTCAAGCATAATGTACTCAAAGTTCACCCAGGCTGACACTCATTCTCTCTCTCCCTCCCTCTGTGAAATAAATAAAAATAAAATATTTTTAAAAAGGAGCTGAAGGGATGGCTTAGCGGTTAAGGCATTTGCCTGCAAAGCCAAAGGACCCAGGTTCAATTCCCCAGGACCCATATTAACCAGATGCACAAGGGGGCACATGCGTCTGGAGTTCGTTTGCAGTGGCTGGAGGCCCTAGTGCGCCCACTCATTCTCTCTCTCCCCCTCTTTCTCTGTCAAACAAACAAATAAATAAAAATAAAACATTAAAAAAAAAGTTTGTGTAAGGCGCGGGAACCAGGAAATGGCTTAGCAGTTACGGCAATTTGACTCTGAAGCCAAAGGATCCGGGTTTGAATCCCCGGGATGTACGCAAGTGCGATGCACAAGGGGGCGCTTGTGTGGGCTAGGGCACCTGGTGTGTCCATTCCCTGTATCTGTCCCTATTAACAAAAAAAAAAAAAAAAAAAAAAAAAATTCACCCAGGCTGGAACAGGTTGACAATCTTTCAAGGTTGAATACCCCAATTTATTCATGGACATATGGGTTCCTTACAATTGAATAAAGGTATAAAGACTACAGTGAACATGTGCACACATATCTTTCAGACCCTGTTTCCTCCTGTTCTATCTAGAAGCAGATTTGTGGCATCATATGTTGCTCTACTTTTAATTTTCTCAGGAAGCACCATAATGTTTTCTGTAGCAGATACACCATTTTACAATTCTACTAACAGGGATCCGGTTTCTCTACATGCTCCCCGACACTTGTCATGTGTTTGCTTTTGCTAGTACCCACCTTTGTTGAAGGGTATTCTGGGGATCAAACCTAGGGATTTCTGCAAGTGACCTACTTCCTCCAACTAGGCCCTGCCTCTTCCCCCCACCTCCAAATAATGACATCATATTATGACTCCATCAGGGGACTAATTCACTGATTAGGCCAGAGGTGTTGGGATCCTGTCACTTCCCCAAAGCTCATCATCTAGGAGCCAAGCCCTCAATATACAAGAACTTGTGGGGGCATCTCATGTTCGAAGCTGAACTCAGCCGGGCGTGGTGGCGCACGCCTTTAATCCCAGCACTCGGGAGGCAGAGGTAGGAGGATCGCCGTAAGTTCGAGGCCACCCTAAGACTCCATAGTGAATTCCAGGTCAGCCTGGGCCAGAGTGAGACCCTACCTCAAAAACAAACAAACAACAACAAAAAAACAAAAGCACAACTCAATGATATATGCAAATATTTTCTCTCAATCCAAGGTTGCCTTTTCACTCTGTTTTTTTTTTTTTTTTTTTTTTTTTTTTTTTTAGGTAGGGTTTCAATCTAGCCCAGGCTGACCTGGAATTTGCTATGTATTCTCAGGGTTGCCTCGAACTCACAGCAATCCTCCTACCACTGCCTCCCGAGTGCTGGGATTAAAGGCATGCTGCACAAATGCTTCAAAATGGCTGTCATATCACCTGTGTATTGTCAGGTATCACTCTAGCCCAGGCTGGCCTCAACCTCATGGCAATCCTCCTACTTCAGCCTTCTGAATGTTGGGACTATAGGTGTGGGCCACCACACCTGGCTTGCCTGTGTTTCTAAGAGTTTATAATTTTGGGTCTTCTATTTTTATTTTCTTTTTTTTTGGTTTTTCGAGGTAAGGTCTCACTCTAACTCAGGCTGACCTGGAATTCACTATGTACTCTGAGGGTGGCCTTGAACTCACAGCAATCCTCCTATCCCTGCCTCTCAAGTGCTGGGATTAAAGGTGTGTGTCACCACACCCGGCTGGGTCTTCTATTTTTCTATTTGGGTCCTTAATTCATCTTATGTTTATTAGGATCCAACTTTGTTCTTTGCAATAAATACAATTCCCCAGCATAAATTGTTGAAACGATTCCTTTCCACATTATGTGGTCATTACACCTAAATCTAAATCATTTGTTTTATATATACATAGTCTTTGCTTTTTTGCTGTTTTGCTTTTTTCTTTCTTTCTTTCTTTTTTTTTTTTTTTTTTTTGAGGCAGGGTTTTACTCTAGCCTAGGCTGCTCTGAAAGTCATGGGGATCCTCCTCCTTCAGACGCCTGAGTGTTGGATTCTACTACACATGTGGAATCACATCATACTGAAACCTATGCCATGAGAATCTCAGGTTTGAGGCCCGGCCTACATCTATCACAAAAGTACATAAATTAGAGCTAAGGAGATTGCTCAGTGGTTATAGGTGCTTACTTGTGGGCTGGAGATGGCTTAGCGGTTAAGGCGCTTGCCTTTGAAGACTAAGGAACCCAGTTCGAGACTCGATTCCCCAGGACCCATGTTAGCCAGATGCACAAGGGGGTGCACACATGTGGAGTTCGTTTGCAGTGGCTGGAGGCCCTGACACACCCATTCTCTCTCTGTCTGCCTCTTTCTCTCTCTCTCTCTTAAACAAACAAATAAATAAATAAATGAACTACTTGCAAAGCCTGCCAATCTGCGTTTGATTTCCCAATACCCATGTAAAGTCAGTTGTGCAAAGTAGCACATGCAAAGGCAAGAGGCTCTGGTACACCCACTGCAAATGAACTCCAGATGTGTGTACCACTTGGTACATCTAGCTTTACATGGGTACTGTACTGGGGAATCAAACCTGGACCATCAGGCTTTGCAAACAAACACCTTTAACTGCTGAGCCATCTCTCTAGCCCCATTTTTTTTTTCAAGGTAGGGTCTTGCTGTAACCCAGGCCAACCTGGAATTCACTATGTAGTCTCAGTGTAGCCTCGAGCTCTCGACTATACTTCTACCTCTGCCTCCCCAGTGCTGGGATTAGGCGTCTGAAGTGAGCCATCACGCCCAGCTCCAGCCCCATTTTTTAAAAATATGTGAACTAGACTTTTTCTGACAGGTGAAAGAGTAACACCTAGTAATTTGTTAGGCTAGTAGTTCTTAAGACATAATAATAAATACTCTGTCAAGTCAAGAATGCAGTGTCTATGTTACATAAATTTTACCTCTGGAAGGTTACTGTTTTATAAGACATTAATAATACTTCTGGGGCTTTGCTGGAGGTCTTCCTGATTTTTTTTCAGATTCTCTTTTCACCTTATTTGCCTTGTATCTCTCAGCCATTAAGACAAGCTCCTCTGGAATACTCTGAAATTATGAAACATTTCATTAGGATTCCAAGTTCTTTCCTTTGTACATGCAGTGTGTTAAACTGCCTCCAACAACAATCCTACAACAGCATTACATCTTCTGAAAAAGTGGAATGTCCCACCCCTTAAGTCCTAAATGTATTTCCAAGGTATACACTGCAACTGGCCTTTAAAATAACCATGATTATTCTACTTCCTGTTCCTACGCCCCTTCAGCTGCCTCCTAGTTCTCTTAATAAGCCATCCTTTTACCTGGTACCACCTCCTATGTATCCTGCCGCTCCCCCTGGACCTGAGCACCTTCCCACATGTATTGATCTACCACTCCTTACATCCCCTGCCCTCCCTCAATTGTTTTCTTCTCAGCAGGGTTTCTGGTGCTCATTCACATTAGGTTAGGTTCCCCAATTTTATCTTCCCATAGCTCACGATCTTTGTAATGTTATAACCCTTAAACAGTTTTCAAAACTTGTCTTTATCATTCCTGACACGCAATGCCTCCTCAGTGCCTGGCATAATATATGGCTGAAACATTAAAAGGTTAAGTGTATATTCTCACCTGATTTGCTCTTTCCAGGATATTTATCAGTTCAGTGGCAACTCTCCAATCATTTCTAGTGACAAGGGTAATTGACATGCCAGTTCTCCTTGAAGAAGGAGGGAAGAGTTCATGTAATTTCTTTTATAATGTACTCATGATTCAGTTAATAAAAAATTGAGCAAATCAAGAAAACTCTTAACTTTTTCACACAAGCCCAAATATGTACTATATATGTATTGTTATACCAACAGCAATTTATAATCTAAATACAGTCATCCCTCAATATCTGACTAGGCTGGCTTTAGAATTCCACGAGGATATCAGAATCTATGGATGCCCAGGTTCCTTATATAAAATGATACAACACTGACATAAAACATATCCTCATCTCTTCCTAAATAGATAACTTGGTAGAATCTTGCTCTAGCCCAGGCTGACCTGGAATTCACTATGTAGTCCCAGGCTGTCCTCAAAATCACAGCGATCCTCCTCTGCCTCCCAAGTGCCGGGATTAAAGGCATACACCACCATGCTCTGCCAAAATTTTTTTCCTCTGATTTATTATTTATTTGAAAGAGAGAGAAGGAGGGAGAGACAGAATGGGCACACCAGGGCCTCCAGCCACTGCAAATCAGCTCCAGACGAATGCACCACCATGTGCATCTGGCTTATGTGGGTCCTTAGGCTTCACAGGCAAGCACCTTAACCAATAAGCCATCTCTCCAGCCCCCCTTTTTCTGATTTATATTTATTTATTTATTGAAACAGAGTTTCTTTCTTTCTTTCTTTTTTTTTGAGGTAGGGTTTCACTTTAGCTCAGGCTGACCTGGAATTCACTATGTAGTCTAAGGCTGGCAAACTCACAGCAATCTTCATACCTCTGCCTCCCAAGTGCTGGGATTAAAGGCATGTGTCACCACACCTGGCTCCTGGTCAAAATACTTTTTTTTTGTTTTTCGAGGTAGGTCTCACTCTGGCTCAGGCTGGCCTCAAACTCACAGCGATCCTCCTATCTCTGCCTCCCGAGTGCTGGGATTAAAGGCATGCACCACCACACTGGGCTCAAAATACTTTTGATATATGGTTGGTAACTCTGAGGACACAGAAACTCTGGATTCAAAAGTTTAATATAGCTGGGCGTGGTGGCGCATGCCTTTAATACTAGCACTCAGGAGGCAGAGGTAGGAGGATTGCCATGAGTTCGAGGCCACCCTGAGAATACAGAGTGAATTCCAGGTCAGCCTGGGCTACAGTGAGACCCTACCTTGAAAAAAAAAAGTTTAATATAGTGTGTAGTTGCTTTAAACTGCCAAAGTGGGTTACAATAGGGGCAAAAAGGTTTCTCATACTCATGCCAATGTGGACAATAACAAGTCAATTACTGGGACACTATTGGTTTAAAGCAGCAACATCAGAAATAATCACATGCTGGGGAAACTGAGGCAGGAAGATCACAAAGTTCAAGGCTAGCTTGGGCAACTTAGTGAGACTCTGTCTTAGAAAATAAGGGGAAAAAAAGTATAAAGAGGCATAGAGCTATTATCTCACTGGCAGACCACTTGCCTAGTATGTAAAAGGCCTTAGGTTCAATTTCTAGTACCAAATAAAACAATGACAAGAAGCTAACTGTAGCAGGATCTAAATTCATGCACATGAAGAAAGGTAAAGGAGCCAGTCAAGAGTCTAGGAAGAGCAGGAGAACAAAATCCTTTCTGAGTGCTGGAGGATGGCTCAGCAGTTAAGATGCCTGCCTACAAAGCCTAACAACCCTGGTTTGATTCCCCAGTACCCACGTAAAGTGAGATGTACAAAATCCTTTCTGGATAAGAGTCTCTCAGAGTAATGAGAATCCAGAATTGGCCTCTCAAGGGTAAACCAGGCTTACATACCCCGCTCTTCCTGTGCGTCCTACTCTGTGCACATACTCTTCAATGTTTCGTGGAAAATCATAATTATAGACATGTGTGATATCATGTACATCAAGACCTCGAGATGCCAAGTCAGTAGCAATTAGTATCCTCACTTTACCTAAAGAGGAAAATGAAACAAATATTAAGGGGCTGGGAAAATGACACTTGCTTGCAAAGTCTGCAGGCCCTGATTCAATTCCCAAGGCAACCATGCATGTCAAACAAGGCATCTGGCATTTGTTTGCTATGCCAAGAGGCCATGGGATGTCCATTCACACACACGTGCATGGAAAAAAAAAGAAACAACTGGCCAGGCATTGTGGCTCACACCTTTAATGTCAGCACTCAGGCAGAGGTAGGATAATCACTGTGAATTCAAAACCAGCCTGGAACTACAGAGTACGTTTCAGGTCAGCATTGGCTAGAGTGAGACCCTACCTCAATAAAATTGGAGTGGGAGCTGGAGAGATTGCTTAGTGGTTAAAGGCACTTGCTTGCAAAATCTGACGATCCAGGTTCAATTCCCCAGTACCCATGTAAAGTCAGATGCACAAAATGGCACATGTGTCTGGAGTTCATCTGCAATGGCAGAAGGCCCTGGCATACCCATTCTCTCTCTTAAATAAATAAATACTTAAAAAATTTAAAGAAAAAACATTTAAAAACCCCTGAGACTACATAGTGAACTCTAGGTTAGCCTGAGCTAGAGTGAGACCCTACCTCAGTAAACAAAACAAAAAAAAATTTTAAAGACTATACATTTAATCATTTTGGTACAAGCAAGTTCAAGACATGTGAAAAGTATATTTACTCTTATTATTTTATCAGCTAAATTACTGCTGCTTATGGTCCCTGAACTATCTGAACTATGTCATAAAGATATACACATTTCAGGTAAACAGATATAGTCCCCATTGTACATAAGTATCTTTTTTTTTTTCTTCCCCGAGGTAGGGTCTCACGCTGGCTCAGTCTGACCTGGAATTAACTATGTAGTCTCAGGATGGCCTTGAACTTACAGTAATCCTCCTACCTCTGCCTCCCAAGTGCTGGGATTAAAGGCATGTGCCACCACATCCAGCAACATAAGTATCTTGACATTAAGTTTATACATTCATTATACAGGTCTGGAGTTTAGCTAGTTATTTCTTGGAGGCAGATTATTTAGAGTTCTAATAAATATATTTGGAGAGACATGCAAGCTGAGGACAGGCCATACAAACAGGAAAAGATACTCTCACTCTGTGAAGCCCAGGTACTTTACTTACTTGAAAGAGTAAAAGATACCAATTACACAGCTATACCTGTTTTAAAGTTCTCCAGTGCTTTCTCTCGGTCGCTTTGTTCTCTGTTGCCATGCAGGGACTCTACTGATATGTGTCGGAGAATCAGGTCACTAGATAAGTGATCAGCACTGAAGCAGAAGATGAAATTAATGGTCCTAAGTGCTTATTCCACACCACCATCAATTAACTAGCTTTACTAATTTAAGTCAGGTTGCCTCTTTTGAATTGGTATATATAGTAGAGATAATTATAAACAAGCTAATTTGGTTAATGAGGACAATGCAAATACAAGAAAACACCTACACAACTTTCCTGTTGACAAAGACAATGAATGACATTGTCGTTAGGCGACATACTCTCTAGGAAGGCTTGGATATAATTATAAACAAGACAATTTGGTTAATAAGGATAATGCAAGTACAAGAAAACACCTACACAGCTTTCCTGCTGACAAAGACAATGACCTTGTCTTTAGGCGACATACTCTCTAGGAAGGCTTGGATATGAGTTCGCTTCTCCTCCTCTGTGGTGATGATTATATTCTGCTTCACTGTACTTACAGCCTAAGCAAGTCAAAGATCAAACAGTACATTATGAGGGAAAAGAGTGTACCGACATGTGATGGATCCATAAGAAATATGTTGTTAAAAATCATATAAAAAACATAAAAAATAGTACATTATCACAAAGGTGAAACCTCACCATCAGCTCAGAACTCATTTATTATTGGTTAATATTGTGAAAACAAAAAAGTAGAGTTCATAGCAAAATTGCCTATTTCTACTCAAGACTTAAAGCTCAGCCTTTTTTTTTTTTTTTTTTGAGGTACAGTTTCACTTTAGTCCAGGCTAATCTGGAATTCACTATGTAGTCACAGGGTGGCCTTGAACTCATGATGATCCTCCTACCTCTGCCTCCCGAGTGCTGGGATTAAAGGTGTGAGCCACCACATCTGGCTTTTTTTTTTCTTATTTTTTTTTTTTGAGGTAGGGTTTCACTGTAGTTCAGGTTGACCTGGAATTCACTATGTAGTCTAAGGGTAGCCTCAAACTCTTGGTGATCCTCCTATCTCTGCCTCCCAGTGCTGGGACTGAACGCATGTCCCACCATGCCCAGCTTTCAGCCTTTCATTTTTATCACTCATTTAACCCAAACTAAATCTTAGAACACCTGGATTCTTGGAAGAATATGCTGAAAGCCACTGCTGCTACTGTAGGACAATAACTATGAAGTATGCTGTGCTCACAAGAATTATCTTCCTGAAATTTAAATCACCCTTTCAGTGAAAGATGGTTACAAAAGTGTCAATTCAATATTTTGGCAATACAGACTGATTGCTACCATTCTTTAACCTACAATGAAAAAATTAGTTCTTTAGCTAAAATAGATTTTAATAACACTTAAACACACCTTTCCCAGATGTTTAATGCTCATTTTATAAACTAACTATTATTTTATATTTGTTACTATATGCTGATGGTAAATTCATGAGTGGGCAGATATGCCAAAATTTGCTATGCATTTTATGGGGTGATTCCCTCCGATTCTATGGAGTTCTTTTCCCCTGGGGTTGGGGATTGAACCCAGAGCCTCATATATGCTAAATATGCATTCAATTAATGAGTTACACATCTCACTCTTTAACTATGTGCTTTAAATGTCATAAGAAAAATTTTAATCACAATAAACAACAAACTTACAACTAGATCCAAAGTACCAACATAGACAATCATTGGCTCTTTCAAATAAGACTGTGCAAGTCGACGGACAGCATATGGCCAAGTAGCACTAGAAACAAACAAGATACACCCCAACATTAACATTTTATTATAGTACAATACAAAATGTACTTAAGCATACTATGAACTACATCACTCATGAATGACAACTTTAGTACTCCCTATCATTTCAGTAAGCGAAACAGGTTATACAGGTGAGTTCTTCAAAGCTGTTACCTATACCAGGGTTACTTCATAAAACCTTAAGTAAATATTTGAGTTTTTATTTATTTGAGAAAGACAGAGAAGAAGAGAAACTGAATGTGAGTATGACAGGGCCTCTTGCCACTGCAAACAAATTCTAGATGCATGCACCACTTTGTATACCTGGCTTTATGTGGGTACTGGGGAACTGAAGCCAGGCAGGCAAGTTTTGCAAGCAAACACCTGTAACAGCCCCTAAATAAGTTTAATAAAAAGGTTTTTTAGGGGGCTGGATAGATGGCTCAGCAGTTAAAGCGTTTGTGTGCAAAACCAGGGGACCCTGGTTTGATTCCCCAGTACCCACTTAAACCAGATGCACAAGCGGGTACATGCATCTGGAGTTCATTTGCAATGGCTGGAGGCCCTGGTACACCCATTCTCTCTAAAATAAATAAGTAAAATAAAACAATTAAAAAAAGAGGGCTGGAGAGATGGCTTAGCGGCTAAGGCACATGCCTGAGAAGCCTAAGGACCCAAATTCGATTCTCCAGGTCCCACACAAGCCAGATGTATATGGTGGCACATGCATCTGGAGTTTGCAGTGGCTAGAGGCCCTGGTGTGCCCACTCTGTCTCTCTCTCTCCCTCCATCTCTCTGTCTCTAATAAATAAATAAAAATAAAATCTTAAAAAAAAAAAGGCTTTTTAGGGGTTGGCTCAGTGGGTAAGAGGCTTTGCTATGCAAGCATGAGGACCTGAATTCAATCCCTAACATCCACATAAAAAGCCAGTCTAGGTTTAGTGAGACTCTATATCAAGGAAGTAAGGTAGAAGAGTGATAGTGGAGGACACCTGATATTCTCCTCTGGCCTCTGCATGCATGCACACACATGTACATGCTAATAAAAGTTTTTTTTATATATACTTTCAAGTGAATTCTAACCTATGAAAAGGTATTAGGGCTAGAGAGTGGTTAAAGCACTTGCCTGTGAAGCCTAAGAACCCATGTTTGATTCCACAGATCCCTTGTAAGCCATGCATGTGCAAGGTCACACATACACAAGGTGGTACATGAATATGGAAAGGTATTAAAGGAATTTGTATTAGGTTACTTTAATGTTAGCTTTTTTGTGAAAGACTCAATCCTATCTTTCCTACAATGTTAGCAGACAAGTGCTTATGCTAACTACAAATAATTTTTAAAACATATTTTTAATGGGCTGGAAGAATGCTTACTATTTGAGGTGCTTGCCTCCAAAGCCAAAGGACCCAGGTTCAATTCCCTAGAACCCAAAGAAGCCATATGCACAAGGTGGTGCATGCATCTGGAGTAAATGTAAAAAGGGTTCCAAATTTCTTATAAGAAGTTTCCATCTGAGCTGGGCGTGGTGGCGCATGCCTTTAATCCCAGCACTCGGGAGGCAGAGGTAGATCACTGTGAGTTCGAGGCCACCCTGAGACTCCATAGTGAATTACAGGTCAGCCTGGGCTAGAGTGAAACTCTACCTCAAAAACAAACAAACAAACAAAAACTTATTTTTAATGTTTTTTTTTAAATTTGTATTTATTTATTTATTTGAGAGAGAGAGAAAGAGGCAAATAGAGAGAATGGGCACTTCCAGGGCCTCTTGACAATGCTAACAAACTCCAGATGCATGCACCACTTCGTGCATCTGACTTTATAGGGGAACTAGGGAATTGAACCCAGACCATCAGGCTTTGCAAGCCAATGCCTCTAACCACTGACCCATCTCTCCAGCCTACAAATACAAATAATTTTAAGTATGCCATCCAAAAGGCATATAAATTTAAATGTTTCTTCAACCATATTTAAAATGATGAAAACTGCCATCTTTTGTATCATAGTAATTACAATAAAATCTAACGTTGAGATTACAGAAAATAAAGTGAGGAGATTTAGTATACTTTTTCACCCATACACTATATTTATTTTGAGGCAGGGTATCAGTCTGACCTCTATCTCACTCTAGTGCAGGCCCTCAATTCTGGTGATCCTCCTATTCAGGCTTAGCCTTCCAAATGCTGGGATTATAGGTACAAGCCATGGTTCCCTGCTTATACACTATTCTTAGTGGTAATAAGTTAGCTAACAACTAGGAGAAATTCATCTTTATGAATTACTCAAATAATAATTATTGCTTTCTCATTGTAAGCTGAGGCAACAAATATTCAGAAATCACTATTTAACTGTAATAAGTGAACCTTTAGTCCACGTTCAGAGATTGCTATTTATCTCTAACAAGTGATTCCTTAGTCCCAGTTAAGATCTTTATATGCAAATTAAATGTTTTAATATAAATTTGTATCTATAATGTAGAAGACCCACTAGTCAAGAATCAAGCATCATTGTTATAGTCACACTTAAGAATCCTGGGCTATAGTGGGGCGTGATGGCACATGCCTTTAATCCCAGCACTTGGGAGGCAGAGGTAGGAGGATCACCGCGAGTTTGAGGCCACCCTGAGACTACATAGTTAATTCCAGGTCAGCCTGAGCTACAGTAAGACCCTACCTCGAAAAACAAAACAAAACAAAACAAAACAAACAAACAAAAAAAAAAAGAATCCCGGGCTAGAGAGATGGCTTAGTGGTTAAGCACTTGCCTGTGAAGCCTAAGGACCCCAGTTCAAGGCTCAATTCCCCAGGTCCCACGTAAGCCAGGTGCACAAGGGGGCGCATGCATCTGGAGTTTGTTTGCAGTGGCTGGAGGCCCTGGCGCACCCATTCTCTCTCTCTATCTTACACTCTCAAATAAATAAATAAAAATAAACCAAAAAAAAAAAAAAAAGGAAGAATCTCAAAGTATGGAGCTGGAGAGATGGCTCAGCAGTTAAGGTGCTTCACTGCAAAGGCTAACAACCAGGGTTTGATCCTCAATGCCCAGGTGAAGCCAGCTCACAGTGGTGCATGCATGTGGAGTTCATCTGCAGTGGCTGGAGGTCCTGGCATGCACATTCTCTTCTCTCTCTTTGCTTGCATATAAAAAACATTTTTTTTTTTTTTTTTTTTTAATGAACAGAATCTAGCCAGTTATGGTGGCACACACTTTTAATCCCAGCACTTGGGAGGCAGAGGTAGGATCAACATGAGTTCGAGGCCACCCTGAGAATACATAGTGAATTCCAGGTCAGCCTGGATGATCCTACCTGGAAAAACCAAAATAAATAAGTAAAGAACAAAATCTCAAAGTACTTGGAAGTAATGCTCTTTAAAATATGGAGAAATCAACCAAAGAGAACGGTTTTCTACTCCACTGACTTCTATTCTGAATACATAATTAGGCACACATACCTTGTCATAATAGTCTGCCTGTCTGGGCGTACATCTAACAAAATCTTCATTATCTGGGGTTCAAATCCCATGTCCAACATTTTGTCTGCTTCATCTAATACCTGCATACACAGGGAAGAATGTGGCCAATCAGATATAAGTAGTAGCTTGCAACACTCAATTCCCTATTGCCTAATACTCTTCAGTTTCTCCAGAGACCAGTATAAGCTATCTGCAGTCATAAGGAATACAGATTGATATGTTTTACTTGGCTTTTCAATAGCTTCTAGGTCTACTGAGTTAGAAAACCTGGATAGCTAAAATTTCTGATCTTTACCATGCTAAAGAGAGTGGGAAATATTCCTAGGATCTAAAATCATTATAAAATAATCATCCTTGGGGCTGGAGAGATGGCTTAGTGCATAAGCGCTTGCCTGTTAAGCCTAAGGACCCTGGTTTGAGGCTCAATTCCCCAGGACCCACATTAGCCACAAGGGGGCACATGCATCTGGAGCTAGTTTGCAGTGGCTGAAGGCCCTGGCGTGCCCATTCTCTCTCTCTCTCTCCCTCCCTCTTTCTCTCTCTGTCTGTTGCTCTCAATCAATCAATCAATCAATAAATAAATAAATAAAATAATCATCCTTGGGCTGGAGAGATATCTTAAGTGGTTAATGTGCTTGCCTGCGAAGCCTGAGGACCCATGTTCAACTCTCTAGATCCCATGTAAGCCAGACACACAACTTTGAGGCAAGCACAAGGTCGCATAAGCCCACTAGGTGGTGCAAGCATCTGGAGTTTGATTACAGTGGCTGAGGCCCTGGCATGCCAATTCTCTCTCTCTGTCTTTCTCTCTCTAAAATAAAAAAAGACTAGAAGAAATAGTCGTCCTAAAAAACTAAATATGAGTTCAGTTATTTTTCCTCCCAGGACTCCAAACCCCTACTCCATGATTACCAAATAGGTTACACTTTTTAGGTCGATGAAGTTATTCATTTGTAGATCATTCAATCTTCCAGGAGTTGCAATAATGATGTCTACGCCCTTTGAAACATCTTGTATTTGTCCATCTCTATCGCCACCACCATATACACAAACACTTAAAAAAAATTCAGAGGTTCATGTTTAGGCAAAGAATATATCATCATTACCTCAAATCCCAACCAACCTAAGTATTTTGGATACAGGGTAAGATGGAATAAGAGAGTACCAGATACGTTTAGGGGTATCTGCTCCTTTCTGAGAACTATCCACACCCACCAACCCATAGTGGTGTTTCCTAAAGAACCATGTTTGTACCATTATTTCATACCACTACATGGCTATTGTCAGAAGTCATCTGTTAAGTCACTCAGATTCTAAAGGTGTAAAAATAATGGAGAGGAAGCCCGGCGTGGTGGTGCACGCCTTTAATCCCAGCACTCGGGAGGCAGAGGTAGGAGGATCGCCAAGAGTTCAAGGCCATCCTGAGACTCCATAGTGAATTCCAGGTCAGCCTGGGCTAGAGTAAGACCCTACCTGGAAAAACCAAAAAAAAAAAAAAAAAAAAAAAAAAAAAAAAAAAAGTAGAGGATATGAAAAATTACAAATGATTAAAAATATAAACTCATAATACTCAGTGACACAAGTGGTGGTTACAAGTAATCATTTACACAGAAAGGCTCTTGAATGTTCTGAAACATTATAAACTCATGCTTGAGGAAAGGTTTAACTCGATTTATACATTGCACAATGCATACATACACTGAAAAAGTCACATGGTACCCTACCTAATGTGTATGACTTTGTTTTTATGTACCAGCTAAAAATAAATTTATAGGGTTGGGGTTATAGCTCAGTGTTGGAGCACTAGGATAATATGCATAGGGCTGTAAAGTCAGTTCTCAAACCCATAAAATTGAAATACATAAAATGATCTCAAATGTGTATATATAAAACATAGACAGCAATGATGAATAAATTACCTCTTAAGACCTCTGTATGAATATTTAGAGCATTCAGCTTCCACTTGAAGAGCTAATTCCCGAGTAGGTGTAAGGACTAACATGCCTGGTCCATTCCTTTTCTCTCTAGCTCTTTGAAAAGGAAACAGTAATCAGATGCATGATACATTCATTAAACCTAACAATGAATGTCAAAATCAGACATAGTCAATCCCAGACACATTTGTATTTCTTGTGAGTTATATGATAAAAAGTTCCCCCTACAGAGAGGATCACCATGAGTTTGAGGCTAGCCTGAGATTACATAGTCAATTCCAGGTCAGCTTGGGGAAGAGTAAGGTCCTACCTCAAACAAACAAACAAACAAAAAACATTCTTCCTACAAACTTTGATTTGCTAAGCATAATTCATATACCTAAAAATAAGATACTGGTATGGGTTTCTATAAATTTTTTCTGGATTACAAAAACGGAGTTATCACAAAATGGTGAAATCCAGAAAACAAGCCATAGATCACACAAACTCAGTGTCTCGAATAACTACTTTTTCATAATGACGTTTTTCATTAACATTCATTTAATGTTGAACACTTTCTTACTGAATGAACTGTATTAGACAATTCTTAAAAGTTTATTTAAACAACTTGACATGATTTGATTCCAATGTTTTTTTGTTTTGTTTTGTTTTGTTTTGTTTTTTAAGTTTTTCGAGGTAAGGTCTCACTCTAGTCCAGGCTGACCTGGAATTCACTATGTAGTCTCAGGGTGGCCTTGAACTCATGGCGATCCTCTTACCTCTGCCTCCCAAGTGCTGGGATTAAAGGCGTGCGCCACCACGCCCGGCAGATTCCAATGTTTTTTAAATTGTTTTTGCTTATTTTTATTTATTTGAGAGTGACAGACAGAAAGAAAAAGAGGCAGAGAGAGAGAGAATGGGTGCGCCAGGGCCTCCAGCCACCGCAGATGAACTCCAGATGTGTGCGGAGCCACTGTGCATCTGGCTAACGTGGGTACTGGGGAATCGAGCCTTGAACCGGGGTCCTTAGGCTTCACAGGCATGTGCTTAACCGCTAAGCCACCTCTCCAGCCCGATTCTAATGTTTTTTTAAAAGGCCTTTGGTAGACATTACCTACTACTGTTTCCTAAAAACGTTTTTTTCAAATTATATTTATATTTATGCTTCCTTGCATCCTGCCTAAGAAGAGACATTACTTTCTGACTAATGCAAGAGGGGAAAAAAAAACAGCTATATTTTTGGTGTTTATGCCTATTAAGCCCCAATAAGAGAACCCAGCCGAAAGAATTCTTACAGTGGTTGAGAGTCTAGATGAATAAGTCCAGGCATTAAGTAGGACAATGTCTTCCCTGTTCCAGTTTGTGCTACTCCAATAAGATCTATTCCTTGTAGAATTATTGGCCATGCCTGTGACTGGAAAAGAATGATAAAACACTGAAACAAAAAGCACACTTCTAGCCGGGCGTGGTGGCGCACGCCTTTAATCCCAGGATCGCCGTGAGTTTGAGGCCACCCTGAGACTCCATAGTGAATTCCAGGTCAGCCTGGGCTAGAGTGAGACCCTACCTCGAAAAACCAAAAAAAAATAAATAAATAAAATAAAAATTAAAAAAAAAAAGCACACTTCTTGCCATCTATTCCTGCCCTTCAGCTGCAAGTTTCTTTCAAGAGGTTTTGAGTGTTAGATAGGTACTCCCTGGTGATTTAACTTCCACTAGATAGTGTTTGCAGGGGGGGGGGGGGAGCAGGACAGTGAGATACTAGAATTAATAAGAGCATACCTGAATTGGTGTTGGCTTTTGAAAGCCTGCTTTTTTAATGTTTTCCATAACTTCTGGGTAACTTTGAAAGGCATCTTCAAATTTACAAGTAGGATTAGGGATAGGACGTTTCTCACCATCTTTCAAGTCATCACATGTTATATTGAAATTTTCCTTCCTTTATAAAAAAAATATAAGGATTAACCAGGCGTGGTGGTGCATACCTTTAATCCCAGCACTTGGGAGGCAAAGGTAGGAGGATCGTTGTGAGTTTGAGGCCACCCTGAGACTACCGAATGAATTCCAGGTAAGCCTGGGCTAGAGAGAGACCCTACCTTGAGAAAGAAAAAAAAAAAAAAAAAAAAAAGGATTAGTGGCTTTGTTAACTTTACTCCACAAGTAAAGAAAATAAATTCTTACAATCACTTCAGGTATATCTAGAAATTTAACTGCACCTGCTTGAACCAGACTGGTAGAATATTTACAGTGAAATATGCTAAAAAAAAAAGAGAGGACCAGTTTGAGACCAGTATGGGATACACAATCTGTCTCAAAACAAACAGAAATAGACACAGGAGGGCTGCAGAAATGGCTTAGTGGTTAAGGTACTTGCCTGCAAAGCCAAAGGACCAAGGTTTGATTCCCCAGACCCATGTGCATAAGGTAGCACATGCGTCTGGAGTTTGTTTGCAGTGGCTGGAGGCCACTATCTATCTATCTGCCTCTTTTTTTCTCTTTCCCAAATAAATAAATAAAAATAGGAAAAAAAAAATAAAAACTTAAGAGAAATAGACTCCATCTCTCCATTATGGGAGAATAAGAACAGGGACAAGGGAGAATCTTTTTAATTACATGGATGAATGAGCTGATACATTTTCAAGTATGAAAGATTATAGAAAATGGAGCCCCCAAATCATGCATTGTAATAAGAAATCAGATGAACACATGACCCTAAGATTAGCTGTCTACCCAAGGTTTGGGTCTTACTTCAACCATCTTCCTGTGATACAGAGAGGGAGATTATGGAATGGGCACACAAGGGCCTCCTACTGCTGCAAACAAACTTAAGGTGGACATAGGCTAGAGACCTTATCTCGAAAAAAGAAAATAAAAAATATTTCTGGTTGGGCACGGTGACACACGACTTTTTTTTTGTTTATTTGGTTTTGGTTTTTCGAGGTAAGGTCTCACTCTGGCTCAGGCTGACCTGGAATTCACTATGTAGTCTCAGGGTGGCCTTGAACTCTTGGTGATCCTGCTACCTCTGCCTCCCAAGTGCTGGGACACAAGACTTTTTAAGAAAGTAGTTTGTTTATTTAGAAGTAGAGTGATACAAAGAGAGAAAAACAGAGAGAATAGGTGTGCCAGGACCTGCAGCTGGCTTATGTGGGTACTGGTTGAACCCAGGTTGCTAGGCTTTGTAGGCAAGTACCTTAACTGCTGATCCATCTCTCTAGCCTAACACACAACTTTAATCCCAGCAGTTGTGAGTCAGAGGTAGGAGAATCACGGTGATTTCGAGACCAGCAGAGACCACATAGTAAATTCTAGGTCAGACTGGGCTAGAGCAAAATCTTACCTCAACAATAAAACTGAAAAATATTGTTCCACTGTTAGCTGGGGATACAGCTCAATGAAACAGCGCTAGCCTAGCCCGCTCACAGTCCTGGGTTCTGTTCCCAGCAATTCATAAATCAGACATGGTGGTGCACACTTGTAATCACAGCATGAGGGAGGTGAAAGCAAGATGATCAGGAGTTCAAGATCATCCCAACTACATAGCAAGTTCAAAGTCCACTTACGGTACAGGTGTCCCGGTATCAAAAATAAAATAAAATAAATTTTCCACTGTTGGGAGAAATTATTATCTGAAGCTGTTATCCAGCAGGCACCACTCACATGTGATTATATTTATAATTAAAATGCAGTCATTTGTCAATTCATGATGGGATGTATTCTGAGAAATGCATTGCTAGGTAATTCTTCTGTTGTGTACTTACTCAAGTCTACATGTTATTGGCAACTATTTAATCTGTTTTTTTTTAATATTTTATTTATTTGAGAGAAAGAGAAAGAGAGACAGAGACAGACAGAATGGGCGTGCCAGGGCCTCCAACTACTGCAAAGGAACTCCAGACGCATGTGCCACCACCTTGTGCATCTGGCTTATGTGGGCACTGGGGAATCAAACTTGGGTCCTTATGCTTCGCAGGCAGGTGTCTTAACCGCTAAGCCACCTCTCCTGCCCATTCAAACTTTTTAAAAAAAAATTTTATAATGACCTGGAGAGGTGGCTTAGTGGTTAAGGTGCTTGCCTGCAAAGCCAAGAGACCAAGGTTCGATTCCCTAGGGCCCATGTAAGCCAGATGCACAAGGTGACACATACATCTGGAGTTCCTTTGTAGTAGCTGAAGGCCCTGGTGACCCATTCTCTCTCTCACTCTATCTGTCTCTTTCTCTCTTTCAAATAAACAAATTAAAAACACCTAAAAATGTAAAAAAAAAAAATTTTGGCTGGGCATGGTGGCACATACCTTTAATCCCAGCACTTGGGAAGTATAGGTAGGAGGATCACTGTGAGTTCAAGGCCATCCTAAGACTACATAGTGAATTCCAGGTCAGCCAGGGCTAGAGTGAGACCCTACCTTGAAAATCGAAAGAAAAAAAATATTTATTTGCAAGGCGAGAGGGGGAATGGAACAATGAGTAGGCATGCCAGAGCCTCTTGCCACTTCAAATGGACTACAGATACATGGGGTAACTTTGTGCATCTGGCTTTACATGGGTACTGGGGAATTGAACCTGGGCCATCAGGCTATGCAAGCAACTGCCTTTAACTGCTGAGCCATCTCTCCAGCCCTAAAATTGAATTTTAAAAAATACTTATTTTTGGACTGGAGGGACGGCTTAGCGGTTAAGGCATTTGCCTACAAAGCCAAAGGACCCTGGTTCAATTCCCTGGACCCACATTAGCCAGATACACAAGGGGCGCATGCATCTGGAGTACGTTTACAGTGGCTGGAGGCCCTGGCGTGCCCATTCTCTCTCTCTCTCTCTCTTGCTCTTTCCCTCTTTCTCTGTCAAATAAATAAATACTTATTTATTTTTATTTATTTGAGAGAGATAGAGGAAGGGAGAGAGACAGACAGAAAGAGAGAGGGAAGGAGGGAGGAAGAGAACGGGCGGGTATGCATGTGCCACCTTGTGCATCTGGCTTACGTGGGTCCTGGGGGACTGAAGCTGGGTCCTTTGGCTTGGCAGAAAAGCGCCTTAACTGCTAAGCCATCTCTCCAGCCCCTAAAATTAAATTTTAAGTTAAGCACAGGGTGATAGGTTTCACTATGGCACTTACATGTATATGTCACCTTACCTTTTGCCTTTTTCTTTCTCTTTTTTTTTTTGAAGGAGACTGACTTGGGCCTCACTTTGTAACCCGAGCCAGTCTTGAACTCACTCAGCTTCAGCCTCCCAAGTGAGTTGGGATCATCACATATGTGAGCTACTACACTGGTAGTGTGTTTGTGTTCTTATTTGTCCTCCTGCACAGACCTCTCCCAATAACTTGCTTCCTCTTTCCTCCCCCTCCCCTTCTTCTTCTTTTTCTTTTTTTGGTTTCTCCAGGTAGGCTCTTGCTCTAGTCCAAACTGACCTAGAATTCACTATGTGCCTTCAAGCTGGCCTCGAACTTAGTGATCCTCCTACATCAGCTTCCGAGCGCTGGTATTAAAGGTGTGCGCCACCACGCCTGGCATAACTTGCTTCCTTTCTGTATGTTTTGTTTTTAATTATTTATTGGGGGAGGGGAAGAGGGAATGAATGGATGAATCAAGGCCTCCACTCATTGCAAATGACTTCCAGATGCATGTGCCACCATGTGCATCTGGCCTACATGCGTTCTGGAGAATCAAACCTGGGTCCTTAGGCTTCACAGGCAAGCACCTTAACAGCTAAGCCATCCCTCCATAACTTGCTTCTTAATGCACTCAGTAAGTATGAGGTACAGTCAAGACTTAGGAGTTTACTAGTAGCATAATAAAGCATATTTTATTTTTAAGTTTTTTCTTTTTTTCTTTAAGTGTTGGGGACCAAATGTAGGGTCTTACACATGGCAGGCAGGCATTCTACCACTGAGTGACACCCCCAACCCTAGTAAGCTTGTGTGTTCATGTATGCATATGTGGGGTGTGTGTGGTGTATGTGTTCATGTGTGTGTCTGTGTGGTGTGTATGCACATATAGATGTTCATACTCCATGCACATGCATGTGGAGGCCAGAGGACGTTAGGTATCCTCTTCTACTGCTTCCTGGTTTATTTCCTTGAGACAGAATCTCTCAATGAGCTTGGAGCTGACGGGCAGACCAGCAAGCCTCAGGGATTCTCCTATCTTACTTTCCCCTTAGCACTAGGGTTTCAAGCTTGTGGGGCCATTCCTGGCTTTTAACATGGGTGCTAGGGATTAAACTCAAGTCCTCATGCTTGTGCTGTAAGTGCTATTACCCACTGAGCCATCTCCTAGTAAACTTTTATTAATCAACAGAAGTATATTCTGAAATAATGATAAAAGTATAGCAAATACATAAACCAGTAACGTATTAAATTCTATGTATAATTATGCTATACATTTGATCAGCAGCAGAGTACGTTTGTTTATACCATTACCACCACAAACATGTGAGTAATGCATTGCACTGTTATAATAACCATAATTGCTAGAAAAAAATAGTAGTATTACAGCTCTATTATATACTTATGGAGCTCCTACCCTACAGTCCATAGTTGACTGCATATCCCCAGCAGCAACATATGCTTATACTCAGTTCCTCAGTTACAGAAACCATATCAAGTGCCTAATAGTTGTATGCACCTAAGTTAAAAGCCAGGTATGGCAACACATCTTGTAAATCCCAGAGCTGAGGGGAAAGTGAAACAGAAGAATCCTTGAGGCTCCCCTCACTGCCAATCTGTCCAAAAAAAGGCAGTTCCAAATTCATTGACACCTACAGACCAATTTATATTGCTGTTTTGTCTGAGATAGTCTTGCTGGTCATGAACTCATGACCCTGTTACTGGGACTGTAGGCATGTTCCACCATGCCTGGCTGTAGTACACCAATACCAATGCTCTAAAATTTACCATGTAAAATGTAGTCAGGTTTTAAAATGAATAAACATGGAAGGTGTGCATAGTATTCAAATACAATTATTTAAAATTCTTGCTTACAGAGGTAATACTAAGAACTGCAGAAGAGCACTGTATTAGTTACTTTTCTTAAGGAAGAAGGGCCTATTTTAGTTTACAGTTTAAGAGCATACAGTCCATCATGGCAGGACCATTTAGTCTAGTCATGAAGCAAAGAGAGATGGATGATTTCTCAGGACGCCTGCCCAAGGACTGGTGCCATCCTCAAGGCATCCTCTTTCCACCTCAGTTAAACTTTCTAGAAATTACCTCACCGATTTGCCTAGAGATTTGTTTCCATGGAGATTCTAAATCCTGTCAAACTGACAACAGAGATTAACATCACAAACAACAGGTGAAAAACGAAACTACCCACCTCCAATTGTCTATTTGTACTTGTGACATTGAGCTTGTTGTTGCTGACTCTATGTAAAAATTTTTCTTAATTGGAGGTAAATCTGCATGGGACAAAGAAGAATATCCAGACTTCGATAAATAATGATAAAAATGATAAATAATTCATTAACATTTATTTGAAGCTACAGTTATCAAACTAAAATGTATATAAGTACTCTATGCATAGTTTTAGACAGTGCTACACTTTGTCACTCAGGCTTTCATCTGTCTAAAATAGCTTCTTTTGCCGGGCGTGGTGGCACACGCCTTTAATCCCAGCACCCGGGAGGCAGAGGTAGGAGGATCCCGGTGAGTTCGAGGCCACCCTGAGACTCCATAGTGAATTCCAGGTCAGCCTGGGCTAGAGTGAAACCCTACCTCGAAAAACCAAAAAAAAAAAAAAAAAAAAAAAAAGCTTTTTTTGGTTGTTTTTTCAGCTACCTTTTTCACTGATGATTAAGAAGGTCCCCCAGGTCCCCCAATAATACAGTCTATCACCAACATTCTTGGTTGCCCAAAAGAACTAGATGATAAGACCCTATTGCTGAAGACACCACATACTTCATTTTCAGAAACAGCTGGAAGCTTCCCTCCTGCTATCTGTCATAATGCTGTAAAGTGCTTTTGGGGTAGATAGGCTTCTGGGAGAGAAAAGTTATCAATAGTTTTAACCAGCAGTGGACCCTGTGAGCTACACAACCCAGTTAAGATGTGCCCACTGATGCAATGGCATGACTATTGTGGGTTAACCAACTGCTCTTTTATTGGATTTGAGGCCTGCTCCCCAGGATGGACTTCTAATAACCTAATCAAAGGCCTATGACTGGGAATGTTATGGCCTTAAGAGGCAAGCTACTTCTGTTGTTTGGCTAAATGAATATTTTATGCTCCTCAATTTGCCCTTTAACGATTTGTTTACATTAGTACTGGTTTCACCAAAATCAGAGAAGCTTCAAAAGGAAACTTCTGGGGAGACTAAAATTTCATCAAAATGAGCCTGGTGTGGTGGCGCACGCCTTTAATCCCAGCATTCAGGTGGCAGAGGTAAGGGGAGCACCATGAGTTGTAGGCTACCCTGAGAATACTGGGTAAATTCCAGGTCAGCCTGGGCTAGAGTGAGATCTTACCTTGAAAAAAAAAATTATACACACACACACACACACACACACACACACACATATATTTGAGAGAGAGAGAGGGAGAGAGAGGGAGAAAGAGGCAGAGGCAGAGAGAGAGAGAGGGAAATAATGGGCATGCCAGGGCCTTTCAGCCATTGCGAACGAACACTAGATGTGTGTACCCCTTTGTGGGTATGTTTGCATGCTTGCATCACTTTTGCGTCTGGCTACACGTGGGACCTGGAGATTCAAACAAGTGATCTTTGGCTTCACAGGCAAGTGCCTTAACTGCTAAGCCATTTCTCTAGCTCCAAAGTATATATTTTAAAAGTTGTTTTTATTCATTTATTTGCAAGCAGAGAGATACAGAAAAGAGACAGAGAGGATGGGCATGCCAGGACCTGCAAATGGACTCCAGATACATGCACCATTTGTGGCATTTGGTTTACATGGGTACTGGGGAATCAAACTCAGGTTGTCAGGCTCTGCAGGCAAGTGCCTTAACCGCTGAGCCATCGGAAAGATGGCCCCTAGAAATACTTCTTGACAGGCTCAACTTTTAATGTAAACTTTTACTTGACAATAAAGGTCAAAATAAATGATGCCTAAGTCTCTGTATGTTAACTAAAAAAATCTAAAACAGCAAAAAAATTTTAAAAAGACCTATTTTGAAGGTGCTTTAAACAACCACGTGAGTCTGCCCCTGAGCATGCATTTCTTAGTAACACAGTCAAGTTTATACTGTACTGAAAATAATCTGCACAGAGCTAAAATTATGTAAGGGATTGTAAAACACAACTGCCTTAAGAAATTTCCAGGGCTGGAGAGATGGCTTAGTGGCTAAGCACCTGCTTGTGAAACCTAAGGATCCCGGTTCAAGGCTCGATTCTCCAGGACCCACGTTAGCCAGATGCACAAGGGGGTGCATGTGTCTGGAGTTCGTCTGCAGTGGCTGGAGCCCCTGGTGCACCCATTCTCTCTCTCTCTCTCTGGCTCTTTCTCTCTGTCTCTCTCAAATAAATAAATAAACAAAAAAAAATTTTTTTAAAGAAATTTCCAGGCCCCTGCTAAATGGCCCAAAGAGGAATGAACTTAGGGGGAAGATTCCATCTCGTTCTCAAAGGTAAACAAATCTTAGGCTTCTCATTTTAGACATGCTGCCTACAGTGTGGCCACCTAGCAAATCAAATGCACATCTAGAAGCCCCAGTTCTTCTCTTGGCCCTTTTTTTTCCTAATAATGAAGGAGGCTTGGTTTCTGACTAGAATCTACTCTTAGCAGTTGGAAGTCATGGCCTTCGTCCTGAGACTCTGTACTAAGTACTCCAGGCTGTTAGTGAAAATGCTAAAAGGTGGCTGGAGAGATGGCTTAGTGGTTAAGGTGCTTGCCTGTGAAGCCTAAGGACCCAAGTTTGATTCCCCAGTACCCACATAATTTTTCAGTGGCTGGAGGTGCTAGCATGCCCATTTTTTTTTCTTAAATAAATAAAGTATTTTTAAAAGTGCTAAAGGGTTCCTATAAAGGTGATAGCCCCACACATCTCAGAGCTCCCCACTTTCCTTCCTGAAAGTCACCTAAGGGACAGAGGTGAGTCCAGGCTTGGTAGAGTCTGGATGTCCAGGGAGTATGTCAGGAAGCTGTGGACACAGACCCAGTGGGAACCACCAAGCAGAGAGCTAACCAGACGTCCCCTGGCTCTGGGCCAGCGCTTCCCCCCAAAATAAAAAAAAATTAAGAAAAAGAATTAGGGCTGGAGAGAGAGCTCAGAGGTTAAAGGCACCTTTTTGCAAGGCCTGACTGCCTAGGTTCAATTCCCCACTACCTACATAAAGCCAGATGCAGAGTGACACACGTGTATGGAGTTCATTTGTAGTAGTAGAGGGCCCTGGCACGCCCATACTAACTCTTTCTTCTCTCTCTTAAATAAATAAAATATATTTTTTAAAAAAGAATGAGATTCATAACATAGGACATCTCATCAAATCTGAGCTGAAGTGTAAAAAGTGTTTCGCAGCATGACAGCATGCACAGCACAAAATGAACATTTGTTCAGAACGAGGGCTGTATTGCAGTGTGATGCAACTTGGATGAGTACTGACAGAAGCACCTCACATCATTACGTGTTTGATTTTCAACAGTGTTTCTGGGGCTGGAGAGATGGCTTAGCAGTTAAGGTGCTTGCCTGCGAAGCCTAAGGACCCAGGTTCAATTCTCCAGTACCCATGTAAGCTAGATGTACAGGGTGACACATGTGACTGGAGTTTGTTTGCAGTGGCTGGAAGTCCTGGTGCACCCATTCTCTATCTGCTCCCCCCCTCCAAAGAAATAAATAAACAAAAAATTTAAAAATATTTTAAAAAGTGTCTCTATGTGTGTGTGATATGTACACATGTATGCACTCAGTACACATGGAAGTCACTGGACAACTTCAAGGTGTCTGTGCTCTGTCTTCTTTGAGAGTCTCATGCTGCTGCAAACAATCTATCAGACTGCAAATGGACGTCAGACTAGCTGGCAAGCAAGCTTCAATTCTCTTGTTTCTGCTCCCACTGTTGTAGTCAAGTTGGAATCATAGATGCGTGGGTCACTTTGTATCAGGCTTTACATGGGTTCTGGGGAATTGAACCTGGGGTGGTAGGCTTTGCAAGCAAGTGCCTTTAACCACTGAGCCATACCCCCAGCCCTATGTGTTTGATTTTGAGTTAATTTTTGGTTATTCCATGTTCAAAAGCTTGTTACTTTTGTTAAATTTTTCATGACTCTCATGTTGTTATGTAACCTTCGAATGTAGTCATGATACACAGTTTAATAACCTGGGTTACAGAGGATAAGTACTGCAATGAAAAGAAATAGCAACACCAAATGTCAGGGCACAGTACTGACCTGCCCATTTTTGTTTTTCCCATTTCAAAGCGTCCTCTCGGATCTGATCCCAGTCTATCAAAGGGTGGTCTTCTGTTATGCTGTTGTTTGTGCTGGTGTCTTTTCCAACACTAGGTTGGAATGCAACAATACCTGTTAAAATATTTTTACAACGTTCTTTTTACCATAAATCCCCAAATCAGCATGTACTTAAGAGCTAGACACTAATGCCTAAAATAGAAAACATGCAGTTTTCATACTACATTACCATGACAATCCTATCATTCTGTCATTATTTATTTATGTTTTTTTTTTTGTTTGTTTGTTTTGAGACAGGGTCACATGTAGCCCAAGCTAACATCAATCTCACACTCTTCTTGCCTTAGCCTTCTGAGTGTGGGATTACAGGTTGGCTATTTTCATTGTTACAAGGTCCATACTTGCTTCCATTTATCATACAATGCTTTAGATATCCATAATCTACAAGCATATTTTTTCTATAAAATCCCACATTACATTGTTTCTTTAAAATTTAAATAATATGGACTGGACAGATGGCTCGGTGGATAAAGCACTTGCCTGAAAAGCCTAACAACCCGAGTTTGATTCCCCAGTACCCATATAAAGCCAGATGCACAGGGGCGAATAAATCTAAAGTTCGTTTACAGTGACTGAAGGCCCTGACACACCCATTCTCTCCATCTCTTTTCTCTCTCTGCTTGCAAATAAACAAATAAATTCAAAAATTTACATAATATCTGTGGCTATTTAATATCAGGGTTTACTTTTAGCCACAGGTAAGTGAAAATAAAATAACCCTTTAATATACATACTCCAGTGTTAATGGTAAAAGACTGTTTAAGTATTTTTGTTACTTATTTATTTGAGAGAGAAAGGATGAGAATAAATGGGCACTCCAAGGTCTCTTGCCACTGCAAACAAACTCCAGACCCATGTGCTACTTTGTGTGTCTCTGGCTTTAGCATGAGAGAATTGAACCTGGGCCTGCAGGCTTTGCAAGCAAACACCTTTTACCTTCTGAGCTCTCTCTCCAGCCCAAAAGATTAAGTTTTAGCTGACTTATATTTTACAATAAAACAAAATTTAAAAGATACTGAAAGAAAAATTTGAATTTCTAAAGTGCTTCAGTGGGCAAAAACCACTTACTGATGCTGTGTTCTGGGATGTAATTTTGTTGTTTCTTAACGATATTATCTATCACTGCTTTTGCTTTTGTCTGCATTTCCTTATTGCCAAAAATTTTGATTTCTGCCTCAGGGTTTCCTTTTATTACCTAGATATGAAAGGAAGAAAATAAGTGAGAGTGAAGTCTCACCAGGTTGCAATAGTCATTCAACTTCTAATAGTGTGAAAGTAAAATAAGATAGTATTGCCATTATTCAATGTCCAGTTCCAGGTAAGCCTGGGCAACAGACTCTATCTCAAAAAACAAACAAACAAAGAAACAAAAAACAACAGAGAATAAATTAAACAAATAGTGTTAGAAGGACAATTAAAAGATTAACATGACATTACTATGAATTACTATGAGTCTGTGTTCTTTCACCTATGATATGGTACTTTTGTGGTTTATCTTACAGAATTATATAGCTGGAGTGGATTAAACTATATGCTATATAGTTAAGAGTTTACTGAACTAGTAGGTAGTTATAGAAAGTCTTAACTTGATGGAATTCTCTATTTACACATGTACACTATGAAGGAGCTAAGTTTTCAACAAAGCTGGTGTTATGACATTGAGGCTAAAATCTGTAAGTAACATATATCTAATTATTTATTGCAGTTATCGAACCTAGGGCTTCATACATACTGGCTAGTAAGTGCTCTACCCTGAAGCTGGATCTCTAGTCCTCTTCTTACATTTCAATTTGAGACAGAGTCTCACTAAATTTTCCAGGTTGGCCTAGAGCTCACTCTGTAGTCCAGGCACGCCCTAAACTTGTGATCCTTCTGAGTAGCAAGCATTATAGACCAGAGGCACAAAGCTGCCAAGTAAGACTTTAGAAATGCATGACCTCAGAAACAATGAATATGTACCAAATATCTTCTTAGGTTTGTCATTCAATGTTTATCATCACCAGGGTTCACACACAGACCACTCTATGTTAAGTACTGAAATGAGGAAATTATGAGATGTTGAAGATGGAAGAGAAACCTACATAAACTGGAGCAGGAGGCCTTAGATCTCCCTGGAAATGCTAATTGGACTTACCAGAAATCTGAGTGGGTGTTGCCTACAAGGAGACCATTACAACAGGACAATGTGAGAAAGTAGATGGTAGTATTTGTGAGGGACTAGGAAGGTTAAAACAGGCCAGAGGTCAAATGGACTACACTGAGAAGTCTGGGCTTAGAGGCTCAGAAACCAGCTGCTTGGAGTGGTGCCTACTTCACTTCACTATTCAGGATGCTAGCACAGAAGAATCTAGTTTCAGATAAGACTGAACTACAAACCAAGTTCAAGGCTAACTAAGTCTTACTATAGTAAGACTTGATCTTAAAAAAAAAAACAACAAAAAAAAAAACAACAAACAAAAACAGGGCTAGAGAGATGGCTTAGTGATTAAGGCACTTGCCTGTGAAGCCTAAGGACCTAGGTTCAATTCCCCAGTACCCACATAAGCCAGATGCATGTGTCTGGCATGTCCATTCTCTGATTCCCCAGTACCCATGTAAAGCCAGATGCACAGAGTGGTGCATGTATCTGAGTTTGTTTGCAGCAGCTGGAGGCCCTGGTGTGCCCATTCTCTGTCTCTCTTCTCTATCGCTCTCTGCTTGCAAAAAAAAAAAAAAGAGAAAAAAAAAAAAAAACAAAAAAACATGAGGTTGCCGAGATTGCTTAGTAGTTAAGGTGCTTGCCTGTAAAGCTTAGGAACCCAAGTTAGATTCCCCAGTACTCATATACACCAGATGCACAAGGTGGCACATGCATCTGGAGTTTGTTTACAGTGGGTAGAGGCCCTGGTACATCCATTCTCTCTCTCCTTGCAAATAAATCTCTCTCTTTCCTTGCTCTTGTTTTAAATAAAGAAAATATTAAAGAAAAAACAAGGCTAAAAAGCCTGTAATCCCAGCACTCAGGAGGCAGAGGTAATACGATCGCTATGAGTTTGAGGCCAGCCTGACACTACAGAGTGAGTTCTAGGTCAGCCTGGGCTAAAGTGAGACTGCACCCCAGAAAACCAAACAAAAAGGAAACAAATGCCAATAAATGCTGGTGGGGGTGTAGGAAAAGAGGAACCCTTCTCTATTGTTGGTGGGAATGTAAAATGGTCTTGACATTGTGGAAATAAGTGTGGAGGCTCCTGAGACAGCTAAAAATAGATTTACCATGACCCAGCTATAACTCCTTGACAGATATCTTAAGGACTCTACTCACTACCTTAAAGATACTTGTTCATCCATGTTTATTGCAGCTTTATTCACAATAGCTAGGAAATGGAAACAACCTAGATTTCCTTCAACTGATGGATAATGAAGATGAAGTTCTATTCAGTGGTAAAGAAGCATGAAATTATGAGATTTGCAGAGAAATGGATGGATCTGGAAAGAATTATACTGAGTTAACGCAGACCCAGAAGGCCAAATGCTGAATGTGCTCTCTCACATGTGGATCCTAGCTATAAATATTTAGACTTGTATGTGAGTTGGGAGTAAAACTCAGTAGTAGAGGACAGGACTCTAGGAAGGGTTATAAGGGAGGAGGGAGAGGGGAGGACTTAAGGGGAGGGTACTGTAGATATGTTAAGTACAAAGGAAGATTAATGGGGATGGAATGGTCTAAGTGGGGACAGGGGAAGGTAAGTAAAGTAAGGGTGAGTGGGAGGGTTAATTAAAATTTCAAATGTTATGGATAAACTGCATAGAAACCTGCTTTGTTTGATAATGGCATACCCAGAAGCCAGAGATTGTTACTAGGAAAATTTCAAATCAAGGGATGGGATACCTTCTAGTAAGTTGTTGGCTAGGGAGGTCCCTGATGCCCCCAAAATATTACAGACCATTGCCAAGGCTTTTAGTTGACCACTAGAACTACATGGTGAGACTCCCACTGCTGAAGACTCCACATGCTTGGGCTGCAGGTCACTGAGAAATCAGGTTGGAGTTGAGCTGGAAACCTCCCTGTTGACTAGCTGTCAGAAAGTTAGAAAGTACTATGCTATACATAGTTCTTTGGGAGAGAGAACTCATCAATGGTGTTAAACAGCAGTGAACCCTGAAAGCCTTATGACTGACCAGGCAGGCTAAATATGCCAACTGGTGCAATAGTTGCATGTCTGTTATGGGGGAAACTAACCACTCTCTAATTGGACTAGAGGCCTGCTCCATGGGAGGGAATACATGTTTGGTACGGAAAACCTTGTCAAAAGCTGTGTAAGTCAGGAGCCCTACAAGAGTAATGCCTGTTGTTGTCTGGCTAGTTGAATGCCTGCTAAACTGCCCTGTAAGCATTTCTTAAAAAAACGTTTACACCCATAGTAATGCAACTCTCAATTTGTTAGAAAAGGTTCCCTTCAGATGGTGATGACAACTCAAAAATCACGACTCAAAAGCACTGCTGAACACTCCTATGTCACTTCTTTTTAGCACTGAAACATCTTTATCACACCTTCCAAGGCACAGGGTCCATTGTGGAAGAGGTGGCAGAAAGAATGTAAGAGCCAAGCTGGGCACTGGTGCACACCTTTAATCCTAGGGAGGCAGAGGTAGGAGGATTGCTGTGAGTTTGAGGCTACCCTGAGACTACACAGTGACTCCCAGGTCAGCCTGGGCTAAAGTGAGACCCTACCTTGAAAAACATATATATATATATATATATATATATATATATATATATATATATATGCCAAAGGAAGAGTAGTACTGCTTACAATGCAATCTTCCAGACATCCTTGACCTCGCAATACCCGACACTACCTTCATAATAGAAAGAAAAGAAAATGCCATCAAAATAGAAGACAGACTATTTAGAAGGTAGAGGGAATTTGATGGAGGGTGGATTTCAGAGAGGGAGAATGGAGGTGGAAGAAGGAAATTATCAGGGTTTATTTTCTAGACTTATGGAAACAGTCAATAAAAATTAAGAAAAAAAAAAAAAAAAACAAGGGCTGAGAATATAGCTCTGTAGAAGAATGCTTTCCCGGCATAATGAGCGTAAGGCTGAGTTTAATTCTGAGCAATGCAAACAAATAATTAATTAAAAGCTAGTATAAAAGTTTTGCCAGGCGTGGTAGCGCACACCTTTAATCCCAGCATTTGGGAGACAGAGGTAGGAGGCCACCCTGAGATTACCATAGTAAATTCCAGGTCAGCCTGGGCTAGAGTGAGACCCTACCTCAAAAACAACAAACAAACACACAAACAAACAACAACAAAAAAGTCTTTAATCCCAGCACTCGGGAGGCAGAGGTAGGAGGATCATCGTGAGTTCAAGATCACCCTGAGACTACATAGCGAATTCCAGGTCAGCTTGCGCTACAGTGAGACCCTACCTCGAAAAACCAAGAAAAAAAGCCAGTATGAAAGTTTTTATGCAGGAAGGAAGGAAGCATATAATTTTTGGTTCAGGAAGACTGCCCTGACTGCAGTGAAGAATGGCTACAGTAAACAAGAAACGGGGTGGCAGCTAAGAGAAAATGAAAATGCTGACTTCATCCTGGAAAAGTACAGGATATCAACAAGACTCATTGGCAGATAGGGAGAAAGTAGTCCCACAGAAAAATGACCCAAGATGTCACTAAGACTGGGAACACAGGAGCCGATGAAGACTTGAGACAGAGGACTCACGCAGGTAGTCACCTGGGCATGATGAAGATCCCACAAGGACAACTATTTCTTTTCAGACAAGGAATTGCCCTGTAGCCTACACTGGTTTGAATTCAAGATCTTCCACCTTCCATATCCTCCCACAGCTGTGGGGGTTACAGGCATCAGCCACAACACTGCTGAGACACCATTGTTTTTTATTTGTTTATTTTTTCCAGGTAGGGTCTTGCTCTAGCCCTGGCTGACCTAGAGTTCAGTGTGTAGTCTCAGGGTGGCCTCCAACTCAAGGTGATCCTCCTACCTCTGCCTCCTACGCCCAGCAGATACCATTCTTATAACAGAGAATAACCTGGGCATATCTGAGCAAACAACAGAGTTAGACACTGCCTTGTGAATGAACTATGCTTTCAAGGTCAAGAACACAGATGACTTACTTACCTGGATTCTGGTGTTTGTTGTTTTCTCAATTTCTCTTATTTTTGATCCACCACGACCTGTTTTTATTTTTAAATAGAGTAATATATGATTATAAATTGAAATAAATGGGACTCTTGTCATTTCCTCATACATAAATCAGTCAAAGGAAAACTTCCAGTTTCAGTCAATAATTTCTGTTTGTAAAGAGGGAAGAAGTTTCTGCTGAAAAACTTAAAAAAATTTTTTTTCAAGGTAGGGCCTTCTCTAGCCCAGGCTGACCTGGAATTCACTATATAGTCTCAGGCTGGCCTCAAAATCAGTGATCTTCCTACCTCTGCCTCCTGAGTGCTGGGATTAAAGGCATGTACCACACCTGGCCCCTTGATCGAAAACTTTTTTTTTTTCGAAGGAGGGTTTCATTCTAGCTCAGGCTGACCTGGAATTAACTATGTAGTCTCAGGGTGACCTTGAACTCACGATGATCCTCCTACTTATGCCTCCTGAGTGCTAGGATTAAAGGCGGTGCACCACCAAGCCCGGCTTTCTATTGAAAACATTTATGGGTAGTAGGAGGCTTCTTTTCTAGAGGTGGAGATTAAGGGTGCTAATAACAACAAGTACAAAAACTAGACTTGAGCATGGCCTTTAATTCAGTACTTAGGAGACAGAGGTAGGAGGATCACTGTGATTTTGAGGCCTGACTGGGACTACAGAGTGAGTTCCAGGTCAGTCTAGGCTAGAGTGAGACCTACCTCGAAAAAAAAAAGAACAAAAATAATAATTAAACTGGGCATGGTGGCGCACACCTTTATTGCCAAGAGGCAGAGGTAGAAGGATTGCCATGAGTTCGAGGCCATCCTGAGACTACAGAGTGAATTCTCACTCTAGCCTGAGCTAGAGTGAGACTCTACCTTGAAAAACAAAAAATAACAACGACTTGATGGCTGGAGAGATGGCTTAGCATTTAATGCGCTTGCCTGCAAAGCCAAAGGACCCAGGTTCAATTCCCCAGGATACACTGAAACCAGATGCACAAGGTGGAGTATGCGTATCCACCCATTCTCTCTCTCTTCCCTCCCTTTCTCTTAAGTAGAAAAAATAAAAGTAAAATATTAAAAAATTATGATTTGACTATACTTGAGTATTTAAAGTTATAAACTTAAACAGTACATAGTATGGTGGTTTTGAGGAATAAGAGCATGAGAAATGGGGAGCTAAGCAATGGGTACAGTTTAAAAATTTTTAAGTTATTTGCAAGGGGAGACAGAGAAAGGGAGGGAGGAAGAGAAAGAATAGGTATGCCAGGACCTCTTGCCACTGCAAATGAACTCCAGATGAATGTGCCACTTTCTGCATCTGGCATTACATGAGTATTGGGGAGTCAAATCCAAGCCTTTGGAAGCAAGCATCTTTTTTGGGGGAGGTTCGAGGTAGGGTCTCACTCTAGCTCAGGCTGACCTGAAATTCACTATGTCATCTCAGGGTGGCCTCAAACTCATGGCGATCCTCCTATCTCTGCCTCCCAAGTGCTAAGTGCTAGTGTGCACCACCGTGCCCATTGCAAGCAAGCATCTTTAACTGCTGACCCATTTCTCCAGCCCTGGATAGTTTTAGTCATGAACGTTCTAGAAATCTGGGAAGCAACCTTGCCCTTTATCATTAATACTGAATCATATACTTAAAAATAAGAGGGGGGCTGCAGGGATGGCTTAGCGGTTAAGGCATTTGCCTACAAAGCCAAAGGACCCAGGTTTGATTCCCCAGGACCCACGTAAGCCAGATGTACAAGAGGGTGCATGTGTTTGGAGTTTGTTTGCAGTGACTGGAGGCCCTGGTGTGTCCATTCTCTCTCTCTGTCAAATAAATAAAAATAAAATATTTTAAAAAAATAAGAGGAGACTGGAGTAAATTAGTGATAGACTATAACAGGTCCTGGGGAAGGGAGGGAAGGAAGAAAGAAGGAAAGAAGCAAGGAATGAAGGGAGGGAAAGAAAAATAAATTTATTAAATGATCTTACTCTGTCACCCAGGCTATTCTGAATTCACAACATAGACTAGGTTGGCCTTTAAGTGATGTTGATCCACCTGCCTCAGCCTCCTGAGTTCTGGGATTACAGGTATGAGCCACTGTGCCCAGCTGTTTTTTTTTAAACCACAGAAAAATGGTTTCCTATTAGTGACCCCAGTTTTGGTCTCTAGTTGGGCTTTACACCCCTCCTGCCTTCTCATGGGCAGGACCTCTTCATACTCTCTTTTTCCTTCTCTTAACCTAAAAAAAGTCTCTAAACTTAAAAAAAAAATTAGTTTCATAGCTAGAGATGTGTGGCACCATGGTAGAGTGGGCCTAGTATTTGTTCAGTCCCCAGCATCGAGGGGTAAATAGCTTCCAGATCCAACCTGGCATGAGTGTGGCACTAGGCCTGTACTTCTCTGTTGCTTGCTGAGTGTTGAGACAGGATTTACACTGGACACTGACTTGTGAAGCATCAGTCTTCGGACCTTTTGTGCCTAAACTTTGTAAGAGGTAGATGAATCTTTGGCATGTCAAGCAATTAGCTTCATAGTCCAATATTAAATAGCTAGCAAAATGTTTTCATTTTCTCGGCATGAGTTAAAGTAAAAACAGGGCTGGAGCGATGGCTCAGAGGTTAAGGCGCGTGTCTACCTGAGTTTGATTCCCCAGTACCTATGAAAAGCCAGATGCGGAAAGTGGCACAGGCAATATGGAATTTATCTGCAGTGAGTAGATGCTCTGGTCTGCCTATTCTCCCTCTGTCTATCTCTGTAAGTGAATAAATTAAATAAATAAAATAAAAAAGTAACAAAACAGCCCCTGGCATACCCATTCTCATATTCTCTCTCTCTGTACTTTCAAAGAAATAATTTTAAAACAGTAAAAAGATTTAAGGGCTGTAGAGATGTCTCAATGGTTAAGGCATTTGCCTGCAAAGCCTAACGACCAAGGTTCAATTTCCCAGTACCCATGTAAAGCCAGATAGACAAAATGGCGCATGGAGTTTGTTTGCAGTGGCCGTCCACACTCTTTTTCTCTCTCTGCTTGCAAATAAATAAAATATTTTAAAGACTTAAAAAGTAAAAACAAAATAAAACCACTCTAATACCAAACAGGCAAGACGTTGTGTTGACTATACAACTTATGGGAAACAAATACACGGGGGAAACAATTTTTAAGTGCATATCAAAATAATTAACTGAACTTGTAAAATCTTAACGTGTACAGTGTTCCAGCATGTATTGTTAAACTAAGGGAAAGGTATGCTAGGGCTCTGCCCAGCTCTACGGGAACACCCCTCTTTTCTTTAAAAGCTCTAACCAATGCTCATACAAGCAGACCCATTTCGACACTGGTTGCTCTACTGAGGGGGTCTGTCAAAAGACCTTGTTAATGTCCTTCTCTTTCCAAAAGATTGCTCTCCCCAAACACTGTGAAAAGTACGTGGGAAGCCAACGAGGTGCATAACGCTATTCTACCAGCAGGTCTCAGTGGCCCCAGGAGAGCTCTGGCGCTCGGATCTGGGGCCTAGCTCACTCTTACCGATGACGGCGCCCACCAGCTCCGTCTTCACTCCGAAGCAGAGCGGCGGTTCCCCACGCCCAGCCGCCGCGGCCACGGGGACACCAGTGGGGTCTCTCCAGCCGCTCCTTCGGGTGCCCCGACTACCTCCCCGACCTCTTCGACTCGGTTCCTCCGCCGGCCTCCTCTCCACGCCCCGGGACACCGTGGAGCTTCGCTGGGAAGCAACGACCCCAGAGGAAGCGTTGGCTGCTGCTTCGCGCCCAGACATGGTTCCGAGAGGAATCTGCGCTTCCGCCTCTGCACCACCAGGCCGAGCTCTCGAAGAGAACCCTCCTGGACGCCCACGCAGCCGCGCTAAACGCGCGGTCATTGGCAGACGAGCGGCATGGGCGGGGCCTTCCTAGCTCGACCAATCCGCTCTCAGAGGGCGCCTGCACCCAGTCAGCGCTCAGAGCCTGGGCTCTTCTTGAGGCGTGCCATTTCTCTCGCACCTAGGATTAAACACCCACGGTGATCCTCCTACCTCTGCCTCCCAAGTGCTGGGATTAAAGGTGTGCGCCACCACACCCAGCTGAATGTTTGTTATATTTTTAGAGCTAAAGAAGTAACTTGGGTCAGGCATGGTGGTACACACCTTTAATCCCAGAACTTGGTAGGAAGAGGAAGGAGGATTGTTGTGAGCTCAAGGCCAGCCTGGCTGGAGTGAGACCCTACCTTGAATATGGCTCAGTAGCGCAGCACTTTTCTAACATGTGTGAGGACCTAGGTTCAATTCCCAATGCTGTAAATAATTAACATTCACAATGCATGGGCTTTGTTGTAACCCTATAAAAGCTTCCCTGATTCTGCACGCAGGGCCTTCAGCTCTCTACCCCTGTGTGGTGTGCGACTGTGGGCCCCAGCGCGCTGGAATAAAAATCCTCTTGCTGTTTGCATCAAGACCGTTTCTCTTGAGTGATTTGGGGTGCCGTCTTTCCCAAGACTGAGCCCGGGGAGTCGTCCGGAGCGGGACTTTCACACCCTGACCTTTATTAAGGGTGAACTCCATTTTAGTCTAAACCATCCTTCCCTTTTATCACCCCTCTGGGCCCTTCCTGGAAAGGTCTCATTTGGGATTTTCCAGCTGCTGACAAGTATATATTCAGCAACTCAGCAGTTAACTCTTACTAAGTGTATCAATTCAACTTCCAACTTCTTTTCTATCACATTCTCTGCTCTTCAGCATCATAATACTTCATGATCTTGAATGTAATGGCTGGTACTCCTGGAGAATCACCTATAGCTTAATCACTTCCATGCTATATTGGATGAAACTGGACAGAGCATTTAGAACACAGGGTCCTAACATAAGTCCCAGCATAATTATTATGAGAAGCCCCATTAAAGGAGATATCCAGGGTCCCCATGTAGTCCACATTGAAGTCTATTGAACTTCATTAGTACTTCTTCCCTAGATCCTTCCTTACTTCTTTCCCTCCCTCCCTTCCTTACCTTCTTTCTTCTCTCTCTCTCTCTCTTTATTTCTTTATTTTTCAAGTAATTTTTTATTGACATTGAATAAAGATGAAAATGGTAATGCAGGACTTCGGTTAAGATACTGGCGTAGGAACCACACCAAAGCAGCCTAGGGGAGAAAAAGGCAAAAAGACAAAACAAAACAAAACAAAACAACCAGCAAAATACACTCTTCTACTAAAAAGTGAGGTGTATAAGAAATTACAAATGGCAGCAGAGAAGTAGGAGAGATCCAGAGCATCTACAGCCCACATAGGTAGGCAGAAGCTGCTCCAGCAGTGGTGGCACCAAGTTTGCAGCAACAGCAGGATTGCGGGGCCACAGCTGAAAGCCTTGGTTTCAGCAGAGGAAAGGCTAGGTGAGGGGATTTTCAACTCACACTGGAGCTCCTCAAAAACACAAGAAACATGAAGATAGGACTACAGCGAACAGCAGAGGAGCAAATCACAAGGCAGAGGATCACATGGAGAACAAGAGCCACCATCCACCGCAAGCACAAGCACCAGCAAGCACCAGAGACCTGGGGAAGGGAGCTCACAGCACCCAGCACCAGCGACCAGAGCAGTGAGCCAGTGACCCAGCCAACCCACTTGAACCCACAGTGCACCAAAGAAGGACCCTAGCAGGAGCACAGCATAACTGAGACCAAAATCATCCCAAAAGGTAACTGGGATTACACCAGGTCAGTACCCGCCAAATAAGGCTGGTATATAGGGCTGAACTGGAAGTACTAATTGCACCTTCAATATCAGGATAAATTATATGTTAAATCTGATGGATGGTCGGATTAGCCATTCTTAAATAAGCTATATTTTGGGCTTCTTATTTGTTGCTTCCTGATTTATAGTGTCTTTGTTTCCTCTTCTGTTGTTCATTAGGGAAGGGTCTAACTTGGTCACAGGTGATGGAACCCTCAACAGACCAGAAATCTTAACCTCCTTGTTGACAGGATTAAGGGTGTGGGGCAATACACACCCTAAGGGACAGTGACTTTGTTAGAGGATCTGGTTGTCTTAATATTGACTCTTGCATAAATGCCCTGTGCTGTTTTTCATGGAATGTGTACATTGTTTAGTTAAATTTTAGAATCTGCCTGTATTTTGTTCCACTCAGCCTACTTGAATACTCTCATAGCAGGCAAACACAAAATCAACAGTCACTTTTGTAGATACTCTGAGAGTCTTAAGAGTCACACCTACCACATTAAGCTCCTACCCTGAAGATATATAACATCAGATAGATTGACACATCTAATAATACTGCAGCTAACTAGAAAATCCAAGCATTAAATTAATCCAAGATGCAAATATATATATATATATATATATATATATATATATATATATATATATATATTATAACACAAGAAACTCCAAAAATCAAGACAATGTAAATCAACCAAAAAGTATTAATGCATCAGAAATGACCTCTAGTGAGAATGAGCTAGAGGAAATGCCTGAGAAAGATTTCAAAAGAATGATTATAAATATGCTCAAGGAAGTCAAAGAGGAAATCAAAGGAATTGAAGAAGACACAGGAAACCAATTTAATGAAATAAAGAGGTCAATACAAGACATAAATAAGGAAATAGAAATAATAAAGAAAAACCCGTCAGAATTACTAGCAATGAAGAACACAGTCAATGAAATTAAAAACTGTAGAAAATCTGGCCAGCAGAATGGATGAAGGAGAGGACAGAATATCTAAACTAGAAGACCAGGTGGCAGATCTAATACAGTCCAACAAAGAGAAAGACAAACTAATAGGAAAGTAGGAATGGGAATTTCAAGATATTCGGGACACTATGAAAAGATCAAACATAAGAATTCAGGGTTTAAAAGAAGGAGAAGAATTTCACTCCAAAGGCATAGTAGGCGTTCTCAACAAAATCATAGAAGAAAATTTCCCCCAAATTGGAAAAGAGGTACCAATGCAGATACATGAACCTTTAGAACACCAACCAGACAAAACCTGGAAAAAAAAACCTCTCCTCGCCATATTATAATTAAATTACCAAACATACAAACCAAAGAAAATATATTGTAAGCAGTTAGAGAGAAAAATCAAGTTACCTACAAAGGCAAGCCCATCAGGATCACAGCAGATTACTCAACACAAACTTTAAAAGCCAGAAGGAGTGATGTGTTCTGCAAGATAACAACTGTACACCAAGGTTACTTTATCCTACAAAGCTATCCATTCAAATGAACAGAGAAATAAGGACATTCTACAACAAAAACAGGGTAAAGGAATATTTGAAGACAGAACCAGCTCTACAGAAAACTATTGAAAGAATCCTCCATGCTGAAGAGAAAGAAAAGCACACATGTAAGTAATCTGAAAAATACAAACCATAGTTAATACTAGTTAATACAAGAGAGCAAAGGTAAAACCAGAAAAACTACAAAAAATGGCAAAAATTAAAACATACTTTTAAAAAGTATCTCTTAATATCAACGGCCTCAATGCCCCAACCAAAAGACATAGGTTTGCAGACTGGACTAGACAGCAGGATCCTTCAATTTGTTGCCACCAAGAAACTCACCTTTCTACAAAGGATGGACACTATCTTAGGGTGAAAGGTTGGAAAACGGTTTTTCAACCAAATGGGCCTAGAAAACAAGCAGGGGTTGCTATCCTAATATCTGACAAAGTAGACTTCAGTCCAAGATTAGTTAGGAAAGCTAAGGAAGGTCACTTTATATTGATTAAAGGCACACTCCAACAGGAGGACATTAGAATCCTAAATATATATGCACCTAACATGGGGGTTCCCAACTTCCTCAAACAAACGCTATTAGAACTAAGGTCACAGATAACACCAAACACAGTGGTAGTGGGTGACTTGAACACCCCACTCTCATGAATTGACATGTCATCCCAGCAAAAAATAAACAGAGAAGCATCTGGATTAAATGAGGTCATAGAAGAAATGGACCTAAGAGATATATACCTGACATTTCATCGAAATGTTGCAAAATACACATTCTTTTCAGCAGCACATGGAACATTCTCTAAAATAGACCATATATTAGGACACAGAGCAAATCTTAACAAATACAGAAAAACTGGAATAATTCCTTGCATTCTATCTGACCACAATGGAATAGCAAGAAAAGCTGTAGAGCATACATAAAATCATGGAAACTAAACAATACACTACTAAATGAAGAATGGGTCAATGAAAAAATCAAGAAGGAAGTCAAAAAAGTCAGAGTCAAATGATAATGAGAACACAACATACCAAAACCTTTAGGACACAATGAAGGCAGTCCTAAGAGGGAAATTTATAGATTTAAGTGCCTATATTAAGAAATTAGATATTGCTGAAGACTCCACATACATGGGCGGCAAGGCCACTGAGAAATCCTGCTGGAACTGAGCTGATAACCTCCTCCATGTAGACCAGCTGACAGAAATCTGTAAGAAGCCATTCTATATGTAGTTCAATGGGAGAAAGAGATACCACCAGTGAAGATACTCAACAGTGGACACTGCAAGCCTTATAATTGGCCAGCCAGGCCAAATGAGCCAACGGGTGCAATAGTGGCACGTCTGTCATGGTGGAAACCAACTGCCCTCCAATTGGACTGGAGGTCTGCTCCATGGGGGGAGGGGGAATACATCCCTGATACTGAAAACTTAAAACAGGGGTAGTCATGAGCCCTGGGGGTGTAACATCTGCTGATGTCTGGAAAAATGTACATACTATGCTTATCAAACTGCCCAGTAAGTGCTTTTCTTAATATTTATACCCTTATATTAACGCTACTCTCACTTTGGGTAGAGAATCTTCTCTTTTCAGATGGCAGTAACCTTGGGATGACTCAGAAGGTATCATAGTGCTGGAAAGAAGTGACTGGAGTACTGAGTAACATCTCGATCACACCTTCCAAGGCTCAGGGTCTAATGCGGAAGAGGTGGCGGAAAGAATGTAAGAGGCAAAGGAGTGATCGCTTCGGCAGCACATATACTAAAATTGGAACGATACAGAGAAGATTAGCATGGCCCCTGCACAAGGATGACACGCAAATTCGTGAAGCGTTCCATATTTTTATCTCCTAGACTAGACACTAGGATGGAAGGGGAGGGAGGGGAGGGCATCAAAGGGGTGGGAAACACAAATCTAGACCCAAACGGCAATGGTACCATAATCTACTACTTACTAAAAGACAGAACAAATGGCTGATCCTTCACCAGGCCCTTACAGGGAACACCTGAACCACAAGACACCGGAGAGGGTAAGATTAAGACTAACCTTAATCTCCTACATCTTCCCTCCCTCACTTCCCCTCTCCCTCTCTCTCTCGTATCTCTAACTCTTGTATATTAGTTCTCTTTTTCCTCATTTTCTTAGTGGGCACTGACCTGTAACTCCCAGATCCAGCATGGGGCTATCATCCACAATGAGCTTTTGATCAGAGAGACCTACAAGGTTTCCTAAAAGACAGACAGATTTCTGTCAGAGTACTTGATGACCCACCAAAGGCTAGTGGTAAGACCCTACTGCTGAAGACACCTTATGTGATTGACATGCAAATTAGAATGGCATGGCTGGAAGTTGGAAGAGAGTCAGTCCCCAGACAGTCAGTGCGTCTAGTGCCAGAAGGTGCTACATGGGCGACTGGGGGAAAATGACCAATATCTGTCAAAGCAACGCATGGTCTAACTTACTTAGCAGCAAATAACTTGGTGTGATGCCCACACAAGGGCAGTGGTGGCACACAGCCATGGTGGGGAACCAACTGCTCTCAATTTGGCTAACTGATCCCCTCACTGGTATGGGACCCATAGCTGGAGCTGGGAAACAAGTCAGAACCATATCCAAACATAAGCCCACTCTCCAATATCAAGCTACCATCAATTGTGGGTGGGCTATAAGAGGGCCTACAGCTATTAAATTCTCTATTAAAAAAAAAAAAGTAAGGGTTATCTCATTTGTCCTGGTGCTAACTTATTCTCCGTTGGAGAATCTGCTTCTCTTTTTCAGATTGATGTAGATCCTAAGGAGAGAGCCACCCCATCATACCTCAAAAGGGCCCTGGCTGAAACTAAGAAAAATTGGAGAAACAAGCAAGGGGGCTGTTTTCCTGATGAATCGGATACCAGCACAAGGCGGAAGGAGATCAGCACAGAGAAAAATCAACTCCTACCAAATCAGAGAGCCAGAGCCTCAGAGGCCCCCAACACCTCATCACTGAAGCAGATCAAAAATGAACCCAACATGGCTCAGGGAAATTTTGCGGAAGAGGGGGTGGAAAGAGTGTCAGAGCCACATGTTGGGTCATGATATGCAGAGACATTTATCTTTTCCATTACTGTGGGCTAACTCCACAATGCATGACCCATATACCTCAACAAGGAGGGGCCAAGGGGAGGGGGTAGGTCACGGATGAGCCTAATAATGGTACCAAACTGACTGTATTTGCTGAATACAAAACTGACTAATAAAGAAAAAATATATATATTAAAAAAAAAAAGAGCCAAAGGAAGGGTAGGACTCCTTACAACGTGCTCCCTCCAGACATAAAATGGCCTGGATATCCATGACCTCATAGTGCCTGACACTACCTACACAAGACCATCATAAGAGGAGGAAAAGATGATGACATCAAAATAAAAGAGAGACTGATTTGAGATGGGGAGGAGATATGATGGAGAATGGAATTTCAAAGGGAAAGTGGGGGAACGGAGGGTATTACCATGGGATATTTTTTATAATCATGGAAAATGTTAATAAAAATTGAGAAAAAAAAAAAAACAAATTAGAAAGGTGTCAAGTAAAGGACCTAATGCCTCACCTTAAAGCCTTGGAAAAAGAAGAACAAGGCAAACCAAAAATCAGTAGATGGGAAGAAATAATAAAGATAAGGGCAGAACTAATGAAACAGAAACATCCCCCCCCCCAAAAAAAAAATCCAAAGAATCAAAGAAACAAAGAATTGGTTCTTTGAAAGGATAAACAAGATTGATAAACCATTAGAAAATTTGACTAAAAGAAAGAGAGAAGAGACACAAATTAATGAAATTAGAGATGAAAAAGGCAGTATCACAACAGATACCAGAGAAATTCAAAAAATCCTAGAGACATACTATAAAAACATATACTCCACTAAGTATGAAAATTTGAAAGAAATTGATGATTTCCTTGATTTATATGACCTACCTAAGTTAAATCAAGATGAAAGCTGGGCATGGTGGTGCACACCTTTAATCCCAGCACTCGGGAGGCAGAGGCAGGAGGATCACCGTGAGTTCAAGGCCACCCTGAGACTACGTAGTGAATTCCAGGTCAGCCTGGGCTAGAGCTAGACCCTACCTCGAAAACAAAAAACAACAACAACAAAAAAATCAAGATGAGATTAATCACTTAAATAGACCTATAAGAATTATGGAGATCCAAGCTGTTATCAAAAATCTCCCAACTAAGCAGGGCATGGTGGCACACGCCTTTAATCCCAGCACTTGGGGGGCAGAATTAGGAGGATCCCCATGAGTTTGAGGCCACCCTGAGACTCCATAGTGAATTCCAGGTCAGCCTGGGCTAGAGTGAGACCCTACCTCGAAAAACCAAAAAAAAAAAAAAAAAAAAAAAAAAAAAAAAAATCTCCCAACTAGAGGCTGGAGAGATGGCTTAGCAGTTAAGCACTTGCCTGTGAAGCCTAAGGACCCCAGTTTGAGGCTTGATTCCCCAGGACCCACATTAGGCAGATGCACGAGGGGTGCATGTGTCTGGAGTTCGTTTGCATTGGCTGGAATCCCTGGCATGCCCATTCTCTCTCTCTGCCTCCCTCTGTCTCTGTCTGTCACTCTCAAAAAAATAAATAAAAATTAACAAAAATAAAATAAAGAAAATCTCCCAACTAAAAAAAACCTATGTCCAGGTGGAATCACTGGTGAATTTTCCTGCGCCTTCATGGAAGAACTACACCATTGTTTCTTAATCTTTTCCATTAAATAGAAAAAGAAGGAATCCTACCAAACTCCTTGTATGAAGCCAGCATCACCCTGAAAACAAAACCAGGCAAAGATAGAACAAAAAAAAAAAAAAAGAAAATTACAGACCAATCTCCCTCATGAACATAGAAGCAAAAATTCTCAATAAAATATTGGCAAACAGAGTACAAGAATATATTAGAAATATCATTCACCCCGACCAAGTGGGCTTTATCACAGAGATGCGGGTATGGTTCAACATATGCAAATTGATAAATATAATATAAATACATTATATAAATGGACTGAAGGACAAAAATCACATGATCATCTCATTAGATACATAGAATACATTTGACAAAATCCAACATCCCTTCATGATAAAAGTCCTACAGAGACTGGGAATAGAAGGAACATATCTCAACATAATAAAGGCTATATATGACAAGCCTACAGCCAACATATTACTAAATGGGGAAAAACTGGAAGCTTTTCCACTAAAATCAGGAACAAGACAAGGGTGTCCACTGTCCCCACTTTTATTTAATATAGTACTGGAAGTCTTAGCCATAGCAATAAGGCAAGAGATGCACATAAAAGGGATACAAATTGGAAAGGAAGAGATCAAGTTATCATTATTTGCAGATGAAATGATTCTATACATAAAGGAAACTAAAGACTACCAGCAAACTGTTAGAGCTGATAAACACTTATAACCATGTAGCAGGATACAAAATAAACACACAGAAATCAGCAGCCCTCCTACATGCTAACAACAAAAAACAGAGGATGAAATCAGAGAAATACTCCCATTTACAACTGCATCAAAAAAAAAATAAAATAAAATAAAGTACCTTGGAGGAAACCTAACCAAGGAAGTGAAGGATCTCTACAATGAAAACTTTAAAACACTCAAGCGAGAAATTGCAGAGGACACTAGGAAACGGGAAAACATCCCTTGTTCCTTGATTGGAAGAATCAATATTGTGAAAATGGCAATCTTACCAAAGGCAATCTACACATTTAATGCAATCCCCATCAAAATTCCAATGCCATTCTTCAAGGAAATAGAAAACACAAACCAAAAATTCATCTGGAATCACAAAGAGTCTTGAATATCTAAAACAATATTGAGCAACAAAAATAAGGCTGGTGGTATCACCATACCTGATTCTAACCTATATTACAGAGCCGTAGTAACAAAAACAGCATGATACTGGCACAAAAGCAGACATGTAGATCAATGGAACAGAATAGAGGACCCAGATGGAAGGCCGGATAGCTATGGCCACCTGATATTTGATAAAAATGCCAAAAATACTCATTGGAGAAAAGACAGCTTCTTCAGCAAATGGTGCTGGAAAACTGGATTTGTATGTGTAGAAGGACGAAAAGAGATTCTTCTCTCTCTCCATGCACAAGAATTAAGTCCAAATGGATTAAAGACCTTAACATCAGACCTGAAACTCTGAAATTGCTAGAGGAAAAAATTAGGGGAAACCCCTCAACATATTGGTCTTGGCAAAGACTTTCTGAATATAACCCGAATTGCTCAGGCAATAAAACCACAGATTAACCACTGGGACCTCATGAAATTACAAAGATTTTTTTTTTTTTTTTTTTGCTTTTTCGAGGTAGGGTCTCACTCTAGCTCAGGCTGACCTGGAATTTACTATGGAGTCTCAGGGTGGCCTCGAACTCACGGCAATCCTCCTACCTCTACCTCCTGAGTGCTGGGATTAAAGGTGCCCGCCACCACGCCCGGCTTAAATTACAAAGATTTTGTACGCAAAGCAAACCATGAATAAAGCAAAGAGTCAACCTACAGAATGGGAAAAAATCTTTGCCAGCTAAACATCCAATAGAGGACTAATATCTAGGGTATACAAAGAACTCAAAAAATTAAATAATAAGAATTCAAATAAGAAAATTAAAAAATGGGTATGGAACATGCAGTTTAATGGGAGAGAGAGAGAAATCACCAGTGAAGATATTCAACAGTGGACACTGCAAGCTTTATATTTGGCCAGCCAGGCCTAATGAGCCAACAGGTGCAATAGTGGCATGTCTGTCTTGGTGGAAAACAACTGCCCTCTAATTGGACTGGAGGCCCACTCCGTGGGAGGGAATACATCCCTGATACTGAAAACTTAAAACAGGGGTAGTCATGAGCCTTAGGGGTGTAATGTCTACTGGTAAATGTATATACTATGCTTATCAAACTTCCCTGTATGCAATTCTCTTAATGTTCATACCCATAAATTAATGCTACTTTTACTTTTGGTAGAGAACCTTCTCTTTTCAGATGGCAGTGACCTTGGCATGGCATCATGGTCCTGGAAAGAAGTGACAGGAGTACTCAGTACTGTAGCATCTCTATCACACCTTCCAAGGCTCAGGGTCTATTGAGGAAGTGGTGGTGGGAAGAATGAATGTAAGAGCCAAAGGAAAGGTAGGACTCCTTACAACGTGCTCCCCCCAGGCACAAAATGCCTGGATATCCATGACCTCACAGTTCCTGACACTACCTACACAAGCCCATCATAATAGGAGGAAAAAATCATGGCATCAAAATAAGAGGGACTGATTGGGAGGGGGGGAGGGGATATGATGGAGAATGGAGTTTCAAAGGGGAAAGTGGGGGGGAGGGAGGGTTTTACCATGGGATATTGTCTACAATCATGGAAGTTGTTAATAAAAAAAAAATCAAAACATTACAAAGAGTGATCATCCTGAAAAAAAATGGCACTGTAGAAAACCTGACACTAGCCTTCTGAAAAGAATATGGTTATTTGAATCAAACAGTGCTTACTTTTCTGCCCTAGTTACAACCAGTTTCTGTGGGTCCCTGTATCGTTGAGGCCACGGTTCCCCAAAGGTGTCCAGGCAACCATGGAGCAGGGTCTTGAGCCGCTGTGAGCACAGTGGGAAGTACACCAGAGAGACAGCTGTAGAGAGTAGCTCAGTTTATTTGTCAGGGGACTGAGGTTATTTTATTTTTCAAAGCAGGGTCTCACTCTAGCTCAGGCTGACCTGGAAATCACTATGGAGTCTCAGGGTGGCCTTGAACTCACGGCAATCCTCCTACCTCTGCCTCCCGAATGCTGGGATTAAAAGTGTGTGCCACCCTGCCTGGTTGGGGACTGAGGTTTTTTTTTTTTTTTTTTTTTTTTTTTCCGAGGTAGGGTCTCATTGTAGCCCAGGCTGACCTGGAATTCAGTCTGTAGTTTCAGTGTGGCCTCAAACTCACAGCAATCCTCCTACCTCTGCCTCCTGAGTGCTGGGATTAAAGGCATGCGCCACCATGCCCGGCTTGGGGACTGAGTTTTTATATGCAGTTGGGAGAGAGCCAGAAGAGTGTCCTAAGGGCATTGGTGGGTTCAAAGTTTGCTAGCCGATGCCTAGGAACATCATTCATTCTAGCAGGTAGGGAGAGAGTCAGGTGATCTATATAGTGGCAGGAAGAGGGTCACAGGGGGATGGGCTGTGTGAAGGCTACTGGCTGATAAGGAGTTTCATAGGCAACTGGCCAAAGGTCACAGAGCTATGAGCAAAGCCTAAGGACATCCAGGTGTCCCGGGCTTGGAGAAGCAGTAGCCTCCTGTAGCCCAGGGCCCCTTAGCTGTGCCTGGCAGCTCAGGCCCATTTTAACCCTCAGTAGGCCAGGACCTTACCTGTGCCCAACAAGTTTTTGAGCTGAATTACACTAAAATGATTCTTGGCCATCATTTTCAGTGAGTGCCATTCTGTAGATAAGTCATAGCCACAATGATTTTCATGTGTCTAGTCTCACAGCCATTCAGGTTATGGCATTTGGCAAGCAAACATGAGCCAGCTGCTCTGTGAATACAACCATCCAAAGAGTGTAGGTGACCCTAAAATAGCTGCCCTGCCACTTGACAAAGAAATCTCCCTACAGCATGAATGACAACTTCCCCATACTGGCACAAGTGCAGTTCCTATTCCACTAACCTTCTGCCCTCTATAAACTCCCATACCACCTTGCTGCTTTCTGAATTTCTTAGCATTTTCTTGAGCTATTCCTGATTAATTAGCATAAAAGCAACATTCTTCATTTAGAAATATACCTCAGTTCTCAGAAGTAATCAAATATAATCCCCTATGATTTTGGAGAACCATTGCTGCTAATGAGGATAGCTGCTTCTGAAGAACATTTACATTTTCCTGAACAATTGTTAAATCCTCCTTAATCTGGGCAGCGAGCTAGCTATGCTGGACTTGTTGGAGACCAATTGTTGCAGCACTGGTGGTAGAAGTTCCTGCCAGGGCTATGCCTATTAAGACCAGTAGCAGAACTGGAGCTCTTTTTCTCCTTGAAGTTGGGGAATGCAAATACTGCTGCACATCTAAATCAGGAGCCAGAAACACTAATTTACACTTCTCATTCTGGGTAGCAGATGTAGATACCTTTAGGGCAGGCAAAATATGTGTCATCAGGGGCCACAACCCCTCTTACTATTTTTTTTTATTGTTTGTTTATTTATTTATTTATTTTGGTTTTTCAAGGTAGGGTCTCACTCTAGCTCAGTCTGACCTGGAATTCACAATGTGGCTTCAAACTCATGGTGATCTTCCTACCTCTGCCTTCTCGAGTGCTGGGATTAAAGGCATGCACCATCATGCCTGGCAACCTCTTAGTATTTTTTAGTAAAGCCTTTTTTTTTTTTTTTTTTTTTTTTTTTTTGGTTTTTCAAGGTAGGGTCTCACGCTGGTCCAGGCTGACCTAGAATTAACAGTAAAGCCTTTTTAATTGCCCACACATTAGGCTTCTCCTATTATCTGAATAGGTGGTCCAGTTATACAAGTCCCTTTGGTGTTGTTAAACTTTGGTTAGTCGTTCTTTTTTTTTTTTTTTTTTTTTCAAGGTAGGGTCCCACTTTAGCTCAGGCTGACCTGGAATTCACTATGTAGTCTCAGGGTGGCCTTGAACTCACAGTGATCCTCTTACCTCTGCCTCCAGAGTGGTGGGACTAAAGGCATGCACCACCACACCCAGCTCTGGTTAGTCATTCTTACTCCAGTATAGGTGACTTGACTTGCATACAAATATATCCAGCAATCCCTTCCTAGAATGGGTTCTGTTAAATTAAGTAGCTCGTGGCTAGCATTCGTCAGAGTCATCATTTTAATAAGAGGAGCATAAGGATTAAATTGTTTATCCTAGTCTTGCTTAGGGGCCATCTTAGAAGCCCAGGGGTTGTCCAGGGAATTTACTTTGCTTACTGGGAGGATAACTTTCTGTTGGATAACTGGCAGCTGGAAGGTCATGGTTAGGGACTATGCTCCCCACCTGAGATATAGTCCTAAACCAAGAGTGCAAGTGTCCCATGTGATAGTATCACTCAAAGTTAGCTGTATCTGAATCCCTCCTTTGTTATCCAAGGGAAATCCTTTTATCTCTTTTACCCTTTGTCTAATCGGGAGGGGGGGTTCCCAAGAAGGTGCTGCTGGTGAAATCAACACAGGGCCAAAGCTTTAGATGGGCCCAATAATCTCCCCCCAAACCATCTCTTTCTTGGCAGACTATAAATGGCACCCATAAATGGCAAAAGTTGAGAGCCCATAATATTCCTTCCAAATCTTACTTTTCTTTCTGCACCATTGGTCTGGACTTGTTATAATGGGAGAGTTGTAATCCATACACCATCTAAAAGTGACAGTGCATAATCCATTTTTTGGACTCTGCACAAAAGTCATGAAGGTATCTGGATAAATCCCGCTAGACACTCCTTCCAGAATTTGAGTGAGAATGACCTTTAGGGTCAATCATGTGTCAGTTGCCATTGGGAACACTGACACTATTACCATTAAATACAACATTACAACTACCAGGAGCAGGAACCAGTTTATGATTACTGTCCTAAAAAATGTGGATGGCAACACAAAAAAAATTATTATGATAAAATAAAGCCAAATAAAGAGAGCTAGGAGAGCCTTCTCTGTACAAGACCAGTTAATGGAAGTGACTGTGACTTATCCCATGGTGATGAGGAGAGCACAAGACACTCCTGCAATTAGAGGGAAGGGATGACACCACATTCCTCAAAAAGAACCGGACATTTTTGTGTAAGGAAAAAAAAATACAAGGCAATAGTAAAGAACTATCTGATCTGGGGAGACAAAGTTCCTCTATGGATCCCACTCATCAGGGTTCTTGAGTGGCCAACAGCTCTTTCTTGGAGACTTTTAGCTGCAATGGACTTTCATGATCTGTTGCTGTTGCCCAGGTCTGGTCTTGATAGGAGGCAGCCTTTGTATTGGAATGATGAATCCGCGGCTTGACACTTGCAACTTTAAGAGCTGAGGGAGTGGTCAGGATAACTTGATAAGGACCCTCCCATCTTGGGTCTAGGTTTCCCCTGACTGGGACGTTTTTCCAAACCAAGTCCCCTGGGTTCCAGGGATGTACAGGGCCCTGAACCCTTGGAGGGGAGGACAAATTTAGTTGTTTGGCAATTCTTTGAGCAATGTTAGCCAAGTCCCTCATGAACAAGGGGTGTGTGTCCCATCTCTTGGAGATCTCCCAAGTCTCTTGGGATCAATGGAGGTGATTGCCCAAACACAATCTCATGAGGAGAGTGTGTTGCCAGGTGTGCAACACACCCTAAATAGTACAAGTAACAGAATATCAAGCCAAGGAAGGCCTGTTTCTTGGCAATGCTTGGCCATTGCTGTTTTTAAAGTCCTGTTCATCCTTTCCACTCAGCCTGAAATTGGGGATGGTACCACATGTGTAAGTCCCAAGTCAGTCCCACTGCACTGGACACTTGCTGAATGATTTTGCTGACAAAAGCTGGGTCATTGTCTTACCCAGTGCTCATCAGGACCCCAAAATACGGAATGATTTCTCTGTCCAGAACATGGGACACCTCTTGGGTCTTTTCTGTGTGGGTGGGGAAGGTCTCTACCAATCCCAAGAAGGTACAGACTATGACCAGGAAGTACTGATTTTTTTACCCTTTGCTGGGCTGGATATCTATATAAAGTCTGCTTCTAGATGTTCAAATGGGTAGGATCCCTATTTCTGCAGTAACAATGGGGCCCAAGACCCCTGCTTAAGGTTCTTTTGTGCACACCATAAGCAGGCTCTGCTGACTTCCTGGGTTAACATTGCCAATTTTGGAATTACCAGGTATCTCTGCAATTGGTCTTGTAAGGCCATCTTCCCCAGGTGAGTCATTTCATGGGCCTGCTAGGTGCAGCACCCTTAGGACTATTATTTTCTCTTTTGAGGTGATTAGCCAGCCCTCAGGATTCTCAGGTGCTCCCTGATCTGTTGCTTCTTTTCTTCTGCATTGTAGACAGGCTGCGCTGGGAGCACTGGGAGTGTGAAGCAAACTTTCTTAGTTACTGCTTCCTGGATGGCCACTTGTGTGGCTATTTTTTTTTTTTTTTATTGACAACTTCTATAATTGTAGACAATAACCAGTGGTAATTCCCTCCTTCCCCCCACTTTTCCCTTTGCAACTCCACTCTCCATCATACCTCTTCTCCCTCTCAATCAGTCTCTCTTTTGCTTGGCTATTTGATCTGCCAGTTGGTTTCCTCAACTTACTCGATTTCAGCCTTTTATGTGTGCCTAGCAATGAACCACTGCCATGGCCCAAGAGGCCAAAATGGCTTCTAAGGATTGGAGGATTTGGTCACTGTTTTGAATCTCTTTGCCTCCTGAGGTGAGCAGGCCCCTTTCTCGAGATATTGCCCCATGAATGTGCAGGGTATGAAAAGCATACTGAGAGTCAGTATAAATGGTGGCTCATTTCCCTTCTACCAGGTATAATGCTCTTGTTAATGCATGGAGTTTGGCCTTTGGAGTGGACCAGTGATTTGGCAGTTGACCCTCTTCTATAATCTGATCTATAATGGTCACTGCATACCCAGTGTGATATTCCTCTCATTGTAGGCTTTGTCCCCCATCAGTAAAAAGTTCCATACCTGCAGGGCATGGTGACACATGCCTTTAATCCTAGCACTTGAGAGGCAGAGATGGGAGGATCACCATGAGTTCAAGGCCACCCTGAGACTACATAGTGAATTCCAGGTCAGCCTGGGCTAGAGTGAAACCTTACTTTGAAAAACCCAAAGATGGTTGGGGAGTTCTTGAATGCTTGGGGCAAATGACTTCATGTCGGTTGCCCTTCTGAACCAGTCTCTGGGTCCTCTTATTTGGAGGCAAACAGGGATTGGCTAATTTCTGCCAACTTCAGACAGAAAAAGGTGTCCTTCAAGTACAGGCATGAAAAGACAGCAGCCTTTGGGGGTATTACACTCAGCAAGGTATACAGGTTGGGGACCATTGGGTATAGGGTCTCAGTGGCATTGTTGACCCTGCAGAGGTCTTGGACTGGCCAATAATCATTGGTTCCTGACTTTTTTACTGGGACCAAGGGGGTGTTCCATGGAGAATGGATTTCTCTTAGGAATCCCTCATCTTTGAGTCTTGATGTGAAGGACTATATCAATCCAGGCTTCCGGGGAAATCAAATATTGTCTGTTTCACTGGGATGGCACCTGGTTTTAGTGCCACTATTATTGGTGGGTGGCCCCTTGCAAGGCCAATTCCCCCCATATGTCCTAGACCTGGGGAAACCACTCTATGTACCAGATGATATTTGTGGCAACTGGAGTCTTTTCCCCTGTTGTTTCCTGGGGAAGCCTCCACTCCTCTTCTGGGTAGACTTCCAACACAAATACAAGTAAGGGGTCAGGATTGGTTTCAGAACCCAAGTCCATGAACACTGTAGTATTCAGTTTAGATAGCAAATCTCTCCGTAGTAGAAGCTCTGGGGTCTCAGTACATACAGAAATTGATGATGGACCTGGTGGCCTCCTACTGAGCACTCTCAAGGCTCATAGAACTGGTACTTCATGGTGGTCCCTGTTGCCAACATGATGGTGATGGAGTCTTTGGTGAGTCTCCCAGTGGGGAAGGGGTGGTCACAGTAGAGTTGGCTCCCCATGTCCAAAATAAAGTCCATGGTTTGCCCCCCTCAGATCAATTCTGACCATGGGTTCTTGGGAGCTGATCAAAAATTAGCCTCAGTCTGATTTGGAACACCACTTGGGGTTCTCAGTGCTAGAATCTGATTGAGTTTTTCCTTTTTCTTGGAGTATGTGACAATAATTTCCTTTTCTTGGGGTTTTCTCTTTGGGGTATCTGTGTCTTCCCGCAGCTCTGGACATTTGTTCTTCCAATGTCCCTTTTCCCTACAATAGGCACATTGATCTTTGGTTAGGAGATTTGTCTGTCCCTTTGTTTTCCCTTTGCTGTATTTGCAGCTTCTTTCATGGTGACTGCTAGAATGTGAGCCTGTCTCTCATCATGTTTGTCCATTTCTTTCTTTGCTGTGGCCTCCTGATTGGTAACCACCTTGGAAGCAATTTCAAGATGCTCTCTTATGTTCTTCCCAGCAAAACCTTCTAAGAATTGCTTACAGAATTAAGAAGAGCTTACAGAGTATGTCATTAGGCTGACTGAGCAACAGAAGCTATGTTTGCCATTGATCAGTTTTCTGGTGCCTCATGGTTAAATGGAGTAGATCTGTGATAAGCATCACAAAGTCTCTCATAAAATTGGCTGGGAGGCTCCTTTTCACCCTGGATTACCTCACTCACATGTGCCAAATTGATGTTACTTCTGGCCCCTGCTTTAGCCCATTCAAGGATGGCTTGTCTCACTTGGTTGAGAAACTGGACTCCCATAACTGTATTTGAGTCCCAATTCTGACAGTCATTCGGTAGGACATTGTTTGCAAAGCCCTCTGGATTCAGTGTCTCAGCTGGAGCCTGTGCCACCAACCATGATCTTGCTGCCTAAAGGACTTGTCACCTTTCTTTAGGGTAATAGAGTGAGGTGAGAAGTTGATGGCAGTTGTCCCAGGTTGGCCTATGTGTTTCCATGATAGTGGGCAAGTCTATTATGGCCTGGGGTTTCTCAGAGTAAGGTGGTCTATTCACATAGCTGCCACCTGCTTGAAGGAGAGGATGACCTGGCAGCTCCCTCAGTGAACATGTAAAAGTGGGCTCCTCTCTAGAACACAGCCAGCCAGAGTCTGGTGAGTGGCCCCACACACTGGTCAAGTCTGGCAGAGCTGGCTGGCTAGATGAGGCTGATGAGTTCTGTGTTGGAATGGGGCCCATTGGAGGAATGAACTAACAGCAGCATTGGCACTGTGTGGTGCTAGCAATTGGAGGTGGTAAGGAGGTGGTACCACCAGTGGTGGTGGCAATGGCCAAATTTCATCCTTGGGGGAAGCCAAAGGGGGTGCTTCTTTGGGGTCCTCTGTCCTAATGGACCTCGCAGCCAATATGGTCTAGGGATTCAAGGCTCCAGGTATCTGGTAGTGAAGCCATCCAGGAGGGTTCTGGGCTACATGTACATATATAGGTACAATATACAGGAACTGATCTGGTGACCAGGCATTTCCATTCAGACTTCTCAGACCTCAACAATCAAAGCCAGATCTAGAGTCCCTTAAGATGTCCAGCTGACATTAAAAGAAGGCTAGTCAACTTCACAAAGAGTTCTTAATTTGGAGGGCTTCATCTTCATTCTGTAGTTTTGAGTGAATCCTTGTTTGAAGTTGTCAAGCATTGTTTTCAGGAGTGTTCAGGTCTCACATTGGGATTGTACAGACCCCATAATGGAAGAGGTTACCTAGACAAGGGCTTGGGGAATTTTATATGTTCCTATCCCTGTGTTGTACGCAGAGAGGGGTGGAGAAGATCAGCTTCTTCTTCAAGCAAATGCTTCCCTGGCTGGCCTACTGAAGGAGACTTAAGGAAGCCTTACCATAGGGCCATACATATAAACCCCATGCTCAGTGGGAGCTCTCCATTTTTTTTTTTTTTTTTGAGGTAGGGTTTCACTCTGGCTCAGGCTGACCTGGAATTCACTATGTAGTCTCAGGGTGGCCTCGAACTCTTGGCGATCCTCCTACCTCTGCCTCCCGAGTGCTGGGATTAAAGGCGTGCACCACCACGCCCGGCTTGAGAGCTCACTATTACAGAGGGATGAGTGCCCACTAAAGTAAAGCAGCTTATAGCAGAACCACAGGTTAGAGGCCAATCAGACCCCTTAGCCAGATGGTCATGGGACCATTACAGCCATTCATTCATTCATTCAGAAGTTATACATTTCCATTTTAAATTCCTATATGTGTCTATAACTCTGGAAACCAAAACCTTGGCATCACATCAAGGCTTCCTCAGAATCATGTTGAGGTCAAATTCACTTTGGAATCATATTGAGGCTCCTTGGAATCACATCAAAGACCAAAGGAGACCACTACCACCTTGGAATCACCTTGAGGCTTCAAATGCAATCTCCTGTGGGTGATCAAGCCCATTCCAACTCTTCCTGACTAGGTCCAATTCCCTGGGGAGTTCTTATCTGATGCGACCTCTGGCCCAGTCTTGCCTCCTTCCACTCAGGAACTCTAGTCCTGGGTCTCACAGTCCCCTTAAGCCAAATGGAAGGGGACTCCAGAATCACATTGGGGTGTACTCTTCCAAATTCTGGGGAACCTTGATGGGCTGGAAGACCTGGGAGCTGCAGCCCCTTCTGACCAATGAAGGTCATGTTGAAGGAAAATCTTGCTGGGGCCTCCAGAGGTATTGTAGAATCTCTCTGGAAAGATCACTCCAGTGCCAGTGTGAGTGACAGAAGAAGAGTTTATTCCCAGGGACCAAAGAGCTGGGCTAACTCCCAAAAAACTCCAGCCTCGAGCTGAGATTTTACTTTCATTTTATAATTTTCATAGCTGTGGGGTGGGTGGGAGGATAAATTCCTCCATCATGTTCAGCTTTAAAACTCCCCTCCCCTTTCTCTGGTAAAGGGCGGAGAATGGAGTTATGAGAGCTTTGTTGAGGGAAAGCTACTTTCTCCAGATAATAGAAGTAGGGCTGTAGAGATGGCTTAGTGGTTAAGGCACTTGACTGCAAAATCTAAAGACCAGAGTTTAATTCCCTGGTATTCACATCACATAAAGCCAGATGCACAAAATGGTGCATGCATCTGGAGTTTGTTTGTAGTAGCTGGAGGCTCTGGAGTGCCCATTTTCTGTCTCTCTTTCCTTGCAAATAAATAAATAAAATAAATAAGAAAAACAAAAAAGAATAGAATTTGGTTTACCTCTGGCCTTGAGTGGAGACATGGTATTCTAAACTACCCAAGACATAAGCTTATTATCCCCTCTTAAGAATTAATACAACTGAGCCTGTTGCTCACCTGACCAAAAGACTACCTCTTAACTAAAAACATGCTTTATGATATATTGAGATAATATCTTATGATATCAATTTTTAAAGATTTTATTTTAATTTATTTATTAGAGACAGAGAAAGAGAGAGAGAGAGAGAGAGAGAGAGAGGGAGAGAGAATGAGAATATATGGGCTTGCCAGGGCTAGCCACTGCAAACAAATTCCAGACACATGTGCCACCATGTGCATCTAGCATATGTGGGACCTGGAGAATTGAACTGGGGTCCTTAGTCTTCACAGGCATGCACCTTAACTAACACTAAGCCATCTCTCCAGCCCAATATTTTATGATATCTTAATGAGATAATGTACTTCAACCCACAGTGGTCCCTTCCTTGGTGCAACTGCTTGCAGATCCTCACTGCTAAGCCTGCCTACATTTCTGAGTTCTAACTCAAAAATTATAACTTTTTCTGTTTTCCCTTTATATCTCTTCTTTGGATCCTGGCCCAAATCCTAAGCATGGGTGCAAGATGCTCTGGCTTTTCTTACCATTTCTCTGAAGACCCCTCCCCAGCTCCCCATGAAGCTGCTTGCTGACTTCCATTGCTGAATCTACCTGCTTTGTAATTCAAAGGACATAGTTTTCTCTCTTTGTATTATCCATATCCTCCTCCAAGCACCGCTTGTCTGCCTTCCTCTCTTCTTCCTTTTTTTTTTTTTTCTTGAGGTAGGGTCTCACTGTACCTCAGGCTGACCTGGAATTCACGATGTAGTCTCTGGGTTGCCTCAGACTTACAGCAATCCTACCTGTGCCTCCCAAGTGCTAGGATTAAAGGCATGAGCCACCAAGCCTGGCTTCTTCCTTTTTTTCCCCCCTTTAGTTTTTTGAGGTAGGGTTTCACTCTAGCCCAGGCTGACCTGGAATTCTCTATGTAGTCTCAGGGTAGCCTTGAACTCACAGCGATCCTACCTCTGCCTCCTGTGTGCTGGGATTAAAGGCATGGTGCCACCATATCTGGCTCTTCTTCCTTTAAAAAAATTTATTATTATTATTATTTTTGTTTTGTTTTGTTTTTTTGAGGTAGGGTCTCACTCTAGTCCAGGCTGACCTGGAACTCACTATGTAGTCTTGGGTGGCCTCGAACTCACGGTGATTCACCTACCTCTGCCTCCCAAGTGCTGGGATTAAAGGCGTGCACCACCACACCCGGCTAATTTTAGTTAAGATGTTTATTTGAAAGAGAGACAGGGAGAGAGGGAGAGGCAGCTACAGCCATCTGATTTTTGACAGAAATGCCAAAAAAATTCATTGGAGAAAAGACAGCCTTTTCAATAAGTGGTGTTGGGGAAAACTGGATATCTATAGGTAGAAGGAGGAAAATAGATCCTTGTCTCTCTCCACACAAAAGAATCAAATCCAAATGGATCATGGACCTTAATATCATACCTGAAACTCTGAAGCTGCTAGAGGAAAAAGTAGGAGAGCTGGGTGTGGTGGCGCACGCCTTTAATCCCAGCACTCCGGAGGCAGAGGTAGGAGGATCACTGTGACTTCAAGGCCACCATGAGACTCCATAGTGAATTACAGGTCAGTCAGGGATAGAGTGAGACCATACCTCGAAAAAAACAAAACAAAAGAAAAGAAAAGAAAAGAAAAGAAAAGTAGGTGAAACCCTTCAACATAATTGCATAGGCAATGGCTTTCTGAATATAACCTCAATTCCTCAGGAAATAAAACCATTAATCAACAACTGGGGTCTCATGAAATTACAAAGCTTTTATATAGCAAAGGACACAGTAAATAGACCAAAGAGACAACTTACAGAATGGGAGAAAATCTTGGCCAGCTATACATCTGACAGAGGATTAATATCCAGAATGTACAAAGAACTCAAAAAACTATACAATAAGAAATCAAACAATCCAATTAAAAAATAGGCTATGCAGCTGGTTGTGGTGGTGCACACCTTTAATCCCAGCACTTGGGAGGCAGAGGTAGGAGGATCGCCGTGAGTTTGAGGCCACTCTGAGACTACATAATGAATTCCAGGTCAGCCTGGGCTAGAGTGAGACCCTACCTCAAAAAAGGGGGGGGGCTATGGAACTAAATAGAGAGTTGTCAAAAGAAGAAATACAGATGGCATGTAAGCATCTAAAAAAGTGTTCTATATCCTCAGCCAATAGTTGTTGGTGAGGATGTGGAAAAAGGGGAAGTGGGAAAAAGTGTTGGTGGGAATATAGCCTGGTACAGCCATTGTGGAAATTAGTGTGGAGGTTCTTGAGAGAGCTAAAAATTGATGTACCATATGACCAGCTATAGCACTCCTAGGCATATATCCTAAGGACTCATCTCATTACCTTAGAGATACTTGCACAACCATGTTACTTTTGCTCTATTCACAATAACTAGCAAATGAAACCAGCCTAGATGTCCCTCAGCAGATGAATGGATAATAAAGATGTACACAATGGAGTTCTATTCAGTGGTAAAGAAAAATGAAATTATGAAATTTGCAGAGAAATGGATGGATCTTGAAAGGATTATATTAAGTGAGGTAACCCAGGCCCAGAAAGCCAAACATAGCATGTTCTCTGTCATATGTGGATCCTAGCTACGAATGTTTAGGCTTGTGTGTGAGCTAGAACCAAAAATTGGTAGTAGAGGACAGCAAGCTAGAAAAACGCTATAAGGGAAGGAAGAGAAGGAAAGTCTTAAGGGGATGGTCTTGTATATATATATAAGTAGAAGAACAGATAACAGGGGGTGGAATGGCCCAAGTGAGGCCAGGGGAAGAGATTGAGTAAAAGAAGGGTGGGGAGAGGGTCAATCTAAATTCAAGATATTGTTAATAAGACATATGAAAGCCTACCTTTTGGGATAATGGCATATCCAGAAGCCATAGATTGTTACTAGAAAATTTTCAGTACCAGAGATGGGATACCTTCCAGTGAGTTGTTGGCCAGGGAGGCCACTGTTGCCTACAAAACATTGCAGGCTATTACTAAGGCCCTTGGTTTTCCACCAGAAACAGATGGTAAGACACTATTGCTGAAGACTTTACATGCCTGGACAGCAAGATCACTGTGAAATCAAGCTGCAGCTGAGCTGAAAGCCTTCTCCTTGTAGACCAGCTGAATGAAAGCTGGAAAAAGCTGCATTGCATGCAGCCCTATGGGAGATAGAAGTCATCAGCGGTGAAAACAATGGACACTGGAAGCTTTAAGTTTGGCCTGATAGGCCAAATGACCTCATGGGTGCAATAGTGGCATGTCTGTTCTGGGGGAAACCAACTGCTCTCTAATTTGACTAGAGGCCCATTCTATGGGAGGGAACACATGCCTGCTACTGAAAACCTAATCAAAAGCCTGTGGCAGAGGAGGTCATGAGCCTTAGGGGTGTAAAGCCTGCTCTTGTCTGGTTAAATACATATATTATGCTCACCAAACTGCCCTACAAGCACTACACTTAATGTTCATATTCATATATTATTACTACTCTCACTTTTGGTAAGAGAAACTTCACTTTTCAGATGGCGGTAGCCACTAGGATGACCCAAAAGCCAATATAGTGCTAAGAAACAGTGACAGAGGAGGGTCCAGCACTGAAATATCTCTATCACACCCTCTAAGGTTCAGGGTCCACTGTGGAAGAGGTGGCAGAAAGAATGTAAGAGTCAAAGGAAGGGTATTTTTTTTTTTTTTTACAATGCAACTGTCTAGACAGAAATTGGCCTCAATATCCACGACCTTGCAGTGCCTAGGAATACCTTCATAAGACCTTCATAATAAGAGGAAAAGATGAGAGAGCCTCCCCTCCCCCACCACCAGTGCAAGTGCCAGCAAGACCAGAGACCAGGGGAAGGGAGATCACAGCACCCAGCACCAGCAACCAGAGCAGTGACCCAGCGACCCAGCCAGCCTACTTGAACCCACAGTGCACCAAAAAGGGACTCAAGCAGGAGCAGCATAACTGAGACCAAAATCATCCCAAGAGGTAACAGGGATTACACCAGGTCAGTACCCGCCAAATAAGCCTGGTATATAGGCCTGAACTGGAAGTGCTAATTGCACCTTCTGTATCAGATAAATTAAATGTTAAATCTGATGGATGGTCAGATTTGCCATTCTTAAATAAGATATATTTTGGGATTGTTACTTGTTGCTTCTTGATTTATAGTGGCTTTGCTTCCTCTTCTGTTGTACATTAGGTAAGGGTCTCACTTGGTCACAAGCTAGCTTGGAACCCACAACAGACCAGAAATCTTAACCTCCTTGTTGACAGGATTAAGGGTATGGGGCACCACACACCCTAATGTGTGGAGAGCGGGTGTGGATGGCCACCCGGGCTTCCTGCCAAGGGCGCCGCGGGCTTCCTGCCAAGGTCGCTGCCCCAAGGCCGCCCGGGCTTCCTGCCAAGTCTCCGCAGGTATGGCGGCCATTACAAGATGGCGCATGGGCTGGCTGCCAAGTATCATGACTAAGCATCACTTCCTGCTTCCCCTTCGTACACACTACAAAGTGCGCATGTACAGCGCTATGTATGATTAGATCACCATCAGGTGGTTGACTGCGCCCTGTTGCTTACGCCCACGTGGCAGCTGCTGATTAGGTTAGGCGGGCTATTTAAAGGGAGGAGGGCTTGTTATCAGGGCCCCACACCCAGATGTCAAGGATTCCTGAATAAACTGCTTCGAGAAGGGTTCCGATTGCCGTTGCCTTATTCTGCTGGACGGGAAGGGCAGCGACAAGTGGTGGCCCGTACGGGGAACTCAGAACTCGGAGCAGTCAGGGCAGCTAGACTGCAGCTAGCTGGTAAGTTCCCAGGTAAGTTGGGACTTAGTTTAAAGTTCTCGGTGAAGAGACAAGCCTTAGTTTAAAGTTCTCGGTGAAGAGACAAGCCTTAGTTTAAAGTTCTCGGTGAAGAGACAAGCCTTAGTTTAAAGTTCTCGGTGAAGAGACAAGCCTTAGTTTAAAGTTCTCGGTGAAGAGACAAGCCTTAGTGTAAAGTTCTCGGTAAAGAGACAAGCCTTAGTCTAAAGTTCTCGGTAAAGAGACAAGCCTTAGTCTAAAGTTCTCGGTAAAGAGACAAGCCTTAGTTTAAAGTTCTCGGTAAAGAGACAAGCCTTAGTTTAAAATGGGTAATACTTCTTCTAGTAGAACTGCGGCATCTGTATTGAAAGATCTATTGAAAGTGAAAGGACTAGGGCTGAAGAGTACCACTATACAGAGATTCATAGAGGCTGTAGATGAGATTGCTCCTTGGTTTGTAGCTTCTGGACATTTAACTATTGCTGGTTGGGATAAATTAGGGAGAGATATAGATTTTGCACAAGATCAGGGACTGACTCTTCCAGGAATAAAGTCTATCTGGAAACTTGTTCGCTCTTGTTTGACTGATCGAGAAGGGAAGTGCGTAACAGAAATTGAAAGAGGAAAAGAAGTTTTAGAATAGTTGAAAGAGGAGCGATCCCAGGAGTCTGAGAAAGGGAAAAGCTCAGAGGAGGAAGATTCAGATGAAGAGCTGGAAAAGTTAGTGGAGAGAGTGGATTCAATTAAATTAGAGGTTCCACCATCTTCTCCAGGGCCTCCGTGGCCGCCGCCCTGTGCTCCTGGTCAGCCGGATGGACGGAGCTTATCCTACAAAAGGAACTGTTATGGCTTGTATAACACCACCCTATGCTATAATGTCTGGGAATACTAAAGTTACTTGGATTAATGCTGCAGAGGGTATGTTTAATGTCACATGTACTAATTGCTCATTGTCTAACTGTATTACTTCTTTTAGTAGCTCAATGATTATAGTTAAACAACCTGTTTTTGCTATGATACCTGTTAAGCTCACTAAGCCTTGGTATTCAGAGAAGGGATTGCAAATTATAGAGGAAGTTAAAAATAGTTTGACTAGACAAAAAAGAGTTGTAGGATTGATCATTGCCGGTATTGTGGCCTTCATTACTTTATTAGCTTCTACTACTACAGCTGCTGTTGCACTTACACAAGAAGTTCATACTGCACATTTTGTGAATAATTTAGCTAAAAATGTTTCTATTACATTAGGTACACAAGAAAGTATTGATAGAAAGATAGAGGAAAAGTTGGATGCTTTATTTGACACTGTGGGGTTTTTGGGGGAAGAAATACAAGGATTCAAAATTAAAACTAGGTTACAATGTCATGCTGATTTTCAATGGATTTGTATTACACCTAAAATATTTAATTCTAGTTGGGAAAAGGTGAAAATGCATTTGGAAGGAATATGGCATCATGATAATATTTCTTTAGATTTAATTAATTTACATTCAGAAGTTTTGGCAATACAGGATGCTCATCTTAATTTTGATGCTGCTCAGGCAGCTAATGATTTACTTACAGCTCTTAAGTCAGCAATACCTGATTGGGGATCTTTTCATGCCTGGATTGGACATTTCATCACATTTGGGGTTTGTTTCGTAGTTCTTATGTGCTTGTTACCTGCTCTCTTACGATTCTTACTTCAACGAATTGCAAATATCCGTGATGAGGCTCGTGGCATTCGCCTCCGCACTCGTACTTGGCTTCCTCCAACTTTGACATAACAATTTGGCTAATTTGTCTTGAGTTCTTTCCAGTTATCTTACAGGCAGTTGGTCTCGTGAATTTGATGTGCTCGTGAGAGACCTGCGATTGTCCATCATCCACATCAACTCTACCAGAGTGGATGCGTCCCTTGCTGCAGGATTGTCTACTTGAATTCACCTTGAAGGAGTGGGTGGGCATAGGGACTATGGCCTTTTGCCTGATTCTGATTAGTGGCTTCATGCTGTGGTGTATGTGCAACATGTGGGCAAAGCATAACGAGATCGAGCGCTTATAGTACAAGCCTTGCAGGTGTGGCTCGGCATGCTAGAGAAGTAGCCAGTGACGGGTAAGATTCCTTGACCATACTACCAACCTAAGACAGGGAGCAAACCTCGAGCTGTTTGTCGCCCAATGACGGGTAAGGAGTATTGGTCCTTGGGACAACCTAAGACAGGCATTCTCTCTGCCATTTTTAGTAAAGAAGGGGGATATGTGGAGAGCGGGTGTGGATGGCCACCCGGGCTTCCTGCCAAGGGCGCTGCGGGCTTCCTGCCAAGGTCGCTGCCCCAAGGCCGCCCGGGCTTCCTGCCAAGTCTCCGCAGGTATGGCGGCCATTACAAGATGGCGCATGGGCTGGCTGCCAAGTATCATGACTAAGCATCACTTCCTGCTTCCCCTTCGTACACACTACAAAGTGCGCATGTACAGCGCTACGTATGATTAGATCACCATCAGGTGGTTGACTGCGCCCTGTTGCTTACGCCCACGTGGCAGCTGCTGATTAGGTTAGGCGGGCTATTTAAAGGGAGGAGGGCTTGTTATCAGGGCCCCACACCCAGATGTCAAGGATTCCTGAATAAACTGCTTCGAGAAGGGTTCCGATTGCCGTTGCCTTATTCTGCTGGACGGGAAGGGCAGCGACACTAATGGACAGTGATATTGTTAGAGGATCTGGTTGTTATAATATCTACTCTTGCATAAATACTCTGTACTGTTTTTCATTGAAAGTGTACACTGTTTATTTAAATTTCAGAATCTGCCTGTATTTTGTTCCACTCAGCCTACTTGAATACCCTCATATCAGGCAAACCCAACACCTAGGGTCACTTTTGTAGATACTCTGAGAATCTTGAGAGCCACAGCTAGCACCTTAAATCCTACCTTGAAGATATATAACATCAGATTGATTGATACATCTAATAATACTGCAGCTAACTAGAAAATCCAAGAATTAGATTAATCCAAGATGCAAAAATATATACATTATAACACAAGAAACACCAAAAATCAAGACAATATAAATCCACAAAAAGTATTAATGCATCATAAATGACCTCCACTGAGAATGACTTAGAGGAAATGCCTGAGAAAGATTTCAAAAGAATGATTATAAATATTCTCAAAGAAGTCAGAGAGGAAATCAAAGGAATGAAAGAGGAAGTCAAAGGAATCAAAAAAGACACAGGACACCAATTTAATGAAATAAAGAGGTCAATACTAGACATAAATAAGGAAATAGAAATAATAAAGAAAAACCAGTCAGAGTTACCAGCAATGAAGAACACAGTTAATGAAATAAAAAACTCTGTAGAAAATTTCACCAGTAGAATGGATGAAGGAGAGGACAGAATATCTAAACTAGAAGACCAGGTGGCAGATCTAATACAGTCCAACAAAGAGGAAGACAAACTAATAGGAAAGTAGGAATGGGAATTTCAAGATATTTGGGACACTATGATAAGATCAAACATAAGAATTCAGGATATAGTAGAAGGAGAAGAATTTCATTCCAAAGGCATAGTAGGTGTTTTCAAAAAAATCACAAAAGAAAACTTCCCCCAAATTGGAAAAGAGATGCCAATGCAGATACAGGAATCCTTTAGAACACCAGCCAGAAAAAAACATGGAAAGAACCTCTCCTTGCCATATTATAATTAAATTACCAAACATACAAACTAAAGAAAAAATATTGAAAGCAATCAGAGAGAAGAATCAAGTTACCTACAAAGGCAAGCACATCAGGATCACAGCAGATTACTCAACACAAACTTTAAAAGTCAGAAGGGCTTGGAGTGATGTATTCCAAATTCTGCAAGATAACAACTGTCAACCAAGGTTACTTTATCCTGCAAAGCTATCCATTCAAATAGACAGAGAAATAAGGACATTCCATAACAAAAGCAAGCTAAAGGAGTATTTGAAGACAAAACCAGTTCTGCAGAAAATACTTGCAAGAATCCTCCATGCTGAAGAGAAAGAAAAGCACACATATAAGGAACCTAGAAAAAGCAAGCCAAACTCAAATACTAGTTGGTACAAGAAAGCAAAGGTAAAACCAGAAGAACTACAAAAAAAAAAAAAAAAAAAAAAGGCAAAAATAAATACACACCTTTCAATAATATCTCTTAATATCAGTGGCCTCAATGCCCCAACCAAATGACATAGGTTTGCAGACTGGACTAGACAGCAGGATCCTTCAATTTGTTGCCACCAAGAAACTCACCTTTCTACAAAGGATGGACACTATCTTAGGGTGAAAGTTTGGAAAACGGTGTTTCAAGCAAATGGGCCTAGAAAACAAGCAGGGGTTGCTATTTTAATATCTGACAAAGTAGACTTCAGCCCAAGATTAGTTAGGAAAGCTAAGGAAGGTCACTTTATATTGATCAAAGGCACACTCCAAGAGGAGGACATTAGAATGCTAAATATATATGCACTTAACATGGGGGCTCCCAACTTCATCAAGCAAACACTATTTGAACTAAGGTCACAGATAACACCAAACACAGTGGCAGTGGGTGACTTCAACACTCCATTCTCATCAATTGACAGCTCATCCCAGCAAAAAATAAACAGAGAGGCTTCAGGATTAAATGAGGTCATAGAAGTAATAGAGCTAACAGATATATACAGGACATTTCATCCAAACGCTACAGAATACACATTCTTTTCAGCAGCACATGGAACATTCTCTAAAATAGACCATATATTAGGACACAAAGCAAATCTTAACAAATACAGGAAAATTGAAATAATTCCTTGCATTCTATCTGACCACAATGGAATCAAACTACAAATCAATAGCAAGAAAAGCTATAGAATATACACAAAATCATGGAAACTAAACAGTACACTACTAAATGATGAATGGGTCAATGAAGAAATCAAGAAGGAAATCAAAAAATTCATAGAGTCAAATGATAATGAGAACACAACATACCAAAACCTTTAGGACACAATGAAGGCAGTCCTAAGAGGTAAATTTACAGATTTAGGTGCATATATTAAGAAATTAGAAAGGTGTCAAGCAAATGACCTAATGCTTCACTTTAAAAACTTAGAAAAAGAAGTAAGCCAAAAATGAGTAGATGGGAGGTCGGGCATGGTGGCACATGCCTTTTATCCCAGCACTCGGGAGGCAGAGGTAGGAGGATCGCCAAGAGTTCAAGGCCACCCTGAGACTCCATAGTGCATTCGAGGACAGCCTTGGCTAGAGTGAGACCCTCCCTTGAAAAACCAAAATAAAATAAAATAAAAAGGGCTACTCCCTAAAAAAAAAAAAAAAAAAAAAAAAAAACAATAATAAGTAGATGGGAAGAAATAATAAAGATTAGGGCAAAATTAATGAAATAGAAACCAAAAAAAAAAAAAAAACCCAAAAAATCAATGAAACAAAGAGTTGGTTCTTTTTTAAAAAATTTTTTTCATTAATTTTTATTTATTTATTTGAGAGTAACATAAAGAGAGACAAAGAGGCAGATAGAGAGAGAGAATGGGTGCACCAGAGCCTCCAGCCACTGCAAACGAACTCCAGATGTGTGCGCCCCCTTGTGCATCTGGCTAAAGTGGGTCCTGGGGAATCCAGCCTCCAACTGGGGTCATTAGGCTTCACAGACAAGTGCTTAACCGCTAAGCCATCTCTCCAGCCCAGGAGTTGGTTCTTTGAAAGGATAAAAGAGATTGATAACCCCTTAGCAAATCTGACCAAAAGAAAGAGAGAAAAGACACAAATTAATAAAATTAGAGATGAAAAGGCAACATCACAACAGATAACAGAGAAATTTTAAAAAATCATAGGGTTATACTATAAAAACATATACTCCACTAAGTTTGAAAATCTGAAAGAAATGGATGATTTCCCTGAGTTATATGACCTACCTAAATTAAATTAAGATGAGATTAATCATTTAAATAGACCTATAACAAGTATGGAGATCCAAGCAGTTATTAAAAATCTCCCAACTAAAAAAAGTCCAGGCCCAGACGGATTCACTGCTGAATTTTACCAGACCTTCAGGGAAGAACTAACACTATTGTTTATTCAGCTTTTCCATAAAATAGAAAAAGAAGGAATCCTAACAAACACCTTCTATGAAGCCAGCATCACCCTGATACCAAAACCAGTCAAAGATAGAACAAAAAAAGAAAATTACAGACCAATCTCCCTCATGAACATAGATGCAAAAATTCTCAACAAAATATTGGCAAACAGAATATACAAATATATCCGAAAGATCATTCAACATGACCAAATAGGCTTTATCCCAGAGATGCAGGGATGGTTCAACATATGCAAATCAATAAATGTAATACGTTATATAAATGGACTGAAGGACAAAAATCACATGATCATCTCATTAGATGCAGAAAAAGCATTTGACAAAATCCAACATCCCTTCATGATAAAAGTCCTACAGAGACTGGGAATAGAAGGAACATATCTCAGTATAATAAAGGCTATTTATGACAAGCCTACAGCCAACATATTACTAAATGGGGAAAAACTGGAAGCTTTTCCACTAAAATCAGGAACGAGACAAAGGTGTCCACTGTCCCTACTTTTATTTAATATAGTACTGGAAGTCTTAGCCATAGCAATAAAGCAAGAGACACACATAAAAGGGATACAAATAGGAAAGGAAGAGATCAAGTTATCATTATTTGCAGACGAAATGATTCTATACATAAAAGACACTAAAGACTCTACCAGCAAATTGTTAGAGCTGATAAACATCTATAGCCATGTAGCAGGATACAAAATAAACACATAGAAATCAGAAGCCTTCCTATATGCTAACAACAAGCACACAGAGAATGAAATCAGAGAATCACTCCCATTCACAATTGCATCAAAAATAAAATAAAATAAAATGCCTTGGACTAAACCTAACCAAGGAAGTGAAGGATCTCTACAATGAAAACTTTAAAACACTCAAGCAAGAAATTGTAGAAGACACTAGGAAATGGAAAAACATCCCTTGATCCTGGATTGGAAGAATCAATATTGTGAAAATGGCAATCTTACCAAAAGCAATCTACACATTTAATGCAATCCCCATCAAAACTCCAATGGCATTCTTTATGGAAATAGAAAAATCCAACCAAAAATTCGTTTTGAATCACAAAAAAGTTTCAAATATCTAAAACAATATTGAGCAACAAAAATAAGGCTGGTGGTATCACCATACCTCATTTTAACCTATATTACAGAGCCATAGTAACAAAAACAGCATGGTACTGGCACAAATGCAGACTTGTAGATCAATGGAACAGAATAGAGGGCCCAGATGTAAGGCCGGGCAGCTATAACCTCATGATATTTGATAAAAATGCCAAAAATACTCATTGGAGAAAAGACAGCTTCTTCAGCAAATGGTGCTGGAAAACTGGATTTGTATGTGTAGAAGGATGAAAAGAGATTCTTCTCTCTCTCCATGCACAAGAATTAAGTCCAAATGGATTAAAGACCTTAACATCAGACCTGAAACTCTGAAATTGCTAGAGGAAAAATTAGGGGAAACCCCTCAACATATTGGTCTTGGCAAAGACTTTCTGAATATAACCCGAATTGCTCAGGCAATAAAACCACAGATTAACCACTGGGACCTCATGAAATTACAAAGATTTTGTACTACAAAGGACACTGTGAATAAAGCAAAGAGGCAACCTACACAATGGGAAAAAGTCTTTGCCAGCTCTATATCTGATAGAGGATTAATATCTAGGATATACAAAGAAGTCAAAAAATTAAATAAGAAATCAAACAAGCCAATTAAAAAATGGGCTATGGAACTAAATAGAGAGTTCTCAAAAGCAGAAATACAGATGGCATATAAGCATCTTAAAAAAATGTTCTACATCCCTAGTCATCAGGGAAATGTGGATTAAAACCACGTTGAGATTCCATCTTACTCTGGTCAGATTGGCTGCCATCATGAAAACAAATGACCATAAGTGCTGGCGAGGATGTGGAGAAAGAGGAACCCTTCTACACTATTGGTGGGAATGCAATTTGGTCCAGCCATTGTGGAAATCAGTGTGGAAGTTCCTAAGACAGCTAAAAATAGATCTGCCATATGACCCAGCTATAGCACTCCTAGGCATATATCCTAAGGACTCATCTCATTACCTCAGAGATACTTGCTCAACCATGTTTATTGCTGCTCAATTCACAATAGCTGGGAAATGGAACCAGCCTAGATGTCCCTCAACTGAGGAGTGGATAATGATGATATGGCACACTTATACAATGGAGTTCTACTCAGCGGTAAAGAAAAATGAAGTTATGAAATTTGCAGGAAAATGGATGGATCTGGAAAGGATTATACTAAGTGAGGTAACCCAGGCCCAGAAACCCAAGCATTGCATGTTCTCTCTCATATGTGGATCCTAGCTAGAGATGATTGGACTTTGTGAGTAGGAAGAAAACTCAGCAGCAAAGGCCAGTAAACTAGAAAAGAAATATAAAGGGAAGAGAAAGGGAGGGAGGAGGGTACTTTATAGGATGGTATTGTATATATATCAGTACAAAAATAGATTAATGGGGGTGAAAAGGCCCAAAGTGAGGTCAGGGGAAGAGATTGAGTAAAGGAAATGTGGAGGGTGGGCTAATTAAAATCTAAGAGAATATAAATAAACCATATGGAAACCTGCTTTTTTGGACAATGGAACACTCAGGAGCCATAGATTGTTGCTAGAAAATTTTCAGTGCCAGGGATGGGATACCTTCCAGTGAGCTATTGGCCAGGGAGGTCCCTGATGCCCCCAAAACATTATGGGCCATTGGCAAGGTCCTTTGTTTCCCACCAGGAATAGATGGTAAGACCCTATTGCTGAGGACTCCACATACTTGGGCTGCAAGGCTATTGAGAAATCCTGCTGGAACTGAGATGATACCCTTCTCCATGTAGACCGGCTGACAGAAAGCCAGAAGAAGCAATTCTGCATGCATTCAATGAGAGAGAAATCACCAGTGAAGATACTCAACAGTGGACACCGGAAGCCTTATATTTGGCCAGCCAGACCAAATGAGCCAACAGGTTCAATAGTGGCACATCTGTCATGGTGGAAACCAACTGCCCTCTAATTGGTCTGGGGGCCTGCACCATGGGACTGAATACATCCCTGATACTGATAACTTAAAACGGGCAGTCATGAGCCATAGGGGTGTAACATCTGCTGCTGCCTGGCTAAATGTATATACTATGCTTATCAAACTGCCCAGTAAGCACTTCTCTTAATGTTTATACCCTTATATTAATGGTACTCTCACTTTTGGTAGTGAATCTTCTCTTTTCAGATGGCAGTGACCTTGGGATGACTCAGAAGGCATCATGGTGCTGGAAAGAAGTGACTGGAGTGCTCAGTACTGTAACAGCTCTGTCACATCTTCCAAGGCTCAGGGTCTAATGTGGAAGAGGTGGCAGAAAGAATGTAAGAGCCAAAGGAAGGGTAGGACTCCTGACAACGTGCTCCCCCCAGACACAAAATGGCCTGGAAATCCATGACCTCACAGTGCCTGACACTACCTACGTAAGACCATCATAAGAGGAGGAAAAGATCATGACATCAAAATAAAAGAGGGACTGATTGAGATGGGGATGGGATATGATGGAGAATGTAGTTTCAAAGGGGAAAGTGGGGGGGGGGAGGGTATTACCATGGGATATTTTTTATAATCTTGGAAGTTGTTAATAAAAAAAAATTTGGAAAGGAAAAAAGAAAAAGGGAAAAAGACAATGGCCTCAAAATAAAAGAGAGACTAATGGAGAGAGAGAGGCGATATGATGGAGAGTAGAGTTGTGAAGGGGAAAGTGGTCGAGGGGAGAGGATTATTATGTTTTGTTGTCTGTCTAGAAGTATAGAACTTGTCAGGAAAAAATTATACATTAAAAAATCAAGCCAGGCATGGTGGCAAATGCCTTTAATCCCAGCACTCAGTAGGCAGAGGTAGGAGGATTGCTGTGAGTTCAAAGCCACCCTGAGAATACAGAGTGAATTCCAGGTCAGCCTGAGCTAGAGTGAGACCCTCCCTTGAAAAACCAAAAAATTAAAATTAAAATTAAAATAAAAAAATGAAGTGAAATAAATAATTATTTACCTACAAAATTTTTTTTAATAGACCTTCAACCCCCTCTTCCAAGATTCATGTGTGTAACCCCAGCATACTTAAAGTGCTCAATCATTGGCCTTTTATGTAAAAAAGACCTTACAGTGGGAAGGACAGTTGCTGCATAGGGTACCTTAGATGCAATGGGTCCAACTGGGTCTTGGAGTAACAAGGACCAAGTGGCAGCACTGAATCTCCAAAGGCAAGGTAAGCATGTTTACCATAATGGACAGTATAGGCAAAATAATTCTCATAACACTATGACTCGTTGTAGTAGTTTGAGTGGATGGCCCCCAATATATTCAGGATTTTATTAAAGTTTTTTATTTAGATCTATAGCCACCTGGCTGGAGGAAGTATCACTGTGGGTGGATCCTATGGTCTAGCCCTAAGGTGGAGAGGATTGGAATTTTAGTCTAAAGATATGCAAGGTGTGGGAGCTTTGCCTGGAGTTCCAGAAGTGTGCTTGCTTGCTTGCTTGTGGTGGCTTGTGGCTTTTTCTCTCTCTGCTTGGCCCTGTGAAAGCATTCTAGCTTCTTCTACCATTATGGAACCTCCCCTGGATCTATAAGTTTCAATAAATATCCCTTTTTCCATAACTGTACTTGGTTTGAAAGTTCATCCCAGTGACCTGAGGCTGCCTGCTACAGAACTGGCACCATGTAGACTTTGTCTTTTAGAAACTGTGTGCTGGAGGAATGGGAAAATTGGTGCTTGCAACTGAAGATGAGTGGTAAGCCAAGTTTTATGGACTCTTCTGATAAGAGTTTGAAAATGTGAAGTGCAGAAAGAAGTGAATTTGGAGGCTTGGCTTATGAACTTTCTAAGGGGAAGGAAAGATATCAGAATACCTTGTTGAACTGGGCTACTGGCATAAGGCTGGCTGCATTCTTCTGCTCAGGGCCAGAGAATTTGGTCAAGGTTTAAATTGTAATGGACAAGAGCCGGGCGTGGTGGTGCACACCTTTAATCCCAGCACTTGGGAGGCAGAGGTAGGAGGATCGCCGTGAGTTCGAGGCCACCCTGAGACTCCATAGTGAATTCCAGTTCAGCCTGGGCTAGAGTGAGACCCTACCTCGAAAAACCAAAAAAAAAAAAAAAAAAAAAAAAAAAAAAAAAAAAAATGTAATGGACACTGTGCATGATGCTACACGCCTTCAATCCCAGCACTCCAGAGGCCGAGGTAGGAGGATCAGTGTGAGTTTGAGGCCACCCTGAGAGTACATAGTGAATTGTAGGTTGGCCTGAGCTAGAGTGGAACAGGGTTGATTGAAAAACAAAACAAACAAACAACAAAAATGTGTAATGGACTGATGTGCTTGGCTAAAGATATGGGATTTAAGATTTTAAGTTGGAAAAAATTCAAAAAAGTTTAAAATTTACTGACACAGAGACTGGCTTTAGATTACTGAAAATGCTATTATCAAATCCATTATCAATCTTAAGGAAGATGGCCCAATTACTTAGCATTGAAACAATTGGAAAAATGCCTGAGGAAAGACTAATAGAAATGCAAACTCTTTGGGAAAAGAGGTTACTGGGGAAGGAATCTGCTTTTCAAGGCTTTGATTTATTTTGTCCCAGAATTAAGAATATGGTTGTATCCTGCATACCTGGTATTGATTTCAGAAGCATGCAAACTGTGCAGAATGGTCAGGAAGTGCACACATGGTTCCAGGATCCACTGCTGATATGCAGTATATAGACATGATGACCGTGAGAAACAGGCTGCCAAAGCCATTGAAAGATGGACTTTGGTTTACAGTGGAGACCCAAGGATGTTTGGATATACCAGAACTGTTCTAGGGATACCATGGAGGCTGTTGACTCAGGATGGAAGTTTTCCCTGATAGCCAGCCCAGCTGGCGGGACAGAATTGGAAAATATGGAGACTATCAGTCACTGGTTATGATATTGGATTTGAACTTCAAAAGTTTGATGTTTGCTTGATGGTTATTGAGTTTGCATTGTTCCAGTCTCTCCCTGTTATGCCTTATAGCAGTTGAAAATGTTTACTCTGTGCATATATATGTTGAAAGTATATAACTTGTTTGATTTTATAGGACTCACAGCTAAGAGACAATCTTAAACATCAGGTGAGATTTAGGACTTTGAAACTATCTTAAGTTGGTAAAGACTGTTGGGGCCTTTCAATTTCACAATATACAATGTGAGATAGTTATGAATCTATTGGGGGCTAGGAGTAGAATGTGGTAATTTGAATAGATGGTCCCTAATATATTCAGGATTTTTTTTTTTTCAAGGTAGGGTCTCACTCTAGCTCAGGCTGACCTGGAATTCACTATGGAGTCTCAGGGTGGCCTCGAACTCACGGCGATCCTCACACCTCTGCCTCCCAAGTGCTGGGATTAAAGGCGTGCACCACCACGCCCGGGATATTCAGGATTTTTAAAGTTTGTAATTTATGTCTGCCGCCACTTGGCTGGAGGGTGTCACTGTGAGTGGCTCCTAGGATCCAGCCCTAAGGTGTGTGTGGGGGGGATTGGAAATCTAAAGTCATGCAAAGTTCAAGAGATTTCCCTGAAGTTCTAGAAGTGTGCTTGCTTGCTTGTGGTAGTTTGTGTTTTTCCTCTCTCTGTTTAGACCTGTGAAAGTGGGCCAAATTCTTGTGGTTTATGGAACTTCCCCTGGATTTGTAAGCATCAACAAATATTCCTTCCTCCATAACTATGTCTGGCTTGGAATTTCATCTCAGCAACATGAGGCTGTCTGTTACACTTATGTAGACCTTTGGTACTGGCTGATTAATCATGGTGTTCCCAGAAGTGAAATAGATAAGAAGCCCACTAAGTGTTAAACCCATGATGCAAAGAAGAGACCATCGACTCAAATATTCAGTCAAATTGAAGCAAGCTGTATTGTGTACACAGAAGCTGTCCAGCTGGCTGTCTCATCTGAAGGCAGGGCTTAAGAGAACAGCTCTGAGCAAAAAAGAAGGCAGGTTTTTATAATTGACAAACTCTAAGGTTGAGAGATTTCCAATGGGGAACTTGGCAAGCAAAATACAGAAGCAAACAACAGTTTACAATTACTTGACCTGACATCTTAGGAGAATATGAGATAAGGCATTGTCAGAGTGGGGGTTAACTCAGGTACCAGGAGGGGAGTTCCAGGTAGGTAGTGAAGGTACAGTTTGACCTAACAGAAACCTAAGTTTCGGGGACTTCCGGCCAAGATGGCGACCGCCTAGCTGCGCTGCAAATCCCGGGGAAAGAAAGGCAAGATATTAAGGGTATATAGTGGCTTTTAGGGGAGAGAAATCTGGGAGGGCACAGAGGTGGGGGAACAGGGAATTGCTGGTCCCCTTTCGGGCGGGTAGGCACCCCTCGCCCCAAATAACCGCCCTGTTCAAAGCTCCACCCCTGCCGCTGCTGCTGCTCCGGAGCCCGCATGGCGCGCGCCGATCGTTCCCTCCGCGCGGAAGCTTAGACTGCTCCGCACCCTTGTCCACTCGCCCACCTACTGAGTGTGCCCAGTCCCACAAGCTCAGACTGTATCTCTCGCTTGCGTCAGCTCAGGTACCATCCCCTACCTGCCTGCCGCACCGGCGGGCCGCCATTGTCCCGTGGCCGGGGGAGCGCAGACTGCTTCCGGTTCCCAGCGTTCCCAGCCAAAGTCTGGGCGGCTTCAGTGCTTGGTGCCTCAGTGCCACTCCTAGCTCGAACGCAGGCAAATGTGGCACATTACCGCTTGAGAACTCAAGCAATTTTGGCACCCCTGCCAGGTAGTAGATAGGCGGCTTTGGCAAGTGAGATTATTCCCTGCGTGTGGAAGCTTAGACTGCTCCGCACTCTCGCCACTCACCCTCTGTCTGCCGCGCGGCTGTCCACAATTGTCCGGTGGCGAGGGAGCGCAGACTGCTTCCGGTTCCCAGCGTTCCCAGCCAAAGTCTGGGCGGCTTCAGTGCTTGGTGCCTCAGTGCCACTCCTAGCTCGAACGCAGGCAGCTGGGGCACAACACCGCTTGAGAACTCAAGCAACCTTGACGCCCCTACCAGGTAGTAGATAGGCGGCTTTGGCAAGTGAGATTATTCCCTGCGTGCAGAAGCTTAGACTGCTCCGCATTCTCGTCCACTCGCCCTCTGTCTGCCGTGCGGCTGTCCAAAATTGTCCTGTGGCGGGGGAGCGCAGACTGCTTCCAGTTCCCAGCGTGCCCAGCCAGAGTTCGGGCGGCATCAGTGCTTGGTGCCTCAGTGCCACTCCTAGTTCGAACGCAGGCAGCCTTGGCACATTACCGCTTGAGAACTCAGGCAACTTCGGCGCCCCTGCCAGGCAGTAGATAGGCGGCTTTGGCAAGTGACAGCCAAAGCCCAGGCTTCTTGGCAACGCCCCCAGGCTGCATAAGATTCCCATTGTTCTTGAGCCCAGGCTGATACACCCACTTATCTGCCCATACACTGTCATGGGCAGAACACAGCGCAAAAGAAATAACATGAATAATCAAACGCAAGAAAATCCAATTAGATCACCCAGTCCCACAATGAATACTTCCAACCAAAACATAGAAGAACAAATAGGACCAGAACACCACATTGAAGCTATGAGCAATGCAACTCTAACCAACCTATTGGTAGAACTTGCAGGAAAGCAACAAAGGGCAGACAATCGTGTGGATGCTGCCATCACTAAACTAGAACTAATAGATAAGAAATTGGAAGGATTAGATAAGAAAATGGAAGGATTTCAAAGAGAGTTAAGAGATTTGAGGGAGAGTGAAAAAAAAGAAGACCTTAAAAATCAGCTGGCCATGCTAAATGAAGACATAAAGAAATGCAAGGATGAACTCCAAGAATCATCAAGAAAATCAGAAAATGATGTGAAAAGGGAGCTTGACAGAGGGATGGAAATTATACATAGAAAAATAATAGAAAATGCAAACTTAATTGAACAAGCCCAAAACTCACTAGAAGCTCTCAAGAATAGAGTCAGGCAAGTGGAGGATAGAAACTCTGATCTGGAAGACAAGATGGAAGAAACAGTTAGAGAGTTCAAAAATTTCAGTAAGTTTAAAAGCTCCTGTGAACAGAACATGAGGGAATTGTGGGATACAGTTAAACGTCCCAATATCAGGATCATTGGAATACCAGAAGGAGAAGAAATCCAGACCAAAGGCATGGAGAACTTATTTAACAAAATAATTGAAGAAAACTTCCCCAATCTCTTAAAAGAAAGGCCCATCAAGATACAAGAAGCCAATAGAACTCCAAACAGACTGGACCAAAGGAGAAACTCTCCAAGACATATTATTATTAAGACTCTAAACATTGACACCAAAGAGAAAATCCTAAAAGCAGCTAGGGAAAAACAGCACACCACCTTCAGAGGTAATCCCATCAGAATTACTTCAGACTTCTCAATGGAAACCCTGAAAGCTAGAAGAGCCTGGAATGAAACACTCCAAAGTCTAAGAACCTATGGCTTCCAACCCAAACTACTCTACCCAGCAAAAGTATCCCTCATAATAGATGGTGAACGAAAAACTTTCCATGACAAAACTCAGCTTTACAATTATATGAACACAAAACCAAACCTACAGAGAGTATTTCAGGAAATCCTACACAGAGAAGAAAAAAATAATCAAACACAATTGCCTACAAGAAGCAGATCACAACAACCAAACTCAGAGTAGGCACAAAAAACTTCAATGTCCATGAAAACTCCAACCCACATTTACCATCACAATATGGCAGGGATCAAATCAAATCTCACAGTCATTACTCTAAATATTAATGGCCTTAATTCACCCATCAAGAGACACAAGCTAACAGGATGGATCAAAAAATTAGACCCCTCAATCTGTTGCCTTCAAGAAACCCACCTCACCATTAAAGACAGACATCTCCTCAGGGTGAAAGGGTGGAAAACAGTATTCCAAGCAAACGGGAATAAGAAACAAGCAGGTGTAGCTATATTAATATCGGATAAAATAGACTTCAAACCAAATATAATCAAAAAAGACAAAGAAGGCCACTTCCTACTTATCAAGGGAACGATCCATCAAGAGGATATCACAATCATAAATCTGTATGCACCAAACACAGGGGCACCACAGTTCATAAAACAAAACCTACTTGACAATAAAACAGAAATAACCACAAACACCATCATAGCTGGGGACTTCAATACACCATTATCAGTAATAGACAGATCATCCAAACAGAAACTCAACAGGGAAGTAAGAGAGCTCAACAAAACCATAGATCACTTAGACCTAACGGACATCTACAGAACATTCCATCCCAAATCCACAGATTACACATTCTTCTCAGCAGTCCATGGAACATTCTCTAAAATAGACCATATATTGGGTCACAAAGACTGCCTCCACATATTTAGGAAGATTGACATAATTCCCTGCATGATATCAGATCACAATGCTATATTGCTAGTAATCAACAATAAAAGACCCACCAAGAATCCCAAAGGCATCTGGAAACTGAACAGCACACTTTTAAACAATAAATGGATAGTGGATGAAATAAAAAATGAAATTGCAAAATTTCTGGAATTGAATGACAATGAGAACACATCGTATCAAAACTTATGGGACACAATGAAGGCGGTCCTCAGGGGAAAATTCATATCACTCAATGCCTTCATAAAAAAGACAGAAAGGTCCCAAATCAATAACCTAACCATCCACCTAAAGGCACTGGAAAAACAAGAAAAATCCAACCCAAAGAGCTCCAGAAGGAAAGAAATAATTAAAATCAGAGCAGAAATCAATGAATTGGAAACCAAGGAAACAATTAAGAAAATTGACAAAACAAAGAGCTGGTTCTTTGAAAAAATAAACAAGATTGACAAACCCCTGGCCAATCTGATCAAGCAAAAAAAGGTAAAGCTTCAAATTAACAAAATTCAAAATGAAAAAGGAGAGATCACAACAGACATAAGTGAAATTGGGAGAATCATCAGGACTTATTTCAAAAACCTCTACTCCACAAAACTGGATAATGTGGAGGAGATGGATAAATTCTTGGACGCATACCATCTACCAAAGCTAAACACAGAGCAGATTAATCACCTCAATCAACCCATCACACTCATGGAGATTGAAAAAGTAATAAAAAACCTCCCAAAAAAGAAGAGCCCAGGACCAGATGGCTTCTCAGCTGAATTCTATCAAACCTTCATGGAAGAACTCAAACCAATCTTCCTCAAACTGTGCCACACAATTGATGAACAGGGAAAGCTACCCAACTCCTTTTATGAAGCAAGCATCACCCTAATTCCAAAACCAGGCAGAGATGCCACAAGAAAAGAAAACTACCGGCCTATTTCCCTGATGAATTTAGATGCAAAGATCCTAAACAAAATCCTTGCAAACCGAATCCAACAACACATCAAAAGCATTATCCACCTTGACCAAGTGGGATTCATTCCAGGAACACAGGGGTGGTTCAACATACGGAAATCTGTCAATGTAATACACCACATAAACAAGGATAAACATAAAAACCACATGATCATTTCGATAGATGCAGAAAAGGCCTTTGACAAGATTCAACACCACTTCATGTTCAAAACATTGGAGAGAGTTGGCATGGTTGGTTCATATCTTAACCTAATAAAGGCAATATACGAAGCTCCGAAGGCCCAAATAATACTTAATGGAGAGAGACTGGAGGAATTCCCATTAAGATCAGGAACAAGACAGGGTTGTCCACTCTCACCTCTGCTTTTCAATATAGTTCTGGAAGTCCTAGCTCAAGCAACAAGACAGGAGAAGGAAATAAAAGGGATACAATTTGGAAAGGAGGAAGTTAAGTTAGCTTTATTCACTGATGACATGATTATATATGTAAGAGACCCGAGAGACTCCATCCCAAAACTCCTGAAGGTGATTAACTCCTATAGCAAAGTAGCAGGATACAAAATCAATGCACAAAAATCAGTAGCCTTCCTTTATGCAAAGGACAAAGATACAGAAAAAGAAATAAGGGACATAGTCCCATTTTCAATTGCGACAAAAAAAATAAAATACCTTGGAATAACGTTAACCAAGGAAGTGAAAGATCTATACAATGAAAACATAAAAACACTCAAAAAAGAAATTGAGGCGGACTTGAGAAAATGGAAAGACCTCCCATGTTCCTGGATAGGCAGAATTAACATTGTGAAGATGACAATCCTACCAAAGGCAATTTACAGATTTAATGCAATACCAATTAAAATCCCCACAGTGTTCTTCACAGAGATAGAAAAAATGATCTCAAATTTCATATGGAAAGGCAGAAGGCCTCGCATTTCCAAACATATCCTCAGCAAAAGAAATACCTCTGGAGGCATCACCATACCTGATCTAAAGCTATATTACAAAGCCATAGTAATAAAAACAGCATGGTACTGGCATAAAAACAGGACTATAGATCAATGGAATAGACTTGAGGACCCGGACCTTGGGTCAAGCAACTATAGCTACTTGATATTTGATAAAGGCCCAAACAATATACGCTGGAAAAAAGACAGCATCTTCAACAAATGGTGCTGGACAAACTGGATAACCATATGCAGGAAACTAAAACTTGACCCACACATTTCACCATGCACTACACTCAAGTCCAAATGGATCAAAGATCTCAATATAAGACCAGAAACTCGAATACTACTGGAAGAAAATTTAGGAAGTACATTCCATGATATAGGAATGGAAAAAGACTTCCTGAACAAAACCCCAGTAGCTCATGAACTTAAACCATCACTCAACCAATGGGACCACATGAAGCTGAGGAGTTTCTTTACAGACAAGCATACAATAAGCAAAGCCAATAGATTACCCACAGAATGGGAGAAAATATTTGTGGGTTATCCAACTGATAGAGGACTAATCTCTAGAATCTACAAAGAACTCAAAAATCTAAACAGTAAGAAGTCAAACACCCCACTCACAAGATGGGGCAAAGAGCTGAACAGGCAGTTCACAGAGGAAGAAATAGAAATGGCAAACATACACTTAAGAAAATGTTCAGCATCCCTAATCATCAGAGAAATGCAAATTAAAACAACTATGAGATTCCACCTTACCCCAATAAGGATAGCAAGCATCAAAAAATCAAATAAAAACAAATGCTGGCGAGGATGTGGAGAAGTAGGAACACTCATCCACTGTTGGTGGGATTGTAGGATGGTACAACCACTTTGGAAAGCAATATGGAGACTTCTGAAAAAGCTGTGTATAGAGATACCAACAGACCCAGTTATTCCCTTACTGGGCATCTACCCTAACACCTTCAAACCACAGACTAAAGAGATTTGCTCAACCATGTTTATAGCAGCTCAATTTGTAATAGCTAAGAGCTGGAATCAACCCAGATGTCCATCACTAGAAGAATGGATAACTAAGATGTGGTATATCTACACAATGGAATTCTATACAGCAGTAAGAAAAAATGACACAATGAAATTTGAGGAAAAATGGTTGAACCTGGAACAGATCATTCTCAGTGAACTCACCCAATCACAGAAAAAAAATCGCCACATAGTCTCACTCATCTACAGCACCTAACCTGAATCTACCGAAGATACCTTACATACCCAGCAAGCATCTCCTAGATTAGACACTAGGATGGAAGGGGAGGGAGGGGAGGGCATCAAAGGGGTGGGAAACACAAATCTAGACCCAAACGGCAATGGTACCATAATCTTCTACTTACTAAAAGATAGACCAAATGGCTGATCCTTCACCAGGCCCTTACAGGGAACACCTGAACCACAAGACACTGGAGAGGGTAAGATTAAGACTAACCTTAATCTCCTACATCTTCCCTCCCTCACTTCCCCTCTCCCTGTCTCTCTCTCTCTTATCTCTAACTCTTGTATATTAGTTCTCTTTTTCCTCATTTTCTTAGTGGGCACTGACTTGTAACTCCCAGAACCAGCATGGGGCTATCATCCACAATGAGCTTTTGATCAGTGAGACCTACAAGGTTTCCTAAAAGACAGACAGATTTCTGTCAGAGTACTTGATGACCCACCAAAGGTTAGTGGTAAGACCCTACTGCTGAAGATACCTTATGTGATTGACATGCAAATTAGAATGGCATGGCTGGAAGTTGGATGAGAGTCAGTCCCCAGACAGTCAGCGCGTCTAGTGCCAGAAGGTGCTACATGGGCGACTGGGGGAAATTGACCAATATCTATCAAAGCAACGCATGGTCTAACCTACTTAGCAGCAAATAACTTATTGTGATGCCCACACAAGTGCAGTGGTGGCACACAGCCATGGTGGGGAACCAACTGCTCTCAATTTGGCTAACTGATCCCCTCACTGGTATGGGACCCATAGCTGGAGCTGGGAAACAAGTCAGAACCATATCCAAACATAAGCCCACTCTCCAGTATCAAGCTACTATCAATTGTGGGCTACAAGAGGGCCTACACCTATTAAATTCTCTATAAAAAAAAAAAAGTAAGGGTTATCTCATTTGTCCTGGTGCTAACTTACTCTCCGTTGGAGAATCTGCTTCTCTTTTTCAGATAGATGTAGACCCTAAGGAGAGAGCCACCCCATCATACCTCAAAAGGGCCCCGGCTGAAACTAAGAAAACTTGGAGAAACAAGCAAGGGGGCTGTTTTCCTGATGAACCGGACACCAGCACAAGGGGGAAGGAGATCAGCATAGAGAAAAATCAACTCCTACCAAATCAGAGAGCCAGAGCCTCAGAGGCCCTCAACACCTCATCACTGAAGCAGACCAAAAATGAACCCAACATGGCTCAGGGAAATTTTGCGGAAGAGGGGGCGGAAAGAATGTCAGAGCCACATGTTGGGTCATGATATGCAGAGACATTTAGCTTACCCATAACTGTGGGCTAACTCCACAATGCATGACCCGTATACCTCAACAAGGAGGGGCCAAGGGGAGGGGGTAGGTCACGGATGAGCCTAATAATGGTACCAAACTGACTGTATTTGCTGAATACAGAACTGAGTAATAAATAAAAAAAAAAAAAAGAAACCTAAGTTTCATAGTAAGCAGAAATGAAACTTATCTTGATTTAACAATAAAATGGCTCCTAACTCTAAGATGGAGTCAGATTGGTTCATCATAAGTTCCTGCTTGATCTGTATAAACAGAAAAGTTCCAGAGAAAAGGAACAAAAGGCCCCTTTGAATTATTGCAACAAAGAATCAAGGCTTCTTAACCACTCTCTAGACTTGAGCTAGTTTACAGATCCTGAGCCCCTTGATTGAAGGTGTGGACAGGTCCCCTTGAGGAAGGACCCTCTCACAACCCGCACAAGTTTCAATATTAAGTTTTGTCATATTCTTCCTTAGAGGGACCTATGGGAAGAAGGAAATAATCAGACCTTTTGGGGCCTACTGGACACTGGCTCTGAATTGACATTGATTCCAGAAGACCTTAAACAGCATTGTGGCCCTACAGTTAAAGTAGGTGCTTACAGAGGTTAGGTGATCAATGGAGTTTTGGCAAATGTTAGACTGAAAGTTGGTCCCTGAACATATTCTGTGGTTATTTCCCCAATCCCAGAATGATTAGTTGTGATAGATATACTTAGGAGTTGGCAGAATCCCCACATTGTTTCCCTGATTTGTGGAGTAAAGACTGGTACAGTTGGAAAGGCCAAATGGAAGCTATTTGAGCTCCCTCCACCAGAGAAAAGAGTGAACCAAAAACAGTATCGCATCCCTGGAGGGATTTCAGAAATTAATGCCACTATATAGGACTTGAAGGATGCAAGGGTGGTGGCTCCCAACACATCACTGCTGCTGCTATACCAGATGTGGTTTCTTTACTTGAGCAGATTAACACATCTGGTACCTGGTATGCAGCTGTTGATCTTGCGAATGCTTTTTCTCCATATTTGTCCATAAAGACCACCAGAAGCAATTTGCCTTCAGCTTGCAAAGTCAGCAGTTCACCTTTACTGTTTCACCTCAAGGTTACATTAACTTTCAAGCCCTATGCCGCAGCTTAGCTTTCAGGGATATTAATTACCTGCCCCTTTCATAAGGTGTCATACTGGTCCATTATATTGATGACATTATGCTGATTGGATCAAATGAGCAGGAGATGGCAACCACTCTGGAGTTACTGGTACAGCATATGTGCATAAATCCATTTAAAATTCAAGGACCTTCCACCTCAGTAAGATTTCTAGGAGTTTAGTGGTTTGGGCATGCAGGGATATTCCTTCTAAGGTGAAGGATAAGTTGTTGTACTTGGTCCCTCCTACCACTAAGAAAGAAGCACAATGTCTAATGGGCCCATTTGGAGTTTGGAGGCAGCATATTTCTCATTTGGGTGTAATCCATCCCATATCCCAAGTGACTTGGAAAGCTTCTAGTTTTCAGGGGAGCCCAGAACAAGAGAAAGCTTTTCAACGGTTCCAGGCTGCTGTGCAGGTTGCTCTGCCACTTGGGCCATATGTTCCAGCAGATCCAATTGTACTTGAGGTGGTGGTGGCAGACAGGGATGCTGTTTGGAGCCTGTGGCAGGCCCCCAAGGGTGAACCACAGAGGACGCCCTTGGGATGTTGATGCAAGGCCCTGCCATTATCTGAAGACAGTTATTCTTCCTTTGAGAGATATCTCTTGGCCTGCTATTAGGTCTTAGTGGAAACTGAATGCTTGACAATGGGCCATCAAGTTGGTATGTGAGCTGCCCATTATGAGCTGGGTGTTCACTGACCCACCGGGCCATAAAGTTGGACTTGCATGCACAGCAGAAGTTCATCATCAAGTGGAAGTGGCATATATGTAATAGGGCTTGAGCAGGTACTTAAGGCACAAGGAAGTTACGTGAGTGCCTTTTGTCCTCAAGCGTGCACCTATGGCATCATGGGGTGTGCCCTATGATAAATTGACTGAGGAGGAGAAGACTAGGGCATGGTTTGTGGATGGTTTAGTACATTATGTGGGAACCTCCCAGAAGTGGACAGCTGCAGCATAACAGCCCCTTTCTGGGATAACTCTGAAGGACTGTGGTGAAGGGAAGTCTTCACAATGGGCAGAACTTCGGGCAGTGCACATGGTTGTGCATTTTGCTTAGAACAAAAAAAAAAAAAAAATGGCCAGATTGTGAGACTGTACACTGATTCATGGGCTGTGGCCAGTGGTTTGTCTGGATCATCTGAGACTTGGGAGGAGCACAATAGGAAAATTAGTGAGAAGGACATTTGGGGAAGGTGTATATGGATAGAACTCTCTGAATGGGCAAAGGATATAAAGGTACCATGTCCCATGTTAATGCTTATCAGAAGGTGACCTCATCAGAGGATGACTTTAATAATCAAGTAGATAAGCTGACCCATTCTGTGGATAGTGATTAACCTCTATTTTCAGCCATCCCTGTCATTGCCCAATGGGCCCATGAACAAATTGGCCATGGTGGCAGGGATGTAGGTTATGCATGGGCCCAACAACATGGACTTCCAGCTAGGTGTGGTGGTGAATTCCTTTAATCCCGGCACTTGGGAGGCAGAGGTAGGAGAATCACTGTGAAGTCAGCGCCAGCCTGAGACTACATAGTGAGTTCCAGGTCAGCCTGAGCTAGAGAGAGACCCTACTTCAAAAAAAAAAAAAAAAGGACTTCCATTAACTAAGACTGACCTGACTATGGCTGCTGCTGAGTGCCAAATCTGCCAGCAGCAGAGACCAACTCTGAGCCCCAGATATGGTAATAATCTTCAGGGTGACCAGCCAGCAACCTGGTGGCAGGTTGACTACATTGGATCCCTTCCATCATAGAAAGGGCAGCCTTTTATCCTTACTAGAATAGAAACTTATTCTGGGTATGCATTTGCCTTTCCTGCATTTAGTGTTTCTGCCAAAACTACCATCCATGGGCTTACAGAATGCCTTATCCACCATCATGGTATTCCACACAGCATTGATTCGAACAGGGAACTCACTTCACAGCCAAGGAAGTGTGGCAGTAGGCTCATGATCATGGAATTCATTGGTTTTACTATGTGCTACACTACTCTGAAGCTGATGGCCTGATAGAATGGTAGAATGGCCTTTTAAAGAAACAGTTACAACACCAACAAGGTGGCAATAGCTTGGAGGGTTGGTAGGGGGAGTGTCCTAAAGCAGGCTCTGAATCAGTATCCTATATATGGTACTGTTTCTTCTATAGCCCAGATTCACAGGTCTAGAAAACAAGGTATGAAAATGGGAATAGTACCACTTACCATCACTCCAAGTGACCATTTATGCAATTTGTTTTTCAAGGTAGGGTTTTGCTCTAGTCCAGGGTAACCTGGAATTCACTATGTAGTCTCAGGGTGGCCTTGAACTCATGATGATCCTACCACCTCTGCCTCCCAAGTGCTGGGACTAAAGGGTGCACCACCACACCTGGCTCATTAGCCAAGTTTTTGCTTCCTGTTTCTGCAACCTTATGCTCTGTTGGCCTACAGGTCTTGGTTCCAGTGGGGGAAGTGCTTTTTTCAGTAGGCAAACAAACATTCCACTGAACTGGCCACTTTGGGCTCCTGATGCCCTTGAGTGAACAGGCTAAGAAAGGAGTTACAGTGTTAGCAGGGGTGATTGATCAAGACTATCAGGGAGGAATTGGACTGCCCCTCCACAATGGAGGTAGGGAAGAGCATGTCTGGAGTGCAGGAGATCCTTTAGGGTACCTCTTGGTGTTACCATGCTCTGTTACCAAAGTCAATGGACAACTGCAACAACCCAATCAAAGAAGTGTGATAAATGGCCCAGATCCTTCAGGAATCAATGGGTCACCCCTCCAGGTAAAGAAGCAAGACCTACAGAGGTGCTTGCTGAAGGTGGAGGAAATACAGAATGGGTAGTAGAAGAAGGTAGTTACAAAATGAGGACAGTAATTGCCATGATTGTTTCTGCCCTACCTTGTTAAGGAGTATTTGTACATGTATATACCAATATTATGATACTTTTGTTCTTCCTCTATTAGGTAATTAATACTGAATAAGATTATATCACTAGTTAACTGTTGTTGAATTTATATGTGACCTATCATATTAAAGACTAAGCATTCCTCAAGAGACCTTGCTTTGTGTTGGGGGGGAAGACTGTGCATTTCTGGTTGTACATGGGCAGAATTATGACCTTGTTACTGTCTTCATTTGGAAATTAAGTATGATGTAAAGAGATAGGGTTTTGTGTTAGGTTGGCAAGGGTGGACTTGTGATGGTTAAGTTTGTTGTCAACTTGATCTGTTTAGGAATCCACAGACATTCCTCTTGACTGGGTCTATAAGGTTTCTTCCAGGAATGATTAACTGAAAGAGGAAGTCCTTCCCCCAGGGTGAGCTTGAGGGGGAAGCTTCATAAGACTTGTTGCTGGTTAGAATTATCGGACTTGGAGATTTGTCACTGGCTAGAGTTGTTGGACTTGAAGCTACAGAGTTTGATGTTTTCCCTGTTTTAAATCTTGTTTTAAATTTTTTTGTTTTAAATCTTGTATTGGTTGACTATTTCTTTGCTATGCTCAATGCCATCTTTTGCAGTGTGAATGTTTATTCTCTGCCATTATGGTTTGGGGGGGCATTTTTTAGTATTTTGGCTCAGTTAGAAGATCTTGGACTATGGGGATGTATGAGCATCATTGGAATTGATAAAAACTATGGGGACTTATAAAGTTGGATGAATGTACTGCATTTTACATCATGTTATCATGTTTATGGGGTCCAGCGGTGGAATGTGGTGGTTTGATTCAGGTGTCCCTTATAAACTTAGGTGTTATGAATGCTAGATTCCCATCTGATGGAGATTTGGAGATTAATGCCTCTTGGAGGGAGTGTATTGTTGGGGGCGGGCTTATGGGTTTTATAGCCAGTTTCTCCATGCCAGTATTTGGCACACTCTCCTGTTGCTATGGTCTGCCTTATGTTGGCCAGGGGGTGATGTCCAGCTTCTGCTCATGTCATTTTTTCCCTGCCATCATGGAGCTTCTCTCTCAAGCCTATAAGCCAAAATAAACCAGTTTTTTTCCCCACAAGCTGCTCTTGGATGGGTGATTTCTAACAGCAATGTGAACCTGACTGCAATGCTATGGAAATCAATATGGAGATTCCTGGAAAGGATGAATGTAAAGCTACCAACAGACCCAATTATTCCCTTACTGGTATCTATCCTAAATGCTCCATGCTCAACCATGTTTATAGCTGCTCAATTCATAATAGCTAAGAACTGGAATCAGCCCAGGTGCCCATCATTGGATGACTAGATAATGAAGTTGTGGTAATTTAGACCATGGAATTCTACTCAGCAGTAAGAAAAAATGATACAGTGAACTTTGTAGAAAAATATAGAGATGTGGAACAGATCATACTCAGCAAACTCACACAATCACAGAAGGACAAATGCCATTTGGTTTCACTCATCTGTGGCTCCTAACCCTGCACCAGTTTGAGTTGCTGACATACCTGATAGGCAACTCATGGCTCAGACATTAGGGATGGAAGCTTTTGGGGGGGAGGAGAAGGGAAGGTGGGATAAAACAAACACAAAATTAAATCCAAAATGAACTGGTACCATAGAAACCTTTATCCTTGGAGAGATAGACTAAAAGATATTACTCTCAATAGGGATAAGGGGGGAGCACTGGAAAAGAAAAGCCCTGGAGAGGATGGGATAAAGCCTAACACTAAAAATATTTTGTTAGCCGGGCGTGGTGGCGCACGTCTTTAATCCCAGCACTCAGGAGGCAGAGGTAGGAGGATCGCCGTGAGTTCCAGGCCACCCTGAGACTCCATAGTGAATTCCAGGTCAGCCTGGGCTGGGTTAGAGTGAGACCCTACCTCGAAAAACCAAAAAAAAAAAAAAAAATTTTTTTGTTGTTGGACTGGAGATATGGCTTAGCAGTTAAGGCATTTGCCCGCAAAGCCAAAGGATCCCAGTTTGATTCTCCAGGACCCACATAAGCCAGATGCACAAGGGGGCACATGTATCCCTGGCATGCCCCCACACACTTTCTTTCTTTCTCTCTCTCTGCCTTTTTTTCTCTCTCTCAAATAAATAAATATTTTAAAAAAATTGTTGTTGTCTCTGGCCTGTAACTCCCAGTACCAGAAATCAGTTGCTATCCACAATGACCTATTGATCAGACAGATCTTTGAGGTGTCTAAAACAAGACAGGCTTCTGTGAAGACACTGTATGCTGTTGATACAGAGAATGAAGAGACCTTGCTGTGTTCTGGAAGAGAGCCAATACCCAGACAGCCTGTCTAGTGCTTGAAATCACTACATGATTTACAGGGGAAAGAGACCAAGAATGGTCTGAGCAACCAGAAGTCTAAGCTACTCAAAAGCAAACACCACAAAAAAAAAAAAAAAAAAAAGCAAACACCATGACAGGATGTACATGTCAGTGCAATAGTGGCACACAGCCTTGGTGGGTAACCAATAGCTTTCTGATTGGATAAGAGATCTGTTCAGTGTAAGAGAGCCCACATCTGGAATTGGGAACCAGATCAGAATCCTATGGAGACAAAGATTATGCTCTCCAGTGTCAAGCTATCACTAGTCTTTGGCTAAAAGAGGGGTTATATACATCACATTCTCCCTAAATTAACAATGCTTATCCTATTTAAACTATGCTGACTCACTCTCTGTTGGGAAAAAAATCTGTTCTTTTATCTTTTTGGTTTTTCAAGGTAGGGTCTCACTCTGTATTCTCTAGGTGGCCTCTAACTCACAGTGATCCTCCTACCTCTGCCTCCTGAGTGCTGGAATTAAAGGAATGTTCCACCATGCCTGGCTTGTTCTTCTTTTTGAGAAGGTAGCAAGACCCAAGGAGATAAACTACCCCTTGCACTTCAGCCAAGCCATAGCTGAAACTACAGAGGAATTGAAGAGATGAGCAAGAAAGCTGCTTCCATGGTGAACCTAACAATCAGCACCAGGGTGAAGGAGACAGACCCTGAAGACACTCAATACCTACCAAAGCAGAGAACCAGAGGCTCCTAAGAGCCCATCACTGAAGTAGATTTACAACCCACCCAACATGGCTCAGGGAATTTTGCAGAAGAGGGGGCAGAAAGAAAGTAAGATCCACAGGGTGAAACATCATGCCAAGAGGAATTCCCTACCCCCCCCCAAAAAAAAAAAACCTGACTGCTGCTCCTACAAGCCACATTTCACAACCTCATGGGGAATTGTCGGGAGCTGCAGCTTCTCTGAGACCTTGGGGACTGCAGCTGGTCTTTGACCTCTTGACACAGAGGCAATTAACTTAGGGTCTTGTTGAAACAGGCACCAGGCACAGAGGCCTTATCGTACGGCCTTGGAGAAGTGGGCACCAGACACAGAGGCATAAATTATTATATGACCCTGGTGAAGCTGACTTTAGGCACATAGGCATTGCTGAAAAAAGTTTTCTTTTCTGTATATAAGCTTGTGTTTGCCTGAATAAACCTGAGCCTTGATCAGAACTTGTCTTGGCTCCATTCCTTGTGTTCTTGTCTCAGATTCATTCCCACTCCCTCCTTCGAGGTCTGTTTTGACTCGTGCCGCAGGCCGGCACAGGGAATACATGTAACCCCACTGAGGAGGGTCCCCTTAAATGAAAAGGGTTGGGGAGATGACTTAGCTATTTAAGATGCTTGCCTGCAAAGCCTAAGGACCCATATTTGACTCTCCAGATCCCATGTAAGCCAGGTGCACAAAGGTGAGGCAAGTGCAAGATTTCACATGCCCACTAGATGGCACAAGCATCTAGAGTTCAACTGCAGTGGCTGAGGCCCTGGGGTGCCAATTCCCTCTCTGTCTCCCTGTCTCACTCTTACTGTTGCTCTCTCTAAAATAAAAAATAAAAAATTGTTTTATAAAAAGGCTGGGCATGGTGGTTCACACCTTTAATCTCAGCACTTGGGAGGCAGAGATAGGAGAATCACCATGAGTTTGAGACCATCCTAAGAATACATAGTGAATACCAGGTCAGCCTGGACTAGAATGAAACCCTACCTCCAAAAACAAAACAAAGCAAAAAAAATTATTAAAAAATTAAAAGGCTGGGTGTAGTTTAATGCAATCCCCATCAAAATTCCAATGGAATTCTTCATGGAAATAGAAAAACAATCCAAAAATTCATTTGGAATCACAAAAAACCTCAAATATCTAAAACAATTTTGAGCAATCAAAATAAGGCTGGTGGTATCACCATACCTTTTATTTTAACCTATATTACAGAGCCACAGTGGAAAAAAAAAACCCAGCATGGTACTGGCACAAAAACAGAGATGTAGATCAATGAAACAGAATAGAGGACCCAGATGTAAGTCTGGGTAGCTGATATTTGACAAAAATGCCAAAACCACTCATTGGAGAAAAGACAGCCTCTTCAGCAAATGGTGGTAGAAAAACTGGATATGTATCTGTAGAAAGATGAAAATAGAACCTTCTCTCTCTCCATGCAGAAGAATTAAGTCCAAATGGATCAAAGACCTTAATATCAGACCTGAAACTCTGAAACTGCTAGAGGAAAAAGTAGGGAAACCCTTCAACATTTTGCTCTTGGCAAAGACTTTCTGAGTACAACCCCAAATGCTCAGGCAATAAAACCACAGATTAACCACTGGGACCTCATGAAATTACAAAGATTTTGTATGGCAAAGGGCACTGTGAATAAAGCAAAGAGGCAACCTACAGAATGGGAAAAAAATCTTTGCCAGCTATACATCTGATAGAGGATTAATATCTAGGATATACAAAGAACTCAAAGTTAAATAATAAGAAATCAGACAAGCCAATTAAAAAATGGGCTATGGAACTAAATAGAGAGTTCTCAAAAGAAGAAATATGGATGGCATATAAGCATCTAAAAAAATGTTCTACATCCCTAGTCATCAGGGAAATGTGGATTAAAACCACGTTGAGATTCCATCTCACTCCTGTCAGATTGGCTACCATCATGAAAACAAATGACCATAAATGCTGGCAAGGATGTGGAAAAAGAGGAACCCTTCTACATTGTTGGGGGAATGCAATTTGGCCCAGCCATTGTGGAAATCAGTGTGGAGGTTCCTAAGACAGCTAAAAATAGATCTGCCATATGACCCAGCTATAGCACTCCTAGGCATATATCCTAAGGACTTGTCTCATTACCTTAGAGATACTTGCTCAACCATGTTTATTGGTGCTCTATTCACAATAGCTAGGAAATGGAACCAGCCCTAGATTTCTCTAATCTGATGAGTGGATAATGAAGATATGGCACACTTACACAATGGAGTTCTACTCAGCGGTAAAGAAAAATGAAGTTGCCGGGCATGGTGGTGCACGCCTTTAATCCCAGCACTCAGGAGGCAGAGGTAGGAGGACCACCATGAGTTGGCGGCCACCCTGAGACTACATAGTGAATTCCAGGTCAGCCTGGACTAGAGTGAGACCCTACCTTGACAAACAAAAGAAAGATCCACATTAGCCAGATGCACAAGGGGGTGCATGCTTCTGGAGTTCATTTGCAGTGGCTGGAGGCCCTGGCATGCCCATTCTCTCTCTCTTTCTCTCCCTCCCTCTCTCTCTGTCAAATAAATAAAAAATAAAAATACATATGAACAAGAACAAGAACAACAACAACAACAACAACAAAGCCACGCTGCATGCAGTTCAATGGGAGAGGGAGAAATCACCAGTGAAGATACTCAACAGCGGACACTGCAAGCCTTATATTTGGTCAGCCAGGCCAAGTGAGCCAACAGGTGCAATAGTGGCACATCTGTTATGGGGGAAACCAACCTCCCTCTAATTGGACTAGAGGCCCACTCCATGGGAGGGAATATGTCCCTGATAGTAAAAACCTACAACAGGGGTAGTCATGAGCCCTAGGGGTGTAATGTCTGGTTAAATGTGTATATTGTGCTCACCAAACTGCCCAGTAAGTACTTCTCTTAATGTTCATACCCATACATTAATGCTACTCTCACTTTTGGTTAGAGAACCTTCACTTATCAGATGGCAGTGACCTTGGGATGGCTCCGAAGGCACTATGGTGCTGAGAAGAATTGACTGTGGGGGCTCAGCACCGACATATCTCTGTCACACCTTTTAAAGCTCAGGTTCCATTGCAAAAGAGGTGGTGGAAAGAATGTAAGAGCCAAAGGAAGGGTAGGACTCCTTACAATGTGCTCCTCTAGACACAAAATGGCCTGGATATCCATGACCTCACAGTGCCTGACACTACCTACACAATACTATCATAACAGGAGGAAAAGTGATGACATCAAAATAAAAAGAGAGACTGATTGAGAGGAGGAGGGGATATGATGGAGAGTGGAGTTTCAAAGGGGAACGTGGGGGGAGGGAGGGAACTACCATGGGATATTGTTTACAATTATAAAAGTTGTCAATAAAAAATAAACTAAAAAAAATTTTAAAAAAATCTGGCTGTAGTAGTGCTTGACTTTAATCCCAGCATTTGGGAGGCAAAGGTAGGAGGATTGCCACGAGTTCAAGGTTACCCTGATACTACATAGTGAATTCTAGGTCAGGCTGAGGTACAGCGAGACCCTACCTCAAAAAAACAGAACCAAAAAGAAAAGGATTTATAAGACCAGAAAAATAATAGCTTCCCCACTAGGTCCTATGACTTCCCCAGCCATGGGCTTTTGACCAGGTTTACAATATCACACATGGGTTCTGTCCTGTGGAGAGGGCTTCAAAATCAATCAGAAAGTGGTTGATTACCTCTATAACAGAGTTTCTGCTACTGTACCAGTGGGATCATCTTACCTGGAAGGTCCATAAAATGAATAAGATGTTGACAATAATTCTGTCACAAGAGCCTGCATAGCACCTGCCAGGCCTAGTTAGGACTTGCGATAGGAGGATGCTAAAGCTTATTACCAGCTTGATTTCTCCATGTCTTGTGACCAAAGCCTAAGGTACCTTTAGCAATAAAATTTTACTATCTAGTTCAGGTGGGTAAGCAACACCAGTGGCAAATGTCTATTTTTTGGTGGCTTCAGAGGCCCCTTGATGAACAATTTAGAGGTAACTAGATCACCAATGGAACTGCGATTTATTATTTATTTATTTATTTATTTATTTATTTATTTATTTTCATTTCTCAAGGTAGGGTCTCACTCTAGCTCAGGCTGACCTGAATCTCATTCTGTAGTCTAGAACTCACAGCGATCCTCCTACCTCTGCCTCCCAAGTGCTGGGATTAAAGGCATGTGCCACCACGCCCGGCCATAATTTTTATTTAATAACTGATGACTTCTGGAAGCAGCTTTATCCCACCCATATAGAGTATCTCCATTCAAAATAATTTTTACAGTTTTATTTTATTATTTATTTATTTATTTATTTGGGTTTTCGAGGTAGGGTCTCACTGTAGCCCAGGCTGACTTGGAATTCACTATGTATTCTCAGGCTGGCCTGAAACTCATGGTGATCCTCCTACCTCTGTCTCCTGAGTGCTGGGATTAAGGCATGTGCAACCACACCCAATTTACAATTTAATTTTTTAAAAGATTTTAATTATTATTTATTTATTAGAAACAGAGGAAGAGAGAGAGAGAGAGAGAAATAGAGGGAAAATAGGAGTGCCAGAGCCTCTAGCCACTGCAAATGAACTCCACATGCATGCGCCACCTTGTGGATCTGGCTTACGTGGGACCTGGAGAATCAAACCTGGGTCCTTAGGCTTCACAGGCCTGCACCTTAACCACCAAGCCATCTCTCCAGCCCAAAACCACTTTTTTTTGTGTGTGTGGGGGGGTTCGAGGTAGGGTCTTGCTCCAGGCCAGGCTGACCTGGAATTAGTCTCAGGGTGGTCTTGAACTCATGGCGATCCTCTTACCTCTGCCTCTGGAGTGCTGGGATTAAAGGAGTGTGCCACTGTGGAGAGCGGGTGTGGATGGCCACCCGGGCTTCCTGCCAAGTCTCCGCGAGTATGGCGGCCATTACAAGATGGCACCTGGGCTGGCTGCCAAGTATCATGACTAAGCATCACTTCCTGCTTCCCCTTCGTACACACTGCAAAGTGCGCATGTACAGCGCTATGTATGATTAGATCACCATCAGGTGGTTGACTGCGCCCTGTTGCTTACGCCCACGTGGCAGCTGCTGATTAGGTTAGGCGGGCTATTTAAAGGGAGGAGGGCTTGTTATCAGGGCCCCACACCCAGATGTCAAGGATTCCTGAATAAACTGCTTCGAGAAGGGTTCCGATTGCCGTTGCCTTATTCTGCTGGACGGGAAGGGTAGCGACATGCCACCACACCCAGCCAATTTAAATTTTGTTTTGTTTTGTTTTTTTGAGGTAGGGTTTCACTCTAGTCCAGGCTGACCTGGAATTCAGTATGCAGTCTCAGGGTGGCCTCGAACTCATGGTGATCCTCCTACCTCTGCCTCCCAAGTGCTGGGATTAAAGGCATGTGCCACGATGCCTGGCTCCAGCCTGTAATTTTTTATAGATCTGATTATTTTTTTTCCAAAAAAAGAAAAAGAGCAAAATAAAATACGCATGATACTATAAAGACATAAAAGCAAGGCTGGAAGGGCTGGAGAGATGGCTTAGAGGTTAAGGCATTTGCCTGTGAAGCCAAAGGACCCAGGTTTGATTCCCCAGGACCCACTTAAGCCAGATGCACAAGGGGCACATGCGTCTGGAGTTCATTTGCAGTGGCTAGAGGCCCTGGCATGCCCATTCTCTCTCTGTCTGCCTCTCTTCTCTCTCTTTCTCTGTGCTTGCAAATAAATAAATAAAATAAAATAAAAAAGCAGGAAATAAAATAAAAAAGCAGGGCTGGAAAGATGGCTCAGTGGTTAAGTGCACTTCCTCTGCCTGCAAGAGGGCCCATATAAAACAGCTGGGGGTGGCCACGCCCATCTGTAATCCCAGCCCAGCAGAAGCTAAAACTGGAGAATGAACTAGTGAAAGGAGATGCTTGCTTGAAACAAGATCAGGTAGAGGAACAATGAAGCTGGCAATCCATCCACTGGAGCCTCCCAGGCCAGCTTAGCAGGCAAGCATATAGGAGTGCTGCAAGGTCATATACCCAAGCATACACCACAAATGCATACTACACACTGCAGCACCTACACACACAAACAAAAAAGGTGGCACTGAAGAAGAGATGGCTCAGTGATTAAAGGTGCTTGCTTGCAAAGTTTGATGGCATGGATTCCCAGGTAAAGGCAGATGCACAAAGTGGCATATGTGTCTCCCTTGCAATAATAAATAAAATATTTTTCAAAATGAAAGCAAACCCCCGGGTACTTTTATTTTTTGTCTAATTTAATAAATATATTTTAAGTATAAGAATACCCCCCAAACTAATATAGAACATAAGGCAGGAAGAAAGGACAGGACAGAAAGGAGAGGATTGGTTATTAGATTTTTCAGAACACAGATTGTCCAGAATAAAATTCTTTTTTTTTTTGTTTTTGTTTTTTTGAGGTGGGGTGTCACTTTAGCCCAGGCTGACCTGGAATTCACTCTGTATTCTCAGGGTGGCCTAGAACTCACAGAAGATCTTCCTGATCATCCTACCTAAGCCTCCAGAGTGATGGGATTAAAGGCCTGTGCCACCATTCCTGGCCAAAATAAAATGCTTCCAAAAAGTAATCTCATGGGCTGGAGGGATGGCTTAACAGTTAGGGCGTTTGCCTGCAAAGCCAAAGGACCTCGGTTCGATTCCCCAGGACCCACGTTAGCCAAATGCAGAAGGGGCGCACACATCTGGAGTTTGTTTGCAGTGGCTGGAGGCCCTGGCACGCCCATTCTCTCATTCTGTCTCCCTTTCTCTGTCAAATAAATAAAAATATTTTTTTTTAAAGTAACCTCAGCCAGGCATGGTAGTGCAGGCCTTTAATCCCAGCACTTGGGAGGCAGAGGTAGGAGGACCACCATGAGTTCGAGGCCACCCTGCGACTACATAGTGAATTCCAGGTCAGCCTGGGCTAGAGTGAGACCCTACCCTGAAAAACAAAACCAAAAAAAAAAACAAAAAAAAAGTAATCCCCTCTCATGGTAATGACGAATAGAGCTGTATAAATTGAGGGTTACTGAGAGGTGACGAATAAAGCTTTCACACGAGAAAATGGAACAGTTTTCTCACATATTCTGCTGCCTGAACTCAACCTCCTCAGACTGGCTCCTCTGGGACCAGCAGTCAAAGGGAAATATTGGAAATTTTAGTGGTATTTTCTTTTAGTTTTGGTGGAGTACAGAAAGCTTAAATTATATTAGGTCACAAAGCTAGAAATTGCTGGCATCATGGGATGGAGAGATGGTTTAGTAATTAAGGTGCTTGCCTGTGAAGCCTAAGGACCCATGTTCGACTCCCCAGATCCCATGTAAGCCAGACACACAAGGTGGTGCACCTGTCTGGAATTCGATTGCGGTGGCTGGAGGCTCTGTCATGCCAATATTCTGCTTTTCTCTCTCTCATAAAAAAAGAAAACACAAAAGAGAAAATGATGGCATCAATAATCACACATTTCATCTTATTTTCAGTCAAGGTTAAGCCAGGACACCTGGCAAGTAAGAGAGTAGCAAAACAGACTCAGAGTTTGCTAAATTTTAAAAACATTTAAATTTTTTGGAAGTTGACATGGGGTGAGCAAGTAAAATTCAGAGCTTCCCAAGTGTAAATGGACTCTGCCTCCAGAGTAAAACTAATCAGAAACAGTCATCCAGATAATGGCAGAGGATCTTGTCTTTCTTAAATGTTTTGACAAAATTGCCACAATCCAAGCTTGTGGCCAACTCCAGCTGCATGTGGGAGCCTAAAAGTGACTAGGAGATTGATGTAAACTAGCCTCAGGTGGGATGTGTCCTCAGGCGACTGTGTCAAGTAAAAGACATGTCAATTATTAAGAAATGAAATTATATCTGTACTTCATGCCCAGTTTAAAAGAATAACCCCCCAAAAAATAAATAAATAAAAGAATAACCCCAGATAATGTAAGGACTTAAATGCTAAGATAGGAAGCAGCACTCCCAATAGACTGAGTGCTTTAGAGCTCAGGGCAGAGAAGGATTTTTATTTGTTTGCCAACATAGATGGAGAATGAAAATGGATGCACCACGGTCTCTTGCTGCTGCAAATGGACTTGATGCATGCATCACTTTGTGATGGATGTGGCTTTACATGAGTACTGGGGAATTGAGACCAGACCAGCAGGCTTTGCAAGCAAGTGCCTTTAACCACTGGGCAATCTCCTAGAGAGAGATTTCTTAAGCCAGAGAGTGAGCATTATAAAAATTGGTAAATATTGGGCTGGAGAGATGGCTTAGCGGTTAAGCGCTTGCCTGTGAATCCTAAGGATCCCGGTTCGAGGCTCGATTCCCCAGGACCCATGTTAGCCAGATGCACAAGGGGGCGCACGTGTCTGGAGTTCGTTTGCAGGGCTGGAAGCCCTGGCGTGCCCATTCTCTCTCTCTCTCTCTCTCTCTGCCTCTTTCTCTGTCTGTCGCTCTCAAATAAATAAAGTAACAAAATAAATAAATAAAGATTGGTAAACATGACTTTATTTTGAAAGAGAGAAAGAGAGGGAACTGACACGTCAGGGCCTCCAGCCACTGCTCACTTGCATCACCTTGTATGTCTGGCTTACATGGGATCTAGAAAGTTGAACATGGGTCCTTAGGCTTTGCAGGCAAGTGCCTTAACCACTAAAACATCTCTCCAGCCCTATATTGAGATTTTTTTTTTTTAAAAAGACGCCTTAAAGATGAAAAGACAATTTAGTCTGAAAGAAGAAACTCATGAACACATAACTGAAACAGGAGTAGTGAGATATTTAGAAACAGTAAGGAGTCAGCCTCTTGCTGCTGCAAACAAACTTCAGGCATATGTACCTCTTTGTGCATCTGGCTTTACCTGGGTACTAGGGAATCAAACCTGGGCCAGCAGGCTTTGCCAGCAAGCACCTTTAACTGCTGAGCCAATCACCCCAGCCCCAAGACTTAAAAAAAAAAAAATGGGCTGGAGGGATGGCTTAGCGGTTAAGGCACTTGTCTGCAAAGCCAAAGGTCCTAGGTTTGATTCCCCAGGACTCACGTAAGCCATATGCACAAGGTGGTACATGCGTCTGGAGTTCTTTTGCAGTGGTTGAAGGCCTGGGTGCATCCATTCTCCCTCTCTTTCTCTCACTTTTTTTTTTCTTTCAATTTTTCGAGGTAGGATCTCACTCTAGCTCAGGGTGACCTGGAATTCACTATATGGTCTCAGGCTGGCCTTGAACTCACGGCAATCCTCCTACCTCTGCCTCCCAAGTGCGTGGCGCCACCACGCCCGGCTTTTTCCCTCTTTCTTAAATAAATAAAATTAAATTTAAAAATTGTTTTTTGTTGTTGTTTGTCAAGGTAGGGTCTCACTCTCAAAAATTGTGTTTTAAAATGAAAGGGAAGTAGAAATATCCACTAAAACTAGATTCTAGTAGCTCCTCTCCTAGGCGTTTTGGTTTAATTTTGCTACGCTGGGGATCGAACCCAGGGTCTCACATGTGCATAGCACACACCACCACCACCCAGTTACATCCTCAGTATTGTACTGAAAGCTGCTGAAGCCTCGAGGATGAGGATGACGGTCATTTCCCACTTTATGCAAATCACTGAAATTTTCCATTAAAATGTGTTTTAAAACAAACACAACTAAGGTGCTGAAGGTGATTCCGACCAATAGGTCACCAAAGTAAGTTTGAGGCTCCGCGACAACACGGAGGCCTGCGGGCCTGCGATGCGCCTTCTGGCCACGAGGGGGCGCCCGGCCGCCGCACGGGGCGGGGCTGGCCGGTGGGTCTTAAGCCGGCGGCCTGGAGGCCGGGCCGGGCGCTCCGCCAGCCCGGGCACCATGGCTGTCCCTGACGCTGCTGCGCCGGCAGAGCCCGACGGGCACACGGAGGCCCCCTCCGCGGAGAGGCTGCTCAGCGTGCTGCCCGCGTCGCCGAGGATTCGTGTCAGGCCCTGGTGGTTTCCCGCGCAGGAGCTGAGCGCCCCTCTGGTGTTCCACCTGGAGGCCTGGGTGGCGGACAGGATCTTCGGTGAGCATCCCCGGCCCGCCCAGCCCCGCGAGGCCAGCCCTCAGCTCCTCCCTTCCCCGCTGACGTTCCCTGCTTTGACTCCTCACTGCGAGCCCTGCCACGGCTCAGAGTCCTTACCTGGTCAGGCCCGGACCGAGCTGTGATCCCAGAAATGGAGTGGATGAGCCAGGCTTTGCTGAGCGTGGACACCGTGGATTCTGGAAAGCTAGCGGAAATCTCCATTTTTGGACGGCCTGGTGTACAGAACCGAGTGAGGAGCATTCTCTTGAACCTGGCGTCGTGGCACCTTGAACAACAGGTCCAGCGAGGTGAGAGCTTGACAGTCCACTCCAAGAGGCCTCAGGTGATCCCTGTACCCTGTGGCTTCTCCCCAGCCTCCCTGAACTTTCTCACAATTTCTTGCTATTCCCAAATCCCAGGAAACTGCATAAGGGCCCCTAGGATGACCTTGAGAAAGAAAGTGGAGGTCAGACCCCAGATCCATTCGTGTCCATCACTGCCTGTCAGTCTTTGGAGGGATACGTAGCTATTTCCAGGGGCCCGCTCAGGACCTCAGCTCTTAAAAACAATGTTGCTGGATCTCCGTGCCCTTCCTCTTAATCTCAGTAGTTCGAACATCCCTCCTAGCAGATGGTTCATATTAACTGCTTATCTTCCAGTTAGGATAAAACAACTTGAGGAGTTTCTGAAGTTCCGTGCCTCAAGGCCAGAGGCTCCCAGCTTCCTGTTTAATACCACAGAATCTCAGGAGCGTCATGAGGACAGCGCTTCTACTACAGAAGTTAGAGAAATATATTAAATCACTGTATTTTTTTTTCTGTGCCTTCATGAATAGTGACCTCTTTTCAAATAAGTTTGTAGAACTATTAATTATAGAAATGACTTTTGTGTGGCATAAGGATTTTTGCTCACCTAAAATAAAGCAAATTTATAAAAATATTGACTGCTCACGTGTACATGTGAAGGGTGGGTAGGTTGATATCAGTATGTTTTGAGGTTTCATTATTTGTGACAAGCTCTCTATGTCCACACAGCCCTCTGAGGCAGTCACTTTGAAGCCAGTAGCTTAACCTGGCAGACCAAGTGTGTGGTGCCTTGGAGTTCATCATACCCCCCTGAAGAATGGGGGCAAACTGAAAGGGTCAGCACTTGTTATGCCAGTGCTATCATTCACCACAAAGAGCCAGGGTCCCAGGCTTTTTGCCTGTGGAGGATGTTCTTGTGCCTAGTGATGCCTCCCAGGTGTTCTTCATGGATCAGGCTGCTTTCCCTTTACCCACCACACAGTAATGACTGGTCTGAAAGATAGCATCTTCCCTTGCTGTGGCCACTTTCAGAAAGTAGGTTCTCAGGCCAGGAAGTACAAGAGCTCAGTGGATTTAGACACAATTGGGAGGTTGACTTGAGATTTTGTTTTCAGGTAGGGTCTCACTTTAGCCCAGGATGACCTAAAACTCTGTAGTCTCAGGCTGGCCTCAAACAATCCTATAACTGCCTTCCAAGTGCTGAGATTAAAGGCGTGGCCCACCTAGGCCAGACTGACCTGGAATTCACTATGTAATCTCAGGGTGGCCTGGAATTCATGATGATCCTCCTACCTCTGCCCCCCCAGTACTGGGATTAAAGGTGTGCGCCACCACGCCCGGCTCAACTTTTGAATTTTTTTAAACGTTAAAGAATATCGCATCCTTGGAGTTCTACCTCACAGAAGTCTTTATACTTGAACATTGCCTCATTTTAATCAACTTTTCTTTGTTCACTCCTATCATGGCTTCTTACAACTCTAAAGATCATTTTTGGCAGTACTTAGGAGTTGAATTTACTATGTAAGAAGATTTTTTTTAAATTTTTATTTTTTGAGGTAGGGTCTCACTCTAACCCAGGATGACCTGGAATTCACTATGTACTCTCAAGGTGGCCTTAATCTCCCAGGGATCCTCCTACCTCTGCCTCCTCAGTGCTGGATTAAAGGCATGTGCCACCACGCCTTGCTTAAGATTTTTATCTGAGCTTTTGTAACAGTGGTCCATTATTATCCACCCTCTTATGTCCCAAAATTTTTTTATTTTTAGTTTTTGGTTTTTCGAGGTTAGGGTCTCACTCTAGCCCAGGCTGACCTGGAATTCACTGTCTTCTCAGGGTAGCCTCGAACTCACAGCAATCCTCCTACCTCTGCCTCCTGAGTGCTGGGATTAAAGGCATGCGCCACCATGCCCGGCCTTCTCAAAATTTTTTGCACAATATTTGAATAATCTATGTGATTACTCATACTTGCTAACAGCAAAGAGAGTTATCAATTGCATTACTTCCAGATTAACCAGGATGAAGAAGAGAAGGAAGATGAGGATTATTAAAACACTGGTCTGGGAGCCAGGTGTGGTTGCACACGATTTTAGTCCCAGCACTTGGAAGGCTGAGGTAGGAGGATTGCTTTGAGTTTGAGGCCACCCTGAATAGTAAATTCCAGGTCAGCCTGTGCTAGAGTGAAACCTTGCCTCAACAAAACAAAATAAACAAATCTACTGGTCTGGAATATTTTGTATGAATTCATAGATAAAATTTAGGAAAAAAATTTTGCAGGCTCGTGAGATGGCTTTAGATATTTAGGACTTGTTAGCAAAGCCTAATGACCAGGGTTCAATTGTCCAATATCCACGTAAAAGCCAGGTGCACAGAGTGGCGCATGCATCTGTGGTGCATCTGCAGAGGCCGGAGGCCCTGTGTAACAGCCTGCAAAACCAAAAGACCTAGGATTGATTCCCCAGGACCCATGTAAGGTAGTGCATATGTCTGGAGTTCATTTGCAGTGGCTGAAGGTCTGGTGCAACCATTCTCTCTCTCTCTCTCTCTTTATCTGCTTATTTCTCTCTCTCTCAAATAAATAAAATAAATATTCGGGGCTGAAGAAAAATACAAACAAACAATAAATAAAAACTTAAAAAAAAAACAGGCATATTGGTGTATGCCTTTAATCCCAGCACTTGAGAGGCAGAGGTAGGAGGATCACTGCGAGTTTGAGGACACCCTGAGACTATATAGTGAATTCCAGGTCAGTTTGGGCTAGAGTGAAACCCTATCTTAAAAAAAAAAAGTTTTTATTTATCTACCTATTTATTGAGAGAGAGAAAGAGGCAGATAGAATGGGTGTGCCAGGGCCTCTAGCCACTGCAAACAAACTCCAGACACATGCACCACTTTGTGCATCTGGCTTACATGGGTTCTGGGGAATCAAACCTGGGTTCTTTGGCTTCATAGGCAAGCACCTTAGCTGCTAAGCCATCTCTCCAGTCTGCTTAACATATCTTTAGCTGGAATTCCCCAAACACATCTTAGGGCTGGACTCTAGGATCTGCCCATACTGACACCTCTAGCCAGGCAGTTACAAGCTTGAAAAAAACTCTGTATCTATTGGGGAATATCCATTCAACTACCACACCCTAGCATGCCCATTCTGTTTGTCTGTTTCTCTTCTTTCTCTCTGCAAATAAATAGATAAAAATGTTTAAAGCATTTAAAAAATATATTTTATTTATTTGAGAGAAAGAGAGAGAGAGAATGGGCACACCAGGGCCTCCAGCCACTGCAAACGAATTCCGGATGCATGCGCCCCCTTGTGCATCTGGCTTACATGGGTCCTGGAGAATGGAACCGGCATCCTTTGGTTTTGCAGGCAAATGCCTTAACCGCTAAGCCCAGCATTTTTTTTTTTTTACATAGGAATGCTTTTGTTTTATGGAGTTAAGTCAATTACAGTTTCTTCTGGTTTCCCAGATGCCTAGCCCATCCTTTTAAACTTAGGAGCTCTTGGTTTTTCTTGTAGAAGTTTGTCAGGTTTTTTTTTTTTTTTTCTGGTGGAAATTTGACAGAATCATTAAAACATTCTTTTAATTTATTATGAGAGAGAGAGAGAGAGACAGAGACAGAGAGAGAGAGACAGGCAGATAGAGAACAGGCATCTCCAGAGCCTCCAGCCACTGCAAACGAACTCCAGATGCATGCACCACCTTATGTATCTGGCTTTCCAGGGTCCTTGGGAATTGAACCTGAGATTTTTGGCTTTGCAGGTGAGCACCTTAACTGATAAGCCATCTCTCCAGCCCCTATTTTGTAACTTTTTATTGACAGCTTCCATAATTTTAGACAATAGACATGATAATTCCTTCTTCCACTTCCCCCCTCACAGATCCGCCCTCCATCTTATCCCCTCCCTCTCTCAATTATTCTCCTTATTTTGATTTATTTGTTTTGTCATTATCTTTTCCTCCTATTGTGAAGGTCTTTTGTAGGTAGTGCCAGGCACTGTGAGGTCATGGATACCCAGGCCAATTTGTGTCTGGAAGATTGCATTATAAGCAGTCCTACCCTTTGGCTCTTACATTCTTTCTGCCACCTCTTCCACAATGGACCCTGAGCCTTGGGAGCTGTGATAGAGATGTCTTAGTGCTGAACACTCCACTGTCACTTCTTCTCAGCACTATGGTGACTTTTGAGTCATCCCAGTGGTCATTGCCATCTGAAAAGAGAAGTTTCTCTAACCAAAAGTGAGAGTGGCATTAACATATGGGTATAAGCCTTAAGAAAACTGTTTACAGGGGTGGAGAGATGGCTTAGTGGTTAAGGTGCTTGCCTGCGAAGCCTAAGGACCCACGTTTGATTCCCCAGGACACACAAGAGCTAGATGCACATGGTGGCACATGCGTTTGGAGTTCATTTGCAGCAGCTGGAAGCCCAGGCATGCCCATTCTCTGCCTTTCTCTCTCAAATAAACAAATATATTTTGCCGGGTGTGGTTGCACATGTCTGTAATCCCAGCACTCGGGAGGCAGAGGTAGGAGGATTGCTGTGAGTTCAAGGCCACCTTGAGACTACATAGTGAATTCCAGGTCAGCCTGGGCTAGAGTCAGACCCTACCTCGAAAAAGGAGAAAAAAAAAAAAACAAAACAAAAAAAAAAGGAAAGCGCTTACAGGGCAGTTTGATAGGTATAATATATGCATTTAGCCAGAAAGAAGTAGTCTTTACTCCCTTAGGGCTCATGACCTCCCCCTCCATAGGCTTTTGACTAGGTTTTCAGCTGTCTTTAAGGCTTGTAACATGGCATCACTATTGCCAGCTTTCTCTATATTTCTGCAGAAACACATTCAGAGAAGCAGACTAACTGGCTGGCTTTTGACTAGGTTTTCAGTACCAGGTATGTATTCTCTCCCATGGAGTGGGCTCTAGTCTAATTAGAAAGCAGTTGGTTTCTCCCATAACAGAAATGCTGCTATTGTGCCAGTTCGCACATTTGGCCTGGCTGGCCAATTTTAAGGCTTGCAGCATCCACTGCTGTTTAATACCATTGATAACTTCTGTCTCCTATAGGGCTGCATGCAGTATATCTTTTTCCAGCTTTCTATCAGTTGGTCTACAGGGAGGAGGTTTTCAGTTCATCTCCAGCTTGATTTCTCAGTGACCTGCAGCCTAAGCATGTGGAGTCTTCAGCAATAGGCTCTTACTGTCTAGTTCTGGTGGGAAACTAAGAGCCTTGACAATGGCCTGTAATTGTTTTTATTATATATTTATTTATTTATTGACAACTTCCATAATTGTAAACAATATCCCATGGTAATTCCTGCCCTCCCCCCACTTTTCCCTTTGGAACTCCACTCCCCATCATATCCCCTCCCCCTCTCAATCAGTCTCTTATTTTGATGTCATGATCTTTTCCTCCTATTATGATGGTCTTATGTAGGTAGTGTCGGGCACTGTGAGGTCATGGATATCCAGGCCGTTTTGTGTCTGGAGGAGCACGTTGTAAGGAGTCATACCCTTCCTTTGGCTCTTACATTCTTTCTGCCTCCTCTGCCACAATGGACCCTGAGCCTTAGAAGGTATGATTGAGGTATTTCAGTGCAAATCACTCTGTCACTTCTTCTCAGCACCATGGTGCCTTCTGAGTCATTCCAAAGTCACTGGCATCTGAAAAGAGAAGGTTCTGTAACCAAAAGTAAAAGTAGCATTAATTTATGGGTATGAACATTAAGAGAAGTGCCTACTGGGCAGTTTGGTGAGCATAGTATATACATTAACCAGATAGCAGCAGGCGTTACACCCCTACAGCTCATGACTACCCTGTGGTAGTTTTCAGTATCAGGGATATATTCCCTCTCGTGGAGTGGGCCTCCAATCCAATTAGAAGGCGGTTGGTTTTCCCCATAACAGACGTGCCACTATTGCACTCGCTGGCTCATTTTGCCTGGCTGGCCAAATATAAGGCTTGCAGTGTCCACTGGTGAATATCTTCACTGGTGATTTCTCTCTCATTGAACTGCATGCAGTGTGGCTTTTTCCAGCTTTCTGTCAGCTGGTCTACATGGAGGAGGTTTTTAGCTCAGCTCCAGCAGGATTTCTCAGTGACCTTATAGCCCAAGTATGTGGAGTCTTCAGCAATAGGGTCTTACCATCTATTCCTGGTGGGAAACCAAGGGCCTCGGCAATGGCCTATAATGTTTTGGGGGCATCAGGGACCTCCCTGGCTAACAACTCACTGGAAGGTATCCCATTCCTGGCACTGAAAATTTTCTAGTAACAATTTATGGCTCCTGTGTGTTCTGTTGTCCAAAAGCCTGTAATGTTTTGGGGCCATCAGAGTTAGGATGCTTCCTTGGCCAACAACTTACTGGAAGGTATCCCATCCCCAGCTCTGAAATTTTCCTAGTAACAAACTATGGCTTCTTGGTACACCATTATCCAAAGAAGAAGGTTTCCATATGGCTTATTCATAACATCTTATTTTTTTTTTGTTGTTGTTGTTTTAGGTAGGGTCTCACTCTGGCCCAGGCTGACCTGGAATTAACTATATAGTCTCAGGGTGGCCTCAAACTCTCAGCAATCCTCCTACCTCTGCCTCCCGAGTGCTGGGATTAAAGGGGTGTGCCACCATGTTTGACACATCTTAAATTTTTATTAACCCTCTTCCCACCCTGCCTTTACTCAACCCCTTCCCCTTGACCTCACTTAGGACACTGAACCTCCAGTAATCTGTTCATGTACTTACATATATACAATACCCTCCACTTAAGTCCTCCCCTCTCCTTCTTCCCTTATAGCCTCTTTCTAGTTTCCTGGCCTCTACTACTGATTTACTCCAACTCACATACAAATCTAAACGTTTAAGCTGGGTGTGGTGGCACATGCCTTTAATCCCAGCACTTGGAAGGCAGAGGTAAGAGAATTGCTTTGAGTTTGAGGCCACCCTGAGACTACATAGTTAATTCCAGGTCAGCCTGGGCCAGAGTGAGACTCTACCTCAAAAAAAAAAAAAAACAAAAAAAACAAAAAAAAAACACAAACAAACAAACAAACAAATCTAAACATTTTTAACTAGGATCCAATTATGAGAGGGAACATGCAGTGTTTGGCTTTCTGGGCCTGGGTTACCTCATTTAGTATAAATCCTTTCCAGATCCATCCATTTCCCTGAAAATTTCATAATTTAATTTTTCTTTACCAAGAATAGAACTCCATTGTATACATGTACCACACCTTCATTATCCATTTATCAGTTGAGGGCCATCTAGGCTGGTTCTATTTCCTAACTATTGTGAATAGAGCAGCAATAAATGTGGATGAGCAAGTATCTCTAAGGTCTAGAGTGCTTAGAATATAATGTCAAAGAGTGCTATAGCTGGGTCATATGATAAATCTATTTTTAGCTGTCTCAGGAACCTCCACACTGAGTTCCATAATGGCTGTACCAGTTTACATTCCCACCAACAATGTAGAAGGGTTCCTCTTTAATCCACATCTTCATCAGCCTTATTGTCATTTGTTTTCTTGATGATAGCCATTATGACAGGAGATGGAATCTCAAAGTAGTTGAAATTTGCATTTCTCTGATAGCTAAGAATGTAGAACATGTTTTTAGATTGTTATAGGCCATCTATATTTCTTTTAGTTCCATAGCCCATTTTTTAATTGGGTTGCTTGATTTATTAGTTCTTTGAGTTCTTTGTATATCCTAGATATTAATCTCTGTCAGATGTATAGCTGGCAAAGATTTTCTCCCATTATGTAAGTTGCCTCTTTGCTGTACTCACAGTGTTCTTTGCTGTGCAAAAGCTTTGTAATTTCATGAGACCCCAGTGGTTGATTAGTGGTTTTACAACTGGGCTTATATTCAGAAGGTTATTGTGTATACTGATATGTTGAAGTGTTTTCCCTACCTTTTCCTCTAGCAGTTTCAGGTCTGATATTAAGGTCTTTCATCCATTTAGACTTGATTCTTGTGTATGGAGAGAGATAAAGATCTATTTTCTTTCTTCTGCATATAGATATCCAGTTTTTCCAGCACCATTTGTTAAAGAGGCTGTATTTTCTCTAATGACTATTTTTGGTATTTTTGTCAAAAACCAGATGGCTGTAGCTGCCTGGATTTATATATGGGTCTGTTATTCTGTTCCATTGATCTACTTTGTGTGTGTGTGTGTCAGTACCATGCTGTATTTGTTTCTATGACTCTGTTTCTATAACCAGCAGTGGTTCCTGCAAGCTTTGTGGCTATCCAGCCAGGACAAATGTAACAACTGGTACAGTAGTGGCATGTCTGCTATGGGGGAAACTAACTGCTCTGTGGACTTGAGGCCTGCTCCATGGGGGGGAATTACTGCCTGGTACTGAAAACTTAACCAAAAGCCTGTGGCTGGTGAGGTAATAAGCCTTAGGGGGGAAACTACTATTGTCTGGATAAATGGATATATCTTGCCCACCAAACTGCCCTCTAAATATTTATGTTTATGCCTATACCTTACTCTCACTTTTGGTTAGAGAAATTTCTCTTTTCAGATGGTAGGGACCACTGAGGTCACTCAAAATCCATTGAAGTGATAAGTGAGTGTTTGGCACTGAGACATCTCTGTCACACTCTCCAAGGCTCAGACACCATTGGGGGAGAGGTGGCAGAAAGAATATTTTCCTTTTTGAGACAGGGTCTCATCATGTAGCCCAAGATGACCTGCAGGTTGCTATGTAGTAGAGGATGACCTTGAACATGCCATTTTCTTTTTTTCTTTTTCCTCGAAGTAGGGTCTTGCTCTAGCAAGACCTGGAGTCACAGGCTTGCCTTGAACTCACAGCAATCCTCCTACCTTGGACTCCTGAGTGCTGGGAGCATGTGCTACCACACCTTACCAGCCATTTACTTAGTTTATTTTTTATTCTTTTGGTTTTTATAAGTAGGGTTTCACTCTAGTCCAGGCTGACCTGGAATTCACTATGCAGCCTCAGGGTGGCCTTGGACTCATGGTGATCCTCCTATCTCTGCCTCCTGAGTGCTGGGATTAAAGGTATGCACCACCATACCTGGCTGCCATTTCCTTATTTTAAAAATATTCATTTGCAAGCAAAGAGAGAAAGAAAATGAGATTGCCAGTGCCTCCTGCTACTGCAAAGGAACTCCAGATGCAAGCACCACTTTGGTTTTTTGAGGTAGGGTCTTTCTCTTGCCCAGGTTGGCCTGGATTTACTATGTAGTCTCAGGGTGGCCTCAAACTCATGGTGATCCTCCTGCTTCTGCCTCCTGAGTGCTGGGATTAAAGGTATGAGCCACCTCACGCAGCACACACACCACTCTGTGTATCTGATTTTACATGGGTATTAGGGAATCTAACCTGGGCCATGAGGCTTTGCAAGCAAGCACCTTTAACCACTGAGCCATCTATCTCTTCAACCCCTGAACTTTACATTTTCCTTCCTCTACCACCCAAGTGCTAGATTATGGGCATGGACCATCACAGTGGTTTATGTAGTACTGGGAATCAAACCCAGGGTGTTGTTTATGCCAGGCAGGTACTCTATTCACTGCCATATCTCTAGTCCTTTTTTTTTTTTCCCCTCCTGAGGTAGGGTCTCACTCTAGTCCAGGCTGAACTGGAATTCACTCTGTATTCTCAGGGTGGCCTCGAACTCATGGCACTCCTCCTGCCTCTGCTTCCCGGGTGCTGGGATTAAAGGCATGTGCCACCACGCCCAGCCTCTTTTTTCTTTATTAAATAGTTTTGAGGCTGTGATAGCTGCGTAGTTAAGGCTTGGACTTGAAATATTTTTTGAGAGACAGAAAAAGGCAGACAAACAAAATGAGTATGGGTGCACAAGGGCCTCCTGCCACTGCAAACGAACTTGATGCATGTGTCACTTTGTGCATCTGGCTTTACATGGATACTGGAGAATTGAACACAGAAAGTCAGGCTTTATAAGCAAGTGCCTTTAACCACTGAGCAATCTCTCCCGCCTCCTCCTCCTCTTTTTGTTTTTCGAGGTAGGGTCTCACTCTAGTTCAGGCTGACCTGGAATTCACTATGTAGTCTCAGGGTGGCCTTGGACTCATGGTGATCCTCCTACCTCTGCCTCCCAAGTGCTGGGATTAAAGGCATGGTGGCATGTGCCACTACGCCTGGCTCCCCCACTCCCCTTTTTGAGGCAGGGTCTCAGTCTAGCCCAGGCTGACCTGGAATTCGCTATGTAGTCTCAGGTTGGTCTCAAACTCTTAGAGAACCCATGAGGGAGTAAGGGCAGGGGGTATCCCCTTGTCTCAGCCTGGCTGGGCTAAGATGAGAGAAGTTTACCAGAACCTTGGAGTTCAGGAACCATCCAAGAGAGTTTGGCCTCCTCTGGTAAACATATTTATAACCTTATGGTGGTAGGCCCTATCTTCTGGCTCAGGTGAGACAGCTGATTGGTCTGGGCTACAGGCTGGCTCAGAAAGAGGCTAGCCATAACAGCAAGTTCTTAGGCTTGAACTTGACCAACCACAATGTCAGGCTTAGATTGAAATTCTAGGAAAGGGGATCTCCTTCCCAGGAGGGGCTCAGATTGTGGAAAAACAGATTTAGCGAAGAGATTTATAAGCAAGCAAAGTGAAGACTGCAACGACATTCATGCTTTTTACTTTCAGGGGCCCAGTCACTCTAGACCGCCTAACAAAGCTACTTTACTCCCTCTTATTACCAGAGCCAAACTTGTTCACAAGTAGGTATTCTTCCTTCTTTGGTCCTGGATCCAACCTAGGACCCTGTAATTGCTGGGCAACCACCCTAATGCTGTGCTGTACCACAGCCTAAGTAAAATTCTTCCATCCAGAGTCCCTTACACCCTTTCTGGGCCCATTCCTTCACACCTAGAAGTGGAAACTGTGACCTTGATTTGTTTTTAAACAAGAAATCATATCCCAATAATGACTACCTGCCTCCTGGCTGTACCTGTGCAAACCTGCATGTGAGTCATGGAAAAACTTGGAGTACAGTGCAGTCCTGCCCTTACAGTTCTTTCCTCCCTGCTGCCCAGTTGGAGTGGCAACTTCACAAACGACCAAGCTGACCTTCCAAACCAGTTGCACTGCAGCTACTGGGCAGGTTGCAGCCAGGCTTTGCAATCTCAGGTCCTTTCAAGGCCCCTTGAATAGAACGGTTGGCTTGTGAAGGTTTTGCAAAGAGTGACTTGGGGCCTGTGAGGCCTCCAGCCAGCAAAGCCAGATGCTCTGGTTAAGGAGTAGGAGGCAAGCACCACCTTGTGGGGTAGGGGAGGGGACAGTCATCAGTGATCCTCAGAGTCCAGCCCAGCTTTCTTTCCTTCTACCTTCTGATTAACAGACCTTAGGGAAATGCAATTCTTTATTGGAACATTTTGAATTTGTGCTTGCAAATACTTAACACAGAGAAAATAAATAGCCTACACAATTATCTCAGTTTCTAGGGCAGAAGACCATAATGGACTCATTTGCTTCAAAACACCCATAATGAGCCAGGAATGGTGACATATGCTTTTAGTCCCAACACTTGGGAGACAGAGGTAAGTTGATTGCTGAGTTCAAGGCCACTCTGGAACTACAGAATGAGTGCCTAGAGAAAAACCAAATCAAACAAAATGCCATAATGAAATCTAATCCTTTGTATGCTAATAAAATGAAAAAGAATTACTCTGCAGAGTCTTCCACTTAAAACAAACAGCCAGGCAGTGTTGAAAACCCAGTTTTACTATTCAGGCCAGGCTAGTCTGGAACTCAGGATCCTCCTTCCTCAGTCTTCCTGTGTGCCCTCTGCTCATCCTGGCTTTCACATCTGAGTCAACAATATCCTCATAACCTGGTAACCAGATCCCAGGTAGCCCCTAGAGGCCCCCTGAATTCTGGCATCCTGGACTAGGTCTAAAGACTGTTCCCTGTCTCATGGACCTCCGCTAGAGAATGCTGGGTCCCCACCTCAGGAACAGCCTCAGGAAACTTGTGTGAGCCAGACTCTGGGACCTCCATGGGAGGTGGAGGCTGGGCGGTGGGCCCAGGGACCTCCACGGAAGGTGGCAGCTGGGTGGCGGGCCCTAAGACTTTGGGCCACTGCTGGGTGGCAGCCTCATGGACTTCCACTGGAGACTGCTGGTTCTTGACTTCTTGAGCAAGCGCCTTCTCTGAGTGAGAGAAGAGCAGTGTGAGGTGGCCACACCCATGTCTGCACACCCTGTCCACAAAAGTACTGTCTCCCCTCTGGGTAAGGCCCAAGAGTGCCAAACAGAAAGCCAATTTAGCCTTCTTGGGCAGACAAGAAGCCTCAGGTCCCCTCCCAAGGAGTAGGGTTTGCTGGGTGGACCTCCCTACTCCCCAGCCATACTTTGCACCAGCTGCTGGTAGAAGTGGTCAGACAGGTGCTTGATCATCTCTGATACATCCTGTTGGTAATAAGGCCGGCCAAATATCAAGATCTCAGCCTCGCCTTCAGGGTCCCACTGATTCACTCGAAGCAGGGTGTGGGTCACACACTCGACATGCGGGATGTGTTCACCATCTGTACCTGGGCAGGGAACACGGTAGGCATGAGGGTAGGTTAGTAGGATGAGGCAGCAGGGTATGGGGTTGGGGCTACAACCACAGGAGAGGCTTTCTTTGGGACATGCCCAATCAGGGAGGATGTAAGTAGGGGTAGAGGAAGGAGGTATGAATTGAAATTCCCAAAAAGTGCTGCATCTACTTGTAACAAGGCAATGGGCTGACAACTTCTGTGGTCACAGAGTTGGGATGTTGCAGGATCAGAGCCAAACTGCCTGGGCTACCTTTAGCCCCTTAATAGCCATTTATTGCCCACCTCTGTGTCTAACCTAACATCCACATGACTGCCAGTTGATCAGGTGTGACCTTTTTGGAATGTGCAAAAAGACTCCCAGCTGCCACTAACCCAAGGGCTGAGAATGTTGTTACCATGTGATTTCCACCCTTTTCTGTAACCAGCCTACCTAAGGTCAGCCATTTTTTTTCCCCCGAGGTAGGGTTTCACTCTAGCCCAGGCTGACCTGGAATTCACTGTGTAGTCTCAGGGTGGCCTTGAACTCATGGCGACCCTCCTACCTCTCTGTCTCCTGAGTGCTGGGATTAAAGGCGTGCGCCACCACACCCAGCCCAGCCAATGTATTTGAGAAGTGTCTTGATTTATGACTTTCTTTTGTTCTGTAACTATTAAACCTTCATGAAATTGTTAACACATTGGAACATGGAATTGGAATTGGGATAACCTAAATCTGTGTTCCCAGGCCATGGTCACTCATATTTGGCTCCAGAATAAACTATCTTGTATTCTCTTTGAGGTGAGAGCTATGTGTATTGTGCCGACAGAGGTTACATCCAACCTTTGCCTGTGGTAGGAGCCCTCCCACAACCAAAGGAGAGCAAATGTGGGTCTGTTTGCATCAGCTTCAAGTTTGGAATGGGGCAATTATCAGTTTGTTTACATTAGTCACCATATAGCTTAAAATGTGCCCTGTAGCTTGGAATGTGCAAGTAGCAGCCCAGTAGTGTAGGATAACCAGTCAGAATATAAGTAACATACTGTAAGGAAGACACTTAACTGTGTATAAGAGCTACACTCTTGGGTCCAGCCTATGGAGAAGAACTGCTGCCTCTTTTATTGAGAAACCTGTAACAGGCCTACTCACCAAACACTGCTTCCACCAGCCAAGCCTCCAGGCGAACTGCTTTGGGACTCTCCAGATACTCAGAGTGGCACCAGCTGGGCAGCTTGCTGAGGTTTGCTAGCACCTCGAATATTCTTCCTTCTCGCTGCTGGAGCTGCACTAGCGACTGAAACCGCTTGGGAGTGGCCATACTGCGCTGCCACAAACCAAGCCCGTGAAATGAAAGCCTGGGCCTATTTCAAGGGATTTTCATCTGCCCCTCCCCACTCACATCCTTCTCATTGGATCCCAGGCCTCGCTTCTCAATACCAGAAGCTTGGCTTCTCCTGGGGGCCCCACAAATGCACTGGCTTCCAGGCAGTCTAGGCCGGATCTTTTCCCAGTGTACCTGGCTGGCGTCTGTCCCAATGGTAGCAGTTGGCAGGTTGTAGAAGTCTTAAGGAGGGAACCAGAAAGGTGAAGACAGTTTCAAAGACTTAGGGCAGACCTGACACCAGGACAGAATTTCTTACTGAGAAACCAGTTGATACGTGCAGTGTTACCCTCTTCACTTAGAGCTCCGATTTCCTCTGGAACCTCTTCCTCTGCGCTCCTGCCCTCTGGACACCATGTTTCCAGACTCCATTTTCTTTCTGTTACTTTTGGTTTTGAAACGGGGTTTGCTTCATGGCCCAGGCTGAGATTATAGGTGGGTGTGGGTTTCAGATCTCGATTACCTTCCTGAGACAGCTGAGCCTGGCCAAGGGAAAACACGTTAATGAATACAGCTATATACACGTGGCTTGGTTACCAGAGGGCATCACATTTCTAATGCTTCTAATCAAAGCAAATATATTTCCATTTAGTTTTCTTTCTGATTTAAAGCATTATTTATTAGTTGCTGCTTATGAAGATGAAGTTATAACTCTAGTGTCAGTAGTTGAAGTCTTTTAAAAATATTTTACTTATTTGAGAGAGAGAGAGACAGGGAATGGGCGTGGCAGGGCCCCCAGCCACTGCAAACAAACTCGTGACACATGGGCCACCTTGTGCATCTGGCTTACGTAGGTAGTGGGGAATTGAACCTAGGTCCTTAGACTTCACAGGCAAGTGCCTTAACTGGTAAGCCATCTCTCCAGGCCAGTTGAAATCTTATACCCAGCAGAAACCCCTAGAAATCAATCAGTCTCCTTCTGGTACTTTCTGTGAATGCTCCATAGGCCAAGGAAGTGTGTGAGAAATAGTAATTTTTTTAAAATTTATTTTTATTTATTTATTCATTTGACAGAGAAAGAGAGAGAGAGAGAGAATGAATGGGTGTGCTAGGGCCTCCAGCCTCTGCAAAGGAACTCCAGATGCATGTGCTCCCTTGTGCATCTGGCTAACGTGGGTCCTGGGGAATCAAACCTCAGTCCTTTGGCTTTGCAGGCAAATGCCTTAACTGCTAAGCCATCCCGCTAGCCCAAAATAGTAAAATTTTAATAGGGCCAAGAAAGGTCTTGAGACATGAGCAGAAGATGAATTAAGAGATGAAGAAAGACAAATCATATTTGGATGATCAGAAGGTAGAGCTATAGACATTTGTGGGTAGGTAGAACAATTAGGTGAAAAAATTTTTACACTTATCATATATAAACTTGAAACTCAAAGATCTCAGCTCCATTATCATCCCACCTGGAAATGATGGATCATTAGAAGAACAAGAAAGAACTTAAAACTTAAAGAACTTAACAGTTAAGGCACTTGTAAGCCTAAGGATCCAGGTTTAATTCCCCAGAACCCACATAAGCCAGATGCACAAGGTGGTGCATGTGTCTGGAGTTCATTTGCAGTGGCTAGAGGCCCTGGCACAACCATTCTCTCTCTCACTCACTCTCTCTCTCTGTGTCCTCTACCTCCTGTGTCATAAATAAATAAAAATGGGGGAAAAAAAGGAGAAACTGGCTTCTCTTAAAAAAAAAAAAGAAAAGAAAAGAAAGTTTAAGATGTCATCACAATGCAATTAGCATCTCTGAAAATCTCTGGTCTGAAACTTGTTTCTTACACTAAGATATACAATTGTTCTTTAGTTGGCCTAAGAGGTATAATACAGTTCTGGTCATGCTTCTATTGTGGTGTGTGTACAGAGAGACCTTTGACTTATTTGAAACTTCAGAATTGGGTATAAAGACATTTGAAAGAACTAAAATCATAGTATGATTAATTATGTTAAAACTCCTAACTAATCTAGGCTCACACACCTGTAATCTCAGCACTTCAGAGTTAGAGGCAAGAAAAGAAGGAGTTCAAGAACCTCTTCAGTTACATCAGGAGTTTGAGGCCAATTTGGATTACAGGTACTGGAGACACTGTCTACAAACAAACACCCCCAAATGAAAAACCAAGCTGAGCATGGTGGCTCTTGCTTGTAGTCCTGGCACCTAGAAGGCTGAAATAAAAGGACTGCTGTTAAAGAATGAGAATGGATTCACCAGGGCCTCTAATTGATGCAAACAAACTCCAAATGTATGTGTTACTTTGTGCACCTGGCTTTATGTGTGTATTGGGAATTGAACCTGTGCCATCAGGCTTTGTAAGCAAGTACTTTTAATTGCTGAGCCATTTCCCCAGCCCTAGCTTGTATTCTTGAGCCTTCTGTCTCAGCTTCCCTAATGCTGGGATTAGAGGGATGTACCATTATGATAACCTGCACTTGCATCCCAATCTTAATGGGGTACCACCTTAGAGGGAGTGAGACATCACAAAGCTTTATGTCTCTGAGGCTGTTGTCCTTGATAAGTTTCAGCCTGCAGGTCTTCATTGCAACAGGGCTTCTGCAGAGTCAGCACCTGGGGCAGGAGTGGAAGTGGGCAGATTTGAAGGTCACAGCTGGCCCTTCTTCTTTATCAGCTGCCTCTAGATATGGCTTTGTGAACTTCGAGGAGTCTCCTCAAATGAGTACAGCAGACCAAGGACAAGACTTCAGTGAGGGAAGAAGACCAGCTGATTTTCACTGAACATGAGAGATACTGGTTGAAAGCTTTCTGCTCAGCAAAGAGTACTGGATTATAAACTATCTGTTAAATGTGCTCTGGGGGTATAGTTCAGTGTTAAAGCACCTGTCTAGGAGTCTTAGCTTTTGACTTATGGGTATTAAAAGTGTATGCTAGCCGGGCACGGTGGCACATGCCTTTAATCCAAGCACTTGAGAGGCAGAGGCAGGAGGATCGCCATGAGTTCAAGGCCAGCCTGAGACTACACATAGTGAAATCCAGGTCAGCTTGGGCTAGAGCAAGACTCTACTTTGAAAAACAAAACAAAAATAAAAATATATAAGTGTATGCTTCCACAGCCAGGCATGGCGGTGCACACTTTAATCCCAGAACTCGGAAGACAGAGGTAGGAGGATCTCTGTAAATTTGAGACCAGATTGAAACTACACAGTGAATTGCAGGTCACCCTGGGCTAGAGTGAGACCCTACCTTGAAAAATTACAAAAAAGGTTCATGCATGCTCACAATCTATTAATGACACAAAGGGTTAGAAATAGTATTCATACTATTATCACTTGTTCTTGCAGTTAATAAAAAGAACACCAAGCTCCACCTCAAGGGATGGAGCCCTGAACTTCCAGCTGTTAACCAAGCACTCTATCACTGAGTTTTCTCCTCTTTAAATTTCCATTAAACTATCTGCAATCTCAGAATGTGGCATAAATTAGTAATCTCTCTCTCATTCCTCTTTCTCTATTTACTTCATTACATTGATGGATCAACACTCATTCCTCTAAAACTTTAAATTCCACAAGTATGAGTATTTTGGCCTTTTGTTTCCTACTCTTTCCCCAGCTTAGTGTAAATACTCAGATACAAGTACCATGAGACTAGGGATCATTTCCTTTTCATTAATATATGCACAGCACCCAGAATAGCATCTGCATGCAGTAGACATTTGGTAGACATTGGTGGAATAATTTATGTCATAATTAACAGTATCTTTATTATTAGCAGATTTTTTGAGGACATTTAATTATTGGTACTTTGTTAAATACCAATTACCTATATATTTAAAATTTATTTATTTATTTGTCTGTGTGTGTGTGTAAGCCAGGTCCTCTTGCTGCTGTAAAGGAACACCAAATGCTTGTGTCACTTTTTGTATCTGGCTCATATGGATTGCTAAGAGATTGAATTTGGGCTGGCAAGCTTTGTAAGCAAGCACTTTTAACCACTAAGCCATGTTTTTAGCCCCCTAAATATTTTTATTAATCATGTAAATTCTAAAATTCCTTTAAAATTTAATGATTGCCTCTATAACTATTAAAATAGAATTTAGGGGCTGGCCCAGTGTGGTGGTACATGCTTTTAATCCCAGCACTTGGAAGGCAGAGGTAGGAGGATCACCATGTATTCAAGGCCACCCTAAGACTATGTAGTGAATTCCAAGTCAATCTGGATTAGAGTGAGAAATCACAGAAGAAAACTTACCCCAAATTGGGAAAGAGGTGCCAATGCAGGTACAGAAATCCTTTAGAATACCAACCAGACAAAACCTGGAAAGAACCTCTCCCCACCATATTATAATTAAATCTACCAAACATACATACCAAAGAAAATATATTGAAAGTAGTTACAGAGAAAAATCAAGTTACCTACAAAGGCAAGCCCATCAGGATCACAGCAGATTACTCAACATGAAAATTAAAAGCCAAAAGGGCTTGGAGTGATGTTTTCCAAGTTCTGAAAGATAACAACTGTCAATCAAGGCTACTTTATCCTGCAAAGCTATCCATTCAAATAGATGGAGAAATAAGGACATTCCACAACAAAAGTGGGCTAAAGGAATATTTGAAGACAAAACCAGCCTACAGAAAATACTTGAAAAAATCCTCCATGCTAAAGAGAAAGAAAAACACACATATAAGGAACCTGGAGAAAACAAACCATACTCAAATACTCGTTAATACAAGAGAGCAAAGGTAAAACTGGAAGAACTACGAAAAATGGCAATAAAATTCAATAATATCTCTAAATATCAATAGCCTCAATGCTCCAACAAAAGACATAGGTTTGCAGACTGGGTTAAATAGCATGATCCTTCAATTTGTTGCCTCCGAGAAACTCACCTTTCTACAAAGGATGGACACTATCTTAGGGTGAAAGGTTGGAAAATGGTGTTTCAAGCAAATGGACCTAGAAAACAAGCAGGGTTGCTATCCTAACATCTGACAAGGTAGACTTCAGTCCAACATTAGTTAGGAAAGATAAGGAAGGTCACTTTATATTGATTAAAGGCACACTACAAAAGGAGGACATTACAATCCTAAATATATATGTACCTAATATGTCATCCTGGCAAAAATCAACAGAGAGGCATCTGGATTAAATGAGATCATAGAACAAATGGACCTAACAGATATATACAGGACATTTCATCCAAATGCTACAGAATACACATTCTTTTCAGCAGCACATGGAACATTCTCTAAAATAGACCATATATTAGGACACAAAGCAAATCTTAACAAATACAGGAAAATTGAAATAATTCCTTGCATTCTATCTGACCACAATTAAATCAAACTACAAATCAATAGCAAGAAAAGCTATACAGCATACACAAAATCATGTAAACTAAACAATACACTACTAAATGATGAATGGGTCAATGAAGAGATCAAGAAGGAAATCAAAAAATTCATAGAGTCAAATGATGAGAACATAACATACCAAAATCTCTGGGACACAATGAAGGCAGTCCTAAGAGGGAAATTTATAGCTTCACCTTAAAGCCTTGGAAAGAGAAGATCAAGGCTAACTGAAAATCAGTAGATAGGTAGAAATAATAAAGATTAGTGCAGAAATTATTGAAATAGAAGCAAAAAAAAAAAAAAAAAAAAAAAAAAAAAAAAAACCAATCCAAAGAATCAATTAAACAAAGGGTTGGTTCTTTGAAAGAGTAAAGAAGATTGATAAACCCTTAGCAAATCTGACCAAAAGAAAGACAGAAGAGACACAAATTAATAAAATTAGAGATGAAATAGGCAGCATCAGAACAGATACCAGAGAAATTCAAAAAATCATAGGGACATACTATAAAAACATATACTCCACAAAGTATGAAAATCTGAAAGAAATTATGATTTCCTAGATTTATATGACCTACCTAAATTAAATCAAGATGAGATTAATCACTTAAATAGACCTATAAGAAGCATGGAGATCCAAGCAGATCTCAAAAAACTCCCAACTAAAAAATGTCCAGGCCCAGATGGATTTACTAGTGAATTTTACCAGATCTTCAGGGAAGAACTAACACCATTGCTTCTTAAGCTTTTCCATAAAATAGAAAAAGAAGGAATCCTATCAAACTCCTTCTACAAAGCCAACATCACCCTGAAAACAAAACCAGGCAAAGATGGAACAAAAAAAGAAAATTACAGACCAATATTCCTCATTAACATAGATGCAAAAATTCTCAACAAAATATTGGCAAACAGAATACAAGAATATACCAGAAAGAACATTAACCCTGACCAGGTAGGCTTTATCCCAGAGATGCAGGAATGGTTCAACATACGCAAATTGATAAATGTAATACATTATAAAAATAGACTAAAGGGCAAACTCCACATGATCATCTCATTAGATGCAGAGTAAGCATTTGACAAAATCCAACATCCCTTCATGATAAAAGTCCTACAGAGACTGGGAATAGAAGGAATATATCTCAATATAATAAAGGCTATTTATGACAAGCCTACAGCCAACATATTACTAAATGGCGGAAAACTGGAAGCTTTTCCACTAAAATCAGAAACAAGACAAGCGTGTCCACTGTCCCCACTTTTATTTAATATAGTACTGGAAGTTTTAGCCACAGCAAAAATAAGGCAAGAGACACACATAAAATGGATACAAATTGGAAAGAGATCAAGTTATCATTATTTGCAGACGAAATGATTCTACACATAAAGGACACTAAAGACTCTACCAGCAAACTGTTAGAGCTGATAAACACCTATAGCCATGTAGCAGGATACAAAATAAACACACAGAAATCATTAGCCTTCCTATATGCTAACAACAAACACACAGAGGATATCATAGAATCACTCCCATTCACAATTGCATCAAAAAAATAAAATAGGACTTCCAGTTAAGATGGCAGTGTAGGTACCATGCCAAAGCAGCCTGGGGGTGGGGCACACACACACACACACACACACACAAAAAGCCCAGCAAAATACACACTTTTACTAAAAAATGAGGTGTATAGGAAATTGAAACAGCAGCGGAGAAGTAGGAGAGATCCAGAGCCCACACAGGCTGGCAGAAGTGGCTCTGGCAGGTCCGTGGGACCCCAGTGGCAGTGTGCCAGCCAGCCACCAGGCTCGGCTTGGGCCACAGGAAAAGCCAGGTGAGGGGATTTCCCACTCACACCAGAACTCTCCGCAAACTCAAGAAATGTGAAGGGAGAACAATGGAGGAGCAGATCACAAAGTAGAAAAAAAGTGGAGCAGCGAGAGAACTATAGCATCACGGGCAGCCTCTCCTCCCCCACTGCCAGTGCCCAGCTCCAGCGAACAGAGCAGTGGTTCAGGGACCCGGCCACGACTACTTGAACCGACAACACACCAAAGAGGGACCCAAGGAGGAGCGCAGCTGAGACCAAAATTATCCCAAAAGTTACCTGGTGTTACACCAGGTCAGTACCCACCTAATAAACCTGGTATATAGGCCTGAACCAGAAGTGCTAATTTCACCTTCCATATCATGATAAATTATATGTTAAATCTGATGGATGGTCAGATTTGCCATTCTTTTTTTTATATAGAAATAAAAGAATCATTTTATGCTGGGAAAGAGGTGGGTAGATGACAGTCAGTGGAATAAAAACAAATAAAAGAATATAGAGATCAGAGTGAGGCATTTCCAAAAAGATAAAATAGATTTGCATTACACTGGAACATTTGTAAACAAGATGTCTTGGTATTAACAAACAATTCATATCCATTAGGTTTTCTCAGCTCAAGAACATTTAAAAAGAAAGACAGAACTACTAGTTTAGGGCTGAAGCTTTTCTGCTTTTTAATGAGATTTTCTGTCTGATTCATTTACTGTCCCATTCCATTCCCTTCAGAAGAGACGAGACACTCACCATGTGTTAAACATTTTAGGGTGCCACTGTGCATCACAGTTAACAAGCTGCCCTGCATGGCATGACAAAGATCCTGAGAAATTATGTGAATGAAAGAAAAGGGAACATTCCTGTGTTGAAGGGAAGATGAAGGTCCTATCATCATGTGCCATCTGAAGGTGGGACTTGTTCTTGGAGCCCCTTAGATGTGGGAACCTCCTCTTCTGCCCTCCCACTCATTGTACTAGGTTTCTACCCAGCATCATTCATTAAGGCAAACATCCTCTTCTGAAACGCTCTGAAGGAAACTGTGGACACATAGCAGCCTTTTGGCACTAAAACAGCAGACATGGCCTTCAGTAACATGCATTTGTTGTTTGTTTTTGTTGTTTTGTTTTTCAAGATAGGGTCTCACTCTAGCTCAGGCTGACTGGGAATTCACTATGTAGTCTCAGGGTGGCCTTGAACCCACAGGGATCCCCCTACCTCTGCTTTCCTAGTGCTGGGATTAAAGGCATGTGCCACCACTCCCAGCAACATGCATTTGTTAACAATGTCAGAAAAAAGCTTAAAATTCAGCATCCAGGCAATTCCTAACACTCCTTCTATAGCTTTGAACTCCAAACAATAGAGAATTCATGCAATGCATTAGAGAATTCAAGCTTGGTAAGTTATATCCAAGCAGGTTATTAAGTTATATACACAGAAATTAAATGAGAAATGCAGAAGTTAAGGATACAAGGAGCATCTGACATTAACAGAGACAAGTGGCATTTAAACTGCTTCTGCCCTTCCCCTGGTGCCGCACTTCAGCTGGCAGCACTCACTGGGGTGGGGTCCTAAGGAAGCTGTGGCATTAAGACAGGCCTAGATGTGTACTGTCCCCTCTCAAGAGCCCTGAGGGACTGCTGGGCACACAGCAAAGTAGTCCTTGTGTTTTTCCTCATCATCTTGAAAATGGACAAATTTTCTTAGGTCAGGGCTGCAAACATGTGATTTAAAACAGAATGACTTGGTGGTGTTTACTACTATTCAGCTTGTGGTTAAGAGCATAAGATAACATATAACGAAAATAATCTTATCAACTGACCCAGAAGCCATCAGTATAATCTCCCAAACCTGCCTTTTAAGTGAACATCAACCATTTATTCAAAGTTATACAAGAACTTGAAGAGCTAAGGTCTCTTGGGACACAAAACCACTTCAGATGGCTTCATGCCTCGGCTGAGCATGTGCAGGGGACAGGCTGAGTCAGCAGCCTCCTGGGACAGCAGCATGTTGAGGGTCAATATTAATGCCAACTGCCTCATTACTAATGTCAGAATCCTTCCGAATTTTTTCAGTAGTTTCTCTGATATGCTGACAGTCTCTTTTACACTGGAGCCATCCTAGCAGACATTTCCTTGAGATACATCCACGATCTTGTGGTAAAGCTCTGCCCTCTTTTGAACTCCTCGCCTGGACTGTAAGCCACTTTTATTCCCAATGAGCATAATGGTTATGTTGAACTGGAATGTGATGGGCACCTTCTAACCAAGGCTGTCAATGGAGTGACAGCATCTGTCCACCAGTCATGATGCTCTTGAGAAAGGTGTGTGTGTGCCTCAGCCAGGGATGCTCACTGCTGGCGTGCATGGCCTCCTCCTGCTACTCGTAGCTTTGGGTTAACACAAGACAGACAGCTGCAGGCACACCACTCACTTACATAAAACTTTGCAGGGTATATCATCTCTTTCTAGCATTATTTTCCCTCAAGGTCTAAAATGCCCCATCTCATATTCCCAGTAGTAATCACATGGGCCAGTCAACTAGGAAAGGATCATTCTTTGTATAAAGGGTTCAGAGAAGAAAAAGAAATGAATATGCAACCATCTCATGCACCTGCTGCTGAAAAGAGCGAAAGCAGCTCCAGCATGACACTTACTGTACAAAAAGCGCAGCTCACAGAACCACGCATAAAGCTGCAGCAGTGCAATGTCATGGCAGCGAGCAGTGGCTCTACATTTCTGCTGGCCTAGCGCATGCCCAGGATCTGTCTGCTCTTCAGCTGATAGTTCTTTTCCATATCTGATAAGGCTTGAGCCCACAGCTGCGCAGCATGCAGCCTCTTCTTCAAGTCCTTGCACTTGGACTTGGAGGAGAGCTGACTCTCGTAATTCTCATTCCGCATGTTCTTTACTCTCCCCACCGAAATGAACTTTCTTCTTGATCAAGGAAGATGGGAGATTAAATAGTTCTGGACCACTTGCCAGAGACAGCAAGCGCTGCTCCTTCCTCAGGCTGCAGCTCCTCACCAGGCTCTCGGCTCGGGCCAGCTTGTCCTCAGCCAGTCTCTCTGGGACACAGAGTTCACGTTCCTTCTTCTCCAGGCTCTCCTCCCGTGCTTGGAGGGCCCACTACCGCTCCTGTAGCCCGATCTCCATCAGCTTCAGCTCACTCAGCAGGGTGCTGGAGTCCTGCAGCTTTGAAGGCTCTCCTGAGCCGTGGCCCCTCCTCTCATGATTTCTTCTTTGCTCTTCTGCAACCAAGTCTGCTATCAAAGGAATCTCAAGAATCTCTTCAACTGAAGGTCGCTGGTAATCCTTTAAACTTAACATCCTTGTAATAATGTCATTCAATTCATGAGAATATCGGTATGGAATTCGTCTGAATCTGCCTTCTCTGATTTTTCCAGCTAATTCTTTTTGGTTAAAAGCTGTAAATGGAGGCATCAATGCACAGAGCTCATAGAGCAGGCAGCCCAGGGACCAGATGTCTGACTTCTCATTGTAGGACATGTGGTTCATTTGTTCAGGAGACATGTAATAAGGTGTGCCAACAAAGGTTTTGGCAAAATTTGTATCATGGTTCAATATTCTAGCTAGCCCAAAGTCTCCAAGCTTGACGTTCTGCTTGCCATCCAGGAAGATGTTGGCTGGTTTCAGATCCCGATGCAGCACAGTATGACCACCATCACTTCGCCTGTGACACTCTTTCAGGGCCAGAGTCAACTGAGTCATCACTCAAAGAACAAACTCTTCATCCAAGTATTGTCTGTCCTTGATCCCCTTTGTAATTACACTTGCCAGGTCCCCTCCGTCACAATATTCCATTACAATGTATAGGGTAGTGTTGGTCTGATCTATGATTCGATCATAGTAACAGACGATGTTTGGATGTTTCAGTTCACGAAGCAGATTGACTTCAGAGACGAGCATCTGCTTCTCAGCTTCTGTCATGGAGCCATAGTCTAGCTCTTTCCAAACTAGTATTTTGCCGTTGCTCCTCCTCCGGATCTTCTGGCAGCGGCCGTAGGAGCCCGTGCCAATGCCGTGTAGCACCTCGTAGTCCTCCACCCAGGACAGCATGGCAGGCCACGCCGAGCCAGACAAGCTGAGCCGGGCTGGGCCGCGGGTAGTGCCACGCCGCTCCCACCCAGATTTGCCATTCTTAAATAAGCTGTATTTTGGGCTTGGTATGTGTTGCTTCTTGATTTATAGTGGCTTTGTTTCCTCTTCTGCTATACATTAGGGAAGGGCCTCACCTGGTCACAAACTGACTTAGAACCTTCTACAAACCAGAAATCTTAACCTCCTTATTGTCAGGATTAAGGGAGTGGGTGAAGCACCACAAAGCCTAAGGGACAGACAGAGGATCTGGTTGTCATAATACCTACTCTTGGATAAATACTCTGTGCTGTTTTTCATTAAAAGTGTACATTGTTCCTCCAAAAAGTAAAAAAAAAAGCCGGGCGTGGTGGCACATGCCTTTAATCCCAGCACTCAGGAGGCAGTGGTAGGAGGATCATCATGAGTTTGAGGCCACCTTGACATTACATAGTGAGTTCCAGGTCAGCCTGGGCCAGAGTGAGACCCTACCTTCAAAAACCAAAAAATAAAAAATAAAAATAAAAAATAAAAAGTGTACATTGTTTAGTTAAATTTTAGAAACTATCTGTATTTGGTTTCACTCAGCCTACTTGAATACTCTCATAGCAGGCAAACCCAACACCTAGGGTCACTTTTGCAGATACTCTTAGAGTCTTAAGAGCCACACCTAGCACTGTGAGCTCCTACCCTGAAGATATACAACATCAGACTGATTGATACAGCTCATAATACCCACCCAACTAGAAAATCAACAATTAAATAATCTAGGATGCAAAAATATATGCATTATAACACAAGAAACACCAAAAATCAAGACAGTATAAATCCACCAAAAAGTATTAATGCATCAGAAATGACCTCCAGTGAGAATGATTTAGAGGAAATTCCTGAGAAAGATTTCAAAAGAATGATTATAAATATGTACAAGAACTCAAAGAAGAAATCAAAGGAAGCAAAGAAGACACAGGATGCCAATTTAATGAAATAAAGAGCTCAATACTAGACATAAATAAGGAAATAGAAATAATAAAGAAAAACCAGTTAGAATTACCAGCAATAAAGAATACAGTTAATGAAATAAACAACTCTGTAGAAAATCTCAGCAGCAGAATGGATGAAGGAGATGACAGAATATCTAAGCTAGAAGACCAGGTGGCAGATCTAATACAGTCCAAAAAAGACAAAGACAAACTAATAGAAAAGCATGCAAGCCTTATAATTGGCCAGCCAGGCCAAATGAGCCAACGGGTGCAATAGTAGCACATCTGTCATGGTGGAAACCAACTGCCCTCCAATTGGACTGGAGGCCTGCTCCATGGGACTGAATACATCCCTGATACTGAAAACTTAAAACAGGGGTAGTCATGAGCCTTAGGGGTGTAACATCTGCTGATGTCTGGGAAAATGTATATACTATGCTTATCAAACTGCCCGGTAAGCACTTCTCTTATTCATACCCTTATATGAATGCTACTCTCACTTTGGGTAGAGAATCTTCTCTTTTCAGATGGAAGTGACCTTGGGACGACTCAGAAGTTATCATAGTGCTGGAAGGAAGTGACTGGAGTACTGAGTAACATCTTGATCACACCTTCCAAGGCTCAGGGTCTAATGCAGAAGAGGTGGTGGAAAGAACGTAAGAGCCAAAGGAAGGGTAGGACTCCTTAAACATGCTCCCTCCAGACATAAAATGGCCTGGATATCCATGACCTCATAGTGCCTGACACTACCTACACAAGACCATCATAAGAGGAAGAAAAGATGATGACATCAAAATAAAAGAGAGACTGATTGAGATGGGGAGGGGATATGATGGAGAATGGAATTTCAAAGGGGAAGGTGGGGGGATGGAGAGTATTACCATGGGATATTTTTTATAATCATGGAAAATGTTAATAAAAATTGAGAGAAGAAACAAAAAAGAAAAGTATGAGTGGGAATTACAAGATATTCAGGACATTATGAAAAGATCAAACATAAGAATTCAGGGCATAGTAGAAGGAGAAGAATTTCACTCCAAAGGCATAGTAGGCATCTTCAACAAAATCACAGAAGAAAATTTCCCCCAAATTGGGAAAGAGGTGTCAATGCAGATACAGGTGTCCTTTAGAAGACCAGCCAGACAAAACCTGGAAAGAACCTCTCCTTGCCATATTATAATCAAACTACCAAACACACAAACCAAAGAAAAAATATTGAAAGCAGTCAGAGAGAAAAATCAAGTTACCTACAAAGGCAAGCCTATCAGAATTACAGCAGATTACTCAACACAAATTTTAAAAGCCAGAAGGGCATGGAGGGATGTATTCCAAGTTGTGAAAGATAACAACTGTCAACCAAGTTACTTTATCCTGCAAAGCTATCCATTCAAATAGATGGAGAAATGAGGACATTCCATGACAAAAGCAAGCTAAAGGAGTATTTGAACATAAAACCAGCTCTACAGAAAATACTTGAAAGAGTCCTCCATGCTAAAGAAAAAGAAAAGCACACATATAAGGAACCGGGAAAAAACAAACAATACTCAAATACTAGTTAACACAAGAGAGCAAAGGTAAAACCAGAAGAACTACAAAAAAAAAAAAAAAAAAAAATGGCAAAAATGAATACACACCTTTCAATAATATCTTTTAATATCAACAGCCTCAATGCCCCAACAAAAAGACATAGGTTTTCAGACTGGGTTAAACAGCATGATCCTTCAATTTCTTCCCTCCAAGAAACTCACCTTTCTACAAATGATGGACACTATCTTAGGGTGAAAGGCTGGAAAACAGTATTTCAAGCAAATGGGCTTAGAAAACAAGCAGGGTTTGCTATCCTAACATCTGACAAGGGAGACTTGAGTCCAACATTAGTTAAGAAAGATAAGGAAGGCCACTTTATATTCATTAAAGGCACCTTCCAACAGGAGGACATTACAATCCTAAACATATATGCACCTAACATGGGGGCCCCCAAATTCATCAAACAAACGCTATCAGAACTAAGGTCACAGATAACACCAAACACATTGGTAGTAGGTGACTTCAACACCACACTCTCCTCAATTGATAGGTCATCCCGGGAAAAAATAAATAGAGAGGCATCTGGACTAAATGAGGTTATAGAAGAAATGGACCTAACAGGTATATACAGGACTTTTCATCCAAATGCTGCAGAATATACATTCCTTTCAGCAGAACATGGAACATTCTCTAAAGTAGACCATAACATTAGGACACAAAGCAAATCTTAACAAATACAGGAAAATTGAAATAATTCCTTGCATTCTAGCTGACCACAATGGAATCAAACTACAAATCAATAGCAAGCAAGGCTATAGAGCATACACAAAATCATGGAAATTAAACAACACACTACTAAATGATGAATGGGTCAATGAAGAAATCAAGAAGGAAATCAAAAAATTTATAGAGACAAATGATAATGAGAACACAACATACGAAAATTTCTGGGACACAATGAAGGCAGTCCTAAGAGGAAAATTTATAGCTTTAAGTGCCTATATTAAGAAATTAGAAAGGTTGCAAGTAAATGACCCAATGCTTCACCTTAAAGCCTTGGAAAAAGAGGAACAAGGCAAACCAAAAATCAGTAGACAGAAAGAAATAATAAAGATTAGGGCAGAAATTAATGAAATAGAAACCAAAAAAACAATCCAAAGAATCAATGAAACAAAGAGTTGGTTCTTTGAAAGGATAAACAAGATTGATAAACCCTTAGCAAATCTGACCAAAAGAAAGAGAGAAGAGAGACAAATTAATAAAATTAGAGATGAAAAAGGTAACATCACAACAGATGCCAGAGAAATTCAAAAAATGATAGGGACATACCATAAAAGCATATATTCCACTAAGTATGAATATCTGAGAGATTTCCTTGATTTATATGACCTACCTAAATTAAATCAAGATGACATTAATCACTTAAATAGACCTATAAGAAGCATGGAGATCCAAGCAGTTATCAAAAATCTCCCAACTAAAAAAGCCCAGGCCCAGATGGATTCATTGCTGAATTTTATCAGACCTTCAGGGAAGAACTAACACCATTGCTTCTTAAGCTTTTCCATAAGACAGAAAAAGAAGGAATCCTACCAAACTCCTTCTATGAAGCCAGCATCACCCTGATACCAAAACAAGGCAAAGACATAACAAAAAAAGAAAATTACAGACAAATTTCCCTTATGAACATAGATGCAAAAATACTTAATAAAATATTGGCAAACAATACAAGAATATATCGGAAAGATCATTCACCCTGACCAAGTAGGCTTTATCCCAGAGATGCAGGGATGGTTCAACATTTGCAAATCAATAAATGTAATATGTTATATAAATGGACTGAAGGACAAAAATCACATGATCATCTCATTAGATACAGAGGAAGTGTTTGACAAAATCCAACATCCCTTCATGAGAAAAGTCCTACAGAGACTGGGAATAGAAGGAACCTATCTTAATATAATAAAGGCTATTTATGACAAGCCCACAGCCAACATATTACTAAATGGGGAAAAACTGGAAGCTTTTTCACTAAAATCAGGAATAAGACAAGGGTGTCCATGGGCCCCACTTTTATTTAATATAGTACTGGAAGTCTTAGCCATAGCAGTAAGGCAAGAGATACACATAAAAGGGATACAAATTGGAAAGGAAGAGATCAAGTTATCATTATTTGCAGATGACATGATTCTATACATAAAGGACACTAAAGACTCTACCAACAAACTGTTAGAGCTGATAAACACCTATAACCATGTAGCAGGATACAAAAGAAACACACAGAAATCAGTAGCCTTCCTATATGCTAACCACAGACACACAGAGGATGAAGTCAGAGAATCACTCCCATTCACAATTACATCAAAGAAAATAAAGTACCTTGGAGGAAACCTAACCAAGGAAGTGAAGGATCTCTACAATGAAAATAATAAAATACTCAAGCAAAAATTGCAGAAGACACTAGGAAGTAGAAAAACATCCCTTGTTCCTGGATTGGGAGAATCAATATTTTGAAAATGGCAATCTTATCAAGAGCAATCTACACATTTAATGCAATACCGATCAAAATTCCAAATGCATTCGTCATGGAAGTAGAAAAAACAATAAAAAATTCATTTGGAATCACAAAAAAACCTCAAATATCTAAAATAATACTGAGCAACAAAAATAAGGCGTGTGGTATCACCATACCTGATTTTAACCTATACAACAAGTCATAGTAACAAAAACAGCATGGTACTGGCACAAAAACAGACATGTAGATCATTGGAACAGAAGAGAGGACCCAGATGGAAGGCTGGGCAGCTATAGCCACGTGATATTCGGTAAAAATGCCAAAAATACTCATTGGAGAAAAGACAGCCTCTTTAGCAAATGGTGCTGGGAAAACTGGATATGTATTTGTAGAAGGATGAAAGTAGATTCTTCTCTCTCTCCATGCACAAGAGTTAAGTCCAAATGGACTAAAGACCTTAACATCAGACCTGAAACTCCGAAATTGCTAGAGGAAAAAATGGGGGAAACCCTTCAACATATTGGTCTTGGCAAAGACTTTCTGAATATAACCCGAATTGCTCAGGCAATAAAACCACAGATTAACCACTGGGACCTCATGAAATTACAAACATTTTGTACTGCAAAGGACACTGTGAATAAAGCAAAGAGTCAACCTACAGAATGGGAAAAAAATCTTTGCCAGCTCTATATCTTATAGAGGATTAATATCTAGGATATACAAAGAACTCAAGAAGTTAAATAATAAGAAATCAAACAAGCCAATTAAAAAATGGGCTATGGAGCTAAATAGAGAGTTCTCAAAAGAAGAAATATGGATGCCGTATAAGCATCTAAAAAAAAATGTTCTACATCGCTAGTCATCAGGGAAATGCAGATTAAAACTACATTGAGATTCCATCTCACTCCTGTCAGATTGGCTACCATCGTGAAAACAAATGATCATAAATGCTGGCGGGGATGTGGAGAAAGAGGAACCCTTCTACACTGTTGGTGGGAATGCAATCTGGTCCAGCCATTGTGGAAATCAGTGTGGAGGTTCCTAAGACAGCTAAAAATTGATCTACCATATGACCCAGCTATAGCACTCCTAGGCATATATCCTAAGGACTCATCCCATTTCCTTAGAAGTACATGCTCAACCATGTTTATTGCCGCTCAATTCACAGTGGCTGGGAAATGGAACCAGCCTAGATGTCCCTCAACTGATGAGTGGATGATGAAGATGTGGCACATTTATACAATGGAGTTCTACTCAGCGACAAAGAAAAATGAAGTTATGAAATTTGAGGAAAATGGATGGGTCTTGAAAGAATTATACTAAGTGAGGTAACCCAGGCCCAGAAAGACAAGCGCTGGATATTATCTCTCACATGTGGATCCTAGCTACAGATGATTGGGCTTCTGTGTGAGAAGGAAAAAACTCAGTAGCAGAGGCCAGTAACCTAAAAAAGAGCTATAAAGGAAAGAGAAAGGAAGGGAGGAGGGTACTTAATAGGTTGGTATTGTATATATGTAGGTAGAAGAATAGATTAATGGGGCTGAAAAGGCCCAAAGTGAGGTCAGGGGAAGAGAATGAATAAAGGAAACCTGGAGGGCTAATCAAAATCCAAGAGGATACAAATAAATCATATGGAATCCTCTGGTTTTGGACAATGGAACACTCAGGAGTCATAGATCATTGCTAGAAAATTTTCAGTGCCAGGGATGGAATACCTTCCAGTGAGTTGTTGGCCAGGGAGGTCCCTGATGCCCCCTAAACATTATAGGCCATTGCCAAGGCCCTTGGCTTCCCACCAGGAATAGATGGTAAGACCCTATTCCTGAAGACTCCACATACTTGGGCTGCAAGGCCACTGAAAAATCCTGCTGGGAACTGAGCTGATAACCTTCTCCATGTAGATCAGCTGACAGAAAGCTGGAAGAAGGCATTCTACACGCAGTTCAATGGGAGAAAGATATACCACCAGGAAGATACTCAATAGTGGACACTGCAAGCCTTATAATTGGCCAGCCAGGCCAAATGAGCAAATGGGTGCAATAGTGGCACGTCTGTCATGGTGGAAACCAGCTGCCCTCCAATTGGACTGGAGGCCCGCTCCATGGGACTGAATACATCCCTGATACTGAAAACTTAAAACAGGGGTAGTCATGAGCCCTAGGGGTGTAACATCTGCTGATGTCTGGAAAAATGTATATACTATGCTTATCAAACTTCCCAGTAAGCACTTCTCTTAATATTCATACCCTTATATGAATGCTACTCTCACTTTGGGTAGAGAATCTTCTCTTTTCAGATGGAAGTGACCTTGGGACGACTCAGAAGGTGTCATAGTGCTGGAAAGAAGTGACTGGAGTACTGAATAACAGCTTGGTTACATCTTCCAAGGCTCAGGATCTAATGAGGAAGAGGTGGTGGAAAGAATGGAAGAGCCAAAGGAAGGGTAGGACTCCTTAAACATGCTCCCTCCAGACATCAAATGGCCTTGATACCCATGACCTTATTGTGCCTGACACTACTTACACAGGACCATCATAAGAGGAGGAAAAGATCATGACATCAAAATAGAAGAGAGACTGATTGAGATGGGGAGGGGATACAATGGAGAATGGAATTTCAAAGGGGACAGTGGGGGGAGGGAGGGTATTATCATGGGATATTTTTTATAATCATGGAGTATGTTTCTCAGTAATAATTGAGAAAAAAATAAAATAAAATAAAGTACCTTGGAATAAACCTAACTAAGGAAGTGAAGAATCTCTACAATGATAACTTTAAAAACACTAAAGTCGGGTGTGGTGGCGCACGCCTTTAATCCCAGTACTTGGGAGGCAGAGGTAGGAGGATCCCCATGAGTTCGAGGCCACCCTGAGACTCCATAGTGAATTCCAGGTCAGCCTGGGCTAGAGACCCTACCTTGAAAAACCAAAATAAACAAACAAACAAAAAAACAAAAACAAAAACAAAAATAAATAAAAACACTCAAGCCAGAAATTGAAGAAGACATTAGGAAATGGAGAAACATCCCTTGGTCTTGGATCGGAAGACTCAATATTGTGAAAATGGCAATCTTACCAAAAGCAATCTACACATTTAATGCAATCCCCATCAAAATTCCAATGGCATTCTTCACGGAATAGAAAAATCAATCCAAAAATTTAATTGGAATCACAAAAAATCTTGAATATCTAAAACAATATTGAGCAACAAAGATAAGGCTGGTGGTATCACAATACCTGATTTTAACCTATACTACAAGCCATAGTAACAAAAACAGCATGGTACTGGCACAAAAACAGACATGTAGACCAATGGAACAGAAGAGAGGACCCAGATGCAAGTCCGGGTAGCTATAGCCACCTGATATTTGATAAAAATGCCAAAAATACTCATTGGAGAAAAGACAGCCTCTTCAGCAAATGGTGCTGGGAAAATTGGATATGCATCTGTAGAAGGATGAAAATAGATTCTTCTCTCTCTCCATGCACAAGAATTAAGTCCAAATGGATTAAAGACCTTAACATCAAACCTGAAACTCTGAAACTGCTAGAGGAAAAAGTAGGGAAACCCTTCAACATACTGGTTTTGGCAAAGACTTTCTGAATATAACCCCAATTGTTCAGGACAAGAATACCCCAGATTAACCACTGGGACCTCATGAAATTACAAAGATTTTGTACCGCAAAGGACACTGTGAATAAAGCAAAGAGGCAACCTACAGAATGGGAAAAAAATCTTTGCCAGCTCTATATCTTATAGAGGATTAATATCTAGGATATACAAAGAACTCAAGAAGTTAAATAATAAGAAATCAAACAAGCCAATTAAAAAATGGGCTATGGAGCTAAATAGAGAGTTCTCAAAAGAAGAAATATGGATGCCGTATAAGCATCTAAAAAAAAATGTTCTACATCGCTAGTCATCAGGGAAATGCAGATTAAAACTACATTGAGATTCCATCTCACTCCTGTCAGATTGGCTACCATCGTGAAAACAAATGATCATAAATGCTGGCGGGGATGTGGAGAAAGAGGAACCCTTCTACACTGTTGGTGGGAATGCAATCTGGTCCAGCCATTGTGGAAATCAGTGTGGAGGTTCCTAAGACAGCTAAAAATTGATCTACCATATGACCCAGCTATAGCACTCCTAGGCATATATCCTAAGGACTCATCCCATTTCCTTAGAAGTACATGCTCAACCATGTTTATTGCCGCTCAATTCACAGTGGCTGGGAAATGGAACCAGCCTAGATGTCCCTCAACTGATGAGTGGATGATGAAGATGTGGCACATTTATACAATGGAGTTCTACTCAGCGACAAAGAAAAATGAAGTTATGAAATTTGAGGAAAATGGATGGGTCTTGAAAGAATTATACTAAGTGAGGTAACCCAGGCCCAGAAAGACAAGCGCTGGATATTATCTCTCACATGTGGATCCTAGCTACAGATGATTGGGCTTCTGTGTGAGAAGGAAAAAAACTCAGTAGCAGAGGCCAGTAACCTAAAAAAGAGCTATAAAGGAAAGAGAAAGGAAGGGAGGAGGGTACTTAATAGGTTGGTATTGTATATATGTAGGTAGAAGAATAGATTAATGGGGCTGAAAAGGCCCAAAGTGAGGTCAGGGGAAGAGAATGAATAAAGGAAACCTGGAGGGCTAATCAAAATCCAAGAGGATACAAATAAATCATATGGAATCCTCTGGTTTTGGACAATGGAACACTCAGGAGTCATAGATCATTGCTAGAAAATTTTCAGTGCCAGGGATGGAATACCTTCCAGTGAGTTGTTGGCCAGGGAGGTCCCTGATGCCCCCTAAACATTATAGGCCATTGCCAAGGCCCTTGGCTTCCCACCAGGAATAGATGGTAAGACCCTATTCCTGAAGACTCCACATACTTGGGCTGCAAGGCCACTGAAAAATCCTGCTGGGAACTGAGCTGATAACCTTCTCCATGTAGATCAGCTGACAGAAAGCTGGAAGAAGGCATTCTACACGCAGTTCAATGGGAGAAAGATATACCACCAGGAAGATACTCAATAGTGGACACTGCAAGCCTTATAATTGGCCAGCCAGGCCAAATGAGCAAATGGGTGCAATAGTGGCACGTCTGTCATGGTGGAAACCAGCTGCCCTCCAATTGGACTGGAGGCCCGCTCCATGGGACTGAATACATCCCTGATACTGAAAACTTAAAACAGGGGTAGTCATGAGCCCTAGGGGTGTAACATCTGCTGATGTCTGGAAAAATGTATATACTATGCTTATCAAACTTCCCAGTAAGCACTTCTCTTAATATTCATACCCTTATATGAATGCTACTCTCACTTTGGGTAGAGAATCTTCTCTTTTCAGATGGAAGTGACCTTGGGACGACTCAGAAGGTGTCATAGTGCTGGAAAGAAGTGACTGGAGTACTGAATAACAGCTTGGTTACACCTTCCAAGGCTCAGGATCTAATGAGGAAGAGGTGGTGGAAAGAATGGAAGAGCCAAAGGAAGGGTAGGACTCCTTAAACATGCTCCCTCCAGACATCAAATGGCCTTGATACCCATGACCTTATTGTGCCTGACACTACTTACACAGGACCATCATAAGAGGAGGAAAAGATCATGACATCAAAATAGAAGAGAGACTGATTGAGATGGGGAGGGGATACAATGGAGAATGGAATTTCAAAGGGGACAGTGGGGGGAGGGAGGGTATTATCATGGGATATTTTTTATAATCATGGAGTATGTTTCTCAGTAAAAATTGAGAAAAAAATAAAATAAAATAAAGTACCTTGGAATAAACCTAACTAAGGAAGTGAAGAATCTCTACAATGATAACTTTAAAAACACTAAAGTCGGGTGTGGTGGCGCACGCCTTTAATCCCAGTACTTGGGAGGCAGAGGTAGGAGGATCCCCATGAGTTCGAGGCCACCCTGAGACTCCATAGTGAATTCCAGGTCAGCCTGGGCTAGAGACCCTACCTTGAAAAACCAAAATAAACAAACAAACAAAAAAACAAAAACAAAAGCAAAAATAAATAAAAACACTCAAGCCAGAAATTGAAGAAGACATTAGGAAATGGAGAAACATCCCTTGGTCTTGGATCGGAAGACTCAATATTGTGAAAATGGCAATCTTACCAAAAGCAATCTACACATTTAATGCAATCCCCATCAAAATTCCAATGGCATTCTTCACGGAATAGAAAAATCAATCCAAAAATTTAATTGGAATCACAAAAAATCTTGAATATCTAAAACAATATTGAGCAACAAAGATAAGGCTGGTGGTATCACAATACCTGATTTTAACCTATACTACAAGCCATAGTAACAAAAACAGCATGGTACTGGCACAAAAACAGACATGTAGACCAATGGAACAGAAGAGAGGACCCAGATGCAAGTCCGGGTAGCTATAGCCACCTGATATTTGATAAAAATGCCAAAAATACTCATTGGAGAAAAGACAGCCTCTTCAGCAAATGGTGCTGGGAAAATTGGATATGCATCTGTAGAAGGATGAAAATAGATTCTTCTCTCTCTCCATGCACAAGAATTAAGTCCAAATGGATTAAAGACCTTAACATCAAACCTGAAACTCTGAAACTGCTAGAGGAAAAAGTAGGGAAACCCTTCAACATACTGGTTTTGGCAAAGACTTTCTGAATATAACCCCAATTGTTCAGACAAGAATACCCCAGATTAACCACTGGGACCTCATGAAATTACAAAGATTTTGTACCGCAAAGGACACTGTGAATAAAGCAAAGAGGCAACCTACAGAATGGGAAAAGATCTTTGCCAGTTGTACATCTGATAGAGGGTTAATATCTAGTCTATAGAAAGAACTAAAAAAAATCAAATAATAAGAAATCTAACAAACCAATTAAAAAATGGGCTATGCAAACTGGGCATGGTGGTGCATGCCTTTAATCCCAGCATTTGGGAGGCAGAGGTAGGAGGATTGCCGTGAGTTTGAGGCCACCCTGAGGCTACATAGTGAATTCCAGGTCAGCCTGGTCCAGAGTGAGACTCTACCTTGAAAAACCAAAACCAAAAACAACAAAAAAAAAAAAATGGGCTATGGAACTAAATAGACAGTTCTCAAAAGAAGAAATACAGATGGCATATAAGCATCTAAAAAATGTTCTAAATCCCTAGTAATCAGGGAAAGGCAGATTAAAACCACGTTGAAATTATTATTATTATTTTTTGAGGTAGGGTCTCACTCTAGCCCAGGCTGACCTGGAATTCAGTATAGAGTCTTAGGGTGGCCTCAAACTCACAGCGATCCTCCTACTTCTGCCTCCCCAGTGCTGGGATTAAAGGCGTGTGCCGCCACGCCCGGCTCCACGGTGAGATTCTATCTCACTCCTGTCATATTGGCTACCATCATGAAAACAAATGACCATAAATTCTGGTGAGGATGTAGAAAAAGAGGAATCCTTCTACCCTGTTGGTGGGAATGCAATTTGGTCCAGCCATTGTGGAAATCAGTGTGGAAGTTCCTAAGACAGCTAAAAATAGATCTAACATATGACCCTGCTATAGCACTCCCAGGCATATATCCTAAGGACTTATCTCATTATCTTAGAGATACTTGCTCAACCATGTTTATTGCTGCTCAATTCACAATAGCTGGGAAATGGAACCAGCCTAGATGACCCTCAAGTGATGAGTGGATAATGAAGATATGGCACATTTATACAACGGAGATCTACTCAGCGGTAAAGAAAAATGAAGTTATGAAAATTATAGGAAAATGCATGGATCTGAAATTATTATACTAAGTGTGGTAACCGAGGCCTAGAAAGCCAAGCCTCGCATGTTCTCACTCATATGTGGATCCTGCCTACAGATGACTGGACTTCTGTATGAGTAGGAAGAAAACTCAGTAGCAAAAATGCCAGTAAGCTAGAAAACATATATAAAGGGAAGAGAAAGGAAGGGGCTGGGGGTACTTAATATGATGGTATCATATTTATGTAAGTAGAAGAATAGATTAATCGGGTTGAAAAGGCCCAGGTGAGGTCAGGGGAAGAGAATGAGTAAAGGAAATGTAGAGGGAGGGCTAATCAAAATCTAAGAGGATTTAAATAAATCATATGGAAACTTACTTTTTTGGACAATGGAACACTCAGGAGCCATAGATTGTTGCTAGAAAATTTTCAGCACCAGGGATGGGATACATTCCAGTGAGCTGTTGGCCAAGGAGGTCCCTGATGCCCCCAAAACATTATAGGCCATTGGCAAGGTCTTTTGTTTCCCACCAGGAATAGATGGTAAGACTCTATTGCTGAAGACCACATACGTGTGCTGCAAGGCCACTGAGAAATCCTGCTGGAACTGAGCTGATAACGTCCTCCATGTAGAGCAGCTGACAGAAAGCTGGAAGAAGCCATTCTGCATGCAGTTCAATGGGAGAGAGAGAAATCACCAGTGCAGATACTCAACAGTGAACACTGTAAGTCTTAAATTTTGCCAGCCATGCCAAATCAGCCAGTGGGTTCAATAGTGGCACGTCTGTCATGGTGGAAACCAACTGCCCTCTAATTGGACTGGAGGCCCACTCCATGGGAGGGAATACATCTCTGATACTAAAAACTTAAAACAGGGATAGTCATGTGCCCGAGGGGTGTAACATCTGCTGTCTGGCCAAATGTATATACTATACTTATCTAACTGCCCAGTAAGCACTTCTCTTAATGTTCATACCAATATATTAATGCTATTCTCAGTTTTGGTAGAGATCCTTCTCTTTTCTGATGGTAGTTACCTTGGGATGACTCAGAAGGCTTCATGTTGCTGGAAAGAAGTGACAGGAGTGCTCAGCACTGCAATATCTCTATCACACCCTCCAAGGCAGAAGATGTGGCGAAAGAATGTAAGAGCCAAAGGAAAGGTGGAATTCCTTACAATGTGCTCCCACAGACTCAAAATGGCCTGGATATCCATGACCTCACAGTTCCTGACACTACCTACAGAAGACCATCATAATAGGAGGAAAAGATCATGATATCAAAGTAAAAGAGAGACTGATTGACTGGGGGGGGGGGGGAGAATATGATGGAGAATGGAGTTTCAAAGAGGAAAGTGGGGGGGGGGGAGGGAGGGCATTTCCCTGGGATATTGTTTATTACCGTGGAAGTTGTTAATAAAAAAAGAAAAAATAAATAAAATAAAATATGGAGGCTTAAAAAATAAATAAATAAAAATAAAAGAACAATTGGTGTCCTTTTGGACAACATTTTATGGTGCTTGGTGAAACTGGAGAAGAAGGCTGACTATATTGCAGTGAAGCGTTCAGCAGCCAATGGTACCAGTGGGAGTTTGGTGCCAGTGCCATGTACTTAAAGGGAATTTTGTAACAAGGTTGATGTAGTAAGCAGAGAGGTGATCCTTGTATACATCTTTTGTGTTTGAGATCAAGCTGAAACAAAAACACTAGAAAGACATGGATTCATTTCTATAAAATATTTATTTAAATATATAACATGTTTTTCTGATGAATGCATAATATTGTTATTGAATCATTCTGTCTGTTCTCAGTAGATGTAGTTGTTATTAGAAAATATGCTCACCTCAGGCTGCAGGGAAGGCTTAGTGGTTAAGGCGTTTGCCTACAAAGCCAAAGGACCCATGTTTGATTCCACAGGACCCACGTTAGCCAGATGTACAAGGGACAGCATGCGTCTGGAGTTCGTTTACAGTGGCTGGAGGCTCTGGCGCACCCATTCTTTCTCTCTGTCACTCTCAAAAGATAAATAAGCAAAAAACAAATAAACTTTCTTATGTACATTTTTGTAAGTGAGAGAAGATTTATTTTGCCTCATGGTTTGAGAGGACAGTCCATCATGATGGGGTGTGCTCCTCTTGTGGCTGTGGAACTTGAGGCACCCACTTGTCACATGGCACTGACCAACAACCAGAGGTTGGGGCCAGAGGTAGGGCTGGGCCATAATCCTCAAGACACTCCCCAGTAACCCACTTCCTCCAGCTAAGTTCACCTCCTAAAGGTTTCACAACTTCCCAAACAGACCTAGTGTTCAAATGATGAGCCTGTGGAGCACAATCCATATGCTCCCTACTCAAGCCATCTTATCTACATTTTTTGTTGTACATTTTATGAGAGAGAGAGAGCATCAGAGAGAGAAGGAGAGAATTGGCACACCAGGGCCTTCAGCCACTGCAACTGAACTCCAGATATGTGCAACACCTGTGTGCATGTGTGACCTTGTGCGCTTGCAGTCATCTTGTGCATATGGCTTATGTGGGACCTGGAAATTTGAACATGGGTTTTTAAGCTTTGTAGGCAAGCGCCTTAACTGCTAACCATTTCTACAGCCCTTATCTACACTTTAATAAAATTTTTGTTGTCAACTATTGTGTATTGTTGAGATACTCATTTTTGTAGCACTAGGGAAATCTTAACAGATTTGAAAAGGAGGAAAAAATACTTAATTGCAGATTAGCTAGATTGGGAATGCATAGTTGAACATATACTTTTAACAAAATATGTTAACTGTGTGATATATATGTCACAGAAAAATGTATACACTAAGGTCTCATAGAGTGTGTGTATGTTTGTGTGTGCGTGTGTGTGTAAAAATAGAGGCAGGATTTTTCTATGTAGCCTAGGCAGGCCTGGACTTGCAATCCTCCTGCCTCAGTCTCCAGAGTGCTAGGCTTGAAGGCATGCACCACCATGTGTGGCCATGCACTATATCTATTTTCAAAGTGATTCTATGTATATACAAAGATTATATATACATGTAAATTTTTTTTCAAGGTATGGTCTCACTCTAGCCCAGGCTGATGTGGAATTCATTATGTTGTCTCAGACTGGCCACAGTAAAAATCTAGGGCCTGATGCCCTCTAGACTCGCTGGCCAGAGAGTCAGTGCTCTGGTGTCATCACTGTCATCAGGACAGCCTTTCCCACTACAGTGCCCCGGCCATTCGGTGGCTTTCCAGTGATGTGCTGTGTGAGGTCTGCCTTGGACAGGGCAGAGGCAGTCTGTTGATGGCTGGGACTCAAGGATGCTTTGTGACCAACTTGGGTTGGAGGGTACACCTGGGCAGTGGTTGAGTTCCGTCCCCTGATGGAGTCTCCTGTGGATCACACTGCCATGTCAAACGTTGCTCTGTCATAAAGCTCTCAGATCCCAGTTTAGTAGTAGCATCTGGATAAGAGTCTAAAGAAAGCCCTTGGTGGTGCCCAGGGGTGAGCCTTGGGTGTCTTGGTGGCCTCTAGTTATATAGGATTTGGGGGTTCAGGAAGGGTCACCAGAATTTATGATCCCTAAGTTTTTGGTTCTGTCCTACCTTTCATAAAGACAGACTCAAGAATAAAATGTGAATTATTAAGTTTACTTAGGGGGAAATCATAAGTTGTGGGATGTAGGAAATACTGCATAGTTTATAAGGTTTATTTAAGAGAAATTGAGGTTTTAGGGAAAAAACTGGAGTAGAGCCACAAGCATGTAGAGGGGAATTAAACTGAGGTTTTTAAAATCTTTTTTTTAAATGAATTTATTTATTTGAGAGATTGTGTGAGAGAAAGTGGCAGACAGATAGAGATAGATAGATAGATAGATAGATAGATAGATAGATAGATAGATAGATAGAAAGAGAGAGAGAATGGGCATGCCAGGGCCTCCAGTACTGCAAAGGAATTCCAGACACATGCACCACCTTGAGCATCTGGCTTATGTGGGTCCTGGGGAGTCAAATCGAGGTCCTTTGGCTTTGCAGGCAAACGCCTTAACCACTAAGCAATCTCTCCAGCCCTAAACTGAGGTTTTAAAAGAGAAATTAGGGTAAAGTTGTTGGCACTTAGAAAGCAAAATCTAGGAATTTGTGTAGGGAGACCCAGGAGGAACCTGCATGGCATCTGCTGTGTGTTTTTAGAGGAATTAAGAGGACAAACGGTGAGGTTCAATGGAAAAAAATGAAAGGGCAGATATCAAAGATGAGACTAAGAGATTCAGAGGAGAAATGAGTGATGAAGAGTGTTACACTCATGGCTACCCTGAGTTTAGACTAAGTACACAGGTAGCAAGTCTAGGGTTGGTAAGAGGACCCATGTGGTAGATTCAGGGATCAGAGAAAGATTATACATGCAATTAAAGTGAGAAGTTACCTCAAACTATAAAGCAAAGGCAAGCAGAAAAATTTAGATCAAGAAACAATGCAATACTCTCCCACCCGGTGTGGGTAAAGGCCAGATGCAGGTGTCTCTGTGGCCTGAGCCAAGGGAAGAGAAACACTCTCTCTCTCAGGGTCCTGTTCAGAAAGAAGAGAGGGAGGGACTGGAAGGTTGCAGGTTTTATAGTATCAGATTCAGGTATGTAAGGGGAAGACCTGATTGGCTAGTAAATTGGGAAGATGAACCTGAGTGTCAGCCCATTTGGGTCAGCCCACCCAGGTAGCACAGTCGAGTGTGGGCAGCAGGCGGCGCTTAATCCATTTTTGTGGTGGCATGTGGGGTGGCATCTCATGGTTCTCTTTGAACCTCAATCCCAAACTGAAACTGCCTAAACAAGTTAGCTGCAGCCTTCATTAGCACCTCTGGTGTTTACCTGCTTAACCATTGAGACAGGGAGTCAGGTGATCCAGAGGCTTCTAGTCGACTATACAGTTTTACTCACTGTCACTGAGTAGTCCAAGACTCCAAAGTGGGAGGTGCAGGGTGATGCCATAGAGGGTATTGTGATGTAGTGGCCTCTGAATGGGCTTCCTTTAAATAAAAGAATAGCACATGGGTAATATTGGATGGGGAGTGAAATTTCCTGTGGTTTCTTCTCATGAATACTTAGTTACTTTGAGCTTGGCTAGAAAGCTAAAGACTTCCTTCAAAGTACTTATAGAAAGGTATCTCATGACTGGGTGTGGTGGCACATGCCTTTAATCCCAGCACTCAGGAGGCAGAGGTAGGAGGATCGCTGTGAGTTTGAGGCCACTCTGGGATTATATACTGAATTCTAGGTCAGCCTGGGCTAGAGTAAGACCATACCTTGAAAAACCAAAAAAACAAAAAAACAAAAAAAAAAAAAAAAAGAAAAAAAAAGAAAAGAAAGAAAGAAATCTCACAAGAGCAAATGAGTTCATGGTGGCAATAGTTTTATTTAGTTAAATCATACCATCTTCTACCAGGCCCCTCCCAACAATGCAGCAAACTTCAGTTCTGAGTTCAAAATATGTAAATGAACAACAATGAGGCCTTCATTGTCATTTAACTCAGTGGTGAGCCAAAAATAATTGAGGGGCCTGATGATGGCCTAGACCTATAATCCCAGCACTTGGGAGGTAGAGGTAAAATAATCAGAAATTCAAGGTCATTTTTTGCTACAAAGGGAGTCTGAGGTCAGTCTGAGCTACATGAAACCTTGTCTCAAAAACCAGAGAAACTGGGCATGGTGGTGCATGCCTTTAATCCCAGCACTTGGGGGCAGAGGTAGGAGGATCACCTTGAAACTACATAGTGAATTCTAGGTCAGTCTGAGCTAGACCGAAACCCTACCTCAAAAAAGCAAACAACAACAATAAAAAACAAAACAAAACAGAGAAGTAGCTGGGCATGATGGCATATGCCTTTAAAATCCCAGTGCTCAGGAGGCTTAGGTAGGAGGATTGTTGTGAGTTGGAGGGCAGCCTGAGACTACACAGTGAATTCCAGGTCAGCCTGGGCTAGAGCAAGACCCTATCTTGGAGGTAAAAAGAAAACCTAGAGAAGTAGACTAGGTGTGTGCAGTGTATGGGTTTGTACAGGCTTTAAAGTTGCCAGTAACTCTGGTCACCTCTCTGTTGATTTTAAGCGTGACACTGAACTTCTGGTTAAAGAAGCCATGGTGATGATGTAGAAAATGTGAGGAAACTTTACTGGGAGGTGGTTTAGATACACTCCCTGGAATTTCTTTCTTTCTTTTTAAATTAATTTATTTTTTATTGACAACTTCCATAATTGTAAACAATATCCTATGGTACTTCACTCCCTACCCCCACTTTCCCCTTTGAAATTTTCTTTTGAAATTCTTTTTATGACATCTATAATACTTCCATATTGTCTCTTTCATTAAAAGCTTTCAAAACTACAGAAAAGTCCTCTGATCTTGCTTTCATTGACACACCAGTCGTCCATTTGTCCCATTTTGGTCTCTGGTTAAAGGCGTGAGCATCTTAAGTACCTTTTGTAAAGCAGTATTTTTCTCCTCTGTAACTCATTCTCTGGAGGTATCTAGCCTTCAATAACCTTCATCTGACAGGTTTGGCTGTTGGTCATTTTCTAAATTGATTACACTAGTGGTTGCAAACGAAACAAAAAACTAAAAACCTAAAACAGAACATCCCACAAGCTGTCATTAGAAGCCAGCTGAAGGCTAGACCTGGGAGAAGCCAGCTATAAAGTCATCTAATCTCTCCCTCACAGAACCAATTCACTGAATATTTCAAACTTGTCTCAAACAAACCTGGACCAGTTTGGTGCAGATGGCCAGGCAGGTCACATAGGAGCTTTGCAGTTCAGGTCAAAGGCTTGCCTAGGGCCTTCGAAGAGCCACAATCACAGGACACTTGAGAGGCCTCATTCTGGGCTTTCAATCAAGATAATGAATGTCTAAATAAATGAAACAAAAATATTTTTAAATAATAGTTTATTTGCAAGCAGAGAGATAGATGAGAGACAGAGAGAATGGGCGTGCCAGGGTCTCCAGCCTCTGTAAATGAACTCCAGATGCATGGGCCACGTTGTATATCTGGATTTATGTGAGTACAAACAAACTTAGGGAATCAAACTTAGGTTTTAAGCTTTGCACATTACTGCTGAGTCCTGAATAAAAGTACTTTTTAAAAAAAGGGCTGGAGAGATGACTCAGCAATTAAGGCACTTGCTTGCAAAGCCTAACAACCTGTGTTCAATTTTACAAAGTTGTGCACGTATCTGGGGTTTGTTTGCAGTGGCTAGAGGCCCTGGTGCGCGCGCGTGCGCGCGCACACACACACACACACACACACACACACACACACACTTTGTGTCTCTGCTTGCAAATAAATAAAAATATTTTAAAATATGATAATGAATGTCCAAAGTTTGTTTCCCTTTTTTGTTAAATGATAGGATTTAGTGCTGACTTCTTGGAAGGTGCTCTCGCAGATCGCCAAATGAAGTTGCGGGATCGGATTCATTGGGGATGAGGGTCAACAATCTCCTCTTTTGGCTGTCCTTGCACCCTCCAGCATGGCTTCCAGCTTTTCCAGAGCACTCTTTCCACGCCAAGCCCACGGGTTTCAGCAGGTGAGCCTTGCTAGCTTGGGACAACTGGGCGGGGCAGGTGGAGACTCGAGGGTGGTCTCAGAGTGAATCTGACCTTGGAGTACTGGACTAGGCCGGGGCTGGACTGGGCGGCCCCACGGAGGGGCGTGGTCCCAGCGAGGGCGTGGCCTCACTGGTGCTGGATTTCCCGCGCGCTGGGGCCTGCCTGGCAGTGTTAAGCCCAGCCTTCGCTGGAAGTGGCTGGTTCCAAGGGACTGGAGATGGGAACACTCCCAAAGCATCGAGATATCCCGCCTTGGGTGAATGTTCCCGACGACCTGAAGGATCCAGAAGTGCTCCAGGTCCAGACCTGTCTGCTGGAAGCCATATTTGGTGAGTGCCTCGTCCTGACCGGGCTGCAAGCCCTGCATGGCTCCTCACACTGGAGCTGGTTTCCTTTCCCTGTCAGGCCCACACGGATCTCGAGTCCCCTACATCGAGCAAGTGGGCAAGGCCATGCTTGAGCTGAAGGCTCTGGATTCCCCGGGCCTCACGGAGGTCTTGGTTTACGGCTCTTACGTGTGCAAGCTGCGTACCAAGTGGATGCTTCAGTCCATGGCTGAGTGGCACCGCCAGCGGCAGGAGCGAGGTGAGGCTCCGTAGGAGGTGCTCGAACCGAGGCCTCCTCACCTCGACGCCCCACTGCCAGCACCCACCAGGGGTCCTTGAACATCACTGGGACCCTTGTGCCTCTGGGGTTGCCTGAGAATCCTCTGGGACTTGGGGGGTCTAGGGTGAGTGTAGGGCCTAAGGGGACTGGAAATGGCCCCCTTGGGCAGTGTTATCCGAGATATCTCAACTCAGCTCCTCCCCCCACCACCACCCAGGCCTCTTGGAGAACGTTAGAACTGGCCAATGGTCCCCAGGTTCCAGGCCCAGAATTCCCAACTTAGAAGTCCACATAAAACCAAACCAAAACAAACAAAAAAGAGGACACTACAATTGTTGAATCATGAGGGCCCCTGTCTTCTTGCCCCATACTTAACTCTGCTGTTGGTATTTCTGATGCAGGAATGCTCAGGCTTGAGGAAGCCATGAAGGCCCTGGAGCTAGGCCCTTGGATGAAGTGAAGCCATTTTCAGCCACTGTGACTGGGACAGGAAATAGAGAGGAGGCTGTCGTCAGTGCTGGAGCGGTTCTGGCTTGGTTTTAACTGTTACAGCTTTTATGGTCAAAGGAATTAAGCTAAAGCCAGGTATTGTTGGATCTAGTCTGTCTTGCTCTAAGACCTGTTGTGAATATCCCTTTCCAAAATTGATAACTAGAGTGCAACATTTTAAAATAAATCAGTTGTTCCTTGACATTGTGTTTAATGGGCTGAAGATCATGTGTAGATGTTTGTTGCATGAGGAGGCATGGTCCTTAAGCTTAACCCTTTACTGAAACTTCTAAGGTGCAAGGTAAGAGGTGCAAGGGCAACTTGGCTAGGGTCATAGTCCAGACTCTGCTGCACTGAACCAAAATCCTAGGGCGGTGTCATAGCGTCTGCAACTCTCCTGAAACCTCATTCAAAGCAGTAACCCTAAAACAGGCTAATATAACAGAAAGCAAATGCTCTCCAAATGAAAGTATGGAAGAGCCAGGACCAGGTGCAGTGTACTATCTTTATGTCCTTGTTCATTGTTGCATTCACCCTATTGTAAAATCTCTAGGTTGAAGTGTGTGAAGAAAATTGAGCCTGACACAGTAGATTGATGGAAGAGGAGAATCTCAAAGACTCTTCAGAAAGATTTTTAGCATTCTCTTGGACATTTGAACTGCCACCTTAGGCAGTATGTGAAGGCATTGCCATAGACCGACCATCAAAATAGGCACTACAGTCTAACTAGTAACAGGGGGCTGGAGGGATGGCTTAGCAGTTAAGGTGTTTGCCTGCGAAGCCAAAGGACCCAGGTTTGATTCCCCAGGACCCATGTTAGCCAGATGCACAAGGGGGCACGTGCATCTGGAGTTCGTTTGCAGTGGCTAGAGGCCCTGGCGCGCCCATTCTCTCCCTCTTTCTCTATCAAATAAAAAATAAAATGATTAAAAAATGTTTTAACTAGTAACAGTGTTGCTAGTTAAATTAGAATGAATCCCATTTGGGGAGCTTTCTGGCTCTCTGACCTTGGGCAAGTTATTTAAACCCTTTTAATCCCTCAATCTCTAACAGGATAATAACTGATCCTATGGGACTGTTAGGTTAACTATGTGTACAGCAGCCATAAATAAAGCCTTTAATCCTAGTACTAGGTAGGTAGCGGCAGGAGGATCAGGAATTCAAGGTTATTTTCAGCAAGTACTGGGATTAAAGGCATAAACTTTACTGACAGTGTCAGCTGCTCACTTTCATTCTCTACTAGAATATAAATTTATGGCAGGACTACTGATTTTTTTTTTTTTTTTTTTTTTTTTTGGTTTTTCGAGGTAGGGTCTCACTCTGGCTCAGGCTGACCTGGAATTCACTATGTAGTCTCAGGGTGGCCTTGAACTCTCGGCGATCCTCCTACCTCTGCCTCCCTAGTGCTGGGATTAAAGGTGTGTGCCACCACGTCCAGCTCGACTATTGATTTTTTTAAAGAGCAATATAGTATAGCATAGAATACTTAAGGATAGAGTAATAAGACACTGATACCGGCTAGATTGCCTAAATTTAAATCTGGGGTCAGTTTTCCATCCACAGTATGAAAACAATAATCTTATGGGATTGCAGTGAGGAACAAGTGTCCTAAACCTCTGTAAAGTCTTAGGATGGTATTTGACACAGTGATGACTTTTTTTTTTTTCAAGACAGGGTGTCACTCTAGCCCAGGGTGAATTCACTATGTAGTCTCCTGGTGGCCTTAAACTTTCCATGATCCCCCCTACCTCTGCCTCCTCAGTGCTGGGATTAAAGCCATGTGCCACCCACCATACCTGGCTAGTCTTTTTTTTTTCAATGTTCATTTATTTATTTGAGAGAGAGAGAGAGCTAGAGGGAGGGAGGGAAAGAATGAATGGGCACACCAGGGTCTCAGCCACTGCAGACGAACTCCAGATGCATGCACCGCCATGTGCATCTAGTTGATGTGGATTGTGGGGAGTCAAACCGGGGTCCTTAGGCTTCTCAGGCAAGTGCCTTAACTGCTAAGCCATCTCTCTAGCCCTTATTATTTATTTATTTACTTATTTATTTATTTATTTTTAGTTTTTTGAGACAAGGTCTCACTCTGTAGTTCAGGTTGGCCTGGAACTCACTATGTAACCCAGCCTAGCCTCCAGTCCTCCTGCCTCAGCCTCCAGAGTGTTGGGTTTTGGGTGTGAATGACCACTCCTGGCTTCAATATGTATGGTTATTTTTTAAAATTATTTATTTATTTGAGAGTGAGAGAGACAAAAAGGCAGACACAAAGTGAGTGTGTGAGTATGGGAACACCAGGGCTTCCTGCTACTGCAAAGGGAACTCCAGACACGTATGCCACTTTATGCATCCAGTTTTATGTGGGTACTGGGGAATCAAACCCTGGATGTCAGACTTTGCAAGTAAGCGACTTTAACCACTAAGCCACCTCCCTAGCCCAATAAGTATTTATTTGTTTTTGGAGGTATGGTCTTGCTCTGCCTGTGTCTCAAGGTGGCCTTGAACTTAGTTATTCTCCTACCTGTATCTCCTGAGTCCTGGGATCAAAGGTATGAATCACCATGCCTGGCCCTACCTCCATATTTAAATGTTTATTATTTTTATTAAATAGAAATTTTGTATGTATGCATCATGTGTTGGTACCATCATTTCCCTCCTCCCTGCCCCCAATCCATTGAGGGCCCTCCTACTTCTACCTCTGATATTAAAGACATGTGCCACCACGCAAGGCATATAGCTGGGGTTTTTGAACTCACAGTGATCCTCCTACCAATAAGTATGTTTTGAATGCATGGACAACAGCCTAATTTTTGTTTCAGGGCCGTGATGAGCTAGACTCTGAGATTTCAGATGGGAGTGTAGCCCATGTGTATAAGCCCCAGCACTGCCACACCCACACAGAAAGACCTGCCCTTCAAGCCAGGCCTGAGGAGAATATGTTAATAAAGGTAGAAAAAGTAGGAAGTTTAAGAATATGCCATGAATTTTATGTCTGTAGCAAATAAAAGCTTTTCAGTCCTAATTTTGGAAGTAAAAGTAAGAAGATAAAACATTGTTTGGCCAGCTTTTGACCCTGGGAAAGAAAAGGTAATAATATGAAACAAAACAAATTTTCATTGTTGTGGAAATGAGAATTTATCTTAAGCTCAGTTAAATAGATTACTGTTTTGGACCTGAAAGTACAAGGGAAAACCTAGTAAAAGAGCTGATAGGACTGGGTGTGGTGGGGTACACCTATAATCCAAATACCTGGGAGGAGGAGGCAGAACAAATGCTTTAATGTCAGCCTGGGCTATCCTAGGAGGCCCTGTCTCAACTCAAGCAATAACCCAAAGCAACACCTCCCCAAACAGCGCCCCCCGCCAACCCACACATAAAGCTGACAAATCAAGTGAAGTCCTCCAAACCTGAAGTGGCTAGTAATAATAGACAAGACTGATTAAGAGCTTTGGAGTTGGCACAGTTAAGGAAGTTCAGGCCTTATCCATCACTTCCTCAGGCTTAATAGTTCCATATTTATGTATTTTTTGGTGTGTGTGAGTGTGTGTGTAACACGTGTGCATACCTGCCGGCAGACTGCCTTATTTGCTTGAGATGGAGTCTCACTGAACCTGGAGCTTGCCAATTTTTTTTGTCTCTCCCTTGCTGCTCTCCCCCCTCCTTTCTGCCCCCACAGTGCTGGTATTAATAGGCATGTGAAGATTTCACTCAGGTCCTTATATTTGTGCAATAAGCATGTGTACCTGCTGAGCTATCTCCCCAACCCCTACTTCCATATTTTTCTTTTCTTGCTTTTTCCTAGCTCAGGCTGACCTGGAATTCAGTATGTAATATCAGGGTGGCCTCAAAGTCACAGAGATCCTCCTACCTCTAACTCCTGAGTGCTGGGATCACAGGTGTGAACTACCATGCCTGGCTTTACTTCCATATTTAAATGTATATTATTATTTTTATTAAGTAGAAAGTTTGTATGAATACATCATGTGTTGGTACCATAATTTCTCATTTCCCTCCTCCCTGCCCCCATTTCACTGAGGGCCCTTCTTAGTGGGATTGCTGATATTCACCATGGAGTTGTGGGTTGTGAATTTTGAGAACAGCACTCAGTCTTTGTGAGGGAGGAGGAGTGGCATCTAGATAGTCTTTCCCAGCCTATGGCTCATAAGCTTTCTGACCCCTCTTCTGCAAAATTCCCTGAGCCTTGGCTGGTGTTTATTTATTTATTTAAAGGGGGGGAGGGAGGCAGATAGAGAGAATAGGTGCACCAGGGCCTTTAGCCACTACAAATGAACTCCAGACGCATATGCCATGGTGTGGATGGCTTATGTGGGTAATGGGGAATTGAACCTGGGTCCTTTGGCTTTGCCAGCAAGCTCCTTAATCGCTGAACCATCTCTCCAGCCACCTCTCTCTCTTTTTTTTTTTAAAGGGATGCACCATCACACCTGACCCTAAAGAGATAAGTTTCTTTTTTTAATTTTTAATTTATTTTATTTTATTTTATTTTTTGGTTTTTCAAGGTAGGGTCTCACTGTAGCCCAGGCTGACCTGGAATTCACTCTGTATTCTCAGGGTGGCCTCAAACTCACAGTGATCGTCCTACCTCTGCCTCCCGAGTGCTGGGATTAAAGGCATGTGCCACCACACCTGGCTTTAAATTTACTTGTCTTATTGACAACTTCCATAATTGTAGATAATAACCCAAGTTTCTTTTTTTTTCCCTTTTCTTTTTGGTTTTTCAAGGTAGGGTCTCACTCTAGCCCAGGCTGACCTGGAATTCACTATGGAGTCTCAGGGTGGCCTCGAACTCACGGCAGTCCTCCTACCTCTGCCTCTCGAGTGCTGGGATTAAAGGCGTGTGCCACCATGCCTGGTTTCCAAGTTTCTTTTTAAGATATTTTATCTATTTATGTATTGGGGGGAAGATAGCATGGGCATGCCAGGGCCTCCAGCCACTGCAAATTCCAGATGCATGCTCCACTTTGTACATCGCTTTAATTCCAACTGCTGGGATTGAAGGCATGTACCACCAAGCAGAGAGAGAGAGAGGAGAATGGGCACACATGCCTGGACCGCTTTGTACATCTGGCTTTATGTGGGTACTGGGGAATGGAACTTGGGTCATTAGGCTTTGCAGGCAAGTGTTTTAACTGCTAAGTCAACTTTTCAGACCCCTTTTAAAATTTTAAAAAATCACCAAAGAACTGTTGAACACAGCTGCCTGGAGACCTACATGACCAGAGAGTTCATTGGTCCCCAGAAGTATCCACCAAGGTGGAGAGGTGCATAAACATCCAATGGGAATTTATGCCTGGGCTGACTGGGCTATACAGCCCACCTCTCCTTATAGATCTCCACCTGTTTACGAGGATGCAGGGCCATCTCCTGGGAGTAGTAAGGCCGGTTGGACATGACCTTAGGCTCTGTCAAGATGTAGTTGCTGTGTGCAAGCCCTGGTGTGCTGCTCCGTTGGTGGTGATGGTCCAGGGTACCCTGTGCAGCAGCAGCAGAGTGGATCACAAGCATCCCCCAGCATCGCCTACCAAAGAGGGACCTGAGGTGCAGCTGCTGGGCTCACACTGATGAAGAAGCAAACCACCAGAGGCTGGAGAGAATCACCCAGTGCCAACTGTGCCATGTGGAGCCCACGTCAGCTCTCAGAGCCCTGGCATGGAGCATCTGGAAATTGGGGAGGTAGAGGAAGGGGCGTCCTTTTCTCTGAAGAGGGAGGGAGCCAGGATGTCAGGGTTTAAGGAGGCCCTTCAGTGAGCAATGACTCCCTTCTTCCATGCACCTGAGGGTTCAAGAAGCTACCTTAAATCCCACAGACCAATGGAATAATAGGAAAAGCTCCTTGACAAAAGGACCAATGGTAAAATGAAGAACTGAATCCTTCATTACCAAAAGGTCCCCCCCCCCCCAGGCTTGGGAGGAGGGAGAGAGTGGGTGACTCTAAAGCCCCAGATCCTTGAGCCTGCTCTGAGGACTCAAATCAGGATCCCTCTCATCCCCAGGGAGCTTTTGCTTACAATACAACAGTGACTTTCCTTTTCTCCATGTCTCTAACTTTGTGTGTCCTGGGGTTCCCAACCATTTGTTTGCCTTAAGGAACAACTCCTAGGCCCACATCAGAAACTACTCCCCCCCCCCAAGATAGGGTCTCACTGTAGCTCAGGCTGACCTGGAGTCTACTCTGTAGTCTCTGTGGCCTTGAACTCACAACAGTCCTACTATTTCTGCCTCCCAAGTGCTGGGATTAAGGTGTGCACCACCATGACTGGCTCAGAAACTACTTTTAAAAAGATTTATTTATTTGAGAGAAATAGGCAGATACAGAATGGGTGCACCAAGGCCTCCAGTCACTGCAAACAAACTCCAGACACATACACCACCTTGTGCATCTGGCTTATGTGGATACTGGGGGATTGAACACATTAACTGCTAAACCATCTCTTCAGTCCAGAAACATTGGTTTTTCGAGGTAGGGTCTCACTCTAGCCCATGCTGACCTGGAATTCATTATGTAGTCTCAGGGTGACCTCGAACTCACGGAGATCCTCCTACCTCTGCCTCCTGAGTGCTGGGATTAAAGGTGTGCGCCACCATGCCCGGCCAGAAACTACTTTTTTTTGTTGTTAGAAACTACTTTTTATAATCAGAGGTGTACTATAGAGACTCAATTAGTCATGCTTCTGTGACTAAGTAACTTGCTGTGGCATAGTGGCCCAATACTTAGTTACAGATGGACCATAAATCTCATCCTCTCCAGGGCTCAGGGAGCATTGCCTAAGAGAAATGCAAAAAGACCATGAGGAAGAGGAGGATTGTTGTGTAGGAATTCCCTCCAAGTTGAAACATTAAGTGAAAACATTACCTCCAGAGGGAGGATCAGTAGGTAGCCCAGTCTGGGAATGCTGAAACTTAAAATGTCACATGGCCCCTCTCCAAGGTTATAGAAACAGTGAGGACTGCTAAAGAGAGACCAGCCCAGTTGCCTGCAAGGGATGCAAGAGTTCCAGATATGCAGCTTTGTGAGTCACCACTCTTGCTGAATGTTTCAGTAATGCTGTTGCCTTTGACTCACCCATGCTATGTAAATTACCCCGATAAATTAATTGGCTCACCAAGTTGGACTTTGGTCTGTCACCTGTGCCCTATCTGGGGTAAACAGATGTATTTTCTTATCTCCCCAGGGTTTAAAACTTTCAGGTGAAAAAACTGTGAGTCAAAATAAACCCTTCCCCCTTAGCTTGTTTATGTCAGGTGCTTCATCACAAGGACACAAAACTAATTTGTGCATGGGACACAGTATTGCTATTATGGTTTGCATATGTAGTGAATCCACAAAGGCTTTTGTGTTGAATCTCTGCTCCCTAGCTGGTAGCACTATTAAGAGGGCATAGGATTATAAGAGCACTAACATAAGATCACTAATATGAGTGCAGTTTATCCATTCATGATTTCATAGTGAATGGATTCCTAGTAGGTGGGGCTTAGTTAGAGGAGTAAGTCATTGGGGTGGTCTTTGAAAGGCGCATACTCTCCCTGGACCCTTAACCCACCTCCTTCCAGGCTGCTATGAAATGAACAGCTCTGTCCACTGCGAGCTTGCCACCATAATGTTCTTTTCACACAGCCTGAAAGCAACAGAACCAGCTGAGCATAGCTAAAACTTTTGAAATTCAGTCACAATATATTTTTCTCTCTTGTAAAGTTTCTCTCAGGTATTTTGTCACAACAATATGTATAATAAAAGTGACTTGAACATAAATTGGTTCCGTGAGTGGTGTCTGCTGTGCCTATATCAGACCACACAACTCTTAAGTTTGGGAATTCAGTTATGGGAGGAATCTGGAAGAGTTTGGAGCAGCAGGCAGATGAGCCTTATGTAGTGTAAGTAGAGTTTAATAGGTGATTGTGATCTGAGCCCAGAAGACCAGGATGCCAGTATGAAACACCAACAATAAAGGTCTTGCTCCTGAAGTTTCAGAAAGAAATGAGAGCCAGGCATGGTGGTACATACTTTTAATCCCAGCACTTGGGAGACAGAGGTAGGAGGATCGCCATGAGTTCGAGGCCACACTGAGACTACATAGTGAATTCCAGGTCAGCTTGGATTAGAGTGAGACCCTACCTCCAAAAACAAACAAAAAACAAAAACAAAAGCCGGGCGTGGTAGCACACGCCTTTAATCCCAGCACTTGGAAGGCAGAGGTAGGAGGATCTCCATGAGTTCCAGGCCACCCTGAGACTACATGGTGAATTCCAGGTCAGCCTGGACTAGAGTGAGACCCTACCTTGAAAAACCAAAAAAGAAAAAAAAAGTACTACACAAGGGCAAAAAACAAATTTATATTTTATTCATGGCCTGAAACCTTGAGTGAGACTGAAACTTTCCAGGCAATGCTGCACTCAAGCAGGGGTATGGGTATTGCTGGGTGCTGTGAGACACATTTCCTGGAAGAGCTGTGTGCAAAAAATCAGGCAGAGGTAGAGGTAGGAACTCACTCCTGTGAAGACTACACACCACCCATTAGGCTTTTCCTTGGCAATACATAGCACTCATCACCTTCTGACTTATCTAGCTTGTGTACTGAGTACTGTTTGGATGCTATAGCTGTTTTTTTGTGTGTGTGTGTGTGTGTGTGTGTGTGTGTTTGTTTTTTGAGGTAGGGTCTTGCTCTAGCCCAGGCTTGTGGGGGAGCCCAGAGGGTCCCCCAGATGGGATTGTCTACCAGACCCGGAGACACTCACACGGAGAACTCTCAATGCAAGTCGCAAGAGGTTTATTGTGGAACCGGTGCACCGGGGCTCGACACGAAGTCCTCACGCAGGAGGGGTGAAGAGCCCCGAGCAGCCGGGAGGTAGGGGTTTTAAAGGGAAAGACCACAAACATGCGGAAATATCTCAAACATGTTTCAGCTCAGGGACTTTTCAGATGTCGCCAGGGTGTCGCCTCGGCCGTGGCATCGTGACCTCGGGCAGGGAGCTAGGGCCCCTGCGGTTAGGCATTGTTCAATTGTCTCTGAGCGGAGGCTTCCCAGAAATTGGGTAAGGGGGTTGCGGTTGAGCAAACAGTGGTTGGGCAAACAAGCACAGGTTTCTAAGGCAAAGGTCAGCATTCCAGTTAACTAGTTCCTTATCTGAGCCCGGGCGGCTGGTTGCAGAAAGTCACGTACAATATGCTTTCCTTCATAAAATGGCTGCCCTTATGTCTATGTTAAGCAAGCGATTGTACAGAAGCCAAAGAAGCAGGTTAGTTGTATTTATTAGGGCATTGGTGACCTTTCAGGCTGACCTAGAATTCACTATGAAGTCTCAGGGTGGCCTTGAATTCACCATGATCCTCCTGCCTTTGCCTCCTCAGCATATAGCTGGTTTTTTTTTTTTTTTATAATTATATCTGATGAGAGTTTTATTTTGAGGACAAAGGAAGTCTCATAGTCATCATTCATTGCTTTATCCATGAAGCAAATGTGAGTTACAGGTACATACATTTGTGAAACCACTCAGAAAAGTCCCTAATGGTCAATGCTCCTTTGGCACAGTAATATACTCCTAAGAAATTCACTCCTTGGAAACAGCATGAGTATAAACTTTTGTCTATTATGGCAAGCTGATACCTATGTGTCACAATATAACCTTCTGTTCCTTCAGGTCATGCACAACAATATCAATTCCGTAGGCTTCTAGAAGATGTTTCACACCTTTTATAACCACAATCTATTCTCCACAACAGTGAAACCTTTTCCCTGATATCCTTAAGGGTGGATACCTTCAGGCCATTTTGATGTGTGTGTGTGTGTATGTGTGTGTGTTATTGGGATTGAACTCAGGACCTTTTTTTACGTTAGGCAATTGCTCTACCACTGATGTACATTCCCACCTCAGTTATTTTCAACAGTAGGTGAAAGTGAAGGAACAACCAAACAAAGCAAAACCCCACAGTGAGTGAGTAATGCACTCTGCTTGATCCACACAGGACATGCCATGTTGCTAGAGTTGCATGCAACTGATCCATGTTCTATTTCATTTTCTTTTCTGGGTATGCTTGTGTGTGAAGGAGAATGGGCTTATGTAAAAAAGATATATATCACAGCTGAAGGGTGTTAGGACCTCTTTTACCTGAGAGGGTGGGTCTCGTACTAAGTATACTGTGGTTGGGCATGGTATTTTCCACGTTATAGCATCATATTGGTGTGCTCAGTAAGTTTTGGATCTCAGATTTTCAGATGAGGGATTCTCGACTTGGATCTTCTACTTCAGCTCCTTTCTATGTATTGCGGAGGTTGTATGAGGTAATGTGGTATACATGCTAGAAAACTGAGGCTCTAAGGTTAACATCAGGTTTCCATTCCTTTATTCCACCTTTCATTTTTCATCATGCTCTTGGTACAAATGTATAATTTTTCTCATTCATAATAGATAGATGCACTATGGTAGGCCATAGGTTACTTTGGTAATAAGAAAACGATGGCCTACCCCAGTGCCATTGCTTTTGGGGCAGCTACTTGACATAGCTGGGGTTTTTGATTAAATAGATGCACAGCAAATCCTATCCACAGACCAAGTTAGAAATGCCCAAATAGCCAGGCGTGGTGGTGCACACCTTTAATCCCAGCACTTGGGAGGCAGAGGGCTAGAGTGAGACCCTACCTCAAACCCCCCCCCCAAAAAAAAAGTCATTGTGTAGATACATAGCACATTTTTTACATTTGTTGATGGCCTTCCTGTTATATATCTTGGCTACCATGAATACTGGAGCTGTAAATATGGATGTATTAGTATGTCTGTAGTATGCTTTCTTAGAGTCCTAAGATATATGACTAGAAGTGGTATAGCTGGGTGATATAGTGGTTCTAATTTTAGTTTTCTTTTTTTTTTTTTTTTTTTTTTTGAGGAAGGATCTCACTATAGCCCAGACTGACCTGGAACACACTCTGTAGTTCCAGGCTGCCCTCAAACTGACAGCAATGCAATTCTTCTACCTCAGCCTCCCAAGTGTTGGGATTAAAGGCATGTACCACCACACTCAGCAAATTTGGGCTTCTTTTTTTTTTCTCGATTTTTATTAACATTTTCCATGATTATAAAAAATATCCCATGGTACTACCCTCCCTCCCCCCACTTTCCCCTTTGAAATTCCATTCTCTATCATATCCCCTCCCCATTTCAATCAGTCTCTCTTTTATTTTGATGTCATGATCTTTTCCTCCTCTTATGATGGTCTTGTGTAGGTAGTGTCAGGCACTATGAGGTCATGGATATCCAGGCCATTTTATGTCTGGAGGGAGGACGTTGTAAGGAGTCCTACCCTTCCTTTGGCTCTTACATTCTTTCTGCCACCTCTTCTGCATTAGAACCTGAGCCTTGGAAGGTGTGATCGAGATGTTTCTCAGTCACTTCTTTCCAGCACTATGATACCTTCTGAGTCTTCCCAAGGTCACTGCCATCTGAAAAGAGAAGATTCTCTACCCAAAGTGACAGTAGCGTTAATATAAGAGTATAAATATTAAGAAAAGTGCTTATTGGGCAGTTTGATAAGCATAGTATATACATTTTTCCAGACATCAGCAGATGTTACACCCCCAAGGCTCATGAATAACCCTGTTTTAAGTTTTCAGTATCAGGGATGTATTCAGTCCCATGGAGCAGGCCTCCAGTCCAATTAGAGGGCAGTTGGTTTCCATCATGACAGACGTGCCACTATTGCACCCATTGGCTCATTTGGCCTGGCTGGCCAATTATAAGGCTTGCAGTGTCCACTGTTGAGTATCTTCACTGGTGATATCTCTTTCTCCCATGGAACTACATGTAGAATGGCTTCTTCCAGCTTTCTCTCAGCTGGGCTACATGGTGGAGGTTATCAGCTCAGTTCCTTTTTTTTTTTTTTTTTTTTTTGGTTTTTCAAGGTAGGGTTTCAATCTAGCCCAGGCTGACCTGGAAGTCACTATGGAGTCTCAGGGTGGCCTTGAACTCACGGCAATCCTCCTACCTCTGCCTCCCAAGTGCTGGGATTAAAGGCATGCGCCACCATGCCTGGCTACACAATGACATCTTTTAGTGGTAGGGAAAAATGAAATTATTACTTCCTCAGGGAAATGGATGGAACTGGAGTTCACTATTTTAAGCAAATAAGCTCAGAAGGACAAATATTGCTTTTTTCCCTCATGTAGAATTTAGTAAACCTAAATTTAATAAATGATATATGCACATACTACATATGTTAGAAAGTAGAGAGGAAATGAAGAGGTGTAAAGGGTAGGGTAGGGGAGCAAGAGAAGGTAATAGAAGATATGTTTGGTGAATGCAGAAGGAGGGCCTAGGAGGACAATGTTGGGAGAGGAATAAGAACAAAGTGTAATGTTATATATGTATAAAAATGTCACATTGAAACTCATTTCTTTGTATGCTAACCAAAACAATCAAAACCTAACTTCCTACCTCTGCCTCCCAAGTATATTTTTATTTTTATTTATTTATTTGAGAGAGAGGCAGATAGATGAAGAGAATGGTCATGCCAGGGCCTCCAGCCACTGTAAATGAACTCCAGACACATGTGCCACCTTGTGCATCTGGCTTATGTGGGTCCTGGAGAATCAAACCTGGGTCCTTTGGCTTTCCAGACAAATGCCTTAACTGCTACACCATCTCTTTAGCCCTATTTTCAGGTCTTCCTTTCTTTCTTTTTCTTTTTCTTTCTTTCTTTTCTTTTCTTTTTTTGGTTTTTCAATGAAGAGTCTCACTCTAGCCCAGACTGACCTGGAATTCACTATGGAGTCTCAGGGTGGCCTTAAACTCACAGTGATCCTCCTACTTCTGCCTTCCAAGTGTTGGGATTAAAGGCATGTGCCACTGCAGCCGGTTTATTTATTTATTTATTTATTTACTTATGTATTTATTGGTTTTTTAAAGGTAGGGTCTCACTATAGCTCAGGCTGACCTGGAATTCACTATGTAGTCTCAAGGTGGCCCCAAACTCATGGTGATCCTCCTACCTCTGCCTCCTGAGTGCTGGGATTAAAGATGTGCGCCACCATGCCCAACTTATTTTTTGTCTTTAATGAACTTCCACACTGACTTCCAAAGAGGCTGTACCAGTTTACATCCTCCCCATTAGTGTAGAATACTTTCTTTTTAAAACACATAATCACCAGAATTTGTTATATTTTTTTCTGTCACCACACCTGGTTTATGCATTGCTGAGGACTGAACCTAGGGTTTTTTGCATGCTAGGCAAACACTCCTATCAACTGAGCTACATTTCCAGCCCCTATTTTCTTGATCATAGCCATTCTGACTGGAGTGAAATATAATCTCAAAAGCATTTTTATTTTGCATTACAATGATGATAATAATTTTAAGTGTATTTTAAAGAATGAATTGGGCATGTGTATTTCTTCTTTGAGAATTGTCTATTCAATTTATTAGCACATGGAAAGAAGTGACTGGAGTACTGAGTAACATCTCGATCACACCTTCCAAGGCTCAGGGTCTAATGCGGAAGAGGTGGCAGAAAGAATGTAAGAGCCAAAGGAAGGGTAGGACTCCTTACAACGTCCTCCCTCCAGACATAAAGTGGCCTGGATATCCATGACCTCATAGTGCCTGACACTACCTACACAAGACCATCATAAGAGGAGGAAAAGATGATGACATCAAAATGAAAGAGAGACTGATTGAAATGGGGAGGGGATATGATGGAGAATGGAATTTCAAAGGGGAAAGTGGGGGGAGGGAGGGTATCACCATGGGATATTTTTTATAATCATGGAAAATGTTAATAAAAATTAAGGAAAAAAAATAAAAAAATTTATTAGCACATTAATTTTTTTTCGAGATAATGTTTCACTCTAGCCCAGGCTGATCTGGAATTCACTATGTAATCTCAGACTGGCCTCAAACTCACAGTGATCCTCCTACCTTGGCCTCCAGAGTGGTGGGATTTAAGGTGAGCGCCACCACGGCTGGCCTTTGTTTTGGCTATTTTGAGTATTTTTTGCTTTCACATGAAAGTTTAATAGTTTTTTCTAGTTCTATGCAGAATGTACTTGAAATTTGTATGGGGATCACATTGAGTCTGGAGATACTTCACAATATTAATTCTGTTCCATTAGCATGGGAGGTCTTTTCATCTTCTAGTATCTTATTTCTTTCATCAGTTTCTTAAAGTTCTCATTGTAGAGGTTTTTAACTCATTGGTTAGGGTAACTCCTAGTTTGTGTATATGTGTGTGTGTAACTATTGTGAATGAGATACACCTCAGATTTTATTCTCAGCAATTTTGCAGCCAGCCCAAATGTGCCAACTGGTGCAATGGTGATATGTCTGTTATGGGGGAAACCAACTGCTCTCTGATTGGACTGGAGGTCTGTTCCATGGGAGAGAATACATGCCTGGTACTGAAAACCTAGACAAAAGCCTAGGGCTGGGAGGTCATGAGCCCTAGGAGAGTAACGCTTGCTGTTGCCTGGCTAAATGTCTATATTTTGCTCCCAAACTTCCATCTAACACTTTTTGTTGTTGTAGTTGTTTGAGGTAGGGTCTCATTTTATCCCAGGCTGACCTGGAATTCACTATGTAGTCTCAGGGTGGTCTTGAACTCATGGTAATCCTCCTACTTCTGCCTCCTGACTGCTGGGATTAAAGACGTGCACCACCACACCTGGCTTTTTTTTTTTTTTTTTTTTTTTTTTTTTTTTTTTTGAGGTATGGCCTTGCTCTAGCCCAGACTGACCTGGAATTCAGGGTGGCCTCGAACTTTCAGGGAGCCTCTTACCTCAGCTTCACGAGCACTGGGATTAATGGTGTGCAAGAGAGAGAGAGAGTGAGAGAAAGAGAGAGTAAGCAAGCATGCTAAGGCCTCTAGCCATTGCAAAGAATTCCAGATGCAAGCACCACTTTGTTCATGTGGATACTGGGGAATCCAATCCCAGTAGTTAGGCTTTGCAGGAAAGAACTTTAATTGCTGAGCCATTTCTCCAGCCCACTACTCTCCCTTTTGGTTAGAGAAACTTTTTTGTCAAATAGTGGTAACCACTGGGGTGACTCAGAGGTCACTATAGTGTTGAGAAGAAGTGGCAGTGGAGTGTTGAGCACTAAGACATCTCTATCACACCCTCCAAGTCTCAGGGTCCATTGCGGAAGAGGTGGGGAAAAGAGTGTATGAGCCAAAGAAAGGGTAGGACTGCTTACAATGCACTCTTCCAGAAAAAAAAAAAGTCCTTGCTATTCATGACCTCATAGTGCCTGACACTACCAACACAAGACCATAATAGGAGGAAAAGATGATGAATCATGCATCATGTTTTCTTGCAAAAGAGGTTTTAGCTTAATTTTTTTTTCTTAGCCTTCCTGCTTTAAGTCAGAAATGGGTTAAAGTGTTTCTGTATTGTGTGCACCTAAGGTCTCTGTAGTGGTGTCCAGTGTTCCATTAAGTCTCTAAGCCTGTCCTGAAAGCCAACCCTTAAACAAACAAACAAAACTGTATGATATACATCCCAGCTAATTCCATTTTGTTCACAAGCTATGTTGCACTAGTTGGTATTTTTTCTGGCTCATGTTTGATCCAAATAAAGGTAGCTGCTGACCACTGGAGGGGGGGGGAGAAGAAATTAGAAAGGTTGCAAATAAACAACTTAATGCTTCACCTTAAGACCTTAGAAAAAGAATAAGGCAAGCTGAAATCAGTAGATAGGAAGAAATAATAAAGATTAGGGCAGAAATTAATGAAATAGAACCCCCCCCATACCAAGAACCAATGAAACAAAGAGTTGGTTCTTTGAAAGGATAAACAAGATTGATAAACCATTAGCAAGTATGACCAAAAGAAAGAGACAGAAATTAACAAAATTAGAGATAAAAAAGGCACTATTACTACAGATATCAATGAAAATCAGAAAATCATGAGGCATACTTTAAGAACATATACTGCTCTAAGTTTGAAAATCTGAAAGAAATAGATGATTTCCTTCATGTATATGACCTACCAATAAACCATGATAATTCCCTCCACCCCCACTTTTTGCATTTGCAACTCCACTCTCCATCATATCCTCTCCCTCTCTCAATTACTCTCTTTTATTTTGATGTCATCATCTTTTCCTTGTATCATGAGGGTTGTGTGTAGATAGTGTCAGGGACTGAAAGGTCATGGGTATCCAGGCCATTTGTGTCTGGAAGAGTGCATTGTAAGGATTTCTACCTTTTCCTTTGGCTCTTACATTCTTTATGCCTCCTCTTCTGGAATGGACCCTGAACCTTGGAGGGTGTGATAAAGATGTTTCAGTGCTGAGCATTCTTCTGTCATTTCTTCTCAGCACAATGGTGACTTTTGAGTCATTCCAGAGGTCACTACCATCTAAGAAGAGAAGCTTCTCTAACCAAAAGTGAGAGTAGCATTAATATATGGGTTTGAACATTAAGAGAGGTGCTTACCAGGCAGCTTGGTGAGCATAATATATGCAGTTAGCCAGACACCATCAGGCATTACACCCCTGGGGCTCAGGACCTCCCCATCATAGGTTTTCAGTATCAGACATTTATTCCCTCCCATGGAGCAGGCCTCCAGTCCAATTAGAGAGCAGTTGGTTTCCCCCACAACAGACCATGCCACTATTGGCCAAACTTAAGGCTTGCAGTGCCCACTGTTGTTTATCTCCACTGATGACTTCTCTCTCCCATAGAGCTGCATGCCCCTTAGCTTTTTCCAGCTTTCTGTTAGCTGGTCTACAGGTAGGAGGTTTTGAGCTCAGCTCCAGCTTGATTTCTCATCTCAGTGACCTTGCAGCCCAGGCATGTGTAGTCTTGAGCAGTAGGGTATTATCATCTATTCCTAGTGAGAAACCAAAAGCCTTGGTAATTGCCTGTGATGTTTTGGGGGCATCAGGGCCCTACCTGGTCAACAACTCACTGGCAGTGAACATCCATGTCACTGAAATTTTTCTAGTAATAATCTATGGCTTCTGAGTGTGCCATTGTCCAAAATAGTAGGTTATCATACAGCTTATTCATACCCCTTTAGATTTGTTTAACCTTTCCTCCACATTTTTTTACTCAAGTTTCTCCCCTGCCCTCACTTAGGCCTTTCCACCTCCAGTAATCTGCTCATCTACTTACATATATACTATCCATCCCCGTAAGTCCTGCCCTCTCCTCTCTCCCTTACAGCCCTTTTCTAGTTCACTGGCCTCTGCTACCAAGTTTTATTCCAACTCACATACAAGTCCAAATATTTATAGCTAGGATTCACATAGAGAGAACATGTGGTGCTTGGCTTTCTGGGCTTGGGTTACCTCACTAAGTATAATTCTTCCCAGGTCCATCCATTTCCCTGTAAATTGCACAGATTTCATTTTTCTTTACTGCTGAATAGAACTCTATTGTAGAAATGTACCACATATTCGTTGTCCAATCATCAGTTGAGGTACATCTAGGCTTGTTCCATTTCCTAGCTATTGTGAACAGAGTGGCTATAAACATGGATGTGGAAGTACCTCCAAGGTAGTGAGATGAATCCTTAGGATATATGCCTAGGAGTGTATTTTTCCCATTCTGTGGGTTGCCTCTTTGCTCTATTCACAGTGTCCTTTGCTATAAAAAAGCTTTGTGATTTCAGGAGGTCCCAGTGGTTGATTAGTGGTTTTATTTTCTTAGCAACTGGTGTTATATTTAGAAAATTGTTGCCTATGCCAATATTTTGAATGGTTTTTCTTTCTTTTTCCACTAACAGTCTCCAAGTTTCAAGTCTATATTAAGGTCTTTGATCCATTTGGATTTAATTCGTGTGCATGGAGTGAGAGATAAGGTTCTATTTTCATCCTTGTACATGTACATATCCAGTTTTCCCAGCACCATTTGTTGAAGGGGCTGTCTTTTCTCCAATAAGTATTTTTGGCATTTTTGTCAAAGATCAGGTGGTTATAGCTGCCCCGACTTATATCTGGATCTTCTGTTCCACTGACTTACGTATCTGTTTTTGTGCTAGTACCATGCTGTTTTTGCTATGGCTCTGTAATATAGGTTAAAATCAGGTATGGTGTTACCACCAGCCTTATTTTTGCTGCTTAAAATTGTTTTGGGTATTTAAGGTTTTTTTGTGCTTCCAAATGAATTTTAGGATTTGTTTTTCTCTGTTTCCATGAAGACTGTGATTGGAATTTTGATGGAGATTGCATTAAATGTGTATGTAGATTGCTTTTGGTAAGATTGACATTTTATTTTTTCAAACTTTTTAAAGTGTCAATTTATTGCATGTCAGTACAGAAAAATAGAAAGGATATTTTAAAAGAAAACTATTGTATTTATTGTAAAAAAAAAAAACAAATGCAAATGGTTCCTTGACATGTTAGCATACAATGTATGTCATTCAAATCTGAGTTATAAAATTTTATTACTATCTCAAATAAAACATGGCAATAATAATACATGGTTCACATTATGGAACTGGACTGAGTTTATCCTGAACGCACTTGAATATATGCTGAAAACAACTTGAATTTTCATATATACTGTACTGACAGAAATTCTGCTATAAATTATGTGGAACACACCAATTTCATATGTATAGGTGGCACTTTTGTTTTAAAAAAGTGTTGGTTATACATAACCCTATTTTTAATATACATTTTTAAGATATGAAATATAAATGGAGGTGTATTTGTGCCATTTGGCAAAAATGTTGGCTAGAATCAGTATGACTTGTCTATCTCCTCATACAAAAGAATGTACTACTTCTGGTTAGTAAAGGTGATGTGTATAAGTGTTGTAAGAATCAGTGTGCTTCAATGTCTACCCATTAAGTTAAAAACAGATGTCTGTGCTCTGTCATTTCCACCTTTACCTGAGTGATATGAAGATACCTAAGCTGGAGACTGATGACTAAGTTTTCCTTTCACAGTTTTCTTCATAATGACCAAATGTAATAGGAAAACAATGTTGGAGGAAGGACAGAGGAGGATGATGGTATCTCAACTATGGCCTAAATGGAAAGGTGACTTTATCACGAGCTCATCTCCCTAAGTGCAAGGACAGGGGACACTGACAGGAATCACTATTATTGTGAGCTGGCAAGATGTGAGTAGATCAAATGTGGCCTTCATGCTTTAATCACACCAAGTCTGTTCCTACCCATGTCAAACCTTATACATACAAGAAACAGTAAGAATCAGAAGATAGAAATTCTCAACAAAAATATGACTCCAGTGACCAAAGCTGTAATTTTGATTAATTACCAATGATCCACAGCTCACCCTAAATATAAGCTGCTCTGTGACAAAATTCAGTATTGTTGTGGACAAATCATCTTATGGTCAAAAAACTGTTTCCAAAAACATAAGGTGGTCACAGTGTTAGGTGCACACCACTGTGTTGGAAAGGCTTGGCATTCACAGAGTTCTGTAGTTTCCCAGTAAATCTCGTCAGTTAGATATTCCCACCTATAAATTTTCTGTTAAGTCTTCTCTGCCCTATTAGTGTTGTTTTATGTCACACATCATTCTTCCCTTAGCTTGCAGTACTCTTTGTAGGATCCTTTGAAAAATGTTTTGCCCTCTAGTGATTCTTATGATAATGGGTTTTGGAGATTATTTTTCCTACATGACTTTATCTTGCCATATTCAAGAGTTTAGTATTTTCAAATTTACAGTAGCTTAACAACTGAAGATCACTTGAACATCTCTGTAGCTGAATGTGTACAATGGGCTGGAAGCTGACATTCAAGAGGGATGCACTGCCATTCTCACCATGGATGGGGCCAAAGACAAAGGTTTAACTTACACAGGATACTTACTAATACCAAGTGCTTGGCAAAAAGATTAGATGTTCCCAAATATAGCAAGGGCCATTGTGCATCATGGAAGTTTCTTTCTACTCCTGCAAATCTAAAGAAAGTCCCCAACCCAGAAGCTGGTGAAGAACGATGCCCTACATCTCTGAACATGGTCTCTGCCCTTTGCTGAAGAAATAAAGGCTTCTTAGAGGAGAAAAATGGTCGGGGGTGACACGTAAGTATGGTGCAACTGCTGAAGCCCTGCCTTAGCAATAAACGAGGACTGGTACTAACACCAGCAAAGAAGAAAGGCAGCCTAGCAAACACTATGAAGCGAATGTCACACTCACATTCACAGACAGCATGGACAAATCCCTCCAGGTGGTTGACCAAGACCACATGAAGACAGTGTCAAACAGCACTTTGTAAACTCAAAAGAAAGAAACAAAACAAAAAGAAAAAACACAAGATTGGTGTTTTTTAGAAATGAAGACTCATTTCTAAACAAACATACTCCATCTCTGTTTCTTTCCTTTGTCATGCATGACTATATAAGATAATCATTCTACATAATGACAGATGGAAGGTAGCCTTTAATTGTGGTGAATTTATACAAAATACAACCTCTATGATATAAGTTAGCAACTCTTTCTAAAAAACAAGACTTTTTACAATTCATAATTTATAGAAAAGCATTATTCTTTAAAAACCATACTTATATATGCATATATACATATATATATATATATATATACTTTTCTCTCTCTCTCTCTCTCTAAACACTGGCATAAAGTGAAGGCTAAGAATGCTTCTTGGCAAATGAAAGTACTAGCCCTATGTCCATGGGAAAAGCGTTAACTTAAGGTCAGGATGAAGGGCTTGTTGTCTCTGGCAGCATGCAGAAGGCCAGTAAATGCCACTGAAACTTGGAAAAATGCTGTGATGAAGCTGACAGTGCGAGTGGCCTCAGTGCCAGCGGACTCCTGAGACGCCCAGGAACAATTTGACACGATGCTACCTCATAGCTCATGTTACTAAGGAAAATTTTGTAGGTTTCAAAGGGCTTCTTGTTTTAAGTAAGATTTGTTTCTGACTTTTCTTTTTCTTAATTTTTATTAACATTTTCCATGATTATAAAAAATGGTACTACCCTCCCTACCCCCACGTTCCCCTTTGAAATTCCATTCTCCGTCATATCCCCTGCCCATCTGAATCAGTCTCTCTTTTATTTTGAAGTCATCATCCTTTCCTCCTCTTATGATGGTCTTGTGTAGGTAGTGTCAGGCACTATGAGGTCATGGATATCCAGGCCATTATGTCTGGAGGGAGCACATTTAAGGAGTCCTACCCTTCCTTTGGCTCTTACATTCTTTCTGCCACCTCTTCCGCATTAGACCCTGAGCCTTGGAGGGTGTGATTGAGATGTTACTCAGTACTCCAGTCACTTCTTTCCAGCACTATGATACCTTCTGAGTCATCCCAAGGTCACTGCCATCTGAAAAGAGAAGATTCTCTACCCAAAGTGAGAGTAGCGTTAATATAAGGGTATAAATATTAAGAGAAGTGCTTACTGGGAAGTTTGATAAACATAGTATATACATTTTTCCAGACATCAGCAGATGTTACACCCTAGGGCTCCTGACTACCCCCGTTTTAAGTTTTCAGTATCAGGGATGTATTCCCCCCCAAGGAGCGGGCCTGCAGTCCAATTAGAGGGCAGTTGGTTTCCACCATGACAGATGTGCCACTATTGCACCTGTTGGCTCATTTGGCCTGGTTGGCCAATTATAAGGCTTGCAGTGTCCACTGTTGAGTATCTTCACTGGTGGTATCTCTTTCTCCCATTGAAGTACATGTAGTATGGCTTCTTCTAGCTTTCTGTCAGCTGGTCTACATGGAGGAGGTTATCAGCTCAGTTCCAGCAGAATTTGTCAGTGGCCTTGCCACCCAAGTATGTAGAGTCTTCAGCAATAGGGTCTTAACCATCTATTCCTGGTGGGAAACCAAGGGCCTCGGCAATGGCCTATAATGTTTTGGGGCATCAGGAACCTCCCTGGTCAACAACTCACTGGAGGTATCCCATCCCTGGCACTGAAAAATTTCTAACAACGATCTATGGCTCCTGAGTGTTCCATTGTCCAAAACCAGAGGATTCCATATGATTTATTTGCATCCTCTTAGATTTTGATTAGCTGTCCCTCCACCTTTCCTTTACTCAATCTCTTCCCCTGACCTCACTTTGGGCCTTTTCCCCCCGCTAATCTATTCTTCTACTCACATATATACAATATCAACCTATTAAGTACCCTCCTCCCTTCCTTTCTCTTCCCTTTATATCTCCTTTTTAACTTACTGGCCTCTGCTACTGAGTTTTTTCCTTCTCACACAGAAGCCCAATAATCTCTTACTAGGATCCACATATGAGAGAGAACATCCAGCGCTTGGCTTTCTGGGCCTGGGTTACCTCACTTAGTATAATCCTTTCCAGATCCATCCATTTTCCTGCAAATTTCATAACTTCATTTTTCATTGTATAAATGTGCCACATCTTCATCATCCACTCATCAGTTGAGGGACATCTAGGCTGGTTCCATTTCCCAGCCACTGTGAATTGAGCGGCAATAAACATGGTTGAGCATGTACTTCTAAGGAAATGGGATGAGTCCTTAGGATATATGCCTAGGAGTGCTATAGCTGGGTCATATGGTAGATCAATTTTTAGCTGTCTTAGGAACCTCCACACTGATTTCCACAATGGCTGGACCAGATTGCATTCCCACCAACAGTGTAGAAGGGTTCCTCTTTCTCCACATCCCCGCCAGCATTTATGATCATTTGTTTTCACGATGGTAGCCAATCTGACAGGAGTGAGATGGAATCTCAATGTAGTTTTAATCTGCATTTCCCTGATGACTAGCGATGTAGAACATTTTTTTAGATGCTTACATGCCACCTGTATTTCTTCTTTTGAGAACTCTCTATTTAGCTCCATAGCCCATTTTTTAATTGGCTTGTTTGATTTCTTATTATTTAGCTTTTTGAGTTCTTTGTATATCCTAGATATTAATCCTCTATCAGATATATAGCTGGCAAAGATTTTTTCCCATTCTGTAGGTTGCCTCTTTGCTTTATTCACAGTGTCCTTTGCAGTACAAAATGTTTGTAATTTCATGAGGTCCCAGTGGTTAATCTGTGGTTTTATTGCCTGAGCAATTCGGGTTATATTCAGAAAGTCTTTGCCAAGACCAATATGTTGAAGGGTTTCCCCCATTTTTTCCTCTAGCAATTTCGGAGTTTCAGGTCTGATGTTAAGGTCTTTAGTCCATTTGGACTTAATTCTTGTGCATGGAGACAGAGAAGAATCTATTTTCATCCTTCTACAGATACATATCCAGTTTTCCCAGCACCATTTGCTGAAGAGGCTGTCTTTTCTCCAATGAGTATTTTTGGCATTTTTATCAAATATCAGGTGGCTATAGCTACCTGGACTTATATCTGGGTCCTCTATTCTGTTCCATTGATCTGCATATCTGCTTTTGTGCCAGTACCATGCTGTTTTTGTTACTATGGCTCTACAGAGGTTAAAATCAGGTGTGGTGATACCACCAGCCTTATTTTTGTTGCTCAGTATTATTTTAGATATTCGTGGTGTTTTGTGATTCCAAATGAAGTTTTGGATTGTTTTTTCTATTTCCGTGAAGAATGTCTTTGGAATTTTGATGGTGATTGCATTAAATGTGTAGATTGCTTTCCGTAAGGTTGCCATTTTCACAATATTGATTCTTCCAATCTGGGAACAAGGGATGTTTTTCCATTTCCTAGGGTCTTCTGCAATTTCTCGCTTGAGTGTTTTATAGTGTTCATTGTAGAGATTCTTTACTTCCTTGGTTAGGTTTATTCCAAGGTACTTTATTTTCTTTGATGCAATTGTGAATGGGAGTGATTCTCTGATTTCATTCTCTGTGTGTTTGTTGTTAGCATATAGGAGTGCTAGTGATTTCTGTGTATTTATTTTGTATCCTGCTACATGGCTGTAGGTGTTTATCAGCTCTAACAGTTTGCTGGTTGAGTCTTTAGGGTCCTTTATATATAGAATCATGTCATCTGCAAATAATGATAACTTGATTTCTTCCTTTCCAATTTGTATCCTTTTTATGTGTGTCTCTTGCCTTATTGCTATGGCTAAGACTTCCAGTACTATATTAAATAAAAGTGGGGACAGTGGACACCCTTGTCTTGTTACTGCTTTTAGTGGAAAAGCTTCCAGTTTTTCCCCATTTAGTAATATGTTGGCTGTAGGCTTGTCATAAATAGCCTTTATTATACTGAGATATGTTCCTTCTATTCCCAGTCTCTGTAGGACTTTTATCATGAAGGGATGTTGGATTTTGTCAAATGCTTTTTCTGCATCTAATGAGATGATCATGTGATTTTTGTCCTTCAGTCCATTTATATAACATATTACATTTATTGATTTGCATATGGTGAACCATCCCTGCATCTCTGGGATAAAGCCTACTTGGTCAGGGTGAATGATCTTTCTGATATATTCTTGTATTCTGTTTGCCAATATTTTGTTGAGAATTTTTGCATCTATGTTCATGAGGGAGATTGGTCTGTAATTTTCTTTTTTTGTTCTATCTTTGACTGGTTTTGGTATCAGGGTGATGCTGGCTTCATAGAAGGAGTTTGGTAGGATTCCTTCTTTTTCTGTCTTATGGAAAAGCTTAAGAAGCAATGGTGTTAGTTCTTCCCTGAAGGTCTGATAAAATTCAGCAGTGAATCCATCTGGGCCTGGACTTTTTTTAGTTGGGAGATTTTTGATAACTGCTTGGGTATCCGCACTTGTTATAGATATACTTAAGTGATTAATCTCATCTTGATTTAATTTAGGTAGGTCATATAAATCAAGGAAATCATCCATTTCTTTCAGATTTTCATACTTAGTGGAGTATATGCTTTTATATTATGTCCCTGTGATTTTTTTGAATTTCTCTGGCATCTGTTGTGATGTTACCTTTTTCATCTCTAATTTTATTAATTTGTGTCTCTTCTGTCTTTCTTTTGGTCAGATTTGCTAAGGGTTTATCAATCTTGTTTATCCTTTCTCTTTGTTTCATTGAACCAACTCTTTGTTTCATTGATTCTTTGGATTGTTTTTTTGGTTTCTATTTCATTAATTTCTGCCCTAATCTTTATTATTTCTTCCCGTCTACTGATTTTTGGATTGCCTTGTTCTTCTTTTTCTAAGGCTTTAAGGTGAAGCATTAGGTCATTTACTTGTGAGCTTTCTAATTTCTTAATATAGGCACTTAAAGCTATAAATTTACCTCTTAGAACTGCCTTCATTGTGTCCCAGAGATTTTGGTATGTTGTGTTCTCATTATCGTTGGACTCTATAAATATTTTAATTTCCTTCTTGATTTCTTCAATGACCCATTCATCACTTAGTAGTGTATTGTTTAATTTCCATGATTTTGTGTATGCTCTATAGTCTTTCTTGCTATTGATTTGTAGTTTGATTCCATTGTGGTCAGCTAGAATGCAAGGAATTATTTCAATTTTCCTGTATTCGTTAAGATTTGCTTTGTGTCCTAATATATGGTCTATTTTAGAGAATGTTCCATGTGCTGCTGAAAAGAATGTATATTCTGCAGCATTTGGATAAATGTCCTGTAGATATCTGTTAGGTCCATTCCTGCTATGACGTCATTTAGTCCAGATGCCTCTCTGTTTATTTTTTCCCGGGATGACCTGTCAATTGATGAGAGTTGGGTGTTGAAGTCACCCACTACTACTGTGTTTGGTGTTACCTGTGACCTTAATTCTAATAGCATTTGTTTGATGAATTTGGGGGCCCCCATGTTAAGTGCATATACATTTAGGATTGTAATGTCTTCCTGTTGGAGTGCGCCTTTAATCACTATAAAGTGACCTTCCTTATCTTTCTTAACTAATGTTGGGCTGAAGTCTACCTTGTCAGATATTAGGATAGCAACGCCTGCTTGTTTTCTAGGTCCATTTGCTTGAAACACTGTTTTCCAACCTTTCACCCTAAGATAGTGTCCACCCTTTGTAGAAAGGTGGGTTTCTTGGAGGCAACAAATTGCAGGATACTGCTTTTTAATCCAGTCTGCAAACCTATGCCTATGCCTTTCGTTGTAGCATTGAAGCCGCTGATATTAAGAGATAATATTGAAATTCATTTCTGCCATTTTTTGTAGTTCTTCCGGTTTTACCTTTGCTCTCTGTGTTAACTAGTATTTGAGTATTGTTTGTTTTTTCCTGGTTCCTTATATGTGTGCTTTTCTTTTTCTTCAGCATGGAGGATTCTTTCAAGTATTTTCTGTAGAGCTGGTTTTGTCTTCAAATACTCCTTTAGCTTGCTTTTATCATGGAATGTCCTTATTTCTCCATCTATTTGAATGGATAGTTTTGTAGGATAAAGTAATCTTGATTGACAGTTGTTATCTTTCAGGACTTGGAATATACCACTCCACGCCCTCTGGCTTTTAATGTTTGAGTAATCTGCTGTAATCCTGATAGGCTTGCCTTTGTATATAACTTGATTTTTCTCTCTGACTGCTTTCAATATTTTTTCTTTGGTTTGTGTGTTTGGTAGTTTGATTATAATATGGTGAGGAGAGGTTCTTTCCAGGTTTTGTCTGGCTGGTGTTCTAAAGGATTCCTGTATCTGCATTGGCACCTCTTTCCCAATTTGGGGGAAGTTTTCTTCTATGATTTTGTTGAAGATGCCTACTATGCCTTTGGAGTGAAATTCTTCTCCTTCTACTATGCCCTGAATTCTTATGTTTGATCTTTTCATAGTGTCCCGAATATCTTGAAATTCCCACTCATACTTTTCTATTAGTTTGTCTTTCTCTCTGTTGGACTGTATTAGATCTGCCACCTGGTCTTCTAGCTTAGATATTCTGTCCTCTCCTCCATCCATTCTACTGGTGAGATTTTCTACAGAGTTTTTCATTTCATTAACTCTGTTCTTCATTGCTAGTAATTCTAACTGGTTTTTCTTTATTATTTCTATTTCCTTATTTATGTCTAGTATTGACCTCTTTATTTCATTAAATTGGTGTCCTGTGTTTTCTTTGGTTCCTTTGATTTCCTCTTTCATTCCTTTGATTTCTTCTTTGACTTCTCTAAACATATTTATAATCATTCTTTTGAAATCTTTCTCTTGCTTTTCCTCTAACTCGTTGTCACTAGAGGTCATTTCTGATGCATTAATGCTTTTTGGTGTATTTATATTGTCTTGATTTTTGGCATGTCTTGTGTTATCATGTGTATATTTTTGCATCCTGGATTATTTAATGAGTGGATTTTCTAGTTAGCTGGGTATTATTAGATGTATCAGTCAATGTGATGTTATATAACTTCAGAGTAGGAGCTTAAAGCGATAGGTGTGGCTCTCAAGACTCTCAGAGTATCTACAAAAGTGACCCTAGGTGTTGGGTTTGCTTGCTATGAGAGTATTCAAGTAGGCAGAGTGGAACCAAATACAGACAGATTCTGAAATTCAATTAAACAGTGTACAGTTTCAATGAAAAAACAGCTCAGAATATTTATCCAAGAGTAGGCATTATGACAACCAGATCCTCTAAATGTCCTTTAGGGTGTGTGGTGCCTCACCCACAGCCTTAATCCTGATACTAAGGAGGTTAAGAGTTCTGATCTGTTGAGGGTTCCAAGTCAGCTTGTGACTAGGTGAGACCCTTCCCTGGTGTAATCCCAGTTACCTCTGCTCCTGCTTGGGTCCCGCTGTTGGTTCAAGTTGGCGTGGCCAGGTCCGTGGACCGCTGCTCTGTTCGCTGGAGCCGGGCACTGGAGGTGGGGGAGGGGAGGCTGCCGATGCTGCTGTAGTTTGCCCGCTGTTCCATGTGTTCTTCTACCTTGTGATCTGCTCCTCCATTGTTCACTGCCGTTCTCCCTTCATGTTTCTTGAGTTTGCTGATAGCTCCGGTGTGAGTGGAAACTCCCCTCACCTGGCTTTTCCTGCAGCTCAAGCTGAGCCTGGCGACTTTCTGGCCACTGCCGCCGCCGCTGTCTGCAGACTTGCTGGAGCTGCTCCTGCCAGTCTGTGTGGGCTCTGGATGCTCTGGATCTCTCTTACCTCTCTGCTGCCATTTCAATTTGCTATTCACCTCACATTTTAGTAAAATTGTGTATTTTGCTGCGTTTTTTTTTCGGCTCCCCCCCCCCCAGGCTGCTTTGGCACAGTACCTATGCCGCCATCTTAACCGGAAGTCTGTTTCTGACTTTTTAATACAACTAATTACTACTTCCCACCTACAGCATTTTTACTGTTAAATGTATAATAGGTTCTGTCACAAAAAGCTACAGAACTTCTTCATTCCTACATGAAAAAAGTTACAAATAATATTTCTTGACTGCCTTTTGACATAGTTCTATTTCCTAGCTACTGTGGTATTAAGCCAAAAAGTAAAAGGTTTCTTTTTTCCTTGAATCTTTTTCCTTTGCTTGATAACATTTCCTGTCAAAAGTTCACTAAACAATCACTTATTGTTTCACTTATTTGATTAGGGAAGTCCTAGGTACTGGAACTTAGATCAAGTGTGGGAATTTCATAAATAGTATGTACAATCATGTACTAAGACTTCCTAATATGACTCTTCAGTGAGTTCTAGCTTCCACTGTGATGGCTGCTAGTGGTTCAGTTACACTTACAAAACTGACAGAAGCTACAATTCTCCTTCCCACCAAAATTACAAATGTTAAAAAATTCAAAATTCACAAAAATTCATAACCAGGCAGAGTTCTGATGAAAATGTGTGAAATAATCTCAAGAATTACAGTTCTTCAAGTGTACAAACAATTGGGACCATCGCCAGGGAGCCCTGAGGCTGGGGCAAGCTTCCCTTACTCTTCAGTATGTACAGACCCAAAGCACTTCCAGACAGGAGCGCTCTAGATCAGATTACTGGGCACAACTCAAATGATAAAGTGGCAAGAATCATATGATGGTCACATTGGATGAAGTTTTTGTCCTTTCTTCAGGAGAATGACTTTGATCACTTCTTTGATGAACTGCTCCAGAGCCATGAAGTAGCCTTGGCACTGCCATGTGTCATTATGCGTTCCACCTGGAAAAATTGCCAGCCTCTTAGTCCAAGATGGGGAAGCTCATAAAGTTGCTTCATCATTACTGGTGTGATTAACTGGTTGGAGAGTCCGGAGATGAAAAGAGAAGCCATTTTTCATTGAGAGACTTCTGTAGGACAAGAACTTGTTTCTGTAGCACCACAGAGGAAGGTGCCACAGGGGGAAGAATGAAAATAAAGTGCTGGCCATATGTGATATGTTTAAGAAGGTGTTCTCCACCATAATGGCTGAAATCCTAGGAGAGTTTTCAGAAGACAAATGAATAGTCACCGCTTCTCCCAAGGAATGGCCAAACAGGAAAACCTTGGTTTTATCGACGTCAGGTCTGGTCATCACATAGTCCAGCACAGCTTCAGAGTCCAAGTAGTGCCCTTCTTCACTTGCTTCCCCTTCACTCTTCTCATAGCCTCCGTAGTCCACAAGCAGAAGGTGAACTTTGAGGTTAACCAGCATGAGCAAGGCGTTCAGGAGCCTGTGGCCTATGTTGCCTGCATTCCCATGAAAATAAATCACAGTTGGAGAATAGGGTGAATTGTCTCCTGTGTATCTCACCAAAATAAGATTCAGACTACTCCATCTTTGGTTCTGATGAAGATGTTTTCATGTGGAATGCCAGTAGGCATAGGAACGTAAAGGTGGGAAGAGGATGGCTGTTCTGGAAAGTACAGCAAGACACCTTGGAATTTCTATAGTATGCCTGCTATGGATATGAATATTAAAAGAAGTAAGACAATGCCTCCATAAAGATGGAAAGTTACTATCAAAGGTAAAAGAGAAATGCAGCAGAAAGCCCAAGATCAGGAAGCCAAGGGTATCAGCCATCTTTCAACAAAGTTCCACAGCATCCATGACTTTTCCATGGCAGCTCTGTCAGACTCACCGCCAGGCTGTGCAGTGAGTGGTGGGCTCGGAGGCGGATGCTGCACAGCACCATTGGTAGGCACCGCTCCTAGCAGTCCACATTGTCCTACCAGGGCCCACTGGCCACCACAGTGTAGCCCAGAGCTTCTGTGTCACAGCTCCCGGCTGCTCCATTTCTGCAGAGTGACATTTTAACAATATTGATTCTTCCAATCCAAGAACATGGGATGTCTTTCCATTTCCCAGTGTCTTCTGCAATTTCTGTCTTGAGTATTTTAAAGTTTTCATTGTAAACTGGGCGTGGTGGCACATGCATTTAATCCCAGCACTGGGGAGGCAGAGGTAGGAGGGGTGCCATGAGTTCAAGACCACCCTGAGACTACATAGTGAATTCCAGGTCAGCCTGGGCTAGAGTGAGACCCTACCTCGAAAAGAAAAGTTTTCATTGTAGAGTTCCTTCACTTCCTTGTGCTTAGTCTAAGGTACTTTAGTTTTTTGAGGGAATTGTGAATGGGAGTGAATCCCTCATTTCATCCTCAGAATGTTTGTTGTTAGCATATAGGAAGGCTAGTAATTTCTGTGTGTTTATTTTTTATCCTGCTATATTGCTAAAAGTGTTCATCAGGTCTAACAGTTTGCTAGTAGAGTATTTAGGGTACTTTATGTATAGAGTCATATCATCTGCAAATAATGATAATTTGATCTCTTCCTTTCCAATTCCTAACCCTTTTATATGTGTCTCTGTCTTATTGCTATAGCTAAGACTTCCAGAACTGTATTAAGTAAAAGTGGGGAAAGGGAATACCCTTGTATTATTCCTGATTTTAGTGGAAAAGCAACAAAAATAAGTCTTTCTATATCACCATGCCTGTTTCTAAGCTATATTACAAAGCTGTAGTAACAAAAACTGCATGGTACTGTCACAAAGACAGACACAGATCAATAGAACAAAATAGAGGACCCAGATATAAATCCAGGCAGCTACAGCCATCTTATTTTTGAAAAAAAATGCCAAAAATATCCACTGGAGAAAAGACAACCTCTTTAACAAATGATGCTGGGAAAACTGGATATCTATATGTAGAAGGATGAAAACAGATCTTTATTTCTCTCCATGCACAAGAACCAAGTCCAAATGGATTAGGAACCTTAATATCAGACCTGAAACTGCTACAGGAAAAAGTACGGGATACCCTTCAGCACACTGGCACAGGCAATGACTTTCTTTTTCTTTTTTTTTTTTTGTTTTTTCGAGGTAGGGTCTCACTCTAGCTCAGGCTGACCTGGAATTCACTATGGAGACTCAGGGTGGCCTCGAGCTCACGGCGATCCTCCTACCTCTGCCTCCCGAGTGTTGGGATTAAAGGCATGCGCCACCACGCCCGGCTTACAGGCAATGACTTTCAGAATTTGCTCAGGAAATAAAACACTAATCAATCACAGAGATCCCATGAAATTACAAAGCTTTTGTTCAGCAATGGACACTGTGAATAGAGCAGAGGCAACCTACAGAATGGGAGAAAATCTTGTCCAGCTATACATGTGACAGAGGATTAATATCCAGGATATACAAAGAACTTAGAAAATTAAATATTAAGAAATCAAACAACCCAATTGAAAAATGGGCTATGGAACTAGATAGGGAGTTCTCAAAACAAGAAATACAGATGGCATATAATCATCTAAAAATACATCCTTAGTCACCAGGGAAATACAACTTGAAACAACTTTGATATTCTATCTTACTCTTTTTTTTTTTTTTTTTTTTTTTTTTTTGGTTTTTCAAGGTAGGGTCTCACTCTAGCCCAGGCTGACCTGGAATTCACAATGGAGTCTCAGGGTGGCCTCGAACTCACGGCGATCCTCCTACCTCTGCCTCCCGAGTGCTGGGATTAAAGGCGTGCGCCACCACGCCCGGCTTATTCTATCTTACTCTTGTCAGAATGGCTATCATCAAGAAAACAAATGACAATAAATTTTGGCAAGGATGTGGAAAAAGAGGAACGCTTTTACACTGTTAGTGGCAATGTAGACTGGTAAAGTCATTGTGGAAATCAGTGTGGAGGTTCCTGAGACAGTTAAAAATAGATTTGCCATATGACCCAGCCATAACCCTCCCAGGCATATATCCTAATGACTCTTATCATTGCCTTAGAGATATTTGCACAGTCATGTTTATTGCTGTTCTATTCACAGTATCTAGGAAATGGAACCAGCCTAGATGTCCCTCAACTGGTGAGTGGATAATGAAGATGTGATTTACACAATAGAGTTCTATGCAGCAGTTAAGAAAAGTGAATTTGCAGGGAAATTTATGGACCTGGAAAGGATTATACTAAGTGGGGTAACCAGTCCCAGAAAGCCAAACATTGCATGTTCTCTCTTATATGTGGATCCTAGCATGTGAGTTTGAATAAAAAATCAGCAACAGACCAGTAAGCTAGAAAAGGGCTATAAGGGAGGGAGGAGAGGGGAAGAATTAAGGGGATGGTATTGTATATATGTAAGTTGGAAAACTGGGGGTATAATGGCCTAAGCAAGGTCAGGAGAAGAGATTGAGAAAAAGAAGTGGGGGAGGTTAATAAAAATGTAAGTATTATGAATAGCAATATGAAAATGTACTTATTTGGATAATGGCACACCCAGAAGCCATAAAATGTTACTAGAAAAATTTCAGTACCAGGGATGGGATATCTTCCAGTTAGTTGTTGGCCATGCATGTCCCTGATGACTCCAAAACAATACAGGATATTGCCAAGGCTCTTGGTTTCACACAAGAAATACATGGTAAGACCTTATTGCTCAAGACTCCACTTGCCTGGGCTCTGCAGGGTCAATGAGAAATCAAGCTGCAGCTGATCTGAAAGCCTCTTCCCTGTAGGCCAGCTAACAGAAAGCTGGAAAAAGTTGCACTGCATGCAGCCCTATGGGAGACAGAAGTCATCAGCAGTGAAAACAGTAGATAGTACAAGCCTCAAGTTTGGCCAACCAGGCCAAAAGACTGAATGGATGCAATAGTGGCATGTCTGCTATGGGGGAAACCAACTGCTCTTTAATTGGACTGAAGGCCCCCTCTATGGGAGGGAATACATGCCTGGAACTGAAAACCTAATAACAAGCCTATGGCAGGGGAGGTCATGAGCCTTAGGGGTGTAAAGACCACTCTTGTCTTTCTAAATGCATATATTATGCTCACCAAAACTGCCCTGTAAGCACTTTACCTAACATTCATACCCATATATTAATGCTACCTTCACTTTTACTTAGAGAAACTTCTTTTTTCAGATGGTGGTGACCACTGGGATGACCTTAAGGCACCATAGTGCTGAGAAGAAGTGATGGAGGAGTGTTCAGCACTGAAACATCTCTATCACACTTTCCAAGGCTCAGGGTCCATTGCGGAAGAGGTGGCAGAAAGAATGTAAGAGCCAAAGGAAGGGTAGCACTGCTCACAATGCAGTTGTTCAGATAGAAACTGGCCTCGATATACATGCCCTTGCAGTGCCTAGTACCACCTTTACAAGACCCTCATAAGAGGAGGAAAAGATGATGACATCAAAATAGAAGAGAGTGTAATGGAGACAGGGAGGGGATATGATGGAAAGTGGATTTGTGAAGAGGAAAGTGGGGAAGGGGAGGGAATTATCATGGTTTATCATCTGTAAGTATGAAAGTTGTCAATTAAAAAAATGCCAAAAAATGGTACACTCTGAAAGGCTGTTATACAAAATAGGATATATTTGCCATTATCAACATTAAATGTTGTGTATGTATTCCTCATAACTCTGCTAATATTTCATCTGTTTTACAAGCCATACAGGAACATATTCAGATCATATCAGACACTACTGTACCATTCAATGAACAGTTCTGGGAGAAAATCTCAGCCAGCTCATGCTCAGATGGTTCTGAGACAATCCAACTCCATCTACCTGGGTTCCCTCGAATGCTCCCCAAGGCCTAGAAATCCACAAGAAGGACAACCCTAAAGGTGACCAGATTGCTGTATGCTCACTTCTCATTAACTTCTTGCTTTCACTCTTTCTCCCCAACATTTTCTTCCAAGACTATCTTTCTACACTCCATCAATACACTTTTGGGGTCCTTTAGATATCCAGGCCATTTTGTGTCTGGGGGGAGCACGTTGTAAGGAGTCCTACCCTTCCTTTGGCTCTTACATTCTTTTCGCCACCTCTTCCACAATGGACCCTGAGCCTTGGAAGGTGAGATTGATATATTGCAGTGCTGAGCACTCCTCTGTCACTTCTCAGCACCATGGTGCCTTCTGAGTCACCCCAAGGTCACTGCCATCTGAAAATAGAAGGTTCTCAACCAAAAGTGAGAGTAGCATTAATATATGGGTATGAATATTAAGAGAAGTGCTTACTGGGCAGTTTGATAAGCATAATATATACATTTAGCCAGACAGCAGCAGATGTTACACGCCTAGGGCTCATGACTACCCCTGTTTTAAGTTTTCAGTATCAGGGATGTATTCCCTCCCATGGAGTGGGCCTCCAGTCCAATTAGAACAGTTGGTTTCTACCATAACAGATGCACCACTATTGTACCCATTGGCTCATTTGGCCTGGCTGGCAAAATATAAGGCTTGCAGTGTCCACTGTTGAGTATCTTCACTGGTGATTTCTCTCTCTCTCCCATTGAACTGCATGCAGAATGGCTTCTTCCAGCTTTCTGTCAGCTGGTCTACATGGAGGAGGTTATCAGCTCAGTTCCAGCAGGATTTCTCAGTGGCCTTGCAACTCCAAGTATGTGGAGTCTTCAGCAATAGGGTCTTAACCATCTATTCCTGGTGGGAAACCAAGGGCCTTGGCAGTGGCCTGTAATGTTTTGGGGGCATCAGAGACCTCTCTGGCCAACAAGTCACTGGAAGGTATCTCATCCCTGGCACTGAAAAATTTCTCTCTCTCTCTCTCTCTCTATATATATATATATATACATATATATATATATATATATATATATATATATATATATATATATATATACTTCTATACTTACAGACAACAAACCATGGTATTTCCCTCCCCTCCCCTCCCCTCCCCTCCCCTCCCCTCCCCTCCCTTACTTTCCCCTTCATAACTCTGCTCTCTGTCATATCCCCTCCCTCTCTCCATTAGTCTCTCTTTTAATTTGATGTCATCATCTTTTTCTCCTATTATGAGGGTCTTGTGTGGGTATTGCTAGGCACTGCAAGGTCTTGGATCTCAAGGCCAAATTCTGTCCAGACAGTTGTATGTCAGGAGTGGTACCCTTCCTTTGGCTCTTACATTCTTTCTGCCACCTCTTCCACAATGGACCCTGACCCTTGGAGGGTGTGAGATGTTTCAGTGCTGGATACTCCTCCATCCCTTCTTCTTGGCACTATGTTGCCTTTTGGGTCATCCCAGTTTTCATAGGATTTAAACATGTGGTTGGTCAAGTTTAGCCCCTGGAAACTGATGTTAGGGCTAGCCTCTTCCTGAGATAGCCCCTAGCCCTAACCAACCAGTTATCTCTTTGGTTCACCTGAGCGGGGAGACAGTCCACCACTACAGGTTATAAATACCTTTGCAAGGGAAGGACAGGCTCTCTAACCACTTGGCAACTTCCAGCTATGGGTGAGTTTTTCCCTTGGCTGGGCCTGGGTTGAGCCAGGAGGGACCCTAGCCCTTACTCTCTACGTGGGTTCTTTATCCCTTCAAGCTCCCCACATGGCAAGAGCTCCTTGAACTTTTTTTCTTTTTCCTCTCTTTTCATTCAACAGTTTTCCAGGCCCTCCATGTTGGATCTCTAGCCACATGGGTGCCCTTCCTTGGCTCTGTATTTCCCTCAATAAATACAGTAGTTTAATAATTTTTTTAAAAAGTGACCCTAATTGAAAGGGGAAGGGGATTTGAAGGAGGGTGGATTTGAGAGGGGAAGAATGGGGGCGAGGGAGGGAAATCATCATTGTTTATTGTCTATAATTATGGAAGCTGTCAATAAAAAGTAAAAAAAAAAATGTAAGAGCCAAAGGAAGGAGAGGAGTACTTACAATGCTATCATCCAGCTACACAGTAGCCTTGATATTTATAACCTCATAGTGTCTTATACTATCTATATAGTATAAGTATAGTAGAAGGAAAAATAATGATGGCATTAAAATAGAAGAGAGTCTAGTTGGAAAGGAAAGGGATTAAGTGGAGGGGGGCTGGAAGAGAGAAAAGAGAATGCTGGGTGTGGTGGTACATGCCTTTAATCCCAACACTCAGGAGGTAGAGGTAGGAGAATCACTGTGAGTTTGAGTCCAGCCTAAACTACATAGTTAATTCCAGGTCAGCCTGGGATAAAGAGAAACCCTACCTTGAAAAACCACAAAAAATAAAAAAGAGAGAGAAAAGGGAGGGTGGCAAGCAGGGATATGATCATGGTTTATTGTCTGTATTTGTGGAAATTGTCCATCAATAGTTAAAAAAAATGAGAACAAGAGATGAGATGGTTTGTCATGGCTGCCTTTCAGTGAGCAATTTATCAAGCTTCATGGGAGAACAATATTAATAGTACCGACTTTACACTGACAACCAGAAATATCAGGATGTGTTGAGGGCTATAACATAATGTACTTGCTTTGAAGGGTCACAACCTATGACAAGCAGTAGTGTGTTACAGGAGCTGTGTCTGAGGTAGTTTCTTCATCCTGTTCTGAGGAAGAAGAAGGGAAACAAGGACAAAACCCAAGTCTATCTATTAGGAGCTCTGCAAATGAGAAAATTATCTACATTCTGAGCTTTTTAATGAAAATAATGAGAAATAAGTACTTTTTATATTTTTGGTTTTTCAAGGTAAGTTCTCACTTTAGGCCAGGCTGACCTGGAATTCACTATGTAGTCTCAGGGTGGCTTCAAATTCATGGCTTTCCCCAGTCCTGAGTATAGGTGAGGGTCATGCTCTGGGAGCACATGAGGCCTCTGTCTTCTGTCTGTAACATCATCAATAATGCTTTGGTTTACCTCAGAACAAGATCCTTGATTCAACCACATATGTTGTAGTCAACAGACCTGTCCTATCAGGACAGCCTCAGTCACCACCAACTCTTGCTTTAGGGGAGCTGATCCCTGTTCTGTTACAGGCTAGTTTGGCATGGAATTAAGACAAGATTGGAAGACCCACTGCATCTCTTTTGAACTATGCCTATGTATAGGGCAAAGTCTCACTATACACCTGATGGACAGATTCCTTTCTCCAACATCCTTTCCTTACTTAAAAATGCAGACATTTGGGCTGCAGGGATGGCTTAGCAGTTAAGGCATGTGCCTCCAAAGCCGAAGGACCCAGGTTTGATTCCCCAGGACCCACGTTAGCCAGATGCACAAGGGGGCGCATGCATCTGGAGTTCATTTGCAGTGGCTAGAGGCCCTAGTGCACCCATTCTCTTCCTCTCTTTCCCTCTTCCTCTGTCAAATACATAAAAAAATAAAAATAAAATATTTTTTAAAATGCAGACATTCTACAACTCTTTATCTGATAAATATGTAAATGTATTTCCTTCCATTGAAACTGCTGCCACTCATTTTATTGATTCCATGTATCAAGAAATGGTGACAGTAGCTGAGGAGCAGATACCATCTTGAATTGGTCGATGACCTAAATAGCTTAAATCTATCCAAAGCAAGAGGCTTGTGGATACTTGGCAGAGCAGAAAGTATAGTAAAGTCCAGTGAAATCTATCAGACCTTGGATAACTCCAAAACCTAGATAAACAGAAAAGGAACTGAAACTGTTGGCCACACAGTTATCATAAAACCACTCCATATTAACATTGATTCCATAGCACGGGTTAGGCTTATGTTCTACCTACAATGAAACTAGGTGTACATTCTATGTGAATGACTTTATATGCTTTAACAAATGACATATGCACTCTTGTACCCATCTAGTTTTCCCATTCAGGCTTCTGAGTTTTAGTACCTGAGAGTTCAGCAACTCTCAAGATTGATTTGGGGATCCTACCCCAGGTGAAACTTATTATTGTCTAGTATCCAGATGGAAAACCTCACCTGTGAACCAAGGAGGTAGGCGAGGTCATGGTAAAGCATGCATATAGCCTGATTGAAGGTTTTTTGTTGTTGTTGTTTTTTGTGTTTTGAGATAGGATATGCCTCCTGAGTGCTAGGATTAAAGGCATGCACCACCACACCCAGGCTGGAAAACTTTTTTATGTCATGTTACCAAGTTAAAAAAGAAAAGGAAGAAATAATTTTGCCGGGAATGATGGCACACACCTTTAATCCCAGCACTTGGGAAGGCAGAAATAGGTGGATTGCTGTGAGTTTAAGGATGCCCTGTAGGTATGTAATGGAGCCACTACATAGTAAATTCCAGGTCAGCCTGGGATAGAGAGTGAGACCTTACCTTGAAAAAAAAAGAAAAAGAGACTTGGACTGGAGAGATGACTTAGCAGTTAACGTGCTTGCCTACAAAGCCAAAGGACCCAGGTTCAATTTCCCAGGACCTATGTAACCCAGGAGGTGGTGCATGCATCTGGTGTTTGTTTGCAGTGGCTGAGGGCCCTGGGGTGCCCATTCTCTCTCTTTCTCTCTCTGCCACTTTCTCTCTCCCAAATACATAAATAAATAAATATAAAAAGAAAATTAGTTAAACATTAATTGCAATATTTTTGTTATACTCCTCTCCAAGAGAAGAAGAAAATTTGGTAAATGCTGTTACTCAGAATGAGAACTTGTTTCCTGTACCTGAAAATGTCAAATGCCAATTTCTAAACTTGATTCTTGGACAAACTATAGGATAGATGTTATAGAATTCTAGAGAAAGTAAAATGAGTCACATAATCTAGGTTCTTCATTTCTTATTCAATTAAAAATATCTTATTTATTTGGGAGTGAAAGAGGAAGATAATGAGAGAATGGGCACACCAGGGCCTCTAGCCACTGCAAACAAACTCCAGACACATGCACCACCTTGTGCATCTGCTTAACATGGGTCCTGGGTAATAGAACCTGGGTCCTTTGGTCTTGCTGGCAAGTACCTTAACTGCAAAGCCATATCTCCAGCCCCTCTTATTCAATTTTTAATTCCTAGGAAGAGTCATGTGAGACAGAGGTTAGACATTTGATTTCATATGAAATCCTTATAAAAGGGCATAAATTTTTATTAAGTCTTTTCAGAGGAGTTTTTAAAATTTTATTACCATATAACATTTGGAAAGATTATTTCTCAGAAGCAAGATTCTACATTTAGGCCAAACATTTCTTTGTTGCAAAACCTCAGAAATTTGGTGTGTGGGCCTGGGCAAGAAGCTGGGACAGTGCTTTGTTAAAACTTGAAAATCTTCCTGCCTGCTTCAATAGTTTTCTCATCAGTAGGAGGCTTCCTCTGGCTGCCAGGCTGTAGGAACTTCTTCACATTGGGGAGGTTACTGATTCTGGTTTTCAGAGCCTGCAACCCAGAAATCAGTGTTAGTGAGGAGGCAGAAGTTCAAATCGACTGTGACATAATCTAAGAAATCTGAACTCCTCCTACATGAGGACCTGCTGAGTCATTCTATCAGGTCCAGGATGGAGGTTAGAAAGAGACATGGAAAGATGAGGAAGACCAGAGATAGAACACATAGTTCCATAATGTGTTCCTTTAAGACCACATTAAGATTACATTCTCCTCAGTCTTCCCTACTCTCCTGCCATAAACCCTGTAGATCCATTCTTCTCATGCACCCCAAAGAGCAGAATGTCTTTCAAATATCAACACAGAAATATCTGAAGAAATGAAGACATGGAGAAATTATATTGGGTTGAAGATAGACACATAAAAATCTTACCAGGAGGAAGTTTAACCAGTTTTCACACAATATAAAACTGAGGGCCTTGGGCTGGAGAGATGTCTTAGTGGTTAAGGCACTTGCCTGTGAAGTCCAAGGTCAGATTAAATTCTCCAAGACCCATGTAAGCTAGATGCATAAGGTGGTGCATGTGTCTGGAGTTTGTTGGCAGCAGCTGGAGGCCCTGGTGCACCCATTCTCTCTCTCTCTCTCTGTCTCTCTGTCTCTCTCTCTCTCTCTCTATATATATATATATACACATACACACATATATACATACACATATATATGTGTATATACACACACACACACACACACACACACACACACATATATATATATATATGTATATATATATATATATATATTTGCCTATTTCTCTCTCTCAAGTAAATAAATAAAAATAAGGGGCTGGAGAGATGGCTTAGTGGTTAAGGCATTTGCCTACAAAGCCAAAGGACCTCAGTTCAATACCCCAGGACCCACATAAGCCAGATGCACAAGGTGGCATATGCATCTGGAGTTTGTTTGCAGTGGCTGGAGGCCCTGGTGCACCCATTCTCTCCCTCCCTCTCTCAAATAAATAAATAAATAGCTAGTAGGGAAAAATTTAAGAAAAAAATAAATAAAAATAAAATATTAAAAAAAAACTAAAAATAACGGGGGTCTTTGTAGGGTGGGAGACTGTGTGTGGTATTAGATTATGGAGGGAAAAACAGTGCTAAGAGTATGAGCAAGGGGGAAGGTGGTAAGATGGAGAGATACTTGTCAGACAGATCTGTGCAAAGGCAAGAGCACAAGAGACAAAAGAATCCCAGTGATATCAGGAACGGAGCCCACAGGGAGTAGTAGTTTCTGTACCTTCTTATTATAGTATATCAAATATTCTTCTTGGGTTAGAATCCACCTCAAATTTCCAGGCATAAAGATATTATTTTTCCTGTCTCAGATACAAGGTCCAGAAGCTCAGTTGGAGACATGGTGGTGGGGGATTGAAGGCCTAGAGAAGGACTGAGTTCAAGAACTCACTAGCCTGTCCTAAGGAGAGCTGTGGGGTGCCTTTCTGAGGGCTTGTAATGCATCACCTTCAGCAGCGGGAAAGTGGCCAGAAGGCTGGAGTCCAGTTCTTCAATGTAGTAGAGAAGTTCCACCAGGTGGATGTCAGCCCTGCTCAGCTTGTTGCCAACAAGGTAGTCTTGTCTATGGCTCTTTAACACCTGTAGAGTTCCAGAAGTTAGACTGTGAACACAGTCACCGAGGCCCATACTGCTTCCCAAGCCTTTTAACTCAAATCTCCCCACTCTGCTGCTACCCTGGGCAGGTGTGGAGCTTATGACCTGGCCTCTACTTCATGAGGAAGAGTGAAAATTGGGGTCTGCTCTCTTGCCTTCATTAAGTTCCAGACTACCCTTTCTTCTCATTCCTCCATCACTGTGGTGTCCATACCACTCATTCATGCCTGTGTCTTACCTACATGTACTCTAAGTCTGTCGGTCCCTCACTTAAAAGGGTATAGCCCTGATGTTTGAGGACATGCCTCTATCCTCTCTCCATTGCATATGGGCAGTAGCTCCACCTTCAGAGCAGCACCTTCTCCTTCAGGAAGACTACTTCAAGGTCTCTGTTTATGGTCTTGTTTATTCTCAAGTTCTGCTTATTTCTCTGAGAACCCACACAAATTTGGATGTATCATTTCCTTTGTCACATTGGCTCTGACTCCTAACTGACATTGTTATGTTCTATATTCTAAAATATATGTGTTCATATGTATATGTGTGTGTGTGTGTTCAACATAAAATGCCCTCTAGTAATATACATGTCATGTTAGTACATAGAGTTCTTTGATTTCTTAGCAAAGATGAGTTGTAAAATTGTAACTTTGTTGTGACTTACAGTGCTTTTTCAAAGACAGCTATTTACAATACCTTGAGTCAGGTCAGGGGGCTGCACAGGAAGGTCATGGAAGTGGGGAACAGTGCTGTAGGCATGCATGGCTACCGTCTTTCTCTTTCCTCAAACTCACAGTCCCAAACTTTGAAGAAATTCACTTACTTTTTGCCCCCAAACATTGAAGAACCTCACTTACATTTTCAAAGGCAGGCAAGTAACGATTTTTTGTCCTGTCTTTGGTTAAGGCAATTTTGGCATCTCTTTGATCTGGAGGACTTAGTGGCAATTGCATGATCATTTCACATAAATCTGCTATGCCTTCTGCATACATATCAATCCTGAAAGACAAAATTATCCAAACAGCCACATGTTTCCTAATTTATATTTTAATTAAAAACCTAAGGAAGTTATACAAATATGTGGTTGGAAAGGAAATCATCTTCAGTGAATACTTTGTATATATTAGTCATTCTCCTATAAGGTTTATATTAAACAAATGTGTTAACCTAACAGAGTAGATAAGTGTTCAAAACTTTTGTTATAAACATGACCAAAAGCAAGCATAAGGAGTATTAATGGTCCATCCAGAATCACAGTCATGAGAAAACATGGTGGAATCACAGGATGTAACCATCCATATACACATGGGATTTTTCTCTCTACTGTGATTTGATCTCTGCTCAAACATACTGTGCTTTCTCTAGGTAACAACTTGCATCCTATGTAAGTGCTAAGACAGGGTCACTAGTCAAGCCATCACTCTGGTCTCTGGTCTCTGCTCATCTGTCATTTTATGACACAGCCCGGGGTCATTTTCTTGTTCAGTGTTAGATGTTCTACCAGTGATTTTTGTTTAGTTTTATTTATTTATTTGAGAGTGACAAAGAGAGAAAGAGAGAGAGAGAGAGTGAGAGAGAGGCCTCCAGCCATTGGAAACGAACTCCAGATGCATGCGCTATCTTATGTATCTAGTTTATGTAGGTCCTGGGGAAGCGAGCCTCAAACCTTCACAGGCTTAACTGCTAAGCCATCTCTCCAGCCCCTCTCCCAGTGATTTTTCATCAACACATTTGTACAACTTCCACATGCTTTCTAACTCTGGCTTTGTTAACCATTGACAAGATTTCGTCTATAATGGGCTCTAGTTATATATTTTTTATTCACTTACAGGCACACAATATTATAGGAGACATGTATTCCATCATTTCAAACTGAAAAGAGAGCTTTGTTGTCATATATTCACATATCATCCTCAGCTCTTTGAAAAGTAATATTGTTTTACTACATTTGTAGAATTTTGCAAACATTAACAGCCTCTAGTTTCACAGTATGTTTTTTTACCACCCCTCCCCTGTCAATACTTTGGTAGTTACTCCCTGCACCCCTCCTTCCAGCTCAGGAAACAACTGATGCACTTCCTTCTTTATCGATTAGTGTTGAGAGCATTTCATATGAAATAAGTCATAGAACATGTGGCCTTTTGTGTCTGCTTTCCTTTATATAACACAATAATCCCAGTTTGTGTTGGACTATACATCATTACTTTAGTGTTTTCCTGGTTAAAATTCCTCCCTGTATGGCTCAGCACATTTGGTTCCTCTATTCATCTACTATTGGATATTTGTGTTGTTTCTACATTTACAAAATTGTGAATAATGCTACAGAGACCATTTCTATACCAGTATTAGTAAAAATGTATTCCTATTTCTCATAGGTATATATACATAGTAGGGAAATGCTGGCTAACCCTATATTTAAATTCTCTGAGGACTGCCAATGCTTCCATTCAGAATTTTATTCTCAGTGAAGCTATTCCATGGTAATGGGGTGCACATACTATGCTGAGTGGTATAGTCACCCTGTCTGCTGTGATTGCTTTGGATACTATGGGCACCAGCCTCTATAACCCTCAAATTAAGACACCCATAGCTGATAGGCTGGGCATGGTGGCACACACCTTTAATCCCAGCACTTGGGAGGCAGAGGTAAAAGGATTATCGAGGCCAGCCTGAGACTACATAGTGAATCCCAGGTCCAGGTCAGCCTGGGCTAGAGCAAGACCCAACCTCAAAAAACCAAACCAAACCAAACAAACAAAAAAACCCCCACCACTACCACCACCACCAACAACAAAAAAACCCAGAATTATCTGATAGTTTTAGGTTCCTACCCTTCATATAACTTCCAGAACTTGGGAAGCAACTTTTTTGGACCAGGCCTCCTCCTCCTCTACTCTCAAGCCCTGTGTCTTCTGTTCTAGGCTGTTGGCTGAAGTTCAGCCTCTTATTCTGAGCACTTGTAATCACAATTCTACCATCCTTAAGTCCCATGGTCCCATCAGTGCTTGACATTCTATGGTAATGCTGTGCTGGAAATACCATCCCTGCTATGATACACTCAGCTGAATCTACCCTGCATTTTCTCTCCCTCATTTCTCTAGGACTCAGCTATTCTTCCCCTAAGTGTTTCTGCCTAGGACCGGCTGCTGCTGGCCATGAATCCTTTATCAGGCTCTTGCTCATTCAAGGAGGAACCTTAATACCTCCTGTGTTATTTTGGGGTAAGAATAGAAAAAATACTGTACAAGGCTCTCTCTTCCAGGTCTTTCCCACAGAGGTTGTGTTTGGCGGCAATATAGTTGAGAATGGCTCTGGTCTGCACCAGCTTCATCCCATCCATCTCCACCATTGGCACTTGCTGGAACAGCAAACTCCCATCTTTGAAAGGAGAAAAAAAGATCTATGAAATGTCTTTCAGTCACTTCTCAGGAGTGCTAATTCCTTTTTTTATTATTTGTTTGTTTTCAAGCAGGGTCTCACTCTAGCCCAGGCTGACCTGGAACACTGTAGTCCCAGGCTGGCCTTGAACTCATGGCACTTGGTCTCCACTATGCTGGGACTAAAGGCTCATCAACATTTTTGCCATCATGCTAAGCAGGAATACTAATTTTTTTTCCAAGGTAGGGTCTCACTCTATCTCAGGCTGACATAGATTCACTACGTAGTCTCAGGGTGGCCTCAAACTCATGGTGATCCTCCTACCTCTGCATCCTGAGTGCTGGGATTAAGGGTGTGCACCACCACGCCCGGCTCAAAGAGTACTAATTTTAAATTAAAACAATTTTTTTTTTTTTTGCTTTTTCGAGGTAGGGTCTCACTCTAGCCCAAGCTGCCCTGGAATCTACTCTGTAGTCTCAGGCTGGCCTCAAACTCACAGCAATCCTCCTACTTCTGCTTCCTGAGTGCTGGGATTAATGGTGTGTGCCACCATGTCCGGCCCCTTTTTAATTGATGATTTTCATATAAACCCCTCCCACTACCTCTTCCCATCACCCTTATACTGAACCTCTTCTTTCCAAGTAATTCTTCTTCTATTTTGATGTCTTGTTTTTTGCCCTCCTCCATCAAACATAGCAAAATGTTGATGAGCCTAATATTGTATCCAATATTGTGTAGGCCTTTGTAGGTAACAACAGCTGCTGTGAGGTCAGGAATGCCATGATTACATCATATCCAGATGACAACATTCCATAGTACTCCTCCACATCTTTTACATTTTTTCATGCATTCTTTCTGCCTCTCTTCCACATGATCCCTGAGCCTCAGAGAAGGTGATATAGATATCTCATTTAACACTAAGCAAGGATGGATTTTTTTTTTTTTCGAGGCAGGGTCTCACTCTAGCCCAAGCTGTCCTGGAACTCTGTCTGTAATCCCAGGCTGGCCTCTAACTCACATCGATCCTCCTGCCTCTGCCACCCCAGTGCTGGGATTAAAGGTGTACATCACCACGCCCAGCTGGAATTTTTTTTTATTATTGAAATAACTTAATGTACAAAAGGAAAGAGAAAGGATGGCATGGCAAGCTTTTAAGTGAAGTAGCATGTTATTTTGGCTTTCTGTTTCTTTTTGTCTCATCTACCTTTTATCTTTTGTTTTTGTTTATTTTTATTTATTTGAGTGACAGAGAGAGAAAGAGGCAGTTAGAGAGACAGAGAGAATGGGCACGCCGGGCATCCAGCCACTGCAAACGAACTCCAGATGTGTGCACCCCCTTGTGCATCTGGCTTACGTAGGTCCTGGGGAATTGAGCCTCGAACCCGGGTCCTTAGGCTTCACAGGCAAGCGCTTAACTGCTAAGCCATCTCTCCAGCCCTACCTTTTATCTTTTAAGCTTACTTCACTTGTCTTTCCTTTCCTGCTACATATATATATATATATATATATATATATATATATATATACACACACACATATATATATATGTATATGTATATGTATATGTATATATATATTTATATATGTCTATATCCAGCATCACTTGTGTTCTATGTTTAATTCATCTTCCTGGATATATTAGGAAGGCTAAGAGAGATTGTAACAGAGCCACCAGGCAAATTTAGTTAGCAGGAACTTTCCAAAGTCTCATGGTGTTCACAGTGTTTAGGTGGGTTATGAGACAGGTTTCAATATCCACGACCCCAATGTACATGACCCTTTGTGTGCTCCTTCAGCCTGCAAAAGTGGCGGGATAGTAACTAGTCATAAGCCATGAATTACTCAAAGAAATTGCCCCAGGTATTCCTCCTCCAGTGATTTAATACATGGTCATGGGGTTGCTAGGATAGAGAGATCTGGAGTGAGACAGCTGTGGTACAGAAATCATAAGAAAGCAAGGTGAGAGCATTCATAGAGCACTGGGCAAATACTCAGGAAGGCTAGTCATATCAGAGGTGTCAAACTACTCAAAAAGTCCCACCTCTTACATTATACCACTCTGTACCTCTTCAACACTCCACTGACCACCCAACCTTCACCTGGTGTTAAAAACTTCTCCTAGGCCTAACTGGGCCATTAAAATTTTAACATTAAATGGAACACACAGGAGTAATAGATTGTTACTAGAAAATTTTCAGTGCCAGGGATGGGATCCCTTCCAGTGAGTTGTTGGTCAGGGAGGTCCCTAATGCCTCCAAAACATTATAGGCCATTGCTGGGGCCCTTGGTTTCCCACCAGGAATAGATGGTAACACCCTATTGCTGAAGACTGCACATACTTGGGCTGCCAGGTCACTGAGAAATCCTGCTGGAGCTGAGCTGAAAACCTCTTCCATATAGACCAACTGACAGAAAGCTGTAAAAGTCACACTCCATGCAGTTAAGTGGGAGAGTGAGAAATCAGTGAAGATATCCAACAGTGGACACTGCAAGCCAGGCCAAATGAGCCAACGGGTGTAATAGTGGCACGTCTGTTAAAGGGGAAACCAACCACCCTCTAATTTGACTGGAGGCCTGCTCCATGGGAGGGAATACAGCTCTGTTACTGAAAAGCTACAACAGGGGTAGTCATGAGCCCTAGGGGTGCAAGTCTGCTGCTGTCTGGCTAAATGTATATATGCTCACCAAACTGCCCAGTAAGCACTTCTCTTAATGTTCATACCCATATATTAATGCTACTCTCACTTTTGGTTAGAGAACCTTCTCTTTTCAGATGGCAATGACCTTGGGATGACTCAGAAGGAACCATGGTGCTGAGAAGAAGTAACAGAGCAGTGCTCAGCACTGAAACATCTCAATCACACCTTCCATGGCTCAGGGTCCATTGTGGAATAGGTGGCAGAAAGAATGGAAGAGCCAAAGGAAGGGTAGGATTCCTTACAACGTGCTCCTCCAGACACAAAATGGCCTGGATATCCATAACCTCACAGTGCCTGACACTAGTTACATAAGACCATCATAATAGGAGGAAAAGAACATGACATCAAAATAAAAGAGACTGATTGAGAGGGGTAGGGGATATGATGGAAAGTGTAGTTTCAAAGGGGAAAGTGGAGGGAGGGAGGGAATTAGCATAGGTTTTTTTTTTACAGTTATGGAAACTGTCAATTAAAAAAAAGTGACATTACCATTTTTTAACTTTTCCAAGTCTTCTGGAGATGTTATAAACTTTTCTTCAAACTGTAAACAGAAAAAACAAATTTATGTCAGTTAGTTCACATCATTGTCATCTTTAAATGTGAGTGCTCCCTGTCTGGCAGGTAATGTGAGGTTAAAACTGCCAGGCATGGTGCCACACACCTTTAATTGCAGTACTCAGGAGGCAGAGATAGGAGGATTGCTGTGTGTTCAAGGCAAGCCTGAGACTACATAGTGAATACCAGATCAGCTTCCATACTTCCATACTTCGAAAAACAAAAACACAAAAACAAACAAAAAAAACCCAAAACAACAAAAAAAAATTTCTGAGTGTGGCAGTGGATACAAGGAATCTGACTGTGGCAGCTGAAAAGTTAGATGAGTTCCACCACAGTCTACAGCTGCTCAGCTTTAGTTTGCCTCCACCCTGACCACCAATGTCATGGACATTTATCTGTGTCCATGGAGGAAAGTCACTGAAGAGCAGGCACTGGAAATTTCTTTTGAGGTTTTAGTACCCCAGGAAAGTCTGTTTTCTCTAGTGAGAACAGAATAGTACCTTCTTAGGTATCATCATGGTAGGTTGGGAGCAACACATAGGCCAATGATCATCTAACACAGGCTCTCTAGTGTAATTTTTTTTTTTTTTTTTGGTTTTTTGAGGTAGGGTCTCACTCTAGCCCAGGCTGACCTAGAATTCACTATGGAGTCTCAGGGTGGCCTCGAACTCACGGCGATCCTCCTACCTCTGCCTCCCGAGTGCTGGGATTAAAGGCGTGCGCCACCACGCCCAGCTTCTCTAGTGTAATTTAAATCACTCCTTTTATCATTTTTTTAGGGTTGAAAATTGAAGTCTACCTTGTTTGGTGGGACTATCTGTTGTTTGTTTGCACAATCCCATAGGGTCACTATTCAAGTAGCGAAGAACATATGCCAGCAATTTACACAACATCTATAACTGATGGTTTTTGGTCCTCACAGGAGGGTGGCTGAAATGTAATGGGTTTGGTGAGGTCCCATAGGGACCTTCCTTGATGATGTGGCTGATGACGATGATGATATTGGCCAGCCTTTGGTCAGAGAGCCCGGAAGGGTTGAGCCTAGGTTTCTAACAGTACTTACCCTCTACCTTTGCTGTCACTAGGGGACAGAGATGAAGATACAGATGGCCCCTCTCTGCTTTCTCTCCTGCACTGAACCCAACATACCCCTGGCTTGGAAATATCCCTGAGCCACAAAGCTAGCATATGGACACTGGAATCACATAATTCATTTAATTAAGGAGCATCACCTGGGAAGGCACTGCAGCATTTGCTGTTCTTGTGCACTTGTATGAGTTTAGATGGGACGGAGAAAGTGTAGTTCTAAGGCCTACTAAACATGTTGCCATGACACTAAGGGCTATATCAAAAATCCCCTTCACAGCTAGGCATGGTGGTACATGTCTTTAATCCCAGCATGCAGATCACTGTGAGTTTGAAGCTAGCCTGGAGCTTCAGAGTGAATTCCAGGTTGGACTGGGCTAGAATGAGGCCCTACTTGAAAACAAAACAAAATTCCTTTCATAGGATGGCTAACTGCTCCCCCAAGAGGAACAAGATCTCCTGGAGGGCTTGTGACTTCCTCCCCAGAAATCTTTCATATAATTGCTGAGTTCCTGGGTGTGAACTGGGAAGTGTCTTCCCAGACAAGCCTGTAGAGGGCAGTACACTATAGACTCATAGTAACCTACCAGCATTTTCTGTTCAAAAGCTGTAAAGAATATTGTGATATACTTGTTTCCACTCCTCACTTAAGTCATTCATATACTTGTCTGCACTTCATAGGAACCCTGTTTGTTGTGTTTAACACATATTCTCGAGACATAGCCCGAACCTGGCATTTATTTAATAGCATTTCCAAAAATTAATTGCCTAATAAATGTATTGCATAATAGGCAGCTTGTGACTCATCCACTGCCCCATGCCTCTCATTTGTGGCTTATATTTTAATTTAATTATATTCAGTTCTTTTGGATATATTTTACCCTATTATGTAAATTTCTAGTATATAGGAAATACAAGGTTTAGTCACTAATGCCAACATCTCCAATAATTACCAATTAAAATTAATCTTGTTTCCTTATATGTCTATATTCTCTTGTACTCTGGCCACAGTATCAAACAAATTTAAGATATCATATGTTCATATTACAAATAGTTCACCATGAATCTCTACAATGTAAGTACTATTATGAAAATAATACCACACTTAAATTATACATATAATATTAAATATTTACAATAAGTATTGAACAACACCTAATGTTCAATCAATGTTCAAGTTTCTAGTGCTATATAAGTGGCATACCATAATTTGTTTTTATTTTTAATGTTTTTCAGTTTTTATTTTTTGTGTATATGTGTGGTATATGTGTGTGCAGGTGCACAACTCTGTGTGCACATGTGCAGAGGCCAGTGGAGGATATTGGGTGTTCTTCTCCATGGCTCTTTTGCTTTATTTCCCTGAGACTGGTCTCTCACTGAACCTGTTGCTCATCATTCTTTGGCTAGACTGGCTGACTGGCAAGGCCCTGTTACCACCTCCCTCAACTCTGTGGTTACATTTGTGCTGGAGATCTGAACTCAGGTCCTTGTGCTTGGGCAGCAAGTGCTCTTACCCACTAAGCCATTTCCTCAGAACTGAAATAAATTTTATATAGTATAATGATTTCATGTTTCTTTTTTCCCTTTTAAAATATCTTTAGGACTGGAGAAATGACTTAGCAGTTAAGGCATTTGCCTTCAAAGCCAAAGGACCCAGGTTTGGTTCCCAGGACCCATGTAAGCCAGATGCCCAAAGTGGCACGTGCATCTGGTGTTTGTTTGCAGTGGCTGGAGGCCCTGGTGTACCCATTCTCTTTCCCCTCCTCTCTCACCTCTTCTCTAAAATAAATAAATTAAAATAAAATAACTCTTTAAATTGTGTATGTGACCCTTAATGGAGAAATTATTGAAATTTTCACTTGCTCCGGGCATGGTGGTGCATGTTTTTAATTCCAACACGTGGGAGGCAGAGGTAGGAGGATTGCCATGAATTTGAGGCCACCCTGAGACTACATAGTAAATTCCAGGTCAGCCTGGGCCTGAGTGAGACCCTACCTCAAAAAAAAAAAAAAAAAAAAAAAAAAGCCGGGTGAGGCGGTGCATGCCTTTGATCCCAGCACTTGGGAGGCAGTGGTAGGAGGATCACCATGAATTGAAGGCCAATCTGAGACTACACTGAGAATTCCAGGTCAGCCTGGGCTAGAGTGAGACCCTACCTTGAAAAACAAAACCAACCAACCAACCAACCAAACAAACAAACAAACAAAAAAAAAAAACAAAAGAAAAAAATAACTGGAAATAAGGCAAAACTATTCACAGAAATTTAGCATAGAAGTCTCTTGGCTTAGAAAAGTATTTTACAGATGGCAGAGAAAATGGATAACCAAGATCCTTCTATAAGATAAGAAGATAGCTGACTGTCCACCACGAGACATGTCACCTCTACCACATCTGCCAAGGCCCAGGAGAAATTGCAGAGGAAGTGGTGACATGAATACTACTCTTACTGCTAGCCTGACAACCAGTTCCAGGGTGACAGACATGGTGATCAATCAAAACCTATCAAAAAAGCCGGGCGTGGTGGCGCACGCCTTTAATCCCAGCACTCGGGAGGCAGAGGTAGGAGGATCGCCATGAGTTCGAGGCCACCCTGAGACTCCATAGTGAATTCCAGGTCAGCCTGGGCTAGAGCGAGACCCTACCTTGAAAAACCAAAAAAAAAAAAAAAAAAAAACCTATCAAAAGCTCTGACCACTTGGGAACTTCTAGCTGTGGGTGAGTTTTGCCCTCCACTGGGCCCAGGCCCAGCCAGTTGGGCCCCCTAGCCCGTACTCTCCACATGGTCTCCTTTATCCTCTCCTGCTCCCCACATGGCAGGAGCTCCTTGAACTTTCTTTTCTCTTTTCATTCCATGCTTTTTTGTCCCACACCTTCCATGTGGGACCTTTAGCCACATGGGTGCCTTTCTTTGGCTCTGTACTTTCCTCAATAAATATAATTTAATAATTTAAAAAATATCAAAAGCAGGAATCCAGAGGTTACAGAGAACTCAACACTAAATAAGACTGTTAATAGTCCTGTCATGTCTCAGGGAAGATTGCAGAAGAGGGGTTGGAAAGACTGTAAGAGCCACAGGGTGGATAATAACACCCTGAGGCCCGGTCCCCCACTGCCCCACAGGGAAAGACTGAAGCCTTCATGACCCCTCGGTGAATACCATAATTCTACTCAGGAGGGCGTCCAGTGTAATGGAAGCAGGAGCACGGAGATCAAAAAGTTATAATATATAAAAAAATTTTAAAAGTATGTAAAACATACAGTCCAATTGAAGAAGATTCCGCTTATAACCTACCTCCACTCCCGCTGCAGCCAAGAGCCAGCGGATGCACTCCATTCTGCCCCGGGCATTGAAGTAGTGCAGCACAGGCTTCCCTGCCATAGTAGCAGACCCTTGGAGCCACTAAATAGGAATGGAACAAAGAACAAATCTATATGTAGGGGAAATCCACTTTCTCAAAGAGTGTCATAGAAACTTCCTAACAAACCTCCAATGAACAGTTTCCATGGCCAAGTGGCTGGTAGGGAATTTGTCAACAGCTTGATTTAGTCCCTGTGGTACATGGGTTGAAATCCTGTTCAGACCACAGGTTTGAGGGCACCCTATAGAGCAGAATGTGTCTTGGTGTGGCTCCATTTTAAAGTTCATGAGAACCTAGCCCAAGAATCACCATTCTCTCAGGGGTCAGAGGAGAAGGACACCAGCCTGAGAGGTAAGCACCTCCCTTTCTGCCCAGGTGTTGGGCTCCCATCTGCCCTGCTAGTGCATCCAGACTCAGAAGCTTTCCTACTTGCCCCTCAAATGTCAGCTTTCTATGCTTAGATTCCAGCTGCACCTTATGAATGTCCATGAAAGCTGTCCTAGTGCTCCCGATGATCTCCATCACATTTAATATCTTCTTTCTTCTTACTTTTTGGTTATTTTTATTTATTTATTTGAGGGCGACAGACAGAGAAAGAGGCAGAGAGAGAGAGAGAAAACAGGCACACCAGGGCCTCCAGCCACTGCAAATGAACTCCAGACGTGTGCACCCCCTTGTGCATCTGGCTAACGTGGGTCCTGGGGAATTGAACCTGGGTCCTTTGGCTTTGCAGGCAAATGCCACTAAGCCATCTCTCCAGCCCTCTTCTTATTTTTTTAAATTAAAAAAATTTTTAATCTATTTTTTATCTTTAAATTTATTTATTTATCTGAGAGAGAGAGAGGCAGATAGAAAGAGAATGGGCAAGCAGGGTATGGTGGCACACGCCTTTAATCTCAGCACTCGGGAGACAGAGGTAGGAGGATCGCCATGAGTTCGAGGCCACCATGATACTACATAGTGAATTCCAAGTCAACCTGGGCCAGAGTGAGACCCTACCTCAAAAAACAAACAAACAAACAAAACCCCAAAATAACAACAACAACAAAAAAAAAGAAAAGAAAAGAAAGGAAAGAGAATGGGCATGCCAGGGCCTCCAGCCACTGAAAAGAAACTCCAGACACCTGCCACCTTGTGCATCTGGCTTACATAGGTCCTGGGGAATAGAGATGAGGTCCTTTGGCTTTGCAAGCAAGTGTCTTAACCACTAAGCCATCTCTGCAGCCCTCAGCATCTTTCATGAGCACTATGGGTGTCTTTTTGTTTGTTTCTTTGTATTTTTTCTCTCCCATTAATTATGCCTTTTCCAGTAAGGCTTTTTACAGAATCTTAGGCTTTTCTAAGAATTATTCTCCTTTATGTTGGCCATTATCCCAGGGAATTACTAGTTCTTATTGAAACACTCTACTTGTTGAATTTATGTGCCTGATAAAAAACTAATCAGAGCTGGAGAGATGGCTCAGCAGTTAAGGCGCTGTTCTGCGAAGCGTAAGGACCCAGGTTTGATTCCCCAGGACCCACTAAGTCAGATGCACAGGGTGGCACATACATCTGGAGTTCATTTGCAGTGGCTAGACGCCCTGGAAAGCCCACTTTCTCTCCTTCCCTCTCTCCTTCTCTCTCTATCTATCATCTATCTATTATTTATCTCTCTCCAATAAAAAAAATAATCATAGGCCCCACTGATGTATCTAGCTCTCTTTTTTAGGCTTCCTCAGTACAAGAGCTAGAGATGATCTAAGAAGTCATTGACACTTCCCCTAAACTTGTGATGAACATTCTCAGCCCTAGAGAGAGTGATATGCTTGTTAGTGACAGAGTGAATTTAATCAGTGATCTTCTAATTAGTGAACGGGTGAATTTAATCCTAGTTTTTCTGCCATCCAGACTAATTTCCTCATTCTGTATCATGTTACTAAATTTTTGCAGCTTTCAATGGTTAATGTTTTCTTGCCTACTACTATGACCACACACACACACACACACACACACACACACACACACACACACACAGAGGAAATAGAGAAGATGACCTTTAGCATAGTATGTTATGCAATGCTCAGTCCACAGTCCACAGATATCATAAGGTTAAAAATTAAAACACACACACATTTTTAAAGCATTTACTTTACTAGATTTACCATTTAAAAATATCACTAGTATAGGGCAATCAAATAATAAGATAGTACTAAAATAACACATCCTAATTATGAACCCTGTTATTTTGCTGCTTAAACAGAATTTTTAAAGAGGTAGAAATCTACATAACAGGAACAAACTGGGTAAGTGCTTTTGGCAAGATCGCTTGGGGAATATTTAATTTCTCAAATGAAAGGAATCTGCTAGCTCTCTCTTGGACTGGAATGTGGTAGTTCAATACAAGAGCATTATTACCTAATAGGTAAGTCCAGTACCACTTTCCTTGCTACCCTAAGATCACATGCAATCAGATTCCTTTGCAATTAGGCTTTAAACCTTGCTACCCTCAGTAAGCACTGGAGCAGATTTGGAGGAGGAGGAAAGAGGAAGAGACCATGAAAAGTAGAAGGAGAAAAGGAGGAGGAGCAGAGGAGATGGAGGAAAGGAACAGGAGAAGGGAAGAAAGGAGAGAAGGAGAAAGAGGTAATATAGAAAGGGGGAAAGGAGAAAAAGAAATAGCTTGCTACTTGATATGGAATTACAAAGCAGTTAGTACAGACAGCAACCAAACTATGTGAAATCAACAGTAATGGGTGATGAATATGATTAAAGTACATTAAACACAATGTATGAAAATTACATAGTAAAATCTACTGTACAATTAAGGCATGCTAATGAAAACATTGACCAAAAAGGAAAAGTATTTTACAAGTGAAGTAGTTATGAGAATCATTTATGAAAGTTAAAAAAGACAGTACTAACCTAAAGTCCAGGCTCTCTCACTACTCAGCTCCCCAAATGCAGCTCCAGATGGGAATGGAAGCTACTTTAATATGGTGTCAACAGGGTGGGGACCAATAGGAAACAGCTCCTCCCATAGCTTTCAAGGTTCCAGGGTTCCTTGACTAGAAAGAAGACAAATCAACAATGTTGCATTTCAGGATAATCCACACACCATTGACACAAGATCTCACTTCTATTCATCTGTCCCAGAAGGTCACTGGTGTTATTTTTCTTTGAACACTGTTTTATGAAGGGTTTTGGCGCAGGGGAAGAAGATTATCAGGTTCCTGCAGAGAATGTAGAATTTAGCTTCCATTTGTAAAAGGAGTTAAGTTATGAGTTCTGCTGCATAATGCTATTGCCTAGGGAAACTGACTGACTGATCTGAGCCCAGGATGGGAAACCTCAGCCCTGTCGTCCTGTCCACCTTCATCCCTGTGGTGGCAGGCCTTCTTTCCTTTCTTGTAGTTGAGCTATGATGTGGGTGTGTATGATGTATGTGTTCATGTGTATGAGTACGGGTGCAATGCATGCCACTGTGCACATGTATGTGGAGATCAGAGGATGTTGCAGTCATGTTTGCATTGCTGGCAGAAATCACCCGATCACAAGCAGCTTGTGGGAAAAAAGGTTTATTTTGGCTTACAGACTGGAGGGGAAGCTCCATGACAGCAGCGGGAAAATGATGGCATGAGCAGAGGGTGGACAACACCTCCTGGCCAACATCAACAGCCTGGACAACAGGAACAGGAGAGTGTGCCAAACACTGGCTATAATACCCATAAGCCCACCCTCAACAATAAACTGCCTCCAGGCAGCATTAATTCCAAAATCTCCATAAGCTGGGGACCTAGCATTCAGAACACCTAAGTTTATGAGGACACCTGAATCAAACCACCACAGAGGATAACCTTCAGTTTTGGCCATTAACTTCCACCTTGTTTGAAGTAGAGCTGTCTTGTTCATATCTGCATATGCCAGGCTAGCTGGTCTGTGACCTTCCAGGAGGATCCCCTGTCTTGCCTTCAATCTCACTATAGACGCACAGATTACAGACATGTGTAACTGAGTCTGGCTTTATGTAGGGTCTGGATATCTGAACTCAAGTCCACGTGCTTGCTCAAGTATTTTAACCACTGAACCATTTCCCCAACTCCTGTATAGTTTTTATTTTCATAGTTTTAGTTTTTATGAAGCATTTTATGTTGAAGCAGCTAAATTCCAGTCCAGGGAGACACAGCTTAATTCTTAAGGAGGTCTGTCCAACTACCTGTAGTATGCCTTTTCCAGGTTTGTTCTCCGATTCTTACGAGGTGCCAATACAGCTGGCTTCAACCTCAGCCCCTGCTATTCTTCCGCTCAAGTCCAGGGACCCAGGCCCAGGCTGAGGTTTCAGCCTACACTCCCACTCCAACGTGTTCTTTTTGCTCCTTTTCTTCCCCTCATGCTGATTTACAAGTAACAGAGTGTGCTGTTCCTTTCTCCAGCGCAGACTGCATCCCAGAGGCTGGACTGATCCGAGAGGGCTCAGGGCCCCGAAGGTTGGCGGAGCGGGAGGAGACCAGGCAGGCCACCTGGGATGGGGGGAAGCCCAGAGAACTGAAACTTACAGTGCCACCTTCCCCATCACCAAAGGTGCCCAGCCAATGGACAGGCCGGAAAGACCCCTAAATATTTTTTTTTTAAGTGTAGGTTGAGAGTGTAGCTCAGACATAAAGCACATAGCTAGCATGCACGGAGACCCCAGGTTCAAGGCCCAATACTGAAAGGAAAAGTTGGAAAGTATGGAGTCCCAAATGCCCTTCACCCATTCAGCCAGTTCACCTTGATCTTCATCTGTTCTGTGCCAACTCCCTCTATGGCAGTACCTCCGTCTTTCCTTGTCTTTTATGATCTTGAACTTTGGAAGAGGCTGCTCAGTTATTTTGTGTAAAGTGCATCATCTTGGATCTTCCTGGTGTTTTCTCATAATTTGATTGGTTTTCATTATTTTTTGCAACTTGCTGCAGAAGGTATTCTCTTCCCTTTTTGGCACATGACTTCCGCAGATAATGTCACATTCAACATACAGTATGTGGGCACTTCTACTTTCTGTGCAAAGATATATTCCAGGCTTATCTTAGTTTTTCCTGCTTCAGCTGTGAACTCAGCCACTTCTACAAAGCTTTTTGTTTGTTTTATTAAGAATTGTATCAAAATTAGGCTCTGGCCTCTGAGGTTTCACTGATCTAGGCCCTCCATCATTTGTATATAAGCTCACACCCACACAGTCCTGCAAATATTTTTACATTATTTACTCATGTACAATTTTAAATACTGAGCTCATACCAACTCTTGATTTTTAATCCAATGAATTTCTCTAGCCACTTAGTGAAATCTCATGTCCGATGAATGAGAAATGTGGCTTGATATCCTAAAATATAGTCTTCACATATTTTTCCCTCTTGCTGCGCATGCACATAATGCGTACCTCCAAAAGAAAAAAATATACTAATAAGATGACAATATTTTTCTTTCTGCTTTTCTTTTACTTTTTTTTTTTTTTTTGGCAAGGTAGGGTCTTTCTCTAGCCCAGGCTGACCTGAATTCACTATGTAGTCTCAGGCTGGCCTCTAACTCATGGCAATCCTCCTACCTTCGCTTCCTGAGTCCTGGGATTAAAGGTATGTGCCAGCACACCTGGCTAGTATTTTTCTTTTTGTCCTTACTTTTTTTCTCTTTTTCTTTTTTTTACTCATCTTTCAGAACTTTATTTTTTATTTTTCTCAATTTTTATTAACATTTTCCATGATTATAAAAAATATCCCATGGTACTACCTTCCCTCCCCCTACTTTCCCCTTTGAAATTCCATTCTCCATCATATCTCCTCCCCATCTCAATCAGTCTCTCTTTTATTTTGATGTCATCATCTTTTCCTCCTCTTATGATGGTCTTGTGTAGGTAGTGTAGGGCACAATGAGGTCATGTATATCCAGGCCATTTTATGTCTGGAGGGAGCACGTTGTAAGGAGTCCTACCCTTCCTTTGGCTCTTCCATTCTTTCCACCAACTCTTCCGCATTAGACCCTGAGCCTTGGAAGGTGTGATAGAGATATTGCAGCACTGAGCACTGCAGTCACTTCTTTCCAGCACCATGATACTTCTGAGTCGTCCCAAGGTCACTGCCATCTGAAAAGAGAAGATTCTCTACCCAAAGTGAGAGTAGCATTAATATAAGGGTATGAATATTAAGAGAAGTGCTTACTGGGAAGTTTGATAAGCATAGTATATACATTTTTCCAGACATCAGCAGATGTTACACCCCCAGGGCTCATGACTAACCCTCTTTTAAGTTTTCAGTATCACGGATATATTCCCCCCCATGGAGCGGGCCTCCAGTCCAATTAGAGGGCAGTTGGTTTCCACCATGATAGACGTGCCACTCTTGCACCCGTTGGCTCATTTGGCCTGGCTGGCCAATTATAAGGCTTGCAGTGTCCACTGTTGAGTATCTTCACTGGTAGTATCTCTTTCTCCCATTGAAGTACATGTAGTATGGCTTCTTCCAGCTTTCTGTCAGCTGGTCTACATGGAGGAGGTTATCAGCTCAGTTCCCAGCAGGATTTCTCAGTGGCCTTGCAGCACACGTATGTGGAGTCTTCAGGAATAGGGTCTTACCATCTATTCCTGGTGGGAAACCAAGGGCCTCGGCAGTGGCCTATAATGTTTTGGGGGCATCAGGGACCTCCCTGGCCAACAACTCACTGGAAGGTATCCCATCCCTGGCACTGAAAATTTTCTAGCAACAATCTGTGGCTCCTGAGTGTTCCATTGTCCAAAACCAGAGGATTCCATATGATTTATTTGCATCCTCTTAGATAATGATTAGACCTCCCTCTACCTTTCCTTTACTCAATCTCTTCCCCTGACCTCACTTTGGGCCTTTTCACCCCCGTTAATCTATTCTTCTACTTACATGTCCTTACTTTTAATATTTTTAAAATTTATTTCATTTTTTATTTGTAAGAAAAAATGGGTGCACTAGGACCTCTAGCTGCTACAAACTCCAGATGCATGCACCACCCTGTGCATCTGGCTTTATATGGGCACTGTGGAATCAAACCCAGGTTGTTAGGCTTTATAGGCAAGCATGTTAACAACTGAACCATCTCTTCAGCCCTATCTATACTTTTATTTTTGCCTTGAGCCCAAGACTATCAATTCAAAATACTTACTTTAAAGTTATTTAGGCAGTTTATTTTCTTCCCTAACCTGAAGATCAGTTTGGTTTTATTGTTCATCTGGAATGTGTTAGGATGTGAATACCTATACTGTTTGTCTGGAATGTGATAGGATGTGAGTATCTATACTGTTCTTCTGGAATGTGATAGGATGTGAGTATCTATACTGTTCATCTGGAATGTGTCAGGATGTGAGTATACTGTTTTCTGGAATGTGCTAGGATGTGAGTATCTATACTGTTCATCTGGAATGCTCTGGTATGCAAGTATCTATATTGTTCTTCTGGAATGTGCTAGAATGTGAGTATCTATATTGTTCATCTGGAATGTATTAGGATGTGAGTATCTTTTCTGTTTGCCTGGAATGTGTTAGAATGTGAGTATCTATGCTGTTTGTCTGGAATGTGCTGAGATGTCATTTTCTTTTTCTTTTCTTTTCTTTTCTCTCTTTCTCTCTTTCTTTCTTTCTTTTCTTTTCTTTTCTTTTTTTTTTTAGGTCGGGTCTTGCTCTAGCACAGGCTGACCTGGAACTCAGTATATCTCAGGGTGGCCTTAAATCATGGTGATCCTCCTAACTCTGCCTCCCAAGTGCTGGGATTAAAGGCATGTGCTACCATGCTCAGAAGGATGTCATTTTTCTAACATAAACAATTAATCATAGTTCCAAAACTTAGGGTTATGCAGATCACTGTCCTCAGAGAAGAATTTGTACCCTGCTCTTGAATACCACCACATTCTCATGCCTTTTTTTCTTCTCCTTCCTGGAATTCCTTGATAGGTACTCAAGGCCATTATTTCTTATATATGCCTGTTTTTCTGTTTTAAAATTTATTTATTTATTTGACAAGTGCCTTAACCACTGAGAAATCTCTCCAACACTTGATATGCCTTTTATGTATTTATTTATTATTTTTGGTTTTTTGAGATAGAGTCTCACTCTGGTCCAGGCTGACCTGGAATTCACTATGTAGTCTCAGGGTGGCCTCAAACTCATGGTGATCCTCCTACCTCTGCCTCACATTAAAATGTATATATATATATATATATATATATATATATATATATATATATAGACAACTTCTATACTTACAGACAGCAAACCATAATATTTCCCTCCCCTCCCCCATTTTCCCCTTCACAACTCTGCTCTCCATCATAACCCCTCCCCCTCTCCATAAGTCTCTCATTCTGATGTCATCATCTTTTCCTCCTATTGTGAGGGTCTTGTGAAGGTATTGCTATGCACTGTGAGGCCATGGATATTGAGACCAATTTCTGTCTGGACAGTTGCACTGTAAGGAGTGGTGCCCTTCCTTTGGCTCTTACGTTCTTTCTGCCACCTCTTCTGTAATGTACCCTGAGCCTTGGAGGGTGTGATAGAGATGTTTCAGTGCTGAGCACTCCTCTGTCACTTCTTTTCAGCACTGTGTTGCCTTTTGGGTCATCCCAGTGGTCACCACCATCTGAAAAGAGAAGCTTCTCTAACCAAAAGTGAGAGTAGCATTAATATATGAATATGAACATTGAGTGTAGTGCTTTCAGGGCAGTTTGGTGAGAAAAATATATGCATTTAGCCAGACAAGAGCAGGTTTTATATCCCTAAGGTACATGACTTCTCCTGCCATAGGCTTTTGATTAGGTTTTCAGTACTAAAGGGGGCCTCCAGTCCAATTAGAGAGCTGATACCACCAGCCTTATTTTTGTTGCTCAGTATTGTTTTAGATATTCGAGATTTTTTGTGATTCCAAATGAATTTTTGGATTATTTTTTCTTTGTCTGTAATGAATGCCATTGGAATTTTGATGGGGATTGCATTAAATGTGTAGATTGCTTTTGTTAAGATTGATATTTTCACTATATTGATTCTTCTGATCCAAGAATAAGGGATGTTTTTCCATTTCCTAGTTGTCTTCTGCAGTTTCTTTCTAGAGTGTTTTAAAGTTTTCATTGTAGAGATCTCCACTTCCCTGGTTAGGTTTATTCCAAGGTATTTTTTTTTTTTTTTTTTTGATGCAATTGTGAATGGGAGTGACTCTTTGATTTCATCCTCTGTGTGTTTGCTATTAGCATATAGGAAGGCTACTGATTTCTACGTATGTATTTTGTATCCTGCTACATGGCAATAGGTGTTTATCAGCTCTAACAGTTTGCTGGTAGAGACTTTATTTTTTTTTATTTTTATTTTTTCCTTTATTAGTTAGTTTTGTATTCAGCAAATACAGTCAGTTTGGTACCATTATTAGGCTCATCCGTGACCTACCCCCTCCCCTTGGCCCCTCCTTGTTGAGGTATACAGGTCATGCATTGTGGAGTTAGCCCACATTTATGGGTAAGCTAAATGTCTCTGCATATCATGACCCAACATGCGGCTCTGACATTCTTTCTGCCCCCTCTTCCGCAAAATTTCCCTGAGCCATGTTGGGTTCATTTTTGGTCTGCTTCAGTGATGAGGTGTTGGGGAGTGTCCTTTATGTGTAGAATCATGTCATCTGCAAATAATGATAACTTGATCCCTTCCTTTCCCTTTGTATCCTTTTATGTGCATCTCTTGCTTTATTGCTATGGCTAAGACTTCCAGTACTATATTAAATAAAAGTGGGGACAGTGGACACCCTTGTCTTGTTCCTGATTTTAGAGGAAAAGTTTCCAGTTTTTCTCATTTAGTAATATATTGGCTGTAGGCTTGTCATAAATAGCCTTTATTATATTGAGATATGTTCCTTCTATTCCCAGTCTCTGTAGGACTTTTATCATGAAGGGATGTTGGATTTTGTCAAATGCTTACTCTGCATCTAATGAGATGATCATGTGGAGTTTGCCCTTTAGTCTATTTTTATAATGTATTACATTTATCAATTTGCGTATGTTGAACCATTCCTGCATCTCTGGGATAAAGCCTACTTGGTCAGGGTGAATGATCTTTCTGATATATTCTTGTATTCTGTTTGCCAATATTTTGTTGAGAATTTTTGCATCTAGGTTCATGAGGGAGATTGGTCTGTAACCTTCTTTTTTTGTCTTCTATCTTTGCCTAGTTTTGGTATCACGGTGATGCTGGCTTCATGGAAGGAGTTCGGTAGGATTCCTTCTTTTTCTATTTTATGGAAAATCTTAAGAAGCAATGGTGTTAGTTCTTCCCTGAAGGACTGGTAAAATTCACCAGTGAATCCATCTAGGCCTTGACTTTTTTCAGCTGGGAGATTTTTATTTATTTATTTATTTATTTTTGGTTTTCTGAGGTAGGGTTTCACTCTAGCTCAGACTGACCTGGAATTCACTATGGAGTCTCAGGGTGGCCTCGAACTCACAGTGATCCTCCTACCTCTGTCTCCCAAGTGCTAGGATTAAAGGCATGCGCCACCATGCCCGGCAAGAGATTTTTATTTTTATTTTTTTGGTTTTACTTTCTTTTTTTTTTTTCTTTTTCATGCTCACTTTTTTTTTTTCTTTATTAGTCAGTTTTGTATTCAGCAAATACAGTCAGTTTGGTACCATTATTAGGCTCATCCGTGACCTACCCCCTCCCCTTGGCCCCTCCTTGTTGAGGTATACGGGTCATGCATTGTGGAGTTAGCCCACAGTTATGGGTAAGCTAACTGTCTCTGCATATCATAACCCAACATGTGGCTCTGACACTCTTTCCGCCCCCTCTTCTGCAAAATTTCCCTGAGCCATGTTGGGTTCATTTTTGGTCTGCTTCAGTGATGAGGTGTTGGGGGCCTCTAAGCCTCTGGCTCTCTGATTAGGTAGGGGTTGATTTTTCTCTGTGCTGATCTCCTTCCCCCTTGTGCAGGTATCTGGTTCATCAGGAAAACAGCCCCCTTGCTTGTTTCTCCAATTTTTCTTAGTTTCAGCCGGGGCCCTTTTGAGGTATGATGGGGTGGTTCTCTCCTTAGGATCTACATCTATCTGAAAAAGAGAAGCAGATTCTCCAACGGAGAGTAAGTTAGCACCAGGACAAATGAGATAACCCTTACTTTTTTTTTTTATAGAGAATTTAATAGGTGTAGGCCCTCTTGTAGCCCACAATTGATGGTAGCTTGATATTGGAGAGTGGGCTTATGTTTGGACATGGTTCTGACTTGTTTCCCGGCTCCAGCTATGGGTCCCATACCAGTGAGGGGATCAGTTAGCCAAATTGAGAGCAGTTGGTTCCCCACCATGGCTGTGTGCCACCACTGCACTTGTGTGGGCATCACACCAAGTTATTTGCTGCTAAGTAGGTTAAATCATGCGTTGCTTTGACAGATATTTGTGATTTTCCCCCAGTCGCCCATGTAGCACCTTCTGGCACTAGACGCACTGACTGTCTGGGGACTGATTCTCTTCCAACTTCCAGCCATGCCATTCTAATTTGCATGTCAATCACATAAGGTGTCTTCAGCAGTAGGGTCTTACCACTAACCTTTGGTGGGTCATCAAGTACTCTGACAGAAATCTGTCTGTCTTTTAGGAAACCTTTTGGTCTCTGATCAAAAGCTCATTGTGGATGATAGCCCCATGCTGGTTCTGGGAGTTACAGGTCAGTGCCCACTAAGAAAATGAGGAAAAAGATAACTAATATACAAGAGTTAGAGATAAGAGAGAGAGAGAGAGAGAGAGAGAGAGAGAGAGAGAGAGAGGGAGAGGGGAAGTGAGGGAGGGAAGATGCAGAAGATTAAGGTTAGTCTTGATATTACCCTCTCCAGTGTCTTGTGGTTCAGGTGTTCCCTGTAAGGGCCTGGTGAAGGATCAGCCATTTGGTCTGTCTTTTAGTATGTAGAAAATTATGGTTCCATTGCTGTTTGGGTCTAGATTTGTGTTTCCCACCCCTTTGATGCCCTCTCCTCCCTCCCCTTCCATGCTACTGTCTATTCTAGGAGATGCTTGCTGGGTATGTAAGGAATCTTGGGTAGATTCAGGTTAGGTGCTGTAGATGAGTGAGACCATGTGGTGATTTTTTTTCTGTGAATGGGTAAGTTCACTGAGAATGATCTGTTCCAGGTTCAACCATATTTCCTCAAATTTCATTGTGTCATTTTTTCTTACTGCTGTATAGAATTCCATTGTGTAGCTATACCACATCTTAGTTATCCATTCTTCTAGTGATGGACATCTGGGTAGATTCCAACTCTTAGCTATCACAAATTGAGCCGCTATAAACATGGTTGAGCAAATCTCTCTAGCCTGTGGTTTGAAGGTTTTAGTGTAGATGCCCAGTAAGGGAATAACTGGGTATGTTGGTATCGCTATAGTCAGCTTTTTCAGAAGTCTCCATATTGCTTCCCAAAGTGGTTGTACCATCCTACATTCTCACCAACAGTGGATGAGTGTTCCTACTTCTCCACATCCTCGCCAGCATTTATTTTTATTTGATTTTTTGATGTTTGCTATACTTATTGGGGTAAGGTGGAATCTCATAGTTGTTTTAATTTGCATTTCTCTGATGATTATGGATGATGAACATTTTCTTAAGTGTATGTTTGCCATTTCTATTTCTTCCTCTGTGAACTGCCTGTTCAGCTCTTTGCCCCATTTTGTGAGTGGGGTGTTTGACTTCTTACTGTTTAGATTTTTGAGTTCTTTGTAGATTCTAGAGATTAGGCCTCTATCAGTTGGATAACATGCAAATATTTTCTCCCATTCTGTGGGTGATCTATTGGCTTTGCTTATTGTATGCTTGTCTGTAAAGAAACTCTTCAGCTTCATGTGATCCTATTGGTTGAGTGACGGTTTAAGTTCATGAGCTACTGGGGTTTTGTTCAGGAAGTCTTTTTCCATTCCTGTATCATGGAAAGTACTTCCTAAATTTTCTTCCAGTAGTATTCAAGTTTCTTGTCTTATATTGAGATCTTTGATCTATTTGGACTTGAGTGTAGTGAATGGTGAAATGTGTGGATCAAGTTTCAGTTTCCTGCATATGGTTATCCAGTTTGTCCAGCACCATTTGTTGAAGATGCTGTCTTTTTTCCAGCTTATATTGTTTGGGCCTTTATCGAATATCAAGCAGCTATAGTTGCTTGACCCAAAGTCCGGGTCCTCAAGTCTATTCCATTGATCTATAGTCCTGTTTTTATGCCAGTACCATGCTGTTTTTATTACTAAGGCTTTGTAATATAGCTTTAGATCAGGTATGGTGATGCCTCCAGAGGTATTTCTTTTGCTGAGGATATGTTTGGAAATGCGAGGCCTTCTGCCTTTCCATATGAAATTTGAGATCATTTTTTCTATCTCTGTGAAGAACACTGTGGGGATTTTAATTGGTATTGCATTAAATCTGTAATTGCCTTTGGTAGGATTGTCATCTTCACAATGTTAATTCTGCCTATCCAGGAACATGGGAGGTCTTTCCATTTTCTCAAGTCTGCCTCAATTTCTTTTTTGAGTGTTTTTATGTTTTCATTGTATAGATCTTTCACTTCCTTGGTTAACGTTATTCCAAGGTATTTTATTTTTTTTGTCGCAATTGAAAATGGGACTATGTCCCTTATTTCTTTTTCTGTATCTTTGTCCTTTGCATAAAGGAAGGCTACTGATTTTTGTGCATTGATATTGTATCGTGCTACTTTGCTATAGGAGTTAATCACCTTCAGGAGTTTTGGGATGGAGTCTCTCGGGTCTCTTACATATATAATCATGTCATCAGCGAATAAAGCTAACTTAACTTCCTCCTTTCCAAATTGTATCCCTTTTATTTCCTTCTCCTGTCTTATTGCTTGAGCTAGGACTTCCAGAACTATATTGAAAAGCAGAGGTGAGAGTGGACAACCCTGTCTTGTTCCTGATCTTAATGGGAATTCCTCCAGTCTCTCTCCATTAAGTATTATTTGGGCCTTCGGAGCTTCGTATATTGCCTTTATTAGGTTAAGATATGAACCAACCATGCCAACTCTCTCCAATGTTTTGAACATGAAGTGGTGTTGAATCTTGTCAAAGGCCTTTTCTGCATCTATCGAAATGATCATGTGGTTTTTATGTTTAACCTTGTTTATGTGGTGTATTACATTGACAGATTTCCGTATGTTGAACCACCCCTGTGTTCCTGGAATGAATCCCACTTGGTCAAGGTGGATAATGGTTTTGATGTGTTGTTGGATTCGGTTTGCAAGGATTTTGTTTAGGATCTTTGCATCTAAATTCATCAGGGAAATAGGCCGGTAGTTTTCTTTTCTTGTGGCATCTCTGCCTGGTTTTGGAATTAGGGTGATGCTTGCTTCATAAAAGGAGTTGGGTAGCTTTCCCTGTTCACCAATTGTGTGGCACAGTTTGAGGAAGATTGGTTTGAGTTCTTCCATGAAGGTTTGATAGAATTCAGCTGAGAAGCCATCTGGTCCTGGGCTCTTCTTTTTTGGGAGGTTTTTTATTACTTTTTCAATCTCCATGAGTGTGATGGGTTGATTGAGGTGATTAATCTGCTCTGTGTTTAGCTTTGGTAGATGGTATGCGTCCAAGAATTTATCCATCTCCTCCACATTATCCAGTTTTGTGGAGTAGAGGTTTTTGAAATAAGTCCTGATGATTCTCCCAATTTCACTTATGTCTGTTGTGATCTCTCCTTTTTCATTTTGGCTTTTGTTAATTTGAAGCTTCACCTTTGTTTGCTTGATCAGATTGGCCAGGGGTTTGTCAATCTTGTTTATTTTTTCAAAGAACCAGCTCTTTGTTTTGTCAATTGTCCTTCATTTCCAGTTCATTGATTTCTGCTCTGATTTTAATTATTTCTTTCCTTCTGGAGCTCTTTGGGTTGAATTTTTCTTGTTTTTCCAGTGCCTTTAGGTGGATGGTTAGGTCATCGATTTGGGACCTTTCTGTCTTTTTTATGAAGGCATTGAGTGCTATGAATTTTCCCCTGAGGACCGCCTTCATTGTGTCCCATAAGTTTTGGTATGATGTGTTCTCATTGTCGTTCAATTCCAGAAATTTTGCAATTTCATTCTTTATTTCATCCACTATCCATTTATTGTTTAAAAGTGTGCTGTTCAGTTTCCAGGTGCCGTTGGGATTCTTGGTGGGTCTTTTGTTGTTGATTTCTAGCAATATAGCATTGTGATCTGATATCATGCAAGGAATTATGTCAATCTTCCTAAATATGTGGAGGCAGTCTTTGTGACCCAGTATATGGTCTATTTTAGAGAATGTTCCATGGGCTGCTGAGAAGAATGTGTAGTCTGTGGATTTGGGATGGAAGGTTTTGTAGATGTCCGTTAGGTCTATGTGATCTATGGTTTTGTTGAGCTCTCTTACTTCCCTGTTGAATTTCTGTTGGATGATCTGTCTATTACTGATAATGGTGTATTGAAGTCCCCAGCTATGATGGTGTTTGTGGTTATTTCTGGTTTTTTGTCAAGTAGGTTTTATTTTATGAACTGTGGTGCCCCTGTGTTTGGTGCATACAGATTTATGATTGTAATATCCTCTTGATGGATCGTTCCCGTTAAAAGTAGGAAGTGGCCTTCTTTGTCTTTTTTGATTATTTTTGGTTTGAAGTCTATTTTATCTGATATTAATATAGCTACACCTGCTTGTTTCTTATTCCCATTTGCTTGGAATACTGTTTTCCACCCTTTCACCCTGAGGAGATGTCTGTCTTTAATGGTGAGGTGGGTTTCTTGAAGGCAACAGATTGAGGGGTCTAATTTTTTCATCCATCCTGTTAGCTTGTGTCTCTTGATGGGTGAATTAAGGCCATTAATATTTAGAGTAATGACTGTGAGATTTGATTTGATCCCTGCCATATTGTGATGGTAAATGTGGGTTGGTGTTTTCATGGATGTTGAAGTTTCTTGTGCGTACTCTGAGTTTGGTTGTTGTGATCTGCTTCTTGTAGGCAATTGTGTTTGATTATTTTTTTCTTCTCTGTGGAGAATTTCCTGAAATACTCTGTAGGTTTGGTTTTGTGTTCATATAATTGTAAAGCTGAGTTTTGTCATGGAATGTTTTTCTTTCACCATCTATTATGAGGGATACTTTTGCTGGGTAGAGTAGTTTGGGTTGGAAACCATAGGTTCTATGACTTTGCAGTGTTTCATTCCAGGCCCTTCTAGCTTTCAGGGTTTCCATTGAGAAGTCTGAAGTAATTCTGATGGGGTTACCTTTGAAGGTGGTGTGCTGTTTTTCCCTAGCTGCTTTTAGGATTTTCTCTTTGGTGTCAATGTTTAGAGTCTTAATGATAATATGTATTGGAGAGTTTCTCCTTTGGTCCAGTCTGGTTGGAGTTCTGTTGGCTTCTTGTATCTTGATGGGCCTTTCTTTTAAGAGACTGGGGAAGTTTTCTTCAATTATTTGGTTAAATACATTCTCCATGGCTTTGGTCTGAATTTCTTCTCCTTCTGGTATTCCAATGATCCTGATATTAGGACGTTTAACTGTATCCCACAATTCCCTCATGTTCTGTTCACAGGAGCTTTTGAACTTACTGAAATTTTTGAACTCTCTAACTGTTTCTTCCATCTTGTCTTCCAGATCAGAGTTTCTATCCTCCACTTGGCTGACTCTATTCTTGAGAGCTTCTAGAGAGTTTTGGACTTGTTCAATTAAGTTTGCGTTGTCTACTACTTTTTTTTTTTGTATAATTTCCATCCCTCTGTCAAGCTCCCTTTTCACATCATTTTCTGATTTTCTTGATGATTCTTGGAGTTCATCTGTGCATATCTTTATGTCTTCATTTAGCATGGCCAGCTGATTTTTAAGGTCTTCTTTTTTTTCACTCTCCCTCAAATCTCTTAACTCTCTTTGAAATCCTTCCAATTTCTTATCTAATCCTTCCAATTTCTTATCTGTTAGTTCTAGTTTAGTGATGGCAGCATCCACAGGATTGTCGGCCCTTTGTTGCTTTCCTGCAAGTTCTACCAGTAGGTTGGTCAGGGTTGCATTGCTCATAGCTTCAATTTGGTGTTCTGGTCCTATTGGTTCTTCTATGTTTTGGTTAGTGTATTCATTGTGGGACTGGGTGATCTAACTGGATTTTCTTGCATTTGATTTTTCATGTTATTTCTTTTGCGCTGTGGTCTGCCCATGACAGTGTATGGGCAGGTAGGTGGGCGTATCAGCCTGGGCTCAAGAACAATGGGAATCTTATGCAGCCTGGGGCAGTTGCCAAGCAGCCTGGGCTTTGGCTCTCACTTGCCAAAGCTGCCTATCTACTGCCTGGCAGGGGCGCCAACGTTGCCTGAGTTCTCAAGCGGTAATGTGCCAAAGCTGCCTGCGTTCGAGCTAGGAGTGACACTGAGGCACCAAGCACTGAAGCAGCTCGAACTCTGGCTGGGAACACTGGGACCTGGAAGTAGCCTGCGCTCCCCTGCCACAGGACAGTAGCGGACGGCCGGCGCCGCAGACAGGTAGGGGATGGCACCTGAGCTGGCGCAAGCAAGAGACACAGTCTGAGCTTGTGTGGCACCTGCTGAGGGACTGGGCTTGCTCAGTAAGTGGGCGAGTGAAAGAAAGTGCGGAGCAGTCTAAGCTTCCGCACGCAGGGAACAATCGGCATGCGGTGGCAGCAGTGCCGGCGCTGGCATAGCAGCAGCGGCAGCGGCGGTGCTGTGAACATGGCGGTTATTTGGGGTGAGGGGTGGCTACCTGCCTGTGAGGGGATCCGCGATTCCCTGTTCCCCCACCTCTGTGCCCTCCCAGATTTCTCTCCCCTAAAAGCCACTATGTACCCTTAATATCTTGCCTTTCTTTCCTGGTTTTGCAATGCAGCTAGGCGGTTGCCATCTTGGCCGGAAGTTCATTTTTTTGGTTTTTCGAGGTAGGGTTTCACTCTAGCCTAAGCTGACCTGAAATTCACTATGGAGTCTCAGGGTGGCCTTGAACTCATGGCGATCCTCCTGCTTCTGCCTCCCAAGTGCTGGGATTGAAGGCATGTGCCACCACACCCGGATAGTTTGGAGATTTTTGATAACTGCCTAGATCTCCATAGTTGTTATAGGTCTATTTAAGTGATTATAGGTCAGTCATATAAATCAAGGACATCATCCATTTCTTTCAGATTTTCATACTTCGTGGAGTGTATGTTTTTATAATATGTCCTTATGATTTTTTGAATTTCTCTGGTATCTGTTGCGATGCTGCCTTTTTCATCTCTAATTTTATTAATTTGTGTCTCTTCTCTCTTTCTTTTGGTCAGATTTGATAAGGTTTATCAATCTTGTTTATCCTTTCAAAGAACCAACTCTTTGTTTCATTGATTCTTTGGATTTTTTTTTTTTTTTTTTTGGTTTCTAGGTCATTAATTTCTGCCCTAATCTTTATTATTTGTTCACATCTACTGATTTTTTGTTTGCCTTGTTCTTTTTTTCCCAAGGCTTTAAGGTGAAGCATTAGGTTGTTTACTTGAGAGCTTTCTAATTTCTTAATATAGGCACTTAAAGCTATAAATTTACCTCTTAGGACTGCCTTCATTGTGTCCCAAAGTTTTGGTATATTGTGTTCTCATTATCATTTGGCTCTATGAATTTTTTTTTGATTTCCTTCTTGATTTCTTCATTGACCCATTCTTCATTTAGTAGTGTATTGTTTAGTTTCCATGTTTTGTGTATGCTCTATAGGTCTTCTTGCTATTGATTTGTAGTTTGATTCCATTATGTTCAGATAGAATGCAAGGAATTATTTCAGTTTTCTTGTGTTTGTTAAGATTTGCTTTGTGTCCTAACATATGGTCTATTTTAGAGAATGTTATATGTGCTGCTGAAAAGAATGTATATTCTGTAGCATTTGGATGAATTGTCCTGTATATATCTGTTAGGTCCATTTCTTCTATGACCTCATTTAATCCAGATGCATCTCTGCTTATTTTTTTCTGGGATGAGCTTTCAATTGATGAGAGTGGGGTGTTGAAGTCCCCACTACAACTGTGTTTGGTGTAATCTGAGACCTTAGTTCTGATAGCATTTGTTTGATGAAGTTGGGAGCCCCTATGTTAGGTGCATATATGTTTAGGATTGTAATGTCCTCCTCTTGGAGTGTGCCTTTAATCAATATAAAGTGATCTGCTTTATCTTTCCTTACTAATGTTGGACTGAAGTCTACCTTGTCAGATATTAGGATAGTGACCCCTGCTTGTTTTCTTGGCCCATTTTCTTTTTTAAAAAGAATTTTTTTTGTTTATTTATTTATTTGACAGCGACAGAGAGAAGGAGGAAGAGAGAGAGAGAGAGAGAGAGAGAGAGAGAGAGAGAGAGAGGGAGAGGGAGGGAGGGAGATAATGAGCGCGCCAGAGCTTCCAGCCTCTGTAAAGGAACTCCAGATGCGTGCGGCCCCTTGTGCATCTGGGTAATGTGGGTCCTGGGGAACTGAGCCTCGAACCGGGGTCCTTAGGCTTCACAGGCAAGTGCTTAACCACTAAGCCATCTCTGCAGCCCATTGGCCCATTTTCTTGAAACACCGTTTTCCAAACTTTCACCCCAGTAGCTCATGTAGCACCTTCCAGCACTAGATGGGCTGTGTGGGAACTGACTCTCTTCCAGATTCTATCCAGGTTTCTCCATGCTCCGTGCCAACAGAATATGATGTCTTCAGCAGTAGGGCTTTACCATTAACCTCTGGTGGGTAATCAAATGTTCTGATAGAAGTCTGTTCTGTTTTGGGAGACCTTGTTGGTCTCTCTGATCAACAGCTCATTGTGGATGTTAACTGCATCCTGGTACTGGGAGTTACAGGCCAGCATCAAAAGAAAAGAAAAAGAAAAAGAAAAGTAAAGAAAGAAAGAAATAAATAAACAAAGAAAGAAAGAAAGAAGGAGAGAGAAATAGGAGAAATTTAAGGTTAGGCTTCATCACATGCTCTCCAGGGGCTTTCCATTCAGGTGCTTCCCCTAAGGTCCAACATTTTAGTCTATCTTTTATGATACCAGTGCAATTTGGGTTCAGTTTTGTGTTCTCCCCCATCCTTTCTCTCCCCCTAAGCTCTCTCTTCCCCTGTTGTCCAGGCCTCGGGATGCCTATCAGGTATGTCAGCAACTCCAGCTGATCCAGGTTATGAGTCACAAATGAGTGAGACCATATGACCATTGTCTTTCTGTGATGGTGTGAGTTTGCTGAGTATGCTCTGTTCCAGGTTTGACCATTTTTCTACAATTTTCACTGTGTCATTTTTTTGTTACTGCTGAGTATAATTCCATCGTGTATTATCTACATCTTGGTTATCCATTCATCCAATGATGGGCATCTGGGTTGATTACAGTTCTTAGCTATTATGAATTGAGCAGCTATAAACATGGTTGAGCAAATATCTTGGAACTTAAGTGTGCAGCCCAGCAAAGGAATTACTGGGTTTGTTGGTAACTTTATATTCATTCTTTTCAGGAGTCTCTATATTAATATCCATAGCGGTTGTATAAACTTACATTCCCAACAGTGAATGAGGGTTCCTATTTCTCCACATCCTTGCCAACATTTGTTTTCATTTGATTTTTTAATGTTTGCTATCCTTACTGGGGTAGGTTAAATCTCATAGTTGTTTTAATTTGTGTTTCTCTAGTGGTTAGGGATGTTGAACATTTTCTTAGTGTGTGTTAGACAACTGTAATTCTTCTTCTGAGAATTCCCTATTCAGTTCTCTGCCCCACTTTGGGAATGGGTTGTTTGATTTTTTTTTTTTTCATTGTTTAGTTTTTGGAGTTCTTTGGACATTTTAGATATTAGGCTTCTGTTAGTGTTACAGCTGGAAGATTTTCTCCCATTCAGTGGGTAATCTATTGGCTCTGCTTATGGTGTGCTTTTCTGTGCAAAAGCTCTTTAGCTTCATGAGATTCCATTGGTTGAGGGCTAGTTTAATTTCTTGGGCTACTGTGGTTTTGTTCAGGAAGTCCTTCCATATTCCCTATATTGTAGAGAGTGGCTCCTATTTTTTCTTCCAGTAGCAGAAGAGTTTCAGGACTTATATTGAGGTCTTTTATCCAATTGGACTTGATTTTTGTGTGTGGAGAGATGAGTATGTCTAGTTTTATTTTTCTACATATGGTCATCCAATTTGTCTAACACCATTTGTTGAAGATACTATCTTTTCTCCAGTCTACATTATTGACCCCTTTGTAACTTTGTCAAAGATTAAGTACCTGTGGCTACTTGACCCAAAGTCCGGGTCCTCAAGTCTATTCCATTGATCTATAGTCCTGTTTTTATGCCAGTACCATGCTGTTTTTATTACTAAGGCTTTGTAATATAGCTTTAGATCAGGTATGGTGATGCCTCCAGAGGTATTTCTTTTGCTGAGGATATGTTTGGAAATGCGAGGCCTTCTGCCTTTCCATATGAAATTTGAGATCATTTTTTCTATCTCTGTGAAGAACACTGTGGGGATTTTAATTGGTATTGCATTAAATCTGTAATTGCCTTTGGTAGGATTGTCATCTTCACAATGTTAATTCTGCCTATCCAGGAACATGGGAGGTCTTTCCATTTTCTCAAGTCTGCCTCAATTTCTTTTTTGAGTGTTTTTATGTTTTCATTGTATAGATCTTTCACTTCCTTGGTTAACGTTATTCCAAGGTATTTTATTTTTTTTGTCGCAATTGAAAATGGGACTATGTCCCTTATTTCTTTTTCTGTATCTTTGTCCTTTGCATAAAGGAAGGCTACTGATTTTTGTGCATTGATATTGTATCGTGCTACTTTGCTATAGGAGTTAATCACCTTCAGGAGTTTTGGGATGGAGTCTCTCGGGTCTCTTACATATATAATCATGTCATCAGCGAATAAAGCTAACTTAACTTCCTCCTTTCCAAATTGTATCCCTTTTATTTCCTTCTCCTGTCTTATTGCTTGAGCTAGGACTTCCAGAACTATATTGAAAAGCAGAGGTGAGAGTGGACAACCCTGTCTTGTTCCTGATCTTAATGGGAATTCCTCCAGTCTCTCTCCATTAAGTATTATTTGGGCCTTCGGAGCTTCGTATATTGCCTTTATTAGGTTAAGATATGAACCAACCATGCCAACTCTCTCCAATGTTTTGAACATGAAGTGGTGTTGAATCTTGTCAAAGGCCTTTTCTGCATCTATCGAAATGATCATGTGGTTTTTATGTTTAACCTTGTTTATGTGGTGTATTACATTGACAGATTTCCGTATGTTGAACCACCCCTGTGTTCCTGGAATGAATCCCACTTGGTCAAGGTGGATAATGGTTTTGATGTGTTGTTGGATTCGGTTTGCAAGGATTTTGTTTAGGATCTTTGCATCTAAATTCATCAGGGAAATAGGCCGGTAGTTTTCTTTTCTTGTGGCATCTCTGCCTGGTTTTGGAATTAGGGTGATGCTTGCTTCATAAAAGGAGTTGGGTAGCTTTCCCTGTTCACCAATTGTGTGGCACAGTTTGAGGAAGATTGGTTTGAGTTCTTCCATGAAGGTTTGATAGAATTCAGCTGAGAAGCCATCTGGTCCTGGGCTCTTCTTTTTTGGGAGGTTTTTTATTACTTTTTCAATCTCCATGAGTGTGATGGGTTGATTGAGGTGATTAATCTGCTCTGTGTTTAGCTTTGGTAGATGGTATGCGTCCAAGAATTTATCCATCTCCTCCACATTATCCAGTTTTGTGGAGTAGAGGTTTTTGAAATAAGTCCTGATGATTCTCCCAATTTCACTTATGTCTGTTGTGATCTCTCCTTTTTCATTTTGGCTTTTGTTAATTTGAAGCTTCACCTTTGTTTGCTTGATCAGATTGGCCAGGGGTTTGTCAATCTTGTTTATTTTTTCAAAGAACCAGCTCTTTGTTTTGTCAATTGTCCTTCATTTCCAGTTCATTGATTTCTGCTCTGATTTTAATTATTTCTTTCCTTCTGGAGCTCTTTGGGTTGAATTTTTCTTGTTTTTCCAGTGCCTTTAGGTGGATGGTTAGGTCATCGATTTGGGACCTTTCTGTCTTTTTTATGAAGGCATTGAGTGCTATGAATTTTCCCCTGAGGACCGCCTTCATTGTGTCCCATAAGTTTTGGTATGATGTGTTCTCATTGTCGTTCAATTCCAGAAATTTTGCAATTTCATTCTTTATTTCATCCACTATCCATTTATTGTTTAAAAGTGTGCTGTTCAGTTTCCAGGTGCCGTTGGGATTCTTGGTGGGTCTTTTGTTGTTGATTTCTAGCAATATAGCATTGTGATCTGATATCATGCAAGGAATTATGTCAATCTTCCTAAATATGTGGAGGCAGTCTTTGTGACCCAGTATATGGTCTATTTTAGAGAATGTTCCATGGGCTGCTGAGAAGAATGTGTAGTCTGTGGATTTGGGATGGAAGGTTTTGTAGATGTCCGTTAGGTCTATGTGATCTATGGTTTTGTTGAGCTCTCTTACTTCCCTGTTGAATTTCTGTTGGATGATCTGTCTATTACTGATAATGGTGTATTGAAGTCCCCAGCTATGATGGTGTTTGTGGTTATTTCTGGTTTTTTGTCAAGTAGGTTTTATTTTATGAACTGTGGTGCCCCTGTGTTTGGTGCATACAGATTTATGATTGTAATATCCTCTTGATGGATCGTTCCCGTTAAAAGTAGGAAGTGGCCTTCTTTGTCTTTTTTGATTATTTTTGGTTTGAAGTCTATTTTATCTGATATTAATATAGCTACACCTGCTTGTTTCTTATTCCCATTTGCTTGGAATACTGTTTTCCACCCTTTCACCCTGAGGAGATGTCTGTCTTTAATGGTGAGGTGGGTTTCTTGAAGGCAACAGATTGAGGGGTCTAATTTTTTCATCCATCCTGTTAGCTTGTGTCTCTTGATGGGTGAATTAAGGCCATTAATATTTAGAGTAATGACTGTGAATTTGATTTGATCCCTGCCATATTGTGATGGTAAATGTGGGTTGGTGTTTTCATGGATGTTGAAGTTTCTTGTGCGTACTCTGAGTTTGGTTGTTGTGATCTGCTTCTTGTAGGCAATTGTGTTTGATTATTTTTTTCTTCTCTGTGGAGAATTTCCTGAAATACTCTGTAGGTTTGGTTTTGTGTTCATATAATTGTAAAGCTGAGTTTTGTCATGGAATGTTTTTCTTTCACCATCTATTATGAGGGATACTTTTGCTGGGTAGAGTAGTTTGGGTTGGAAACCATAGGTTCTATGACTTTGCAGTGTTTCATTCCAGGCCCTTCTAGCTTTCAGGGTTTCCATTGAGAAGTCTGAAGTAATTCTGATGGGGTTACCTTTGAAGGTGGTGTGCTGTTTTTCCCTAGCTGCTTTTAGGATTTTCTCTTTGGTGTCAATGTTTAGAGTCTTAATGATAATATGTATTGGAGAGTTTCTCCTTTGGTCCAGTCTGGTTGGAGTTCTGTTGGCTTCTTGTATCTTGATGGGCCTTTCTTTTAAGAGACTGGGGAAGTTTTCTTCAATTATTTGGTTAAATACATTCTCCATGGCTTTGGTCTGAATTTCTTCTCCTTCTGGTATTCCAATGATCCTGATATTAGGACGTTTAACTGTATCCCACAATTCCCTCATGTTCTGTTCACAGGAGCTTTTGAACTTACTGAAATTTTTGAACTCTCTAACTGTTTCTTCCATCTTGTCTTCCAGATCAGAGTTTCTATCCTCCACTTGGCTGACTCTATTCTTGAGAGCTTCTAGAGAGTTTTGGACTTGTTCAATTAAGTTTGCATTGTCTACTACTTTTTTTTTTTTTGTATAATTTCCATCCCTCTGTCAAGCTCCCTTTTCACATCATTTTCTGATTTTCTTGATGATTCTTGGAGTTCATCTGTGCATATCTTTATGCCTTCATTTAGCATGGCCAGCTGATTTTTAAGGTCTTCTTTTTTTTCACTCTCCCTCAAATCTCTTAACTCTCTTTGAAATCCTTCCAATTTCTTATCTAATCCTTCCAATTTCTTATCTGTTAGTTCTAGTTTAGTGATGGCAGCATCCACAGGATTGTCGGCCCTTTGTTGCTTTCCTGCAAGTTCTACCAGTAGGTTGGTCAGGGTTGCATTGCTCATAGCTTCAATTTGGTGTTCTGGTCCTATTGGTTCTTCTATGTTTTGGTTAGTGTATTCATTGTGGGACTGGGTGATCTAACTGGATTTTCTTGCATTTGATTTTTCATGTTATTTCTTTTGCGCTGTGGTCTGCCCATGACAGTGTATGGGCAGGTAGGTGGGCGTATCAGCCTGGGCTCAAGAACAATGGGAATCTTATGCAGCCTGGGGCAGTTGCCAAGCAGCCTGGGCTTTGGCTCTCACTTGCCAAAGCTGCCTATCTACTGCCTGGCAGGGGCGCCAACGTTGCCTGAGTTCTCAAGCGGTAATGTGCCAAAGCTGCCTGCGTTCGAGCTAGGAGTGACACTGAGGCACCAAGCACTGAAGCAGCTCGAACTCTGGCTGGGAACACTGGGACCTGGAAGTAGCCTGCGCTCCCCTGCCACAGGACAGTAGCGGACGGCCGGCGCCGCAGACAGGTAGGGGATGGCACCTGAGCTGGCGCAAGCAAGAGACACAGTCTGAGCTTGTGTGGCACCTGCTGAGGGACTGGGCTTGCTCAGTAAGTGGGCGAGTGAAAGAAAGTGCGGAGCAGTCTAAGCTTCCGCACGCAGGGAACAATCGGCATGCGGTGGCAGCAGTGCCGGCGCTGGCATAGCAGCAGCGGCAGCGGCGGTGCTGTGAACATGGCGGTTATTTGGGGTGAGGGGTGGCTACCTGCCTGTGAGGGGATCCGCGATTCCCTGTTCCCCCACCTCTGTGCCCTCCCAGATTTCTCTCCCCTAAAAGCCACTATGTACCCTTAATATCTTGCCTTTCTTTCCTGGTTTTGCAATGCAGCTAGGCGGTTGCCATCTTGGCCGGAAGTTCATTTTTTTGGTTTTTCGAGGTAGGGTTTCACTCTAGCCTAAGCTGACCTGAAATTCACTATGGAGTCTCAGGGTGGCCTTGAACTCATGGCGATCCTCCTGCTTCTGCCTCCCAAGTGCTGGGATTGAAGGCATGTGCCACCACACCCGGATAGTTTGGAGATTTTTGATAACTGCCTAGATCTCCATAGTTGTTATAGGTCTATTTAAGTGATTATAGGTCAGTCATATAAATCAAGGACATCATCCATTTCTTTCAGATTTTCATACTTCGTGGAGTGTATGTTTTTATAATATGTCCTTATGATTTTTTGAATTTCTCTGGTATCTGTTGCGATGCTGCCTTTTTCATCTCTAATTTTATTAATTTGTGTCTCTTCTCTCTTTCTTTTGGTCAGATTTGATAAGGTTTATCAATCTTGTTTATCCTTTCAAAGAACCAACTCTTTGTTTCATTGATTCTTTGGATTTTTTTTTTTTTTTTTTTGGTTTCTAGGTCATTAATTTCTGCCCTAATCTTTATTATTTGTTCACATCTACTGATTTTTTGTTTGCCTTGTTCTTTTTTTCCCAAGGCTTTAAGGTGAAGCATTAGGTTGTTTACTTGAGAGCTTTCTAATTTCTTAATATAGGCACTTAAAGCTATAAATTTACCTCTTAGGACTGCCTTCATTGTGTCCCAAAGTTTTGGTATATTGTGTTCTCATTATCATTTGGCTCTATGAATTTTTTTTTGATTTCCTTCTTGATTTCTTCATTGACCCATTCTTCATTTAGTAGTGTATTGTTTAGTTTCCATGTTTTGTGTATGCTCTATAGGTCTTCTTGCTATTGATTTGTAGTTTGATTCCATTATGTTCAGATAGAATGCAAGGAATTATTTCAGTTTTCTTGTGTTTGTTAAGATTTGCTTTGTGTCCTAACATATGGTCTATTTTAGAGAATGTTATATGTGCTGCTGAAAAGAATGTATATTCTGTAGCATTTGGATGAATTGTCCTGTATATATCTGTTAGGTCCATTTCTTCTATGACCTCATTTAATCCAGATGCATCTCTGCTTATTTTTTTCTGGGATGAGCTTTCAATTGATGAGAGTGGGGTGTTGAAGTCCCCACTACAACTGTGTTTGGTGTAATCTGAGACCTTAGTTCTGATAGCATTTGTTTGATGAAGTTGGGAGCCCCTATGTTAGGTGCATATATGTTTAGGATTGTAATGTCCTCCTCTTGGAGTGTGCCTTTAATCAATATAAAGTGATCTGCTTTATCTTTCCTTACTAATGTTGGACTGAAGTCTACCTTGTCAGATATTAGGATAGTGACCCCTGCTTGTTTTCTTGGCCCATTTTCTTTTTTAAAAAGAATTTTTTTTGTTTATTTATTTATTTGACAGCGACAGAGAGAAGGAGGAAGAGAGAGAGAGAGAGAGAGAGAGAGAGAGAGAGAGAGAGAGAGAGAGGGAGAGGGAGGGAGGGAGATAATGAGCGCGCCAGAGCTTCCAGCCTCTGTAAAGGAACTCCAGATGCGTGCGGCCCCTTGTGCATCTGGGTAATGTGGGTCCTGGGGAACTGAGCCTCGAACCGGGGTCCTTAGGCTTCACAGGCAAGTGCTTAACCACTAAGCCATCTCTGCAGCCCATTGGCCCATTTTCTTGAAACACCGTTTTCCAAACTTTCACCCCAGTAGCTCATGTAGCACCTTCCAGCACTAGATGGGCTGTGTGGGAACTGACTCTCTTCCAGATTCTATCCAGGTTTCTCCATGCTCCGTGCCAACAGAATATGATGTCTTCAGCAGTAGGGCTTTACCATTAACCTCTGGTGGGTAATCAAATGTTCTGATAGAAGTCTGTTCTGTTTTGGGAGACCTTGTTGGTCTCTCTGATCAACAGCTCATTGTGGATGTTAACTGCATCCTGGTACTGGGAGTTACAGGCCAGCATCAAAAGAAAAGAAAAAGAAAAAGAAAAGTAAAGAAAGAAAGAAATAAATAAACAAAGAAAGAAAGAAAGAAGGAGAGAGAAATAGGAGAAATTTAAGGTTAGGCTTCATCACATGCTCTCCAGGGGCTTTCCATTCAGGTGCTTCCCCTAAGGTCCAACATTTTAGTCTATCTTTTATGATACCAGTGCAATTTGGGTTCAGTTTTGTGTTCTCCCCCATCCTTTCTCTCCCCCTAAGCTCTCTCTTCCCCTGTTGTCCAGGCCTCGGGATGCCTATCAGGTATGTCAGCAACTCCAGCTGATCCAGGTTATGAGTCACAAATGAGTGAGACCATATGACCATTGTCTTTCTGTGATGGTGTGAGTTTGCTGAGTATGCTCTGTTCCAGGTTTGACCATTTTTCTACAATTTTCACTGTGTCATTTTTTTGTTACTGCTGAGTATAATTCCATCGTGTATTATCTACATCTTGGTTATCCATTCATCCAATGATGGGCATCTGGGTTGATTACAGTTCTTAGCTATTATGAATTGAGCAGCTATAAACATGGTTGAGCAAATATCTTGGAACTTAAGTGTGCAGCCCAGCAAAGGAATTACTGGGTTTGTTGGTAACTTTATATTCATTCTTTTCAGGAGTCTCTATATTAATATCCATAGCGGTTGTATAAACTTACATTCCCAACAGTGAATGAGGGTTCCTATTTCTCCACATCCTTGCCAACATTTGTTTTCATTTGATTTTTTAATGTTTGCTATCCTTACTGGGGTAGGTTAAATCTCATAGTTGTTTTAATTTGTGTTTCTCTAGTGGTTAGGGATGTTGAACATTTTCTTAGTGTGTGTTAGACAACTGTAATTCTTCTTCTGAGAATTCCCTATTCAGTTCTCTGCCCCACTTTGGGAATGGGTTGTTTGATTTTTTTTTTTTTTCATTGTTTAGTTTTTGGAGTTCTTTGGACATTTTAGATATTAGGCTTCTGTTAGTGTTACAGCTGGAAGATTTTCTCCCATTCAGTGGGTAATCTATTGGCTCTGCTTATGGTGTGCTTTTCTGTGCAAAAGCTCTTTTAGCTTCATGAGATTCCATTGGTTGAGGGCTAGTTTAATTTCTTGGGCTACTGTGGTTTTGTTCAGGAAGTCCTTCCATATTCCTATATTGTAGAGAGTGGCTCCTATTTTTTCTTCCAGTAGCAGAAGAGTTTCAGGACTTATATTGAGGTCTTTTATCCAATTGGACTTGATTTTTGTGTGTGGAGAGATGAGTATGTCTAGTTTTATTTTTCTACATATGGTCATCCAATTTGTCTAACACCATTTGTTGAAGATACTATCTTTTCTCCAGTCTACATTATTGACCCCTTTGTAACTTTGTCAAAGATTAAGTACCTGTGGCTACTTGACCTAATGTCTGGGTCTTCAATTATGTTCCATTGATCTATGTTTCTGTTTTTATGCCAGTACCATGCTGCTTTTTGTTAGTATGGCTTTTTAGTATAGCTTTACATTGGGTATGATGATACCTCCCAAGGTGTTTTTTTTTTTTTTTTTTTTTACTGTGGATATGTTTGGATATGTGAGGCCTTCTGCCATTCCATGTGAATTTTGAGATCATTTTTTTGTCTCTGTGAAGAAAGATGCTGGTATTTTTTATTATTTATATTTTTACTGACAACTTCCATAACTGCAAACAATATCTCATAATAATTCCCTCTCTCCCCCTACTTTCCCTTTGAAACTCCACTCTCCATCATATCCCCCCTCAATCAGTCTCTCTTTTATTTTGACGTCATGATCTTTTCCTCCTATGAAGTCATGGATATCCAGGCCATTTTGTGTCTGGAGGAGCACATTGTAAGGAGTCCTACCCTTCTTTTGGCTTACATTCTTTCCGCCACTTCTTCCACAATGGACCCTGAGCCTTGGAAGGTGTGATAGAGATATTTCAGTGCTGAGCACTCCTCTGTCACTTCTCAGTACCATGGTGCCTTCTGAGTCATCCCAAGGTCACTGCAATCAGAAAAGAGAAGTTTCTCTAAGCAAAAGTGAGAGTAGCATTAATATATGGGTATGAACATTAAGAAGTGCTTACTGGGCAGTTTGGTGAGCATAGTACATACTTTTAGCCAGACAGCAGCAGACGCTATACCCCTAGGGCTTATGGCTATCCCTGTTGTAGGTTTTCAGTATCAGGGATGTATTTCCTCACATAGAGTGTACCTCCAGTCCAATAATAGATATGCCACTATTGCACCTGTTGGTTCATGTGGTCTGGCTGGCCAAATTTAAGGCTTGCAGTGTGTACTGTTGAATATCTTCACTGGTGATTTGTCTCCCTCCCATTGAACTGCATGCATTGCAACTTTTTCAGATGAGAAGAGGCATAAATTAATTATATTATTAATTATAACATTATTAATTATAACAGATCCCAAAGAAATTCAGACAGCAACAGACATTATACTCCTAGGGCTCATGACTACCCCTGTAGTGGGTTTTCAGTATCAGCAATATATTCCCTCCCATGGAGTGGGCCTCCAGTCAAATTAGAGGGTGGTTGTTTTCCCCCATAACACAGATATGCCACTATTGCACCAATTGGCACATTTGGTCTGGCTGGCCAAATATAAGGCTTGTAGTGTCCACTGTTGAGTATCTTCACTGTCTCCCATAGAACTGCATGCAACATAGCTTTTCCCAGCTTTCTGTCAGCTGACCTGCATGGAGGAATTTTTCAGCTCAGCTCCAGCAGGATTTCTCAGTGACCTTGCAGCCCAAGTATGTGAAATCTTTAGCAATAGGGTCTTATCATCTATTCCTGGTGGGAAACAAAGGGCTTCAGCAATGGCCTGTAATTTTTTGAGGGCATCAGGGACCTCTGTGGCCAACAACTCACTGGAAGGTATCCCATCCCTGGCACTGAAAATTTTCTAGCAACACTCTGTGGCTCCTGAGTGTTCCATTGTCCAAAAAAAAGTAGGTTTCCATATGATTTCTTTATATCCTCTTAGATTTTTATTAGCCCCCCCCCCCTCCACCTTTCCTTTACTCAATCTCTTCCCCTGACCTCACTTTGTGCTTTTCACCCCCATTAATCTGTTCTTCTACTTAAATGTATACAAAACTATCCTAGTAAGTCCCCTCCCCTCCATTTCTATTCCCTTTATATCTCCTTTCTAGCATACTAGTTTCTGCTACTGAGTTTTCTTCCTACTCGTACAGAAGTCCAATCATTTGTAGCTAGGATCCACATATGAGAGAGAACATGTGACATTTGGCTTTATGGGCCTAGGTCACCTCACTTAGTATAATCCTTTTCAGATATATCCATTTTCCTGCAAATTTCATAAGTTCACTTTTCTTTACTGCTGAGTAGATCTGAGTAGATCTCCATTGCATAAATGTGCCATATCTCCATTCTGTCTTCTCCTTCATCCATTCTACTGGTGAGATTTTCTACAGAGTTTTTGTTTCATTGACTGTGTTCTTCATTTCTAGTAATTCTAACTGGTTTTTCTTTATTATTTCCATTTCCTTTTTTATGCCTTGTATTGACCTCTTTTTTTCATTTAATTGGTTTCCTGTGTCTTCTTTGACTCCTTTGGTTTCCTCTTTCATTCCTTTGATTTCCTCTTTGACTTCTTTGAGCATATTTATAATCATTCTTTTGAAATCTTTCTCAGGCATTTCCTCTAAATCATTCTCATTGGAGGTTATTTCTGATGCATTAATATTCTCAGAGTATCTACAAAAGTGACCCTAGATGTTGTGTTTACCTGCTATGAGAGTATTCAAGTAGGCTGAGTGGAACAAAATACAGGCAGATTCTAAAATTTAACTAAACAATATACACATTCAATGAAAAACAGCACAGAGTACTTATGCAGAATTAGGTATTATGACAACCAGATTCTCTAACAAAGTCACAGTCCCTTAGGATGTGTGTTGCCCTACACCCTTAATCCTGTCAACTAGGTGGCTAAGATTTATGGTGTGTTGAGGGTTCCAAGTCAGCTTGTGACCAAGTGAGACCCTTCCCTAATGAACAACAGAAGAGAAAGCAAAGACACTATCAATCAGGAAGCAATAAATGACAAGCCCCAAATATAGCTTATTTAAGAATGGCAAATCCAACCATCCATCAGATTTAACATCTAATTTATCCTGACATGGAAGGTGCAATTAGCACTTCCAATTCAAGCCTACATACCAGGCTTATTTGTCAGGTACTGACCTGGTGTAATCCCAGTTACCTTTTGGGATGATTTTGGTCTCAATTGTGCTGTGCTCCTGCTTGTGTCCCTCTTTGCTGTGCTGTGGGTTCAGGTAGGCTGGCTGGGTTGCTTGATCATGGCTCTGGTTGCTGGTGCTGGGTGCTGTGATCTCCCTTCCCCTGGTCTCTGGTGCTTGGTGGGCTTGAGCTGGCGGTGGGGGAGGGTGGGCTGTGGATGGTGGATCTAGTTCTCCTGCTGGTCCATGTGATCCTTTACCTAATAAGCTGCCCCTCTGTTGGTTGCTGCAGTCTCCCCTCCACATTTCTTGAGTTGGCAAGGAGCTCCCTTTTGAATAGAGAATCACCTCACCTGGCTTTTCCTGTGGCTCAAGACAAGCCTTGAGGCTGTGGCCACACAGACCTGGTGCCGCTGCTGCTGGAGCTGCTTCTGCCTACCTATGTAGGTTATAGATTCTCTGGATCTCTCCTACTTCTCTGCTGCAGTTGGTAACTTCTTATACACCTTACTTTTTAGTAGAAAAGTGTATTTTGCTTGTTTTTTTTGGGAGGGGGTGGGGGCTTTTTCTCCCCTTGGCTGCTTTGGCGTGGTTGCTATGCCGCCATCTTAACCCGAAGTAGTTTGACTTTCTCTTTGTTGGACTGTATTTGATCTGCCACCTGGTCATCTAGTTTAGATATTCTGTCCTCTCCATCCATGCTACTGGTGAAATTTTCTGCAGTTTTTTAATTGCATTGACTGTGTTCTTCATTGCTAGTATTTCTGACTGGTTTCTTTTTTTTTATTTCTATTTCCTTATTTGTGTTTTATATTGACCTACTCATTTCATTAAATTGGTTTCCTGTGTCTTCTTTGATCCCTTTGATTTCCTCTTTCATTCCCTTGATTTCCTCTTTTATTTCTTTGAACATATTTACAATCTTTCTTTTGAAATCTTTTTCAGGAATTTCCTCTAAATCAATATCACTGGAGGTCATTTCTGATGCATTAATAGTTTTCGGTGGATTTATATTGTCTTGATTTTTGGTGTTTCTTATGTTATAATGTGCATATTTTTGCATCTTGGATTAACTTAATGCTTTTATTTTCTAATTAATTGTAGTATTGTTAGATGTATCAATCAATCTGATGTTATATATCTTCAGGGTAGGAGTTTAAGGTGCTAGGTGTATGTGGTAGCTTGAATAGATGGCCCCCAGTATATTCAGTGTTTTATTAATTTGTAGTTTACATCTGCAGCCACCTGGGTGGAGGCGGTGTCACTGGCGGATCTTAAGGTGTGATGATGGGTTTGAAATTTCAATGTAAAGGTATAGAAAGTGTGTCTAGCTGGAGTTCCTAAAGTGTGCTCAGCTGTGTGGCTTTTGACTTTAGGCTTGTGCTTCTCTCTGTACTTGGACCTGTGAAGGCAGGCCAGCTTCTTCTGCCATTATGACATTTCCCCTGATCTTTATGCTTTAATAAATCTCTTCCTCCATAACTGTGCCTGGTATTGAAGTTCATCTCAGTGAACCTGAAGCTATCTGCTACATAAATTGGTACCAGGAGTGGGGTAAGATGAACCTAACCATGTGGATTTTGATCTTTTGGAAACTTTGTTTTGGAGGAGTGGACATGGACTTGGTGCTTGCAACTGAAGACACTCTGGAGTGGTAAGCCAAGTTTTATGGACTATTCTGATGAGAGTTTGAGAATCCTAAGTGCAAACAGTATTGAACTTTGAGGCTTGGTTTATAAACTTTCTATGGGGAAGAAAAGACTGCAGAGGACTTTGTTAGAACTGGAATACTGGCATAAGGGCTGGCTATGTTCTGCTTCCCAGGCCCAGAGAGTTTGATCAAGGTTAAATTTGTAATGGGCTGTTGTGCTTGACTAAAGATAATTGGACTGAAAGATTTGAGATTTTTTTTAGTTGGAAAATCTCAAGCAAATCTGGGCATGGTGGTGCATGCCTTTAATCTCAGTACTTTGGAGGCAGAGGTAGGAGGATCACCATGAGTTTGAGGCCAGCCTGAGACTACATAGTTAATTCCAGGTCAGCCTGGGCTAGAGTAAGACCCTACCTCAAACAAACAAACAAACAAACAAACACCCTCAAGTAAGTTAGAATTTAAGGCACTGAGACTGGTTTTAGGTTACTGAACAATCTTAAGGAAGATGGTCCAACTTCTTTACATTAAAACAATTGAAAGGATACCTAAGGAAAGACTATCATAAAAATATAAACTCTTTTGGAAAAAACTGACTGAAAAACAAACTGCTTTTCAAGGTTAAGATTTATTTTGTTTCTAAATTAAGAATATGGCTGTGTCCTGCACACCTGGTATTGGTTTTAAAAATATAAAAGATGTGAGGAATGGTGGTGAAGTGCACATGGTTCCAGGAGCCACTGCTGAAATGCAGCATGAGGCAAGGCCTAATGCTCTAATAGGCTGAAAGAGCCTTTGGAAGATGGACCATGGTTTACATGAAGACCTGAAGACGTTTTGGATATACCAGGACTATGCAAGGGATAAGATAGAGCACACTGTTGGCCTAGGATGGAAGTGTTCCCTGGCTACTCAGCCCAGCTGGAGGGGCAAAATTAACAAATCTGGAGACTGTCAGTCTCTGGTTCTATTAAACTTAAACTGCAAAACTTTGATGCTTGTTTTATGGTAATTGAGTTTACATTGTTTTAGTCTCTCCTTGCTATGAATTATACCAGTTAAAAATGTTTATTCTGTGCCTTTATATGTTGGAAATATTTAACTTGTTTGATTTTATAGGACTTACTATTTTAAATTGGTCAAGACTGTGGGGACCTTTAAAATTAAACTGAATGTAATTTACAATGTGTGATGGTTATAAATCTATTGGGGGCCAGGGACAAAGTAGTTTAAATAGATGGTCCCCAATATATTCAGTGTTTTATTAGGTTTTAGTTTACATCTTCAGCCACCTCACTGGAAGAGGTGTCACTGGGCGAATTTTAAGGTGTGGTGATGTGTTTGACATTTCAATCTAAATATATACAAAGTATGCCTAGCTGGAGTTCCTAAAGTGCGCTATGCTATGTGACTTTTGACTTTAGGCTTGTGCTTCTCTCTCTGCTTGGACCTGTGAAAGCAGTCCAGCTTCTTCTGACATTATGAAACTTCCTCTGATCTTTAAGCTTTAATAAATCCCTTCCTCCATAACTGTGCCTGGTCTGAAAGTTCATCTCAGTGAACCTGAAGCTGTCTGCTACAGTGTGGCTCTTAAGACTCTCAGAGTATCTACAAAAGTGACCCTAGGTGTTGTGTTTGCCTGCTATGAGAGTATTCAAGTAGGCTGAGTGGAACAAAATACAAGCAGATTCTAAAATTTAACTAAACAATGTACACATTCAATGAAAAACAGCACAGAGTATTTATGCAAAAGTAGGTATCATGACAACCAGATCCTCTAACAAAGTCACTGTCCCTTAGGATGTGTGTTGCCCTACCCTTAATCCTGTCAACTAGGAGGCTAAGATTTCTGGTGTGTTGAGGGTTCCAAGTCAGCTTGTGACCAAGTGAGACCCTTCCCTAATGAACAACAGAAGAGGAAACAAAGGCATTATAAATCAGGAGGCAACAAATAACAAGCCCTGAATATAGCTTATTTAAGAATGGCAAATCCAACCATCCATCATATTTAACACATAATTTATCCTGACATGGAATGTGCAATTAGCACTTCCGATTCAAGCCTATATACCAGGCTTATTTGGCAGGTACTGACCTGGTTTAATCCCAGTTAATTTTTGTGATGGTTTTGGTCTCAATTATGCTGTGCTCCTGCTTGGGTCCCTCTTTGTTGCACTGTGGGCTCAGGTAGGCTGGCTGGGTTGCTTGATCGCTGCTCTGATTGCCTGTGCTGGGTGTTGTGTAGGTGAGTTCCCTTTCCCAGGTCTCTGGTGCTTGCAGGTGCTTGCACTGGCAGTGGGCAAGGGGAGGCTGTTCTCCCACTGGTCCTCATGATCCTCTTCATGAGATGTTTCTCTGTTCTTCCTTGTCATCCTCCCTTCATGTTTCTTGAGTTTGTGAGGAGGCAGGTATGAGTGGAGAATCCCTTCACCTGGCTTTTCCTGTAGTTCAGGCCAAGCTTTACAGCTGTGGCCATGTGTATCTGGTGCTGCCACTGCTGGAGCCATTTCTACCTGCTTCTGTGGGCTCTAGACACTCTGGATCTCTCCTACTTCTCTTCTGCAGTTGATAATTTCTTATACACCTCACTTTTTAGTAGAAGAGTGTATTTTGCTCATTCCCCCTTTTTCTCCTCTAGGCTGCTTTGTCATGGTTTCCTATGCTGCCATCTTAAATGCCAATTTCTTTTTTGTATTTCTTCTATGACCGGTTCATTGTTTAAAAGTGTGTTGTTTAATCTCTAGTAGCTGTTGGAGTTCTTGATGTGCCTCTTGTTGTTAATAACTATTGTTAAAGCGTTGTGATCTGATATGATGCAGGAAGGTACTTCAGTTTTCCTTAATTTGTGGAGTTACACTTTATGGCCAATCTATGGTCTATTTTGGAGAAGGTTCCATGGGCTGCTGAAGAGAATGTGTATTATGTAGAGTTGGGGTTGGAAAGTTCTGTAGATTGTTTGAGGCAGAGTCTCACTCTAGCCCAAGCTGATCTGTAACTCACTTTGCAGCTCCAGGCTGGCCTTGAACTCAGCGCAATTCTCCTACTTCTGCCTCCTGAGTGCTGGTATTAAAGGCATTCACCATCCCACCTGGCTCCCTTCATTTTTTTTCCTGAGATGTTGCTAAGAAGTATATGTGTATTGGGTCAAGGATAGAAGTTAAGTGTTTGTTCAAACAGCTCACAATTCATTCACACTCATTACAGCCTCATTGGTAGCCTCTAGTGATTAGTTATTTTTCTGCCTTCTTCACTGTAGGGGTTTCTCCTCATTTATGCCTATTTTGAGACCCTCAGTTGCCTCCAGGTCACACCTGGATGGCTCTATGTGACATGATGTAAAAATGAAAGCATGAACTTTGGCTTCATGAATCCTGAGATTCAGCTTTTACTATCAGTGGGGTGACTAAACAAGTCTTTATCTTCCTGAACTTCTGCTCCCTCATCTGCAAACATTTGCTCTTGATATCATGTAGATAGTGCCTGGCATATCATTCTGTTTGTTCAACTTTCCTGGCTACACTTGGCATCCCTTGATGATTGTGTACTTGGAGAGACATGTAGACATGGCTCTACTGTGCTTTCTTCTAGGTTGCTTCCAGAAGAGTGGTTGTGGAGTCTTTAGGATACAAAACAGGAAGACAAATGCTGTTGTGTGGTTGCTTCTCAGCAATTTGTTTAACTATGATTGAAGGTTTATTTGGTTTGGTTTGCAACTGCAGTAATCTTTTGTTTGATATGTGTAAGAGGCTACTTCATAGACCCTCAAGGCTCGTGTATTTACCTCTTTCCACCGAATGAGTGGTGGTCCTATTTTGGGAGGTTCTGGAAACTATAAGAGGTAGGGGATACCTGGAGGAGATAGGTTTCTGGAGTGGGACCTTGGGGTATCTTGTTCTTGGTCCTGTAACATGAAGCTCAGGATCCAGAGGAGAACTTGAACCTCAAACCCTAGGTTTGTTTTTATTGTTTGTTTGTTTGTTTGTTTGTTTTCAAGGTAGGGTCTCACTATAGCCCATGCTAGCATGGAATTCACTATGTAGTCTCAGGCTGGCCTTGAATTCATGGTGATTCTCCTACCTCTGCCTCCTGAGTGCTGGGATTAAAGGAGTGCAGCACCACACCCAGCTTTTTTTTTTCCGGCTTTGTTTTTAATTTGAATCAAAGAATTGAGTTCAAAAGATTGAGAAGGATAATTATTAAATTATTAATTTATTTACTTACTTGGCGGGGGGAGGGGAGAGAAGCAGATAGAGAGAATGGGCACACCAGAGCCTCTAGAGACTTCAAATGAACTCCAGAGGAATGCGCCGCCATGAGCGTCTGGCTTATGTGGGTCCTGGGAAATTGAACATGGGTCCTTAGGCTTCGTAGACAAATGCCTTAACTGCAAGCCATCTCTCCAGCCCCCATTGTGACATTTAAAAGTGACTTATTTATTTTCAAGGAGAGAGAGGGAGAAAGAATGAATGAGGATGGCAGGGCTTCTAGCCACTGGAAACAATCTCGAAATGCATGTGCCATTTTGTGCATCTGGCTTTAAGTGGCTACTGGGTATTTGAACCCAGGCTGTCAGGCTTTATAAACAAGCTTTAAGTGCTGAACCATCTCTCCAGCTGTCATTGTAACATTTTTAGATACACATTTTACTAGACTTTGTCCCTATCCGCCAGCAGCCCTCATTTCTCTCCAGGTCCTTCTTCTCCCACTCTTGCAGGTCCATTTACCTCCAAAAAAGTTCACTCTTCTGCTCTCATGAAATATATACTCTGTTATCTTCTCTTATTCTCCCTTTCCCTTCCCTTAGACCTCTTCCCTACGCCCATCATCCCCTTTCTCCCACATATATTATTTCACCACAAATCCCATATATATATTTGTTCTTCTCAGTGCAGCTTGTTTTGCTTAAAATAATGAACTTCAGTTACATCCATTTTCCTGATGAAGTCATGACTTCATATATTTCATTATAGCTGAAAAATTTAATTGTATATACATAGTATATTTTATTTATCTATTCATTTGTTGATGGCCTTTTAGGCTGGTTCTGTATATGTTGGCTATTGTGAAAACTGCAACAGTAAATATGTATGTGAAAGTATCTCTGTGGTGTGCTGCCTTAGGGTCCTAAGATATATTCCCAGAAGTGGTACAGTATAGTATCATATAGTGGTTGTATATTTACTTTTTTGGACTTATTCCACAAGTTTATGTTTTTCATTGATTGGTGGTGAGGTAGAACATGTTTCTTTTTCTTGACAACTTCCATAATTATAGAAAATAAAATATGATAATTACCCCCATCTCCCACTTTCCCCTTCACAGATCCACTGCCATCACATCCCTCCCCCGCCCCTCAGTTAGTCTCCTTTATGTTGATGTCATCATCATTTCTTCCTACTATGAGGGTCTTGTGCATGTAGTACCAGGTAATGTGAGGACATGGGTATCCAAGCCATTTTGTGTCTGGAAGATTACATTGTAAGAAGTCCTACCCTTCCTTTGGCTCTTACATTCTTTCTGTCACCTCTTCCACAATGGACCCTGAGCTTTGGAAGGTGTGATAGAGATGTCTCAGTGCTGACAACTCCTCTGTCACTTCTTCTCAGCACTATGGTGCCTTCTGAGTCATCCCAGAGGTCACCACCATCTGAAAAGAGAAGCTTCTCTAACCAAAATTGAGAATAGCATTAATATATGAGTATAAACATTAAGAAGAGTTTACAGGGCAGTTTGGTGAGCATTTAGCCAGACAACAGCAGACATTACTCCTCTAGAGTTCATGACCACTCCTACCATAGGCTTTTGACTAGGTTTTTAGTACCAGGCATGCATTCCCTCCCATGGAATGGGCCTCCAGTTGAATTAGCAAGAGAGACATGCCACTATTGCACCCATTGGCTCATTTGGCCTGGCTGGCCAAACTTAAGACTTGCAATGTCCGCTGTTGTTTATCACCACTGATGACTTTTCTTTCCCATAGGACTGAACACAGTGTAGTTTTCCAGCTTTCTGTCAGCTGGTCACAGGGAGGAGGTTTTCAGTTGAGCTCCAGCTTGATTTCTCAGTGATCTTGCTGCCCAAGCATGTGGGGTCTTCAGCAATAGGGTCTGGCCATCTATTTCTACTGGGAAATCAAGAGCCTTGGCAATGGCCTGTAATGTTTTGGTGGCATCAGGACCACCCTAACAAACAACTTACTGGAAGGTATTCCATCACTGGTACTGAAATTTTTCTAGTAATCTATGGCTTCCAGGTGTGCCATTATCCAAAAAAGTAGGTTTCCACTCAGCTTATTTATAACATCTTAAATTTTACTAAGCCTCCTCCCACCCAATCCCTTCCCCTGACCTCACTTAGGCCATTGGACCCCCAGTAATCTCTTCATCAACTTACATATATACAAAACCTTTCCTTAATACCTCCCCTCTGCTCCATCCCTTATAAAACCTTTTCAGCTTATGGGCCTTTGCTACTTATTTTAACTCCAACTCAAACACAAGTCTAAACATTTGTAGCCAGGATCTACACATGAGAGAGAACATGTGGTGTTTGGATTTCTAGGCCCAAGTTACCCTATTTAATATAATCCTTTCCAGATGCATCCATTTTCCTACAAATTTCATAATTTTATTTTTTCTTTACCACTGAGTAGAATTCCATTGTATAAATGTGCCATATCTCCATTATCCACTCATCAGTTGAGGGACACCTAGGCTGGTTCCATTTCCTAGTTATTGTGAATAGAGTGGTAATAAACATGGTTGAGCAAGTATCTATAAGGTAGTGAGATGAGTACTTAAGAGTGGCATAGCTGGGTCATATGATAAATCTATTTTTAGCTGTCTCAGGAACCCCCATGCTGATTTCCACAATGGCTGGAACAGATTGCATTCCCACCAACAGTGTAGAAAGGTTCCTCTTTTTCCACATCCTCACCAGCAATTATTGTCATTTTTTTTCTTTTTTCTTCAGCATGGAGGATTCTTTCAAGTATTTTCTGTAGAGCTGGTTTTGTCTTCAAATACTCCTTTAGCTTGTTTTTGTTGTGGAATGTCCTTATTTCTCCATCTATTTGAATGGATAGCTTTTCAGGATAAAGTAACCTTGGTTGACAGCTGTTATCTTTCAGGACTTGGAATACATCACTCCACGCCCTTCCGGCTTTTAAAGTTTGTGTTGAGTAATCTGCTGTAATCCTGACAGGCTTGCCTTTGTAGGTAACTTGATTTTTCTCTCTGACTGCTTTCAATATTTTTTCTTTGGTTTGTATGTTTGGTAGTTTGATTATAATATGGCGAGGAGAGGTTCTTTCCAGGTTTTGTCTGGCTGGTGTTCTAAAGGATTCCTGTATCTGCATTGGCACCTCTTTCCCAATTTGGGGGAAGTTTTCTTCTATGATTTTGCTGAAGATGCCTAGTATGCCTTTGGAGTGAAATTCTTCTCCTTCTTCTATGCCCTGAATTCTTATGTTTGATCTTTTCATAGTGTCCCAAATATCTTGAAATTCCCACTCATACTTTTCTATTAGTTTGTCTTTCTCTCTGTTGGACTGTATTAGATCTGCCACCTGGTCTTCTAGCTTAGATATTCTGTCCTCTCCTTCATCCATTTTACTGGTGAGATTTTCTACAGAGTTTTTTATTTCATTAACTGTGTTCTTCATTGCTAGTAATTCTAACTGGTTTTTCTTTATTATTTCCATTTCCTTATTTATGTCTAGTATTGACCTCTTTATTTCATTAAATTGGTGTCCTGTGTCTTCTTTGATTCCTTTGATTTCCTCTTTCATTCCTTTGATTTCTCTTTGACTTCTTTGAACATACTTATAATCATTCTTCTGAAATCTTTCTCAGGCATTTCCTCTAATTCATTCTCACTGGAGGTCATTTCTGATGCATTAATACTTTTTGTGTATTTATATTGTCTTGATTTTTTGGTATTTATTGTGTTATAATGTATATATTTTTGCATCTTGGATTAATTTAATGCTTGGATTTTCTAGTTACCTGCAGTACTATTAGATGCATTAATCAATTTGATGTTATATATCTTCAGGGTAGAAACTTAAGTTGCTAGGTGTGACTCTCAAGACTGTCTCAGAGTATCTACAAAAGTAACCGTAGGTGTTGGGTTTGCCTGATATGAGGGTATTCAAGTAGGCTGAGTGGAACAAAATACAGGCAGATTCTAAAATTTAAACAGTGTACACTTTCATTGAAAAACAGCACAGAGTATTTATGCAAGAGTAGGTATTATGACAACCAGATCCTCTAACTGTCCCTTAGAGTGTGTGGTGCCCCACACTCTTAATTCTGACAACAAGGAGGTTAAGATTTCTGGTCTGTTGAGGGTTCCAAGTCAGCTTGTGACCAAGTGAGACCCTTCCCTAATGTATAACAGAAGAGCAAACAAAGCCACTATAAATCAAGAAGCAACAAATAGCAAGCCCAAAATACAGCTTATTTAAGAATGGCAAATCTGACCATCCATCAGATTTATCATATAATTTATGATATTATTTATAATATGGAAGGTGCAATTAGCACTTCCACTTCAGGCCTATATACTAGGTTTATTTGGCGGGTACTGACCTGGTGTAATCCCAGTTACCTTTTTGGATGATTTTGGTCTCAGTTATGCTGCACTCCTGCTTGGGTTCCTCGTTGGTGCACTTTGGGTTCAAGTAGGCTGGCTGGGTCATTGGATCGCTGCTCTGGTCGCTGGTGCTGGGTGCTGTGATCTCCCTTCCCCTGGTCTCTGGTGCTTGCTGGTGCTTGCACTGGCAGTGGGGGATGGGAGGCTGTCAATGGTGGCTTTAGTTCTCTCACTGGTCTACAGGACCCTCTACCTTGTGATCTGTTCCTCTGTTGTTCACTGCAGTTCTGCACGTTTCTTGAGTTTGGGAAGAGCTCCAGTGTGAATGGAAAATCCCCTCACCTGGCTTTTCCTGTGGCTCAAGCTGAGCCTGGCAGCTGTGGCCCTGTGGACCTGGTGCCACTGCTGCTGGAGCCACTTCTGCCTGCCTATGTGGGCTCTGGATGCTCTGTATCTTTCCTACTTATCTGCTGCTATTTTAATTTCTTATACACCTCACTTTTTAGTAGAAGAGTGTATTTGCTGGTTTTTTTTTTTTTTTTTTTTTTTTTTTTTTTTGGCTTTTTCTCCCCTAGGCTGCTTTGACATGGTTCCTACACCACCATCTTAACCAGAAGTCTGTATTTCTTTCTTGAATGTTATTATGTTTTCATTATATAGGTCTTTCACATCTTTGGTTAGTGTTATTCTCAGATATTTAATTTTTTGTTGTTATTGAAAATGGAACAGCCTCACTGACTTCATTCTCTGTATATCTGTCCTTTGCATATAGAAAAGCTACTGATTTTTATGCATTGATTTTCTATCCTGTCATTTTGCTAAAGGAATTTATCACCTTTAGAAGTTTTGAGATGGAGACTTTTGGGTCACTTATATATAAGATCATGTCATCTGCAATTAGGGCTAGCTTGACTTCTTCCTTTCCAATTTGAATCCCTTTTGTTTCTTTCTCCTGACTTATTGCTTGGGCTAGTACTTTAGGTACTATGTTGAAGAGCAGTGGTGAGAGTGGCCACCCCTGTCTTGTTCCTGATTTCAGTGGGAACTACTTTAGCTTTTCCCCATTAAGTATTATTTGTGCTTTAGGAGCTTTATATATAGCCTTTATTGTGTTGGGATATAAACCCTCTATGCCTATTCTTTCCAGTGTTTTGATCATGAAGTGGTGTTGAATTTTGTCAAAGGCCTTCTCTGCATCAATTGAGATGATCATGTGGTTCTTATGGTTCAGTTTATTTGTGTGGTGTATTACATTGACCAGTTTCCATATGTTAAACTATCTCTGCATCCCTGGGATGAAGCCTACTTGATCAAGGTGGATAATGCTTTTGATGCTTATTTTGTTTATTTTTATTTATTTCAGAGTGACAGACAGAGAGAGAAAGAGGCAGAGACAGGGAGAGAGAGAGTGAGAGAGAGAGAGGATGGGCATGCTAGGGCCTCCAACCACTGTAAACGAACTCCAGATGCACGTGCCACCTTGTTCATCTGGCTTATATGGCTCCTGGGGAATCAAGCCTCAAACCAGAATCCTTAGGCTTCACAGGCAAGTGCTTAACCACTTGCTTTTCATGTGGTTTTTAATTCAGTTTGCAAGGATTTTGTTCAGGATCTTTGCATCTAAGTTCATTAGGGATATAGGCTTATAGTTTTCTTTCCTTGTTGCATCTCTGTCTGGTTTTGGTATTAGGGTGATGCTAGCTTCATAAAAGGAGTCATGGAGAATTCCCTGGTCTCTGTTTATGTGGAACAGTTTAAGAAAAGTTTGTTTCAGTTCTTCAATGAAGGTTTAATAGAATTAAGCTGAGAAGCCATCTGGTCCTAGACTTTTCTTTTGGGGGAGGTTTTGATTACCTTTTCAATCTCAATGGATGTGATAGGTTTGTTTAGGAGATTAATCTGCTCTGAGT